>CM065596.1:81645199-82845199 GCA_033119425.1 Bufotes viridis
TGGGATCACCGTGAAGCCCTCGGATAAGGGGGCAACACGGTGATCTTGGACTCTGACAGATACAGACTGATGTGTGAACATATCCTACAGGACAAAAACAACTATGAGAGATTACTATCTAACCCCACTGAGGTATATTTATCAGAACTCAGAAGTATTCTCTCAGAGGCCAAAACCGAAAAACTTATATCTGAAGACGAATTTGATTTCCTGTATCCCAAGAACCCAGTTGTTGCAACATTCTATAGCCTTCCTAAGGTACATAAAGGGACCAGCCCCCTAAGAGGGAGACCTATAGTCTCAGGCATTGGGAGTATCTGCCAAAATATCGGCATCTACATTGAAAGAATCCTAATGCCTTTCGTAGTGTCCCTTCCGTCATATGTGAGGGACACTATGGACCTCTTAAAGAGACTGGAAGTTATAAGTGTGGAACAACAGGCCGTTCTGGGTAGTGTTGATGTTGAGGCGCTGTATTCTTCCATCCCCCATGCTGCAGGACTGAGAGCGGTGGAATACTACCTTAGCATGAGGGGGTGCCAGTATACAGCACATAATAAATTCATTCTAAAGTTATTGGAATATCTTTTAACCCATAACTTTTTCCTGTTTGGCACCAAGCTATACCACCAGCTCAGGGGCACGGCCATGGGTTGTTCCTGTGCGCCGGCCTATGCTAACCTGCTCCTGGGCTGGTGGGAAGCAACCAGGGTCTTCACGGACACACTACCGTCGAGTACCGGGCCCATAGGCCTATGGGTCCGGTACATCGATGACATTTTTGTAATATGGAATGACACCCTACCATCCTTTGGAGAGTATGTGGCAAAATTGAATTGCAATGATATTGGCCTCAGGTTCACTTATGAGGCAAGTACAGAGAACCTCTCTTTCCTGGATATCTCTATCTCACGTAAAGGACCGGATGAGCTATCAACAACTATATTTCGTAAACCTACCTCCACAAACTCCGTCCTACACTGGAGCAGTAGCCATTTCATCCCTCTGAAAAGGGGTATTCCATTTGGGCAGTATCTGCGCCTACGGCGTAACTGCTCTGAAAAGACGGAGTTTAGGAGACAGGCGAATGACTTAAGAGAAAGGTTCCTGAGTAGAGGATATCCAGACGAGATTCTGAGGAAAGCATACCACAAGGCAGTCATGACAGATCGTGTAGACCTACTTATACCTAAAAATAAGACTGTAGAGGAAAAAAAGATCCGTCTGATAACAACTTTTGACGGGAGCACGGATCGCATGAGAGGGATTCTCAAAAAACATTGGCAGGTACTGATGGTTGACCCAGATCTGAGGGAGGTCATTCACGACTATCCCCAAATCACGTTCAAAAGGGGCACCAGCCTCAGAGATTCCCTCGTACACAGCCACTACACCCCACCCTCTGACAGGGGTACATGGTTGGACCAGAAAACAGTAGGGTGCTATAGATGTGGAGGATGTGTGGCATGCAGTATTATGGCGAATGGTAAAACGTTCTACAGCACAAACCTGCAGCGATCCTTCCCTATCAAGGATTTTATCAATTGTAAAACCCTGGGGGTTATCTATAAGATAACCTGCATGTGCAAACAGGAATATATTGGAAAAACTAGGAGAGAGCTGCGCCGCAGACTGGGCGAGCACCTGAACGACATTGCAAACAAAAGGGATAACCCGGTGTCTAGGCATATCCATGAGTGTCACCAGGGAAATCCCAAAGGTATGACAGCAATGGGCATTGAGAGAATTGCCCCCCCAGCCCGCGGAGGCGACTGGGATCGTCTCCTACTCCAGAAAGAAACACGCTGGATATTCACCTTAAAAACAGCCTCCCCTACAGGTCTAAATGAGCAGACTAGCTGTAGCTGTTTTGTTTAAAATTACAAACTAAACCCTACCATCTCCTCTCTGATAGATCTTACACTTATCAAATTCCTTGACACTAGTGGCCTGGTTCAGCATTTGAGGATAACCTAGCTTTAGTTTCAGGTTTTTACCTATTTTGCATTAAATGTCATTCTCTATCGAGCGCGTCTCCACAATAGAAGATGCGGTAGGAGCGACTGCCGGGAGAAGCGTCCCTGTCTCCTGGCAACCGCACCTGGAGTCTCGCGATATCAGGCGAGACCGAGCGCTATGAAGTTATCCTATTCAGTAGCGCGGGCCTGACGTCTTTCTCACATCGACCGGATGCCGCTGCGCATGCGCTCCACGTCTGGGAGGTACGTCACCCAAGCCTCGATTTGGACACAGGTCTTAAATACTGGCGCGAATCAGTGCCATACAGGCTACATCCAGCCTACACGCCTGAGTGTGACCGGTATCAGCTGTCTTCACTCCAAGTTCTTCTGGATTGCTTTCTTTTCTCCTTGTATATCTAGGGATCGGACCAGCCAGTGAACAGCCCCTAGGCTCCCCATGTTTCCCCTGATGAGCAACACTCCTTGCGAAACATGCATGTAGGGACCTGGCAGCAAAGGGCCAATTAGGGCGGATTAATTCCAGGGTTAGGTTCCGGTGTATACCCGGCCGCGGGGATCCGTGGCAGGGGTATAAGGGCTATTGTAGTCCTTAGGCAGGGTTTTATAGGGTAAGTTATCTATTTCCCCTACCTGTCTCACACCGGTACACCTGGTCAAACTATCTCTGAGCTCTCCATACGCACCAGTTAGGAGACCAGTGCATTACTCAAGGACGGATCCACATGGTGCGGTAAGACCACCGGTTTAATTTTATTACTCGCGGGTGCCGCCGTGCACAATTGCTATTGGGTCCTCCTGGAACCTAAAAACGCATGGTTCCAGTCCAGTTGTGTCCCAACTTATTATTATTATCTAGTTAAGGGTCTTTTTTCTTATAAGTTATCTATTAAAAGTTATATTTTAATTCATTCAATCCTTGCATCACCCCTTTGTTATGTATTATTAAAGGGCATCTCCATCTAGGCACTTGGGAACAGTGAGTTTCCTCCTATGGGCTTGGTGATTGTGACCATTTACGCTACAAGCATATCAGTTGGTTTTGCTTATAATGTTGCATCTTTTCATTGGCTATAGACTTCCTTTTTTGTATTTGTTGTGTATCTGGGACGGTTTGTACACTCTTGTCCCTCTTTAGTCTTCTGATGAACACTGCATTTTCCGGGAAACATGTTGGGCTAGTGTAGGGATTTTTTAGGATACAGACCACGGATAGGTTCCGGTTCTGTGCATAGTTATGGTTGTAGGGACTTTGCATGGTCAGTTGGGCCCCACTGTTATCAAAAAGAGACCCACTATGCCTTGTGCCATTGTGTTTACATGACTGGTCGTGCAATGTATACTGGTGATTGGCACCTATTTATCAAGACCCCATTTTTGTCTTTGTATCTTTTTGAGGAATTATTTTAATTATTTCATAAAAAAAGTTAAATCTTAATATGGTGCTCTCTGTGATATGTTTTAAAACTGGCATTTTCTTCAGTTGAATGCATATTTCTGTGATAGTATTTAATAGTATCTGCCCCATGGTCTATGAGATCTGTATCTCAGCCACGTAATACTGTATATTGAAATTTTTCTCTCTTGATTATAGCTGTATCGTGCTCATCTCTAGAAGAATTGTCACATGGCCACATCAACTGTTCTGATGAATATGGAGAATACAGGTTTAAATCCATTTGTGAATTTACTTGTGAAGTGGGATTTCAACTAAAAGGATCAAATTCTTTATTTTGCCAAAGTTCAGGAGAATGGTCAGAACCTACACCTCAATGTATCGGTAATTTAACTCTACAGTTATTAATTTCAATGTTTAAACAGTAGATATATAAACTTTATAATATACTGTAAAAAATCAAATCAGATATCGTACAGTACATGACAATCTTTTCCAGCAAAGATAGAAGAAGCTCTGTACCTTACATTGATCCAGAACTCTTTCCATTCACTGCACAATTGCTCTGCTAAATTTATATCACGCTAGCAGCTCCAGCTGCATGTCATTTCTGCTGCAGCTCTGGGGCTGTGTCCTTTATGCTGTAGCACTCACCCTATCGCAGCTCAGGAGGCAGTTGAAGGATGGAATTGAGCATGTGCATCCACCTCAGCAGGGCGGACCATGAAATAAAAGAACATACAGCAGGTGTATTTTTCTTTCTGTTTTTTTAAAGGAGAATATTGTATTTTGAGTTTTGCTTTTATGATGTTCACAGTGCAGTATATGAAAACTTTGTAGTTCTGTACAAAATCAAATTTGTATAGTTTTTTATGTGTTTTTTTTTTTTTTGGCACAATAATTTCCTTTGGGGTAATTTGTCATGTGGATAATATTTCAAGTCAGTTTTGTTTGAGTCCACATTGGTGTAGTTTGCGGAAAATTTATCAAACAGCGCACGTGATTGATGCATCTCTACCCTAACACTGTTGTATAGAAACACTATTCTATTTTTCTATGCCACCCCACTACTGAAATGAGTTTGCCCTTTTTGTGGCTCTTTTTAAAAAATTTCAAAACTGGAGTGAGTGGTGTAAAAATAAATGTGGTCATTTATCAAAATGGTGTAAAGTAGATTGGGCTTAGTTGCCCATAGATGAACAAGTTCTCGCACAGCTCAGCTGAAGAATAAAAATGTTATGGGACAGTAAGATAGAAACAAATGATATTAAAAATACAGGGAGGAATTTATCACACCCCGCACTCCAGAATTCTGCCGATAGCAAACAATAAGCTTCCACCTTATATTTTTCACAGCTTCTTTGGAAAATGAAAGGTGGAATCTGATTGGTTGCTATGGGCAGAATTCTGGAGTTCGGGTGTGATAAATTCCTCCCTGTATTTTTAAAATCATTTGTTTCTGTCTTACTGTCCCATAACATTTTTTTTCTTCAGCTGAGCTGTGCAAGAACTTGTTTGTGGGACAAGTTGTAGTATTGCTGGCATTTTGGGGTGCATTTGCCCTTCTGATTAGCCACTTCAGCCCCCCTAGCTTAAACACCCTTAATGACCAGGCCACTTTTTACAATTCTGCACTACGCTACTTTCACCGTTTATTGCTCCGTCATACAATTTACCACCCAAATGAATTTTACCTCCTTTTCTTCTCACTAATAGAGCTTTCATTTGGTGGTATTTCATTGCTGCTGAAATTTTAACTTTTTTTTATATTTTACTTTTTTGACGAAATTTTTGCAAAAAAATGAAATTTTTCACTTTCTGTCGTAAGTTATTTTTTTTAAACTACATTTCTATATAAATTTTTCTCTAAATTTATTGTTCTACATGTCTTTGATAAAAAAAAAATCCAATAAGTGTATATTTATTGGTTTGGGTAAAAGTTATAGCGTTTACAAACTGGTGCAAAAAAGTGAATTTCCGCATTTTGAAGCAACTCTGACTTTCTGAACACCTGTCATGTTTCTTCAGGTGCTAGAATGCAAGGATAGTATAAATACCCCCCAAATGACACCATTTTAGAAAGAAGACACCCCAAAGTATTTGTGGAGGGGCATGATGAGTTCATGGATCATTTCATTTTTTTTCACAAGTTAGCAGAAAATGACACTTTCTGAGGAAAAAAAAAATAATAAAGTTTCCATTTCTGCTAACTTCTGGCAAAAAAAAAATAAATAAAAATCTCCCACGGACTCACTATGCCCCTCAGTGAATACCTTGGGGTGTCTACTTTCTGAAATGGGGTCATTTGTGGGGTGTGTTTACTGTTCTGGCATTTTGGGCGGGGCTAAATTGTGAGCAACCTTGTAAAACCTAAAGGTACTCGTTGGAATTTGGGCACCTTTGTGTACCCAGGCTGCAAAAAAGTGTTACTCATGTGGTAGCGCCGTACTCAAAAGAAGTAGGGCAATGTGTTTTGGGGTGTATTTTTACATATACCCATGTTGGGTGAGAGAAATATCTCTGTAAACTGACAACTTTGTATACAATTTTTAAAAAAGTTGTCATTTACCAGCATGGGTATATGTAAAAATACACCCCAAAACACATTGCCCTACTTCTCCTGAGTACGGCGATACCACATGTGTGACACTTTTTTGCAGCCTGGGTGTGCAAAGGGGCCCTAATTCCAATGAGTACCTTTAGGATTTCACAGGGCATTTTTACGCATTTAGATTCCAGACTTCTTCTCACGCTTTAGGGGCCCCTAAAATGCCAGGACAGTATAAATACCCCACATGTGACCCCATTTTAGAAAGAAGACACCCCAAGGTATTCTGTGAGGGGTATGGTGAGTTCATGTAAAATTTTATTTTTTGTCACAAGTTAGTGGAATATGAGACTTTGTGAAAAAAAATAAATAAAAAAAAATATATATATATATATATATATATATATATATATATCATTTTCCCCTAACTTGTGCCCAACATTTTTTTTTCTGTGAACTCGACATGCCCCTCACGGAATACCTTGGGGTGTCTTCTTTCCAAAATGGGGTCACTTGTGGGGTATTTATACTGCCCTGGCATTTTAGGGGCCCTAAAGCGTGAGAAGAAAAATGCGTAAAAATGCCCTGTGAAATCGTGTCACACATGTGGTATCGCCGTACTCAGGAGAAGTAGGGAAATGTGTTTTGGGGTGTATTTTTACATATACCCATACTGTGTGTGAGAAATATCTCTGTAAATGACAACTTTTTAAAAATTTTTATACAAAGTTGTCAATTATATATAATTATATAAAAATACACCCCAAAACTCATTGCCCTACTTCTCCTGAGTATGGCAATACCACATGAGTGACGTTTTTTTGCAGCCAAGATGCGCAAAGGGGCCCAAATTCCCATGAATACCTTTAGGATTTCACAGGGCATTTTTACGCATTTGGATTCTCACCCCTAAAATGCCAGGGCAGTATAAATACCCCACAAGTGACCCCATTTTGGAAAGAAGACACCCCAAGGTATTCCGTGAGGGGCATGGCGAGTTCACAGAAAAAATAAATTTTGGGCACAAAAATTTGGGAATTAGATTTTTTTTTTTTTACAAAGTCTTATATTCCACTAACTTGTGACAAAAAATTAAATTTGACATGAACTCACCATACCCCTCACGGAATGCCTTGGGGTGTCTTCTTTCTAAAATGGGGTCACATGTGAGGTTTTTGTACTGCTCTGGCATTTGAGGGTCTCCGCAATCATTACACGTATGGCCAGTATTAGGAGTTTCTTCTATTCTCCTTATATTGAGCATACGGATAATGAGATTTTTTTTTTCCGTTCAGCCTCTGGGCTGCAAAAAAAAAAAAAAAATGAACGGCACAGATTTTTTCATTCGCATCGATCAATGTGGATGAAAAAATCTCTGCCAAAATCAGTGACTGCGGTGCGGTGGGCTGGGCGCCAACTACCTAACAAGTAGCTAACTAACTGGCGGTGATAAGGGACCCTTAGGCCCCATTCACACGTCCGCAATTCTGTTTGCGGAACAGAATTGCGGACCCATTCATTTCTATGGGGACAGACTTTGTCCCGCTCAGATCCGGAATTGCAGATCCGCACTTCCAGGTCTGCACTTCCGTTCCGCAAAAATATAGAACATGTCCTATTCTTGTCCGCAATTGCGGACAAGAAAATGCATTTTTTATATAGTTCTGGCAATGTGCGGATCTGCAAAATGCGGAAAGCACATTGCCGGTGTCCGTGTTTTGCGGATCCGCGGATTCGTGGATCCGCAAAACACATATGGACATGTGAATGGAGTCTTACAGGGGGGTGATCAGTGACAGGGGGGTGATCAGGGAGTCTAGATGGGGTGATCAGGGGTTAACAAGGGGTTAATAAGTGACAGGGTGGGTGTAGTGTGGTGCTTGGTGCTACTTTACATAGCTACCTGGTCCTCTGGTGGTCGATCCCAGCAAATGGGACCACCAGAGGACCAGGTAGCAGGTATATCAGACGCTGTTAACAAAACAGCGTCTGTTATACTTGTTTGATGCAATTTATTTCGCATCTACAGCCTGCCAGCGATTGATCATCGCTGGCAGACTGTAGTACAACTCCTGAGATATGATGTTCTGTGAACGCGCGCGCATGCGCGCGTTCACAGCAGATCTTGCCTCTCGCAAAATGATGCGCCGCCGCTTCAGAGAGGAACAGACCTGCCACGCCTGGACGCATCCCTGCGTTAGGCGATCGGCAGGCGGTTAATTTTATTCTGTTTTTTAGAGCTATGCAATACATTTTTCTTCACAATATTTACCATATGGGATAAGTAATGCGTTTCTTTTATCACACACAGCATATTATGAAATGGGTATTTTTTAATTTAAATTTTGTTTTTAAATTTTCTCAAAAAACACCTGCATATTTATTATAGTTTCTCCATGCTGTCATCAAATACAGAAAGTAGCCATGACTCAAGACTATAAGTCTGCTTTCTTAAGGGAAAGTTAAACTTTTATTAACAGTATGCTTAATCCTGGGGAACCTTTCTCCCTACATTACGCTGATAAACTTGCCTCCTCCCCCCATTGTTAAAGCTCTATTTTCCTCTCTTCCTCTTCTGAACATAAAATAGTCCCTCACACACAGCTCAAGCAAATCCACTGATAAATAACGGTATGCTATGCAATCAAAGGAAGATTAAGGCCCTGGGTTGTATGAAAAACACAATCATTCTAAGACTACTTTCAAACTAGCGTTTTAGTTTTCCGGTATTGAGATCCGTCATAGGGGCTCAATACCAGAAAAAAAAACACTTCAGTTTTGTCCCCATTCATTGTCAATGGAGACAAAACTGAACTGAACAGAACGGAATGCTCCAAAATGCATTCCGTTCCGTTTAGTTGCATTCCCATACCAGAGAGAGCAAAACGCAACATGTTGTAGTTTGCTTTCCATGTGGGATGCGGAGCAAGACGGACACAATCTGCCACAATAGAGAACGGATCTTTTCTCCATTTACTTTCAATGGAGTACATGATGGATCCATCTTGGCAATATTAAAGATAATACAACCGGATCCGTTCATAACAGATGCAGATGGTTGTATTATCAGCAATGGAAGCGTTTTTGATGAACCTTGCTGGATCCAGCAAAAACGCTAGTGGGAAAGTAGCCTAACACTGCATAGATGCAACAACAGAAAACATACTACATAGATACAATACTAGAACTAAACTCCACATGTAGATAGAGTAACAGAACCCAGCTCACTGCATAGTGATAGTAAGGGAACCAGGTTTAGGCCTCTTGCACACGACCGTATGTATTTTGCGGTACGCAAAATTCTGGATCCGCAAAAAATACAGGTGGCATCCGTGTGCATTCCTTTTTTTGCGGAACAGAACAGCTGGCCCCTAATAGAACAGTACTATCCTTGTCCGTAATGCAGACAATAATAGGACATATTCTATTTTTCTGCGGAACGGAAATACGGAAACGGAATGCACATGGAGTAATTTCCGTTTTTTTTTGCAGGCCATTGAAGTGAATTGTTCCTCATACAGTCCGCAAAAAAACGGAACGGAAACGGAAAGTAAAAATGTTTGTGTGCATGAGGCCTTACTGCATAAAACCGAAAATAGAACCAAGCTAACTTCATAGAGATAGCATCTAGAGATGAGAATTTTTTTTTAAAAAATTTGATTCGGCCGCTTCGCCGAATTTTTTGAAAAAATTTGGTTCGATCCGAATTTATTTGCGGCAAATCGTGTTAAAAAATGGCTATTTCCGGGCTGCAGGGAACCTTTATAGTGGTGTAGAACACTGTGCCTTGCAGCAACATGCATAGGGAGTCTGCTGTGGTAGTGAAACAATACTGTGAATCAGTATGACATGCAGAGGATAGTCACGGGGCCAAAACTGACCAAATAACTCAAGTATGAACTCAGCCTCACAGGTTGATGTTAGTGTCAAGAAGAAGCGCAATCCTTTTACACTGTCGTCAGCTGATTCCACGTAGATGTCTACAGAACCTGTTCTATTAAACGCTTATACAAGTAGAGCACCCCGACAAAATGGAGAGGGTGTCTGCAGTAAGTTTGTGTTGACATCACTGAATATTTTGCCCTTCCTCTGATCTGTCAGAACAATAACCCACAAAAAATGGATCCTGTCTGTCTTAGTGGAGCATCTGGTCAGCATTTGCTCAGTAATCCATCAGTATTGCTAATGCCAAATAAAAACAGAAGTGGATCAAAAGCAGAAGACATGCAAATATTCCATCCACGTGTCATCTCTGTTTTGGATCCACTCCTGCATTTGGCTACCAAATCATAAGCCAATTCTGATGGGACCATGCAGGCCTAACAGCTGCTACACAGACAGGATCAGTTGTGCGTCTCATGTATCCTTCCTTCTGACAGATCAGAAGAAGGGTCAAATAAATGATGATGTCAGCCAGGCCAAAAGGCAAAATAGTGGCCCAGTGATGAAGTGGGGAAGGTGGGAAAAGCATGAGAAGTACACAGAGGGGCCCTATGACATAGTAGTAAGGTGGAAGCAGCATGAGGGGACCACAGAGCAGCCCAATGACAAATTGGAGGTGATGGCAGCATCAGGAGGAGGCCACACAGTGGCACAATGACAAAGTGGAGGTGGCGGCAGCATCAGAAGGCCACAGAGATGCACAATGACAGAGTGTGGAGGTGGCGGCAGCATCAGGAGGTCACAGAGTGGCACAATGAAAGAGTCGGGAGGTGGCAGCAGCATCAGGAGACCACAAAGTGGCAAGGTGGCATAGTGTGGAGGTGGCAGCAGCAATAGGAGACCACAGAGTGACGCAGTGGTGGGGAGGTGGGTGGCAATACCATTACCAGCTGAAGATGGTGGGTGAAAGAAGGTGCACTTGGCATCAGATGTGTGGCATTAGGCGGGTGGCAGCTTCTGAATAGTAGCAGAGGCAGGTAGCCAGAAGAAACCGGTCTCTTTTGTCAAAGTGTTGGTGCGGGACCATGGATGATCTAGTCTGATGCATTGGGCATTGGTGAATGGAAATCCTGGTTCATCCACGCCTGATTCATCTTGACAAAAGGTCAGTCTCTCCACATTTTGGGGGGACAGGCTAGATGCAGCCACAAATACAGTTTGGCTGCCTAGTAGTCCAGTGAATCTTCAGTGTGGGGTGGCAGGGTGCTGTCCAAGTATGCCACCACCTGCTGGTTCAGGTCCTGCTCCAGGTTTAGCTGCTGCTGCTGGTGAGTAGTTTGTTCACTAGGCGGGTGAAGAAAGCTGCTCATCAGCGACTCTAGACTCAAGTTGCTGTTGATGGAGCTGGAACTGCACCTACCGCCACCCTGCCACAGCAGCCATGGCAGAAGAAAGTGAGCGCAGAGGGCCCCACCCCGGTCAGACCTGCAAGAGGATGGACGATGGCGCAGTTAGGCAGCGCCAACTGACTACATAAGATGTCTCTAGAGTAGTTCAGTTTGTCCTTCCTCTCAGCGGGTGTAAAAGAGGCCCCTCATTTTGGACGGGTAGTGAGGGTCCAACAAGGTGGAGCCAGAAGTCATCCCTCTGTGGAATGCTGACAATTCGGCTGTCACTAAGCAAGCAAGAGAGCATGCATCGGGCCATTTGTGCAAGTGACTCAGAGGGACTCCGTGCCTCCATCTCTACTGCATACTGTCACGGTGTGTCTAGCTCCTCTGGCTGCTCCTGCTCCTCCTGTCCTGTCACCTGTGTAGAAAAACCACCCATTTTGCTACACATTGCTTGTGCTCCAATGTCCTTCTCCTCCTCCAGTTCAGCCCCAGTTCAGGGGGGAGCTTTACTTGACTTTACTTGAAAAAACTAAAACATAGAAGTTAAAACATTTCATCTGAATAAACAATAAAACAATACTACCGGTCATGACTAATTATAGGTATATGTGTGTCCTTCACTTACTGACCCCTTGTGTCCGCCCCTCTGGACTGGAGGGGGCTGGTGATATGGTGGGGGATGAGTCTGCTGGAGCACGGCAGGATCCCCCCCCCTTTTTGGGGCTGTTTTGGCGGCATGTAAAAGTAATCACTTGCCTGTTCATCATTGTTTTTGTTTATATCCAGAATAGAATGTTCTAAATCAAGGTCAAACATCCTGTGTTCACTAATAATTTCACTCCTTTTTGGCCTAAAGCCAAAACCCTCCCTATGTCTCTCTTTTCATTCTCGATGTAACTCTTACTTCATAGAACTGACATTGCTCACAGTAAACTTGGCTATGCGACTTTCCTCTACTAGTCAGTTTTCTAGTTGGCAACACACAAGGTCAGATTACTGGTCCTCACAGACACAAAGAAACATCTCCCATAAGACACAAGTCTTTGAACTTATTAACAAATAACATTTTCTGGAGCTCCATACACACACACTTAGTACCTCACATACATTGCCTTGTTATTATCTCTTAGTATTGAGGACAGTGTTCTCGCTGTAACACATTCCAATGTCGTGACGTCTCTTCACCGTAGCTACATCCCTCCCCCCCCCACCCCCCATGTCTCCCTCTATCCTCAGCCATATTCACCGGGCAACAGAGACATGCACAGTGCCTTGCACACAGACAGACAAGACACAGTACTTTCTCAGCACCACATTACATCATCACTCAACTTTCCACAATGCTTCACATGCTTACTACCCTCTTCCTGGGCCACCAGCTGATGGACTGTATATTCACCCCCAGGCACAGAGCGCGAGTGTCCCAAGATTTACTCACTTCACATGCAACCAAGACAGAAGCAGGCACCTTCTCCTTCACACTACCAAGCAGAGCTCACCCCTTATGCAGGATATTAACTGTTTATTCCCTGGCTACCATGTCTGGTCCACCAGTCCAGGAATAACCCTCCGGCACTCCAGGCAGATAATTTATAGTCCTCCCGGGACTCCCCAGGGCCACACCCTCCATCACCAGGATAATTTAGTGGCCCTTAATTTGAGTCCCACCCACGGCTACCCAGGGTCACACCCTCCGTCACTAAGACAGATAAATCAGTAACTCCTAAATCAAGCCCCGTCCCGGAGCACCCCGGGGCTACATCCTCTGTCTGGACAGGACAGATAATTTAGTAGCCCCTAATGCGTCTCTGCCCCCCTGCCAGGGGAAATCTCTTGCTCTGCATAACTGTTAACTGTGAAGGTGCCTGACAGAAACCACACCACGGACAAAACACAACCACAGAAGAGCAAACTCTAATTTTCCTCTAGGATTCTAGGAACTCAGAAGTTGGTACTATGTATGTAACATCAATAGCGGAACAGATTACCACAGCACAGTGGAGCAGGAAAAGGCAGATAAGATAACCAGAATTTTCTCACCTTGTCTATGAGGCTGCAGTCCTCGTCCTCAAGCATGGTCCACCGTGCTCTGGGAACTCCAAACTTTGGCTAGCGACGCTACTTCTCCTGACCCCCACGTATCGGACGACAACTGTGGAAGATGCCCTCAATCAGGGCTGATTATGTTTGCTCTACTGCTCCAAATTAATAGTGCACGGAAGAAAATAACAGTGACACACACAATAAGGTCGAAGTAAATTCTCATTTATTACAGGAAGTACAGCAGTTTATATAGACATGTATAAAAATATATATATAAAAATATAAATTATGAATATAAAATGCAAAAAAAAAATAGTTTTCAAAGTTTATATTTTTAAACTGTAAAATGTGGTATCGCTGTAATCATACTTACTACGGGAATGCTGTAAAAACAAAACCCATAAGACTTTGGCAAAATTGATGTTTTTTCCAATTCCAACCTATTTGGATTTTTTTCCAGCATTCCACTACATTGTATGCAATATATGCAGTGTTATTTGAAAGTACAACTTGTTCCACAAAAAAACAAACTCTTAAAAGCTATGTGAATGGAAAAATAAAAAATGTATGGCTCCAGAAGGCAGGGAGTAAAAAAAAAAAAAAACGCTGCATCAGGAAGGTGTTCAGCACTTTTTAAGTGTGTTACTGTTCTGTATGGCAGTATTATTTATTCAGTATATGGACATGATATTTATTGCTATAGGTCAGTGTTTCCCAACCAGTGTGCCTCCAGCTGTTACAAAACTACAACTCCCAGCATGCCCGGACAGCCTTTGGCTGTGCAGGCATGCTGGGAGTTGTAGTTTTGCTACAGCTGGAGGCACACTGGTTGGGAAACACTGCTATAGGTTATCTATGACCATAAAAATTAAACAACCAAATGCAGAAATTATCTAAAAGTATGGCAAACAATGAAATCAGACAACTTTTTTTTACAGCTGTGCCTTGTATGAGCCTGCAAAGTCCAGAACATGGTAAAGTAAATTGCTCTTATGCATTTGGAGAATACAGATATAAATCCATTTGCAACATCACTTGTGAGGAGGGATTTTATTTACAAGGATCAACATCACTTTTGTGCCAGAACACAGGAAAGTGGTCTGAATCTACACCCATATGCTTAGGTAAATACTTTGCTACACAGCATAAAAAATTTTTGGTGGTTAGAAATTGCTTTTTTTTTCTGGTTTATTTTCTTTTTTTAATTGTATACTTAACACCTGCATGTTACAGGCATTTTTTCAAATCCCATGTAGGGATTCCAGAAAAAGAAAAAAAACCATTACAAATTGCGTTAAAAACAGCTTTTTCCTGGCTGCAGAGAGCCTGTATAGTGGTGTAGAACACTGTGCCTTATAGTAACAGGTATAGGGAGTCTGCTGTGGTAGTGAAACAATACTGTAAGTACCGTATTTTCCAGCGTATAAGACGACTGGGCGTATAAGACGACCCCCAACTTTTCCAGTTAAAATATAAGATTTGGGCTATACTCGTCATATAAGACTACCCCAGCCTCTCTTTAGCTCCCCAGCCTCTCATCAGCTCCCGATACACAGGAGCAGGCAGTAAGAAAACTTAGAGGCGGCGCAGGCATGTGTGGCAGGAAAGCCTGCTCCGCCCCTCATCTGCCTGCTCCTGTGCTCCCACCGCCCCCCTTCAAATCTGCCGGCCGGTCCCTGTCAAAGTGCACCAGACAGGGCCGGCCGGTCTTAATTTATGCGCTGCAGCCGACCGGCTCTCCCTCTTCCGGTAACTCATGTCTGTGCGGCAAATTGCTTATGCTACATAAGCACTGCACAGCACAGACATGTGAGTTACCAGAAGAGGGAGAGCCCTGCGGCCACAGGGGAGAAGGACGACCCAGCGTATAAGACGACCCCCGACTTTTGAGAAGATTTTCAGGTTTTAAAAAGTTGTCTTATACGCCAGAAAGGAAAGACGCTGCTCTTAGAATCGGGCTAATATATTGAAGTTATGCGGGTTATAGTGATCCTATGTAAAGAAAGCTCCGTCTGCCACGCGAGATACGGCGCTTCTGTGTGGGACCGGAGAACCACATGGAGCCGTCGGCGTGGTGAGTTCAGACACGAATCACCCAGGGAGACTTACATGCTTCGCACAGATAGAAGACGTCTTCCCTGGTAAGACTGTGGCCTTCATTATTAATAAGAGCTATTATGTAACGCCGGCAGTTATTACAGGGAAGTACAGCGGGACGCTGCTGGGTGTACCACAGGAGCGGGACGCCGCTCGGTACAGTCCATGTGATCAAAGACTTTATGTGCAAGAGAGACATTACTTACTAAATAAGAGACTAAATGAGAAAGATTTACAGTTTACTGATGTGTATACATTATTAAACCGGCATAAAAACTGTACAAGGGACAGTATTTTTTGTGGGTGATCCCCGCAGTTTACAATATACCTGTGGGTGACCCCCGCAGTTTACAATATACCTGCGGGTGACCCCTGCAGTGGACATTTATGTGGTGCCTACATATATAAATCGGCACACTCTGATTGTTTGCTGCTAACAGACTGGTAACACCGGCTGATTATCCTTTGCATCCTCCTTGTTTTTGTTTGCACCAATTTGCAACCTTTTTGCATTTTTTAAGTGGATCTGTTGCTGTTTGTTTTATATTCATTAATTAGCATATATAATATATGTTTTTATGTTACTTTATGATAGGTAATACATTTTACTAACTCCCGGATATTGGAGAGTGCCCAGTATTGTTTTTTGAAGCATTCCGTATTTTTCAGAACAGAACAGCTGGCCCCAAAAAGAACACTACTATCCTTGTCCATAATGTTGACAATAAGGCATGTTCTATTTTTTGCAGAACGGAAATACGGACATACGGAAACGGAATGCACAGGGAGTAACTTCAGTTTTTTTTGCAGACCCATTGAGATGAATGGTTCCGCATACGGTCCGCAAAAAAAACGGAAAGAAAATAATTAGCGCCAGGTATAAAGAACTGTGCAGAGGCCCAAGATCCTATTATAGTGTGAAAGAGCGCACTCTTTTTACACAGTCGTTAGCTGACTCCACATTGATGTCTACAGAACCTGTTCTAGTTTGAGCTAATATAAGTAGAGCCCCCCTACAGAGTGGAGAGGGTGTCAGCAGTAAGTTTGTGTTGACATCACTGATTATTTTGCCCTTCCTCTTATCCATCAGAACAATAACCTCCAAAAATAAGATCCTATCTGTTGAGCATCCTCCTTCACTCGGTCAGCAATCCATCAGTATTGCTAATGCCAAAAATAAAGGAGTGGATCCAAAACAGAGATGACATGTGAATAGAATATTTGCATGTCTTCTGTGTTTTGTACCCACTCCTGCTTTTGGCTACCAAATCATTAGCCAATTCTGATGCAAAATAGGGACATGTCATACAGGCCCTACAGCTGCTACATAGACAGGATCCGTTGTGTGTCTCATTTTTCCTTCCTTCTGACAGATAAAAAGAAGTGTCAAATAAATGATGATGTCAACCAGGCCAAAAAGGCAAAATAGTGGCCCAGTCATGGGGTGGGGAGGGTAGGAACAGCATGAGAAGTCCACAGAGTAGTGATGTTGCAGCAGAATGAGGAGACCACAGAGTGCCGATGTGGCAGCAGCACAATGAGACCACAAATTGGTGAAGTGGCAGCAGCATGAGGAGACCACAGAGTGGCACAATCAAAGAGTCTGGAGGTGGCAGAAGCATGAGGAGACCACAGAGTGGTGATGTGGCAGCAGCCTGAGGAGACCACAGAGTGGCAAGGTGACATAGTGTGGAGGTGGCAGCAGCATGAGGAGACCACAGAGTGGTAATGTGGCAGCAGCATGAGGAGACCACAGAGTGGCAAGGTGATATAGTGCAGAAGTGGCAGCAGCATAAGGAGGCCACAGAGTGGCATAATGGCAGAGTATGGAGGTGGCAGCAGCAGCATGAGGAGACCACAGAGTGGTAATGTGGCAGCAGCATGAGGAGACCACAGAGTGGCAAGGTGATATAGTGCAGAAGTGGCAGCAGCATAAGGAGGCCACAGAGTGGCATAATGGCAGAGTGTGGAGGTGGCAGCAGCAGCATGAGGAGACCAGAGTGGCCCAGAGAGAGTTGTGAGTTGGCATCAGCATGAGGATACCACAGAGTGGCCCATTGACATAGTGTTGAGGTAGCAGCAGCATGAGGAGACCACAGAGTGGTGATTTGGCAGCAGCATGAGGAGACCACAGAGTGGTGATTTGGCAGCAGCATAAGGAGATCACAGAGTGGCAAAATGACAGTGTGGAGGAGGCAGCAGCAGCATGAGGAAGCCACAGACTAGCAAGGTGACATAGTGTGGAGGTGTCAGCTGCATGAGGAGGCCACAGAGTGGCCCAGAGACAGAGTTGTGAGTTGGCAGCAGCAGCATGAGGAGACCACAGAGTGGCAAGGTGACATAGTGTGGAGGTGGCAGCAGCATGAGGAGACTACAGAGTGGAGATGTGGCAACAGCATGAGGAGACCACAGAGTGGTGAAGCTGCAGCAGCATGACAATACCACAGAGTTGCACAATGACAGTGTGGAGGAGGCAGCAGCAGCATGAGGAGGCCACAGACTAGCAAGGTGACATAGTGTGGAGGTGTCCACTGCATGAGGAGGCCACAGAGTGGCCCAGAGACAGAGTTGTGAGTTGGCAGCAGCAGCATGAGGAGACCACAGAGTGGCCCAGAGACAGAGTTGTGAGTTGGCAGCAGCAGCATGAGGAGACCACAGAGTGGCAAGGTGACATAGTGTGGAGGTGGCAGCAGCATGAGGAGACTACAGAGTGGTGATGTGGCAACAGCATGAGGAGACCACAGAGTGGTGAAGCTGCAGCAGCATGACGATACCACAGAGTTGCACAATGACAGTGTGGAGGCAGCAGCAGCAGCATGAGGAGGCCACAGACTAGCAAGGTGACATAGTGTGGAGGTGTCCACTGCATGAGGAGGCCACAGAGTGGCCCAGAGACAGAGTTGTGAGTTGGCAGCAGCAGCATGAGGAGACCACAGAGTGGCAAGGTGACATAGTATGGAGGTAGCAGCAGCATGAGGAGACCACAGAGTGGTAATGTAGCAGCAGAATGAGGAGACCACAGAGTGGTGAAGTGGCAGCAGCATAAGGTGACTACAGAGTGGCGCAATGACAGAGTGGAGGTGGCCACAGACTAGCAAGGTGACAGCAGCATGAGGAGGCCACAGAGTGGCATTATGACAGAGTATGGAGGTGGCAGCAGCAGCACGAGGAGACCACAGAGTGGCACAATGACATAATGTGGAGGTGGCAACAGCAGCATGAGGAGACCACAGAGTGACCCGGTGACATAGTGGGGAGGTGGGTGGCAATAACAGTACCCACTGATTGTGGATGTAAGACGGAGCACTTGGCATCATATGTGTGGCATCAGACGGGTGGCAACATCAGAATAGTGAATATAAAAGGCTGGCACACCTGTCCGTGTGGTTTACAATTTATTTGGAAAATCACTTAAAATCTGCAATTAATGTAATATAGATAAAAAATGTCCCACAATAATTCACTCAAAATTTTTTTTTTCTTTTTTATTTTTTCACAGGACTATTTGAGACCTACCGCCCCCTCCCTTTTTTTTTTGATTGTATGATTTTACATCACATTTTTTATATCACATTGTTATATATTGCATTATATTGTGTTGCTTACTACCATTTCAATTTTTTCTTTATTAACTCTTTATGCTGTTATTTGCACATTGCTGAATTTGCACAATTAACTCCTTGCACATTGCACAATTTTTTCAACAGTATTATCTTTTCACATGTCACAGAATTATTTAAATACGCTGTAACATACAGCACCTGTTTATAGGTACCGGCATATATTTAATATCTACAAAAGCTCTTCCCAATTATCCTCAGCTACTAATTTAGCTCTTAGAGTGATCCCCATACTTGAAATTTATCTGCATAGAGTGAATTATTGTGGGACATTTTTTATCTATATTACATTAATTGCAGATTTTAAGTGATTTTCCAAATAAATTGTAAACCACACGGACAGGTGTGCCAGCCTTTTATATTCATTGTATCTCTGTGGATTGTTAGGGTGTTCCATTTTGGCTAGAGCACCCTTGAATCATTGTTACGAACGGGTGAGCTATTCACTTCTTTCTTGATACAACATCAGAATAGTAGCTGAGGCAGGTAGCCAGAAGAAACTGGTCTCTTTTGTCAAGGTTTGGGTGAAGCAGCATGGATGATCTAATCTGATGCATCAGGCATTCTTGGGTGGAAATCCTGGCTGATCCATGCCTGATTAATCTTGGCAAAGGTCAGTCTCTCCACATTTTGGTGGACAGGTGAGTTCTCCTTGGGGTAACTATGGCCCCCAACGCACTAAACACCCTCACTGATGTCACACTACTGGCCGGGCAGGACAGCTTTTCTAGTGCAAACTCGGCCAGTTGCGGCTACAAATCCAGTTTGGCTGCCCAGTAGTCCAGTAGATCTTTAATGTGGGGTGGCAGGGTGCTGTCCAAGTATGCCACCACATGCTGGTTCAGGTTCTGATCCAGGTCTAGCTGCTGCTGTTGGTGAGTAGTTTCTTCACTAGGCAGGTTAAGAAAGCTGCTCATCATCAACTCTAGACTCAATCTGCCCAGCAGCCATGGCAGTGGAATGGGAGTGCAGAGGGCCAACTGACTACATAGGATGTCTCTATAATAGTTCAGTGTGTAAAAAAGGCTCACTTTTTGGACTGGTAGCAGGGGTCCAACAAGGTGGAGAGCTATATGTCATCTCTCTGCCAAGTGGTGACAATTTGGCTGTCACTACCCAAGCAAGTGAGCATGCAGCAGGCCATTTGTGTAAGTGACTTGGAGGGACTCCATGCCTCCATCTCCACTGCATACTGCCATGGTGTGCCTGGGTCATCTGCCTCGTCTTCCTCATCTCCCTCTTGCTCTTCCGGCTGCTCCTGCTCCTCATCTCTGTCACGATAGGGAGTGGGGGAAACCCCCCATCGCGCAATGCCCTTGGCTACCGGGCCGCAATGCAGGGAAGAGGGAGCTGGTCACCTCCTAAAGCTTCCCTCAACAGGCCCTAGTCTCCTAGTTGTATGAGCCCCCTTCAAAGGTAAGGGGACTCATACCCACGTGCCTAGAATTCTAGGAATCCCTGCATTGCCCTACAGATGGTGACAGGGCAGAGAACACCTGTTAATCCACGACCACAGATGACAGGCGATGACAGAGGCCCAGTAGCTCGCAGGGTGCAAGACTATAGGAGAAACAGTATGGCAGGTAAGTAACACAGCAACATAACAAATCCTATCAACACTTACCCGCCACAGCCGAGATGGAAGGACGGCACAAACGACAACCCGGACCTCCCTGTGGCTACAAGATGCATGGAGGCTCCAGGCTGGGAAGCACACAGTCTTGCTTTTGCTTAATCCCCTCCGGGAAAGCAAGCCCCTTCCGGAGCAACATACACACCAAAAGGAAAACGTCAAGCAACCATGCTGGTCACAACACCACAAATACCAGACATGGCACTCCACACTCGACATACAACAAAACCCCAACATAACCCACACCAGACAACAATACCGGAGAGGAAGGGTCCAGGGAGCAGACACAAAGGGGTAAGCAAAGGACATAGATAACAACAATGACAACTGGTGGCTCACACAGAAGGCACACAGACAGCCAAGGAGCAGAGCTCCACACCAAGCTGACAACAAGCAAACTGACCTCAGGCTCCAACACACCAGAATATAAAGAGACCTGAGGCCACACCCAACACACGCCAACATCTTTAACCCTGTGCAAACCAAAGCAGGGAAAACACCATATAAAGGGAAAGATTCGCACATGTGAACAACATGTTGCCCCAGGCAACCACATGCGCGACAACAGTGCCTCGGCCAAAACAACCAGCCGAGACACCTGTTGCCAAAGGCAACTGCTATACATAAGCCACACATGCAGCAACCATCAAGCGTTGCCGCTGGCAACAAGATGAAGCCACGACCTTAACACTAGGTAGTGACAATCTCCTGTCACCTGTGTCGAAAACCCCCCCATTTCGCTGCCCATTGCTTGTGTTCCAATGTCCTTCTCCTCCTCCAGTTCAGCCCCCACAGGGCTCATGTGGCCGTGAGATGTAGGCGCCACGTCTCCAGTCCCCTAAGCAACCAGATTTACCAGCATCTGTTCAAGGATATGAAGCAGTGGAATGACGTTGTTCATCCCTTAGTCCTAGGGACTGACAAATAACGTGGCATCCTCAAAGGGCTTGAGCAAACAGCAAGTGTCACCCATGAGCTCCTGTCCGCTTGGATCATCAAGAAATCATTTATGGCCTTTCTCTGTTCGTATAGTCTGTCCAACATATGGAGTATGTTTGAGGAAACTTATATTATGGGCACACTAGACGTCCAATCATTGTACACGGTTATTAAACATGAACAAGGACAGGCCGCCGTGAAGACAACTGATGGCAGAAAAGAGACTGCAAACAAAACAAATAGATTTTTAAATTGAGGCTATCAACTTCATCTTAACACATAATTATTTTAATTTTGAAGATGAATATTATATACAGATACAGGGTACGGCCATGGGCACCAGGTTCGCCCCCAGTTATGCCAATCTTTTTATGGCTGAGTGGAAACGTCTCACTATCCAGCCCAAGCTGGGGACGGACCTGGTGCTCTGGCTTCGTTTTATAGACAATGTTTTTTATATATGGCGGTCAGGGAGGGCAGAATTGGAAGTTTTTTAAAGGGCTTCTGTCATCACTTTTTGACATTATAAGCTGTCTGACATTAGCTATGTGCTAATGTCAGAGCAGCTTGATAATGTATTTTTTACAAAAATCCGAGTTATATTCGGGCCAAAAAACGTAATTTTATAATATGTAAATTAGCCTCTAGGAGCAGGGGGCGTTGCCCTGCTCCTAGAAGCTCTGTGCGGCAACCTGCTGGCACGCCCCTTCTTACTTTGAGTGACAGTGCCGGGCAGCGATCCTCCAGCACTGTCTCCTTGTGAAATCCAGCGCCTGCACGGCCGCTCTGTATTCGGCGCAGGCGCGGTGAGCAGAGGACGCTGGTGCCTGCTGTCCTCTGCTCACCGCGCCTGCGCCGACTACAGAGCGTGCCAGCAGGTTGCCGCACAGAGCTTCTAGGAGCAGGGCAACGCCCCCCCTGCTCCTAGAGGCTAATTTACATATTATAAAACTACATTTTTTGGCCCGAATATAACTCGGATTTTTGTAAAAAAGACATTATCAAGCTGCTCTGACATTAGCACATAGCTAATGTCAGACAGCTTATAATGTCAAAAAGTGATGACAGAAACCCTTTAAAGGATATTAATTGCAACAATTTGAACTTGAAATTGACAGGCCCAATTAGCACTGAGAAGGTGGAGTTCTTGGACTTGTCCATCTCCAGACAGGAGGACAAATTGATATGCACCACTTTTATAAAGCTCACTACCCGGAACAGCTACATATTATATGATAGCTGCCACCTCCCCAGATGGCTAATCAATATCACCAAAGGCCAATTCAGGAGGATTAAGCGAAATTGTACCCTGAATTCAGATTTTGAACAGGAAGCAGGGACCATGAAAGAGAAGTTTTTAGAGAAGAAATATCCAGAGGCGATAGTGGAGAATGCCCTAGATAGAATAAGGAGGATGGATAGGAAAAGCTTCTGGGATGAGAAAATAAAGGATAAAAGAGAAGAGTCAGACATTATGCCACGTATAATATTACCTTTTAGCAATGATTACAGGAAGGTACAGGCCAGTGTTAAAAAACACTGGCATCTACTGCAAAAGGATAAGACTCTAGGAACATTAATCAGTGCACAACCGAGAATCACCTTTACGAAAGCGCAGAATTTGAGTAACAAAATAGCACCAACAGTACAACAAACAAATCAAGAAAAGAACAGTTTACAAAAATGGTTAGATCTGCAAGGTTTTTTTAGGTGTGGGAAGTGCAACATTTGCAAAATCACGTCCTTTCAAAAAAGGACTAAAGAAGTGATTTCACATACCAACCAACACTGCCATAAAATCAGGGACTGCCTCTCATGTGACACAGAGGGAATAATATACATGTTGGAATGCTCATGTCAATTACAATATATAGGGAGGACTAAGCATACCTTGAAAAAACGATTGGCAGAACATGTTAACAATATAAGAACTGGCTTTACCAAACACACAGTATCCAACCATTTTAAAATGGTGCACAACCAGGCTGTCTCGGATTCACAGTAATAGATAAGGTGAAAAAAGACTGGAGAGGAGGCAATTTTATAGATAAAATGTCAAGACTCGAGACTAAACGGATTTTCGAATTTAATACCCTCACACCTATAGGCCTGAATGCCGAGTATGAACTGTTCGGCTTTCTATAGATGGGGGCGCTTCTGCTGGCGGCGAACTGTGCAGTGTACAAGACTTGCGCGGTTCTTCTTTGGCAAAAACGCCCCCATCCGTACCATCCATACCTTCCATCTTCTCCCATATATACGTTCCATTCTCCCATATGTACTGTATCTATACTGGTGGAGATCATGATAGGTAATCCACATTTTAGCATTTATATCAGTATTTTTAGTGCATTTATAGTGCATGGGTGCTTTGCAATTTTTAATATTATTATTATTTTTTATGAGTATTGTAACAATATCACATATATAAGTAACTGCATTGAAACTGCAGACTTACATGTGAAATACTACTTTTATAAACACTGCTGCATTTGAATAAGAAAAATCTTGGCCGGTATTCACATGTTTGAAACTAACGCAATGGAACCGCATGAGGAGAAACAGATTTCTACCCTGACACATATGAGCCTGAGACTGATGGAACATAGGGTTAAGTCCCATACGGGTCTTTTGCATGTTCCTCCGGCTTATTCTTTATAAGTTCTGTCCCAAAAGATCATCTATTGAGACTATATGGGAAACTCCGATTCCATCTGTATATGGATAATCCAGGACTGATATTGCATTTCACCCTGACCCTTTAAAAAGGAGTCAAAGACGGGGGCACCTTTAACCACTGAGTAGTGTTGAGCGCGAATATTCGAAAAGCGAATTTTTTTAGCGAATATCGGCACTTCGCTAATTCGCGAATATTTCGAATATAGCGCTATAAATTCGCTATTTCGAATATTCGTTTTTTTTTTGTTTTTTTTTAGTTATATTTTTTTCTTTCCCTCTTCCCAACAGTAGTTCTTACCTGTCCTGAGGATTCCTGGCTTCCTGGCTGCTCTAGTCAGTGCCCGTTGCCGCTTCTGCCGACTTCCGTGCTCATGGAGCGTCCCCATCCATGGGAGAATCTCCATATACTAAAATGTACTGTCGGATTTGAGGAATTACGTTGAAATCGCAATGCGATTAATTCAAGTTATATTAATCGCATTGCGATTTTAACTTAGAGCTGAGTTTATAATGGGTCAGCTTGCTAGAATGAACGAAGTTAACGAATATGGAATATAGCAGCACTGCTAAGTTGAATTCGCAATGCGATTAATTTAACTTGAAGTAATCGCATTGCGATTTCAACTTGGCACTGCTAGTGCTATATTCCATATTCGTTAATTCTAGCCTATGTAAGAAAGCAGTGCTAAGTTGAAATCGCAATGCGATTACTTCAAGTTAAATTAATCGCATTGCGAATTCAACTTAGCAGTGCTGCTATATTCCATATTCGTTAACTTCGTTCATTCTAGCAAGCTGACCCATTATAAACCCAGCTCTAAGTTGAAATCGCAATGCGATTAATATAACTTGAATTAATCGCATTGCGATTTCAACGTAATTCCTCAAATCCGACAGTACATTTTAGTATATGGAGACGTTCCCATGGTGATGGGGACGCTCCATGAGCACAGAAGTTATGGTTGGCTTGGTAGAATTAGCGAATAGCGAATATGACGAATGTATTCGTCATATTCCTCAAAACGAAGATAACGAAGTATTCTACATCTTCGTTTTAGCAACCTATTCGTCAACCTCGCTAATTCTAGCAATCAAATAGGAAGGTTGACTATAGAGACAGCTGTGTTAAATTGCTATGCGATTTTTTTTTTTTAATAGAATAATTATATTACTTGATATAATTATTATAATTATTCTATTTATAAAAAAAAAATGCATAGCGAATTAAACACAGCTGTCTCTATAGTCAACCTTCCTATTTGATTGCTAGAATTAGCGAGGTTGACGAATAGGTAGCTAAACGAAGATGTAGAATACTCGTTATCTTCGATTTGAGGAATAGACGAATACATTCGTCATATTCGTCATCCTCGCTAATTCTAGATATGAAACCAATAGGAAAGTAGCCTTAAGTACAAATCGCAATATGCGATTATTTAAATCGCATGTTAATCGCGATAACTAGAAAAAATGACGAATATTCGATTTCGACGAATATGAAACGAATATTCATTCGAATATTCGCGAATTTCGTCGAAATCGAATATGGCACCTGCCGCTCATCACTACCACTGAGGAAGGGGGCCAATGCTTAGCCCCGAAACGCGTTTGGTAGTTTGCAGTCCCCCCGTGGATGAGACCCCCTGATTGCTGACAGCAACAGACATCAGAAGAAAGACAACGGCGTAACTTTACCTGCGCGAATAGAAGCAGTGGGCGGGCCTACGGCATACACAGGCAGACACTGATTGGCATGGTAAGCCAGGAGTCAGGAGACCCTTGATACCGATACAGAAGGTGAAACCGAACGGAGAGGGGAGCACTCCTCACATCAGCTGTCCGGTAAGAACTTTCCAGCTTTACGGCTTCAGGGATAGCAAGCGCACAGTCACTTTACACAGCGGGACGCCGCTGGTTTGAAACAAGAGCGGAACGCCGCTCGGAAGCGGGACATTATCCTAATAATTATCAACTATCAGGGGGGCACTTCTACTGACCCCATCCACTAATAATAACAGGTGGACTTTCAATTCTCCCTGCCATAAACGGATATTTCAAATAGCCAAAGGTTTATACATTGTCATACATTGGTATACACTAGCACCTTAGTGTTCTATTTTGTATAGCATTATAAGTTTGTGGATTGTTGTATATATTGATACTTTTTATTTATTTTAGTGCACTCAGAATAAATTTGTCTTTTGTGATGCCCATGTGCTGGGGAGAGTGCCCTATTATTCAATAATCATTCGAGCATACACACAATCCACAGTTGGGTGAAGCTGCCAAAATATAGGTTAAATAACCTTTCTGAACCCGAAAGAGCAGCCACGCAAGGGTATATTGCCGAGAGTTTGGCTAAGGGACATTAAACCTTCCAAATCTCCACTGACAGCAGGGTTTTTCTTTTTAAAGAAGAAAGACAGAACTCTTAGGCCATGTCTGGACTTCCGTGAGCTCAATCTGATAACGGTCCGTGATCCGTACCCCCTCTTCCTTTGATTACTGACTTGTTTAACCACATTGTTGGTGCCAAGGTGTTCTCCAAGTTGGACTTAAGGGGGGCATATAATCTGGTCAGGATCAAGGAAGGGTATGAATAGAAGATGGCGTTTAATACCCAGAGGGTCATTTTGAGAATCTGGTCATGCCGTTTGGGTTATCTAATGCTCCTGCTGTTTTCCAGCATTTTGTTAATGATTTCTTTCATCATCTGGTGGGGAGGTTTGTTGTTGTGTATCTGGATGACATACTAATTTATTCTCCAGACATGGAGACTTATCAGGATCACGTGAGATAGGTGTTACAGATCCTAAGAGTGAATAAATTGTATGCTAAGATGGAGAAGTGTGTATTTGCAGTTCAGGAAGTGCAATTCCTGGGTTACCTATCCTCATATTCAGGTTTTCGTATGGATCCAGAGAAGGTCCGTGCTGTGCTGGACTGGAATCGACCCGAAAATCTGAAAGCGCTTATGTGGTTTTTGGGGTTCACCAACTACTACCGTAAATTCATTTTGAACTACTCGACTGTGGTTAAACCTTTAACGGACATGACTAGGAAAGGTTTGGATATCTCAGTCTGGTCTGACATTACAAGCCTTTTCAGTGGTGAAGGAATGTTTTGCTTCTGCTCCTATACTGGTGCAACCGGATGTGTCACAGCCATTCATTGTGGAAGTTGTCGCATCCGAGGTAGGGGTAGCAGCAGTCTTCACCTAGTAAATGACGTCCACGTGCATTCTTCTCTAAGAAACTCTCAGCTGCAGAAAGGAATTATGACATGGGTAATAGAGAGTTGCTGATCATTAAGTTGGCTTTTGAGAATTGCATCATTGGTTGGAAGGAGCAATTCATCCTATTAATGTGATTACTGATCCCAAAAATCTGGCTTACCTGGAGTTGGCTAAACGACTAAACCCAAGGCAGGCCAGATGGTCGTTGTTTTTTACCAGATTTAATTTCATCGCCATCTATCGCCCTGGGGTTAAGAACGTCGCATGGTGGGGGGTGGGGGTTGGGGTGATTCGGAAGATCCTGGTCCAATATTGTCTGAAGGGGTAGTTAAATCCACCCTATATCCCAACCTTGAGGCAAAGGTGTTGGAGGCCCAGGGAGATGCACAGATTCTTGCCCTCTGGGGAGATTGTTTGTTCCTTCTGAATTACGTCACAAGGTGTTCGAGGAACATGACTATACTGTTCTCACAGGACACCCTGGGAGCAGATCCAGTGTCGATCTCATGCATCGTAGATTCTGGTGGCCGGGGTTGCGTAAGTGTGTTAAGAACTATATGTCAGCTTGTAGTACTTGTGCATGTGCTAAGGTGACACATACTCAGCCTTCCGGATCTTTACTTCTGTTGCCCTCTTCCGTCCCGATCTTGTACTCCTTTATCAATGGATTTTATCACAGATTTACCAAATTCTTTAGGAAAAAACAGTGATTCTGGTGGTTGTTGATTGCTTTAGTAAAATGGATCACTTTATAGCATTAACAGGTCTACCTAATGCTAGAACTCTTGCACAAGTGTTTGTCGATAACATCGTGAAATTACATGGTATTCCTTCTGATGTGGTTTCTGATAGGGGGACTCAGTTTGTTTCCAAATTCTGGAAATCGTTCTGTACTCGTCTGAGGGTACAACTATCCTTCTCTTCGGCCTTTGACCCTCAGTCGAATGGACAGACTGAAAGCACTAATCAGAATCTGGAGACTTACTTGAGATGTTTTTTTTTGGAGAACCAGGAGTGTTCTTCATTTTTGTCTTTAGGCGAGTTTGACATAAATAACCGTAGACTGGAGTCCACTGATAAGTGGCCATTTTTTGGGACATATGGGTTCCACCCACAATATGGCACATTTTCTGGTACTGAGACTTCTGGTATACCTGAAGAGGAACGATTTTCTTCTTCTTTGTCATCTATTTGGCGGAAAATTCAAAATAATCTGAAAAAGATGGGCAACAAGTATAAATGCATGGCTGACAAATGATGTATGAATGGTCCGGACCTGAGAGTGGGTGATTTTGTGTGGCTGCCCACAAGAAACATTAAGTTGAAAGTACATTCTTGGAAGTCAGGCCCAAGGTTTATTGGTCCATACAAGATCATTGCCATTATTCACCCGGTAGCCTTTCATCTTGAACTTCCTCAGTCATTGAAGATTCATAATGTGTTCCATAAGTCGTTGTTGAAGAGATATGTCGAACCTGTTAAACCGTCCTCCTTGCCTCCCACTCCTGTCATGGTGGACGGCAATTTGGAATTTCAGATCACCAGGATAGTGGACTCCCGAGTTCTCCGTAGATCCCTTCCGTACCTCGTTCACTGTTAGGGTTATGGAGAGGATGTGGGTTCCAGTGGCCGACGTTAATGCTAGTCGGCTGGTGAAAGCCTTTCACAAAGATCATCTGGATAAAGTCAGTCCTGGGTGTCCGGGGGCCACCTGTAGAAGGGGCAGTACTGTCACGGACTCTAATGTGACAGGTGTCATAAGATCTAAGAGACTGGCTGCACGTGATGTGATCTGACAGCCTCTTTTGGTTTCACTTGTTTCTGTGTTGTTGCTGGTAATGACCACACCTCTTGTCTCAGGTGTAGCTTAGTGGTCATTCCAATTCCTCTATTTAATCTGACTTCACCCATCAGGCTATGCGGTTGATAGCTTCAGTTTGGTATTGAAAGTGAATGGTCCTCTTCTGAGTTCCTGCTCGTCCATTTTCGTCAGAAGTTAAGTGTGACTTCCCTTTCATATTTTGTTGTTTTCCCTCTGTCTTTTGTTACTAGTCCTCATGGAGACGCTGGTTCTTTCATATTGGAAGGAACAGGTCGTCTCAAGCCCTGACTCTATTCCAGGGCAATTCAGGATCACCATGGTCATAGGTTCCGGTGTATGAACATTCCTACCCTCAAGGTTTGTTCATACGGATAGGAGTCATGGCTAGGATTAGGGTTTCTACAGGTAGTGTCCGTTTCCCTTACCCTAGCTTTGAGGCCTAGTTCCCTTTCCCTTCCTTCCTGTTGTCGGTGTGGTGTTCCCTCCCATATAATTAACGTGACACAGGTCCTGTCACTTAACTGTCTGACATACTGTTAGATCAAATAAATAAATAAAAAGGAAATTAATACTCCCAAAAATGCTGTAATTTTGTCACTTCACCGCACAATGGCAAATACGCCCCTTTTTTTCCCACTAATACAGCACAAAAAGGCTTTATAACATATAACTGCTCCGCCTAAAGGCTAATAAGACTTTTTTTCCCCCCACTAATACACCCCAAAAGAGGCTGTAATTTTGTCGCTTCACCACACAAAGGCTAATAAGCCCTTTTTTTCCACTAATACACCCGAAAAATGGCTTTGGAACATATAACTGCACCCCTGAACGGCTAATGACACTTTTTTTTTTCACTAATACACCCCAAAAAAGGCTGTAAATGTTGTCACTTCACTGTGCAATGGCAAATAAGCCCTTTATTTCCACTAATACACCACAAAAAACATATAGCTTCACAGATGAACGGCTAATAAGACTTTTTTGTTCACTAATACACCACAAAAAAGGCAGAAATTTTGTCACTTCAGCGCATAAAGGCTAACAAGACTTTTTTTTTTCCACTAATACACCCCAAAAAAGTCTTTAGAACATATAATTGCACCACTTAACTGCAAATAAGCCCTTTTTTCCACTAATACACCCCAAAAAATGCTTTAGAACATATAACTGCAGCGCTAATAAGACGTACAAATATTTCCTAGTAATACACCCTGTTAATGGCTGTATCACACAGCATTTGCACCCCAATCACAAGCACAGTTTGCTGGAATTACAGAGGTATCATCTATTGCAAACCTAAAAGCAGCAGTATAATGGCAATTTGGATCACCAGTCAGTGCAGCAAGGTGTAATAGGATTACTCCTATTACCCAAGCTGTACACTCCCCTATTGGACCCTGTTCTCCTTTTGTAGTTTGGAATAATTCCTCCTTATTAGTGTTGATCGAGCTCCCAAGTGTTCAAGTGCACTGGCCGAACACATCGGGATGCTCGGGTGCTCTACCAAGCACCCGAGTATAATGGAAGTCAATGGGAGATCCCGAGCATTAAGCCAGGCACCCCCTGCTCTGAATAGGGGAGGGTGCCTGGCTCATAGGAAAAGGTCATAAATTGATGAAAACACCACCGAAATGGTTCAGGAACAGCATGGGGAGGATGTCTGGATGCATTTTGGACTTCCACGTCGCTGCTGGGAACAATCTTGTCCGAGTAGTACGTCACTTTTACAGACTTACAATAATACGCACAAAACCAAAGATAAAATCGATTTTAGAGGAAAAATAGTTAGGAAACATTCTTTCCAGTATATTTACTTGTATATAAAGTGCAAGGGCTGCCAAAAATTGCAAGCAAGAGGCACTCCAATACAACCTGTATATCACATAAAGGAGGGCCTCATTCACATTGTGGTACAATTGTTCATGTAGTGGGACTTCTACACTCATAAAGCCTATGCACTAAGTGAAAGGGCTGCCAAAAATTGCAAGAAACCGGCAATCCAATACACCCTTTGTTACACATAAAGGAGGGCATCATACACACCCTTGAAAAATTATAATTGGTGGCCTGCTGGTGACCCTCAAAAACATTTGGAGCAAAGGCCTACTTATCTGACCATCTAAAACATTAGGGGCGAGGGTCTGCTGGTGAGCTGACCCTGTAAAAGATTGTAGGTGAAGGCCTGCAGGTGAGCTGACCCTGTAAAACATTATATGTGAGGGCCTAAAGGTGAGCTGACCCTGTAAAATATTGAAGGTGAGGTCCTGCTGATGAGCTGACCCTCTAAAAGGTTGTAGATGAGGGCCTGCAGGTGAGCTAACCCTGTAAAACATTATATGCGAGGGCCTTGTTACACATAAAGGAGGGCATCCTACACACCATTGAAAAATTATGATTTGTCGCCTGCTGGTGACCCTCAAAAACATTTGGAGCAAGGGCCTACTTATCTGACCATCTAAAACATTAGGGGCTAGGGCCTGCTGGTGAGCTGACCCTGTAAAAGATTGTAGGTGAGGACCTGCTGGTGAGCTGACCCTGTAAAACATTATATGTGAGAGCCTGTAGGTGAGCTGACCCTGTAAGACATATGCGAGGGTCTGCAGGTGAGCTGACCCTGTAAAACATTATATGCGAGGGTCTGCAGGTGAGCTGACCCTGTAAAAAATTATATGAGAGGGCCTTGGCTACTGAGACTGGACTTGGTGGAAGACAGGGTGGTGCTTAACTGACTGGAAGCATTATCTGCTGCAACCCAAGCGACCACCTGGTCGCACTGGTCTGACTTCAAGAGTGGTGTCCTGTGCCGCCCTGCAAACTCTTGTGCTCTGGCAGCAGGCAGTTTTAACACTCCCTTACTGCTCGCCTTCTTCATTTTAAATGTTATATATGCTTGAAAGTATTTCACACGTACAGTAGCGTAGGATTTGGAAGTGTATGCACCCAAAAATTTTAAAAGGTATTTGGGATGTGGAAACGTCACACAGGAGATATCCCGCAGATAATCTCAATGCTGTCACCAGCGGCTAATAAAATATTACAGGGAATGTCACAGGTATTTTGGATGAGAAAACATTATACAGGAGAGGTACCACTGGTAATGTACACTGTATGTAACAGATACATTTTTTCAGCGCACACGGTACACTGGAGATGTGGCGCAGATTATTTAACTGTCCGCAGCGGACACCGTCTATGGAAAAAGTACGCTGGATGTCACAGATATTTTAGGGATGCGCACACTTTACACAGGAGATGTGGCAGAGATAATTTAACTGTCTGTAGCTGCTGCCACACACAATAGTCCTTAAAAGGTCTTTTAGGTCTGTAAAGTTTTAGCCATTTAGCGCAGGTTGCGCTAAAAATATATATTGCTGCTGCCACACACAATAGTCCTTAAAATAACTTTTTGGTCTGTAAAGTTTTAGCAATTTAGCGCAGGTTGTGCCTACAAATATATATTAATGCTGTCACACACAATAGTCCTTAAAAGTCCCAGTAACCAACATGGTCAGGGCCGGGCCGACACAGAGGCTGGGGAGGCTCCAGCCTCAGGGCGCTCCAGCCTCAGGGCACAGGCAGGGGCCGGCCAGAGGGAGAGGGACTGACAGGGGGGAACCGCTCAGCGCTCCCTCCTTTCATTCCCTGAGCCGGGCCCCGTCAAAGCGCTCCTCTCACCTCCATTATGTTCACTGCTTCAGGCCTCCAGCATCAGGCCCCGCTGCCTCTAACTAGAAACACAGTAAGCAGGTGGGCGGAGCCTAATTGACCTCCGTTAGGCTCCGCCCACCTACTTAATGTGTGGCAGCGCTGGGGCCTGATCCCGGAAGCCTGGAGCAGTGAACATAATGGAGGTGAGAGGAGCACTCTAACGGGGCCCGGCATTAAGTACAGTGAAAATGCCGGGCCCCCTTACATGAAGTCTGTGGGCAGTCGGGGGCACTACTAGGGGTTGTAGGGTGCACTACTGGAGGCAGTGGGGGACACTACTAGGGGCTGTGGGGGGCACTAGTGGGGTGCACTACTGGAGGCAGGGGGTGCACTACTGGAGGCAGTGGGGTGCACTACTAGTGGCTGTGGGGGACACTAGTGGGGTGCACTACTGAAGGCAGTGGGGGACACTACTAGGGGCTGTGGGGGGGCACTTCTGGGGCCATTACTGGAGGCAGTGGGGGACACTACTAGGGGCTGTGGGGGACACTAGTGGGGTGCACTACTGAAGGCAGTGGGGGACACTACTAGGGGATGTGGAGGGCACTACTGGGGCAGTGGGGTACACTACTGGGGACATTATTAGGGGCATGGAGAGGCATTACTGGGCGATCAGGGGCGTGACAATTGTGGACACAGAGGGTGTGACCGGGCACGGTGTCGGGCAGGGGCCCCGATCCAAAGTTTGGGGGGGGGGGGGCGCACTTGGGCAGCTCAGCCTCTGTTGGTGGTGGACCTTGTCCCAGCCCTGAACATGGCTATGGCATTACAGTGAGGACAGTACTTACCCGCATGTTTATTGGCTGTTACGCAGTGAATAAACATGCGGGGAGGAGTCTCGAGCATTGCGTTCGAGCACATGCAGTATTTGGCCGAATACCGCCATGTGCCAAGCATAGCGATGCTCGAGCCGAGCTGGTGTTCAGCCGAGCATGCTCGCTCCACACTACTCTTTTAATCTTTTCCCTACACTTCTAATGATCTTTCCCTGAACTTCTATTCAGCCAAAAAAAGTTTTAATGTCTTTTCTACCACTTTCTCTAGCGCCTATCAATGTCTCTCTCAGCACTAAGTACACTGGAAAATGACTGAATCCAAGATGGTTGAGGCTATTTATAGGGCTGTGACATCACAGGGGCTGGCTGACTGCTGCTTGCATGCATGGTATTGTGGGTGATCCCTCGTTCCCAGAGTTCTTTGCTCCATTTCCTAACATGTGCAGAAGCCATTTTAGGAAACAATGCAATTCGTTACAACGAAGCATGCCGATTTGCTCCTCTCTAATTACAAACATTTATTTGATGGTTAATCTGATACTGTCGCATTGCACTAGCAGCATGTCACATTTCAACACCTTTGAAATACTTTATATGAAAAGTCATGTGAGACATGTCACCGTGTAGCCATACCCTACGATCATAGTAACAATCATTCATACAGATAATGAGTGGGCAATAACTGAGAATGATCATTCCTATGATTAGAAGGAAATGCAGATGCTGCTGCAGTATATTTACATGCATGTATGGTGCAGAGGTTATTGAGATGTGCAGCCTGCTGATTGGGTGGGCACAGAACCTGCGCTTGCTTGATCAGTGGCAGCAGATCGGTGCCATGGGATTAACTGCTTTGGGTACTTTCACATTAGCGTTCGTGTGATCCGGCAGGCAGTTCCGTTGTTGGAACTGCCAGCCAGATCCGCCGTTCAGTGTGACAACTGACAGAATTTGTAGACGGTTTTGGGTGCGTATCCGTCTACAAATGCATTGCAAGAACGGATCCGTCTCTCCGCTTGTCATGCAGATGGACGGATCTGTCTTGCAGTATTTTTCACAGTTTTCCATCCTTCAGTTGTTTCACAATGCCGGATCCGGCACTAATGCAAATCAATGTAAATTAATGCCGGATCCGGCATTCCGCATGCTGCGCTATTATGTCTGGCCAAAACGCCTGACAGTGACTGAACGGAGGGCATACTGATGCAAACTGAACGGATTTATATCCATTCAGAATGCATTGGGATATGCCTGATCAGTTCTTTTTCGGTATAGAGCCCTTTTGACGGAACTCTATGCCGGAAAAGAATAACGCAAGTGTGAAAGTACCCTTAAATACTCAATACTGACCACAGCATGTAATGGGTTTGCAGAGGGTGTGGGCTTCCTCTCTAACCCTCTCTCCTCCCGCACTGCAGAAGTTTATGAGGCCAGGCCTTCAGGCTGGGTCTGAAAGGCGAAATGTCATTGTAAAATAAACAATTCTGTGTACTACATTACAGTGTATATTGTACTGCATTGAAACAGGGATTAGACCCTGCAAAGTTGAAATCCCATAGTGGGACAAAAAAAAAGTATAAAAAAGAAAAAGTAAAAAAGTTTTTATAAAAATAAAACATGTTTTAAGTAGAAAAAAGTGCATATTTTTTCCCATTAAGCCATTTACAATTCAAAAGAAAAAAAATAAACATATTAGGTATCATTGCTTCTGTAACGACCGACTCTATAAAAATATCACATATTCTACCCAGTCAGGTGCTAGAATAGACATTTTTTTAGTGGCCTCTTACATAGAGTTGAGCAAACACCTGGATGTTCGGGTTCGAGAGGTTCGGCCGAACTTCCGGAAAAAGTCAATGGGGACCCGAACTTTTGGGCACTAAAAAGGCTGTAAAAGACTCCCGGAAAGGGCTAGAGGGCTGCAAAAGGCAGCAAAATGTAGGTAAATCCCTTGCAAACAAATGTAGATAGGGAAATGATGACTTAACATAAAATAAATAAAAATTAACCAATATTAATTGGAGTTAGGTCCCATAGCACAGAATCAGGCTTCAAATCACCCACCAATGGAGAAGGTCGCTTACTATTATTTCGACCCCAGCATCCAGACAAAGGAGAGAGGTCCCACAGCAGAGAATCTGGCATCATATCAACCACCACAGGAGAAGGCCACTTTCAGTGACTTAGACCTTAGCACCCAGACAGAGGAGACATGTCAGATAGCACAAGCATTACATTTATACCATCCAGCACAGGATAAGGCTACTTATAGTTACTTTGACCCCTGCTCCCAGAAAGAGGAGAGAGGCCCCACAGCACATATTCAGGCATCATATCACCCACCACAGGAGTAGGCCACCATTTAGTTAATTTGACCCCTGCACCCATGTCAGATGGTACAAGCATCAGTTTTACATCACCCAGCACAAGAGAAGGCCACTTTTAGAGACTTTGACCCCTGCACCCAGACGGAGGAGAGAGGTTTCACAGCACCCAGACGGAGGAGAGAGGTTTTCACAGCAGAGAATCAGGCATTTAGATCACCCACCACAGGAGTAGGCCATCATTTAATGGGACCCCGGCAACCAAGTCAGATGGTACAAGCATCAGTGTTACATCACCCAGCACAAGAGAAGGCTACTTTTAGAGACTTTGACCCCTGCACCCAGACGGAGGAGAGAGGTTTCACAGCACCCAGACAGAGGAGAGAGGTTTTCACAGAAGAGAATCAGGCATTTAGATCACCCACCACAGGAGTAGGCCATCATTTAATGGGACCCCGGCAACCAAGTCAGATGGTACAAGCATCAGTTTTACATCACCCAGCACAAGAGAAGGCCACTTTTAGAGACTTTGACCCCTGCACCCAGACTGAGGAGAGAGGTTTCACAGCACCCAGACGGAGGAGAGAGGTTTCACAGCAGAGAATCAGACATTTAGATCACCCACCACAGGAGTAGGCCACCATTTAATGGGACCCTGGCAACCATGTCAGATGGCACAAGTATAACATTTATATCACCCAGCACAGGAGAAGGCGACTTTGAGAGACTTTGACCCCTGCACCCAGACGGAGGAGAGAGGTTTTCACAGCAGAGAATCAGGCATTTAGATCACCCACCACAGGAGTAGGCCATCATTTAATGGGACCCCGGCAACCAAGTCAGATGGTACAAACATCAGTTTTACATCACCCAGCACAAGAGAAGGCCACTTTTAGAGACTTTGACCCCTGCACCCAGACTGAGGAGAGAGGTTTCACAGCACCCAGACGGAGTAGAGAGGTTTCACAGCAGAGAATCAGACATTTAGATCACACACCACAGGAGTAGGCCACCATTTAATGGGACCCCGGCAACCATGTCAGATGGCACAAGTATAACATTTATATCACCCAGCACAGGAGAAGGCGACTTTGAGAGACTTTGACCCCTGCACCCAGACGGAGGAGAGAGGTTTTCACAGCAGAGAATCAGGCATTTAGATCACCCACCACAGGAGTAGGCCATCATTTAATGGGACCCCGGCAACCATGTCAGATGGTACAAGCATCAGTTTTACATCACCCAGCACAAGAGAAGGCCACTTTTAGAGACTTTGACCCCTGCACCCAGACGGAGGAGAGAGGTTTCACAGCACCCAGACGGAGGAGAGAGGTTTCACAGCAGAGAATCAGGCATTAAGTTCACCCACAACAGGAGTAGGCCACCATTTAATGGGACCCCGGCAACCATGTCAGATGGCACAAGTATAACATTTATATCACCCAGCACAGGAGAAGGCGACTTTGAGAGACTTTGACCCCTGCACCCAGACGGAGGAGAGGTTTTCACAGCAGAGAATCAGGCATTTAGATCACCCACCACAGGAGTAGGCCACCATTTAATGGGACCCCGGCAACCATGTCAGATGGCACAAGTATAACATTTATATCACCCAGCACAGGAGAAGGCGACTTTGAGAGACTTTGACCCCTGCACCCAGATGGAGGAGAGAGGTTTTCACAGCAGAGAATCAGGTATTTAGATCACCCACCACAGGAGTAGGCCACCATTTAATGGGACCCTGGCAACCATGTCAGATGGCACAAGTATAACATTTATATCAGCCAGCACATGACAAGGCCACTTTCAGTGAGTTAGGCCTTAGCAACGAGACAGAGGAGACAGGTCATATAGCGCAAGCATCAGTTTTACAGATCACCCACCACAAGAGTAGGCCACCTTTAGTTAATTTGACCCCTGCACCCAGAAAGAGGAGAGAGGTCCCACAGCACATAATCAGGCATCATATCAACCACCTCAGGAGAAGGCCACCATTTAGTTACTTAGGCCTTAGCACCGACACAGAGGAGACAGGTCAGATAGCACAAGCATCAGTTTTACATCAACAACCACAGGAGAAGGGCACTTTTAGAGACTTTGACCCCTGCAGCCACACGGAGGAGAGAGGTCCCACAGCAGAGATTCAGGCATTTATATCAGCCAGCACAGGAGAAGGCCGCTTTCAGTGACTTAGGCCTTAGCACCGACACAGAGGAGACAGGTCAGATAGCACAAGCATCAGTTTTACATCAACCACCACAGGAGAAGGGCACTTTTAGAGACCTTGAGTCTTGACCCCTGCAGCCACACGGAGGAGAGAGGTCCCACAGCAGAGAATCAGGCATCATGTCAACCACCACAGGAGTAGGCCACCTTTTGTTTCTTTGACCCCTGCACCCAGAAAGAGAAGAGAGGTCCCACAGCAGAGAATCAGGCATTTAGATCACCCACCACAGGAGAAGGCCGCTTTCAGTGACTTTGGCCCCCTGCACCCACACAAAGGAGACATGTCAGACAGCACAAGTATAATATTCATATCACCCAGCACAGGAGAAGGACACTTTCATGTACTTTGGCCCCGGCACCCAGACAGAGGGAAGGTTCATTCAACTCTGGCCTTGACACTGCTGTGTGGGCGACCTCTAGCTCCTCCTCTGCCTTGGCCTTGGCCTTCCACCTGTTCCCCTGTGACAGTTGGGAATGCTCTCAGGAGCGCGTCTACCAGCGTGCGCTTGTACTCGCGCATCTTCCTATCACGCTCCAGTGCAGGAAGTAAAGTGGGCACATTGTCTTTGTACCGTGGATCCAGCAGGGTGGCCACCCAGTAGTCAGCACACGTTAAAATGTGGGCAACTCTGCTGTCGTTGCGCAGGCACTGCAGCATGTAATCGCTCATGTGTGCCAGGCTCCCCAGAGGTAAGGACAAGCTGTCCTCTGTGGGAGGCGTATCGTCATCATCCTCTGTATCCCCCCAGCCACGCACCAGGGATGTGCCTGCGCTGTGCTGGGTGCCACCCCGCTGTGAACCTGCCTCATCCTCATCCTCCTCCACCTCCTCCTCATCCTCCTCGTCCTCCAGTAGTGGTCCCTGGCTGGCCACATTTGTACCTGCCCTCTGCTGTTGCAAAAAACCTCCCTCTGAGCCACTTCTAACAGACTGGCCTGAAAGTGCTAAAAACGACCCGTCATCCTCCTCCTCCTCCTCCTGGCCCTGGCCCACCTCCTCTTCCATCATCGCCCTAAGCGTTTTCTCTAGGAGACATAGAATTGGTATTGTCACGCTGATAACAGTGGCATCGCCACTGGCCATGTTGGTGGCGTACTCGAAACAGTGCATCAGGGCACACACTTCTCGCATGGAGGCCCAATCATTGGTGGTGAAGTGGTGCTGTTCCGCAGTGCGACTGGCGCGTGCGTGCTGCAGCTGAAACTCCACTATGGCCTGCTGCTGCTCGCACAGTCTCTCCAGCATGTGCAAGGTGGAGTTCCACCGGGTGGGCACGTCGCATATTAGGCGGTGAGCGGGAAGGCGAAGTTCCGCTGTAGCGCTGAAGGCGAGCAGCGGCAGGATGTGAACGCCGGAAGCGCGCACAGACAGCCCGCACTTTATGCAGCAGCTCTGACATGTCTGGGTAGTTGTGAATGAACTTTTGCACCACCAAATTCAGCACATGCGCCAGGCAAGGGATGTGCGTCAAACCGGCTAGTCCCAGAGCTGCCACGAAATTTTGCCCATTATCGCACACCACCAGGCCGGGCTTGAGGCCCACCGGCAGCAACCACTGGTCGGTCTGTTGTTCAATACCCCGCCACAACTCCTGCGCGGTGTGGGGCCTGTCCCCCAAACATATGAGTTTCAGAATGGCCTGCTGACATTTACCCCGGGCTGTGCTGAAGTTGGTGGTGAAGGTGTGTGGCTGACTGGATGAGCTGGTGGAAGCAGAGGAGGAGGAAGACGAGTAGGAGGAGGAGGCTACAGGAGGCAAAGAATGATGCCCTGTGATCCTTGGCGGCGGAAGGACGTGCGCCAAGGAACTCTCCGCCTGGGGCCCAGCCACCACTACATTTACCCAGTGTGCAGTTAGGGAGATATAGCGTCCCTGGCCGTGCCTACTGGTCCACGTATCTGTGGTTAGGTGGACCTTGCCACAAATGGCGTTGCGTAGTGCACACTTGATTTTATCGGACACTTGCATGTGCAGGGAAGGCACGGCTGTCTTGGAGAAGTAGTGTCGGCTGGGAACCACATACTGGGTGACAGCCATGGCCATCAGCTGTTTGAAGCTGTCTGTGTCCACCAGCCTGAATGACAGCATTTCAAAGGCCAGTAGTTTAGAAATGCTGGCATTCAGGCCAAGGGCTCGAGGGTGACTAGGTGGGAATTTGCGCTTCCTCTCAAAGGTTTAAGAGATGGAGAGCTGAACGCTGCTGTGTGAAATAGTGGAGACGCTAGGTGATGCCTTTTTCCGGTATTAATTCCTTTTTACAGGAGTAAAAACGTGCTGCCTACTGTTTCTGGTGTAAATAACACCAGATTGATTAAATTGGCCTTTTTTTCACCGAAATTACAACACTGGACAATATAATGCCTTTTTCAGGTATTAATTACAAGAAGACTGCTGCTAATCACTGGTTAGACCACACATGGAGTACTGTGTACAGTTCTGGGCTCCTGTGAACAAGACAGACATAGCAGAGCTGGAGAGAGTTCAGAGGAGGGCAACTAAAGTAATAACTGGAATGAGGGATCTACAGTACCCTGAAAGGTTATCAAAATTAGGGTTATTGACTTTAGAAAAAAGACGACTGAGGGGAGATCTAATAACTATGTATAAATATATCAGGGGTCAGTACAGAGATTTGTCCCATCACCTATTTATCCCCAGGACTGTGACTGTGACAAGGGGACATCCTCTGCGTCTGGAGGAAAGAAGGTTTGTACACAAACATAGAAAAGGATTCTTCACTGTAAGAGCAGTGAGACTATGGAACTCTCTGCCTGAGGAGGTGGTGATGGTGAGTACAATAAAGGAATTCAAGAGGGGACTGGATTTATTTCTGGAGTGTAATAATATTACAGGCTATAGGTACTAGAGAGGGGTCGTTGATCCAGGGAGTTATTCTGATTGCCTGATTGGGGTCGGGAAGGAATTTTTTTTTCCCCTTAAGTGAGGAAAATTGGCTTCTGCCTCACAGGGGTTTTTTGTAGGAAACAGGCCGAACTGGATGGACAAATGTCTTTTTTCGGTCTTATATACTATGTTACTATGTTACTATGTAATTGGACACCAGAATTTTTAAAATGCTAGTTTGTGTACATAAATTCCCACACTGGAAGATATAATTCCTTTTTTCGGTATTGATTACAAGAAAACTGCTGCAAATTGGACACCAGAATTTTTAAAATGCTAGTTTTAATACATAGATTCCCACACGGGGAGATATAATTCCTTTTTACAGGAGTAAAAACGTGAGGCCTACTGTTTCTGGTTTAACTAACACCAGATTGATTAAATTGGCCTTTTTTTTACCAAAATTATAACACTGGACAATGTAATGCCTTTTTCCGGTATTAATTCCTTTTTACAGGAGTAAAAACGTGGAGCCTACTGTTTCTGGTGTAACTAACACCAGATTGATTAAATTGGCCTTTTTTTCACCAAAATTACAACACTGGACGATATAATGCCTTTTTGCGGTATTAATTACAAGAGGACTGCTGGTATTTCAGAACACCGGAATTTTTAAAATGCTAGTTTTGCTAGATAAATTTCCCACACTGGGAGAAATATTGCCTAAGCCTTTTTACAGTATTAATTACAACAGGAGTGCTTCTTCTGCTGGTCTAACACCAGAATAATTTTATTATTACGGTGAAAGCTTGTTTTAATTTATATTTCTGGCACATAAAAAAAAAAAAAATTTCTGGCTGACAGTATTGGACTTGGCTGTAGTGGCACTGGCTAGCCTAGCTGGAACAGCACATTCATGGGATTTGCTATCCAAGTGGGTTACTTTCAGTTTCACCACTGATATATTAAATATCTTTGCAGTTAGTATGGGTGACACAAGCACAGCCAAACCCCTGATGTAGTATATCTATGAAAAAATCGACTATTACATGAGATTAATGGACGTTGTGGCAGCTTTTGCTGTAGCACCACAAGTCCCAAAATGCCCGCCGCCTATCAGCACAGTAACATGTGCCAGAAAACGGTCTGCCCAGCCAGAAAAAAAATTGACTTTGACTGAGCAGCTGAATCGCTGTTGTTCTGATTCACAGGTGTAGATTTTTCACTTCTTTGGAGCTTTGGTTTAGACTCTGTGGCAGCTTGTGCTGGCGCACCACAAGTCCCAAAATGGCCACCGCCGGTCAGCCCAGTTACATGTGCCAGAAAAAATCGTCTGGCCAGTCTAAACAAAATAGTGACTTTCAGTGAACAGCTCAGCTGAGTTGTTCTGATGCACAGGTGTAGAAATGTAAATCATTCACTTCTTTATCCCTGCCTATCTCGCCCTGACAGAAGCTGCGTCCTCTCCCTACACTAATCAGAGCAGTGTGACGTGCGGCGCTACGTGACTCCAGCTTAAATAGAGGCTGGGTCACATGCTGCACTTGGCCAATCACAGCCATGCCATTAGTAGGCATGGCAGTGATGGGCTCTTAGGGCAAGAAGTAAAACACTAGCTGATTGGCTGCTGTGCAGCCCTTCAGAAAGCGGGAAGTAATCGACGAACACAGGACCCGAACCCGAACTTTTTTGAAAATGTCCGGGTTCGGGTCCATGTCACGGACACGCCAAAATTCGGTACGAACCTGAACGATGCTCGAACTGTTCGCTCAACACTACTCTTACATATCAAGTGATCAGATTATGTGCCATTGAAATCAGCATCTCATCCCACAAAAAATAAGCACAAGACTATTGCCAGAATAATAATAAAAAAAAGCTTTTTATTTTCAAATAGCTTTTATTGGGGTTATCCGCTTTTTTCATATTGAGGTCTTATCCTCAGGTTAGGTCTTCAATATCAGATCAAAAGAGGGCAACTCATGGCAACCCAGCAGATCAGCTGTTTGAAGAGGAGGCAGTGCTCCATGTGAGCAGCGCGCTGCCTTTTCTCCATCACAACTGCAGCGGTGAATAGGTGTAAATACATCTCAGCCATCCTATTCACTTCAATGGGATGGCTCCTTCCTATTCACTTGAATGATAAAAAACTTAGTTCCCTTCGTCCTACCAGCCGCACAAATGGGGTTAACCACCCCCCGTGGACTGGCATGACCGGCGGAATGTTTAATGAGCCCAAGACTAATAACTCAATTTAACAATTAAATACAGTTATGTTCAAAATTATTCAACCTCCAATGCTGTAAAGGGTTTTAGGGAATTTAGTGTACATTTGTAATTGTGTTCAGAATGAAATCTTACAAGGACTTTTTAAAGAACCAAATGCAACTAAAATGACATCAATTGTTTTTGTAATACAGTATTAAATGTTTTTTTTTGTGATTTCTTCATTGACACAATTATTCAACCCCTTAAAGACTACCACTCTTAAGAACAGAGGTTCATTCAAGTGTTTTCGATCAGGTATTGAAAACACCTGTGGATGTCAAGTAGCAGAAATCAAGCATAATAAGCACCAATTAGGCAGATCTAAAATGACTGTGATACTCAGCTCCTTCTAGACATTTACTGGTGTGTTTACAAACATGGTGAAGTCAAGAGAATGGTCCAGAAAGACAAGAGAAGAGGTGATTTCTCTTCGCAGGAAGGGCAATGGCTATAAGAAGATTGCAAAGATGTTAAACCTACCAAGAGACACCATAGGAAGCATAATTCGCGAATTCAAGGCAAAGGGCACTGTTGAAACGCTACCTGGTCGTGGCAGAAAGAAGATGCTGACTTCGACTGCTGTGCGCTACCTGAAGGGCAAAGTGGAGAAAAGTCCCCGTGTGACTGCTGAGGAACTGAAAAAAGATTTGTCAGATGCGGGTACTGAAGTTTCAGCTCAGACAATAAGGCGCACACTGCGTAATGAAGGCCTCCATGCCAGAACTCCCAGGCGCACCCCCTTGCTGTCTCCAAAGAATAAGAAGAGTCTACTGCAGTATGCCAAAAGTCATGTGGACAAACCACAAAAGTTTTGGGATAGTGTTCTGTGGACTGATGAAACAAAATTAGAACTGTTTGGGCCCATGGATCAACGCTATGTTTGGAGGAGGAAGAACAAGGCCTATGAAGAAAAGAACACCCTGCCTACTGTGAAGCATGGCGGGGGGTCAATCATGCTTTGGGGCTGTTTTGCTTCTACAGGTACAGGGAAGCTTCAGCTTGTGCAAGGTACCATGAATTCTCTTCAGTACCAGGAGATATTGGATGAAAATGTGATGCAGTCCGTCACAAACCTGAGGCTTGGAAGACATTGGACCTTTCAACAGGACAATAATCCCAAGCATACCTCCAAGTCCACTAGAGCATGGTTGCAGATTAAAGGCTGGAACATTTTGAAGTGGCCATCACAGTCACCAGACTTAAATCCGATTGAGAACCTCTGGTGGGACTTAAAGAAAGCAGTTGCAGTGCGCAAGCCTAAGAATGTGACTGAACTGGAGGCTTTTGCCCATGAAGAATGGGCGAAGATACCCGTAGATCGCTGCAAGACACTTGTGTCAAGCTATGCTTCACGTTTAAAAGCTGTTATAACTGGAAAAGGATGTTGTACTAAGTACTAAGATTGAATGTCACTAGGGGGTTGAATAAAACTGATAATGATGTGAGCACAGAAAAGACATTTGTGGTTATTTCATTATAAATGTTATGTTATATTTGTCTGACTTACAAGTACCTCTTTGATTTAATTGTAAACAAGATGATTGAAATGATCAAAATCAATGTCAAACTGGCCAAAACACTCAATTTCAGTGGGGGTTGAATAATTTTGAACACAACTGTATCTCCTTAAAAGGAGGAAGTCAACCCCCAGCCCACTGTGTTTTTTTCTGTCCTCCTGGACAGGTCGTCCAGACGGTCTGTTACCCCCTTTCTTATGGAAAGTGCGGGGAGCCTTCTTTTCGTTTGGGTAACGGCGTTGCCCTTTTCCTAGGTACCTTGTCAGTTTGGCCGGCAGCTTATCTGCTGCCGGCCCCGCGCAGTTGCGCCTGGCTGGGGTATTTTGGCAGCATCCTCGGTCCAGGATTCTCGGTCCCTGTGCGCCGCCATCTTCCGGAGGTGACGCAGGGACTCTCCTATTGCGTCACCTCCGGGTAATCCGGCCATGATTTTTTTTTATCGCGGATACAATTTTTCTGTGTTTTTATGCGGAAATGTTAAGTATTTTTTTCTTATGCTTCTTCCTGTGGAGGATTTACTGGGGGAAGGGTGGATTGGCTATCCCTCCCCGGTCTCTGGCTGCATATCCTTTTTCAGCTAGCTCCCAGAGTCCTAAAATTGTTGTTGTTCCACTTGTGGTGTTTTTTTCCTCAGCTGCCTCAGGTCTTTTTTTCTACCTTTCCTGCGTAGATAGGTGGTTTACCAAAGTTTTATTTGTCCCTTTTAATCCCACAGTGATGTCTTCTCCGCGGGATTCGGAAGGCAGGAAAGTGGATTCCAAGAGGAAGCATCTATCCTGCTACTGTTGCAGCAGTCAATGGTTATTGTAAGCTGATCATACCTGCACTTGTGAGATCGCAGAATTTAAACAGCTTAAGGCTAGGCTAATACCAGCTTGGGAGACCGATTGGGACTCCCTGGGTCTGTTGACTTAACCTACCCAGATGTTACAGTTGCTGTTAGAGGGTTCTGCCATCTAGTGAACATACGTTGCAGGATATGTGTCAATGGCTCTATTAAAGGAGTCATAGGCCTGCTGGATGGAAAGGCTTCCTATGCCTGCCAGGCCCATATGGAGACCTCTGTCCCGGTAGAGAGACCTACTTAGTTTCTTCCTCTGTGGATGAGGGGGAGCTGACGTTGTGTTTTCTCCCCTGGAAAAACACAGAAGTTGCTCAAGTCCATCAGGTCGGGGGACCATGATGTTGACTGTGGGGAGCCTCCCGATCCTGCTACTCGGGCACCTCGTGTCTTCAAAGCGGATGAGACCCTCCTCTCTGTCATGATATAGAGTGGAACAAACCTGGAAAAGGTCTGGTTTTAACGAAGAAGTTTAAATCCATGTTCCCGATGGCTTAACCCTTGGTGGATTCATGGGGATCCATTCCCAAGGTGGACATGGCTATTGCCAAGTTGTCCAAGCGCACTCTGGTTCCTGCAGTCGATGGGTCTAGCTGCAGGACACCCTCGCAGAGTGCACACTAAGACGGGGAGTTACGGTAGCTGCGGCTTCCGCTTCCTCAGACATAGCGGCTTCTGAAGTCTCTACATTCCTCCGGTCTCGCCTGAATAAAATTCAAGTTTACGTGAACCAGAGTTTTTTCCAGGACGACATACTGGCTGCCTTCAAGACCATCAACCTGGCTACGGACTCCTTGTGCGATACCGCACAGCTCCAGTGGAAGCTAGCGAGGGAGCCTCCCCACTAGTAAAGCAAGCCCTGGGAATGAGGCCAAGCACAGATCCTTGCTCTTGAAGCTAAGCAGCAGGTCTGTGGCTCATGGGAGACCAAATGCTCATTTGGCACCCTGTGACAATACTATCAAACGTCAGGGGCCTATATTTAGCATGGCCCTGGGATCAGCGGCCCATATTCCATTTTGGATTAAGCCTTGGGTCGCTGACAATTCCTCAAAATACAGCTTATGTGGCCTTCCATTCGAGCCCAACCGTTTGTTCGGTTCGGAGCTAGATAAGATCATGAAGGGCCTTTCAGACAGAAAGGGGAAGAGCCTTCCCCACAGTCTATTCGAGGGCAGGGTAGACAAGACAGCGGTGGCAGGTCTGGCCAGCAAACAAGCTCTCGTAGTGACTGGAGAGCGCAGCGAAAGGGTTTGAGTTGCTCTTGTGGAGCAGCCAAAGATGGAAAATCCACCTCCTGACTACGGGCCTCTTCGAGGCTCTTGGTTAATTCCTGTTACTCCTGCCGTCCTGCCAATAAGCTTCCCCATTCCTATGCTACATGTACCTGTCGGGAGCAGTGTTGAGCGAACAGTTCGAACATAGTTGGGGTTTGTACCGAATTTTGGGGTGTTCGGGACACGGACCCGGACCCGAACATTTTCAAAAAAGTTCGGGTTCGGGTTCATTGTTCGGCGATTTCTTCCCTACTTCTTGCCCTAAGAGCCCATCACAGCCATGCCTACTAATGGCATGGCTGTGATTGGCCAAGTGCAGCATGTGACCCAGCCTCTATTTAAGCTGGAGTCACGTAGCGCCGCACGTCACACTGCTCTGATTAGTGTAGGGAGAGGACGCAGCTGCTGTGAGGGCGAGATTAGGCAGGGAAAAGTCTGCAAAAGCACCTAATGAAGTGATCGATCTACAGCTGTGAATGATTGAACTTCTGCTAGTTACTTGCTCACTGGATTTTAGGCTGCACAAAGCATTTTTCTGTCACTTATTTTCTGGGGTGATCGGCGGCCATTTTGTGACTTGTGGTGCACCAGAACAAGCTGCCACCAAGTCCATCAATCCATCAATACTAGTTTTTTTTTTGCTATATCCTACATCAGGGGCTTGGCTGTGCTAATTGTCACCCCTAGAAACTCAGGATAGCAATTTCTATATTTTATTAAGGGGTTAAATACAATTGCCAAAATACCAATCCCCTAAATCTGGTGTTCCAGCTTTGGCTAGTCAAGTATAATACTGTCTGCTGTTTGGCAAAGGATAGATTATTTTCTATGGTGAAATTCAATTGTCAAAATAGCAATCCCCTAAATCTGGTGTCCCAGCACTGGCTAGCAAACTATAATAGTGTCCGCCAAAACATATATTTTGTTCTGGGGTGAAATTTAATTGCCAAAATAGCAATACCATAAATCAGTGGTTTCAGCTGTGACTGGCCAAGTTTCATAGTGTCCTGCAAAGGATATATTTTGTTCTGGGGTGAAATTCAATTGCCAAAATAGCAATACCATAAATCAGTGGTTTCAGCTCTGGCTGGCAAACTATAATAGTGTCCGCCAAAACATATATTTTGTTCTGGGGTGAAATTCAATTGCCAAAATAGCAATACTCTGAATCTGGTGTTCCAGCTGTTGCAGGCCTAGTTTAAATCTGTCCGTAAAAGGGTATATTATGTTCTGGGGTGAAATTCAATTGCCAAAATAGCAATACCATAAATCAGTGGTTTCAGCTGTGGCTGGCCAAGTTTAATAGTGTCCTGCAAAAGATATATTTTGTTCTGGGGTGAAATTCAATTGCCAAAATAGCAATACCCTGAATCTGGTGTTCCAGCTGTTGCAGGCATAGTTTAAATCTGTCCATAAAAGGATACCTTTCATCCAGGGCCTAAATACTAGCCCTAACAGAGATATTCCCCTAAATCAGTGGTTACTGCTGTGCCTGGATTAGTGTAATACGCTACATAAATAAATATGCAGAGAGTGTTAGGTGCCTGTAAAAAAAAGGCCTGAATTTGAAATCAATACATTGGGCCAAATATTATTTTTCTTATTGTGGTGCTTGGTGAACGGTAACAATGAGGAAAGCAGGTCGTGGTGGTATTAGTGTACCCTCTGGTGATGGGAGAGGACGTGGCCATTCTGCCACAGCCACACGTCCTAGCGAACCAACTACCTCAGGTTCCAGTACCCGCCAGAATTTACAGCGATATTTGGTGGGGCCCAATGCCGTTATAAGGATGGTAAGGCCTGAGCAGGTACAGGCGCTAGTCAATTGGGTGGCCGACAGTGGATCCAGCGAGTTCACAACATTATCTCCCACCCAGTCTTCTGCAGAAAGCGCACAGGTGGCGCCTGAAAACCAAGCCCATCAGTCTGTCACATCACCCCCATGCATATCAGGGAAACTGAGCCTCAAGTTATGCAGCAGTCTCTTATGCTGTTTGAAGGCTCTGCTGGCAGGGTTTCCCAAGGGAATCCACCTAGCCCTTCCCCAGTGGTGGGAGACATAGAATACACTGATGCATAACCACTGATGTTTCCTGATGATGAGGACATGGGAATACCATCTCATCGCAGTCCGCACGTCTCTGATGATGACAAAACACAAGTGCCAACTGCTGCGTCTTTCTGCAGTTTGCAGACCGAACAGGAGGTCAGGGAGGAAGACTGTGTGGAAGACGATGCAGGGAACGATGAGGTCCTAGACCCCACATGGAATGAAGGTCGTGCCACTGACTTTCATAGTTCAGAGGAAGAGGCAGTGGTGAGACCGAGCCAACAGCGTGGCAAAAGACGGAGCATGGGGCAAAAGCAGAACAGCCGCCTCCAAGAGAGTTCACCTGCTACTGGCCACCGCCACCAGGGACCGAGCACCCCAAAGGCAGCTTCAAGGAGTTCCCTGGCATGGCACTTCTTTAAACAATGTGCTGACGACAAGACCCGAGTGGTTTGCACGCTGTGCCATCAGAGCCTGAAGCGAGGCATTAACGTTCTGAACCTTAGCACAACCTGCATGACCAGGCATCTACATGCAAAGCATGAACAGCAGTTGAGTAAACACCTTAAAAGCAAGCAACTCACTCTGGCTCCCCCTGCTCCCTCTTCTGCTGCTGCCTCGGCCTCTTCCTCTGCCTCGGGAGGAATGTTGGCACCTGCCGCCCACCAAACAGAGGATGTGCCACCGACACCACCACCTGCGTCACCAAGCATCTCCACCATGTCACACGGCAGCGTTCAGCTCTCCATCTCAAAAACCTTGGAAAGAAAGCGTAAATTCCCACCTAGCCACCCTCGAGCCCTGGGCCTGAATTCCAGCAATTCAAAACTACTGGCCTTTGAAATGGTATCATTCGGGCTGGTGGACACAGACAGCTTCAAACAGCTGATGTCCTTGGCTGTCCCACAGTATGTTCTTCCCAGCCTCCACTACTTCTCCAAGACAGCAGTGCCTTCCCTGCACAACCAAGTATCCGATAAAATCAAGTGTGCACTGCGCAACGCCATCTGTGGCCTAACCACAGATACGTGGACCAATAAGCATGGCCAGGGACGCGATATCTTCCTAACTGCACACTGGGTAAATGTAGTGGCAGCTGGGCCCCAGGCGGAGAGTTCCTTGGCGCACGTCCTTCTGCCGCCAAGGATCGCAGGGCATCATTCTTTGCCTCCTGTAGCCTCCTCCTCCTACTCGGCTTCCTCCTCCTCTGCTTCCACCAGCTCATCCAGTCAGCCACACACCTTCACCACTTCACCAACTTCAGCACAGCCCGGGTAAACGTCAGCAGGCCATTCTAAAACTCATGTTTGGGGGACAGGCCCCACACCGCGCAGGAGTTGTGGCGGGGTATTGAACAACAGACCGACGAGTGGTTTCTGCCGGTGGGCCTCAAGCCCGGCTTGGTGGTGAGCGATAATGAATGAAATATCGTCGCAGCTCTGGGACTAGCCGGTTTGACGCACATCCCTTGCCTGGCGCATGTGCTGAATTTGGTGGTGCAGAAGTTCATTCACAACTACCCCGACATGTCAGAGCTGCTGCATAATGTGCGGGCCGTCTGTGCGCGCTTCCGGCGTTCACATCCTGCCGCTGCTCGCCTGTCTGCGCTACAGCGGAACTTCTGCCTTCCCGCTCACCGCCTCATATGCGACGTGCCCACCAGGTGGATCTCCACCATGCACATGCTGGAGAGACTGTGCGAGCAGCAGCAGGCCATAGTGGAGTTTCAGCTGCAGCACGCACGCGTCAGTCGCACTGCGGAACAGCACCACTTCACCACCAATGATTGGGCCTCCATGCGAGACCTGTGTGCTCTGTCGCGCTGTTTCGAGTAATCCACCAACATGGCCAGTGGCGATGACACCGTTATCAGCGTTACAATACCACTTCTATGTCTCCTTCAGAAAACGCTTAGGGCGATGATGGAAGAGGAGGTGGCCCAGGAGGAGGAGGATGAGGGGTCATTTTTAGCACTTTCAGGCCAGTCTGTTAGAAGTGGCTCAGAGGGAGGTTTTTTGCAACAGCAGAGGCCAGGTACAAATGTGGCCAGCCAGGGCCCACTACTGGAGGACGAGGAGGATGAGAATGAAGCAGGTTCACAGAGGAGTGGCAACCGACACAGCTCAGGCCCATCACTGGTGCGTAGCCTCCGGGATACGGAGGATGATGACGATACGCCTCCCACAGAGGACAGCTTGTCCTTACCTCTGGGGAGCCTGGCACACATTAGCGACTACATGCTGCAGTGCCTGTGCAACGACAGCAGAGTTGCCCACATTTTAACGTGTGCGGACAACTAGGTTGCCACCCTGCTGGATCCCCGGTACAAAGACAATGTGCCCACCTTACTTCCTGCACTGGAGCGTGATAGGAAGATGCGCGAGTACAAGCGCACGCTGGTAGACGCGCTCCTGAGAGCATTCCCAAATGTCACAGGGGAAAAGGTGGAAGCCCAAGGCGAAGGCAGAGGAGGAGCAAGAGGTCGCCAATGCAGCAGTGTCACGGCCAGCTCCTCTGAGGGCAGGGTTAGCATGGCAGAAATGTGGAAAAGTTTTGTCTCCACGCCACAGCTAACTGCACCACCACCTGATACGGAACGTGTTAGCAGGAGGCAGCATTTCACTAACATGGTTGAACAGTACGTCTGCACACCCCTCCACGTACTGACTGATGGTTCGGCCCCATTCAACTTCTGGGTCTCCAAATTGTATACGTGGCCAGAGTTAGCATTTTATGCCTTGGAGGTGCTGGCCTGCCCGGCGGCCAGCGTTTGTCTGAACGTGTATTCAGCACGGCAGGGGCGTCATTACTGACAAACGCAGCCGCCTGTCCACAGCCAACGTGGACAAGCTGACATTCATAAAAATGAACCAGGCATGGATCCCACAGGACCTGTGCCTCCCTTGTGCAGAATAGACATTTATAACTGCCTCCCCCTCAACCATGTATTCTTGTACTCCGGGGCACTTCTTTATTGAATCCTCATTTTTTTAACTTTACCATGATCTTGCGGTGCAACCCAAAGTTGAATGAACCTCTCCTCTGTCTGGGTGCTGGGGCCGAAATAACTGAAAGTGGCCTTCTCCAGTGGTGGGTGATATGACACCATATTCCTTGCTGTGGGACCTCTCTCCTCTGTCTGGGTGCTGGGGCCTAAATAACTGAAATTGGCCTTCTCTAGTGGTGGGTGAAATGATGCATGATTCCTTGCTGTGGGACCTCTCTCCTCGGTCTGGGTGCTGGGGCCGAAATAACTGAAAGTGGCCTTCTCCAGTGGTGGGTGATATGACGCATGATTCCTTGCTGTGGGACCTCTCTCCTCTGTCTGGGTGCTGGGTCTGAAATAACTAAAAGTGGCCTTCTCCAGTGGTGGGTGATATGACGCATGATTCCTTGCTGTGGGACCTCTGTCCTCTGTCTGGGTGCTGGGGCTGAAATAACTGAAAGTGGCCCTCTTCAGTGGTGGGTGATATGACGCATGATTCCTTGCTGTGGGACCTCTCTCCTCTGTCTGGGTGTTTGGGCCGAAATAACTGAAAGTGGCCTTCTCCAGTGGTGGGTGATATGACGCATAATTCTCTGCTATGGGACCTCTCTCCAATTGATATTGGTTAATTTTTATTTATTGTATTTTATTTTAATTCATTTCCCTATCCACATTTGTTTCAGGGCATTTACCTACATTTTGCTGCCTTTTGCAGCCCTCTAGCCCTTTCCTGGACTATTTTTCAGCCTCTTTAGTGCCCAAAAGTTCGGGTCCCCATTAAATTCAATGGGGTTCGGGTTCGGGATAAAGTTCGGGTCGAGTTCGGATCCCGAACCCGAACATTTTCGGGAAGTTCGGCCGAACTTCTCGAACCTGAACATCCAGGTGTTCGCTCATCTCTAGTCGGGAGTCGTCTCTCCCACTTCTCAGAAGAATGGATCCGAAAGATCTCGGATCCCTGGGTCCTGAATATCATTTCCGAGGGTTATTTAGTCAACCTCACCTCTATTCCTCTGGACAGGTTTGTCAAGATCAACCTTCTACAAGCTGCCAAGGAGATGATCCTAGAGGCCTACATTCAGTACTACATTTGCAAAGGGGCTCTGGAGGAGGTTCCGGCAGGAGAACGGGGCCTAGGGATCTATTCACCAGTTTTTCCATAGCGTCACCATGATGGCATGACAAGGAGATTGACCCCTGACCTCTGTAGGGGCAGGAACAGAAGAAAGATTGAAAGCCTCCTCCCACCACCAAACACCAGTGTTTCCTGTCCCTACAGAGGGCAGTACGGAGAAAGTTCTCCTTGCTAGCTGAGGAGGTGAAGATATAGGACATTGTACCTGATGATTGCCCCCCTGCCTTCCTGCGGTCTGGTACTAAAGCTGGGCAGGGGGATGAGGGGAGACTCGCTCCGGTTCTTCTGGAGCCTGCCCCCATGGCATGCTTCAGCTCTTCCACCTGTGCCGGGCCCAGGCGGTCTCACATTCCAAGCGCCACCATTCGCTATACAAATTACTCTTCTCTTCCGGTCTCCCACGTGACGTCACCGGAAGTGACGACGAGGCGCAGAGACACATACAGGCCGGCGCCGGAGCCTCTCTATAATGAGACTCTATGGTATCTCTTCTTCCGGCTCCCGCGTGACGTCACCGGAAGGGATAAGGATGGCGTTCTGGCGGCGGGTTCCTGGTGCAATTCAAAAGTACCACTTTCCTGGCGGACTTGGTTCCTTCTGATCCAGGACTCAGAATGTCAGGCCAGGAACAATCCAGCATTGATACGCCAGCGCCGCAAACCGTAAGTCCCCTGAGGGGGAACACCAATCTATACTATGTGTTGAACCATTGTTATGCACTGGTCAATCTTATGGGAGCCTGATTCACCCTCCTCTTAAACTCACAGACTCCTAGGGAGCTCCAGAAGAGGGCCAAGAAATCAGCCAAATGTATTTCCTGCTATTCAAGACTCCCAGAAGATTATCCCAAGAAATTATGTAAATGATGTATTACTAATGTAATTCGTGAAGAACAGCCGTCTTTAATGGATGCGCTTAACAACATGATGAGAGAAGAAATTAAATCTTCCATGTCTCAAATTTCGGACCTCAGGGAATCCCAACCCCCTATAGAACCTCCCCCCAAACGCCAAAAGATAAAGGATGTTGTATCCTCAGATTCAGAGGATTTTGCCGACGATGCCTCCTCTAAATATGTAGACGAGGATGACATATCTTCAGAAATAACTGAATCTGACAAGGCAAAAAGATTTTACTTCTCTTCTGAGGACATGACTGAGTTACTGAAAGCGGTCAGAACAACAATGGGGGTTGAGGAAGTGCAAAAACCACATACGGTTCAGGAGGAAATGTTTGGGGGCCTCCACATCAAGAAATCTACATTTTTTCCCATAAACGAAAACATCCGAAATAAGATTCTGGATGAATGGGCAGAACCTAAGAAACACTTAGGAGTATCAAAATCCTACATGAGCCGTCTTTTATTTGACCCTGAGGAAGCAAAAATCTTTGACACATCTCCTAAGATCGACGCACAAGTGGCGAAGGTGAACAGGAAGATTTCCCTACCTTTCGAGGATACCTCCCAACTTAGAGATCCTCTGGATAGGAAAGCGGATAGCTTACTTCGCAGGTCTTGGGAAGCGGCCATGTATAATCTCAAGTCAAACATAGCAGCCACCTCAGTAGCAAGATCTATGTTTAGGTGGCTAATTGAATTAGAAAACCGTCTAACCAGCAACACCTTCACCGAGGAAATCCTAGATTCCCTACCCTTACTAAAATCAGCCACGGCTTTCCTTGCCGACGCTTCTGCGGAATCGGTACGCTTTGCGGCCAAAGACGCGGGTTTCTCCAACGCAGCTAGGCGAGCCCTGTGGGTAAAATGCTGGGGAGGTGATAAAATCTCCAAGTCCAAACTCTGTTCAATCCCCTTTACGGGAGAAAATGTGTTTGGTCCAGTGCTAGAAAAAATATTAGAGAAGGCCTCTGATAAAAAGAAAAATTTCCCGATAGACAGACCCTTCAAAAGGAAGTATCCCTTTTGTAGCTCCTCAAACCAGGAAAAATCCTATAGAGGGAAAGGTAAAATGGGACGCTGGAGCTATCACAAGGGGGGCAGAGATAGGGGTTTCCCCTCCTCCTCCCAAAAAACTAGTGACAGACAGTGACGCCAAAGTGGGGGGCAGACTGAAATTTTTCTTCACTGCCTGGGAGAAAATTTCTCAAAACCAGTGGGCCAAAAATATCATAAACCCGGGTTATCAAATTCAGTTTGCTTTCCCCCATCAAATCGATACCTTCTTTCAAGCTTCCCACAGTCGGATCATTTAAATCCAGTATGGCAGCAAATCCTGGAACTTCGGGAGAAAAATGTCATATCTCGGGTCCCCTTTCAGGAGAGGGGAAAGGGTTTTAATTAAACCTTTACCTTGTACGGAAAAAAGATGGACCCTTCAGAGTGATAATAAATTTAAAACTACTAAACAAATATGTAGCATTCAAAAAATTCCATATGGAAACCCTAAAATCCACATTCCCCTCCTACAGGAAAACACCCTGATGTGCACGTTAGATCTTTCCGACGCTTATTACCACATACCAATTCATCCGAAGTCCCAGAGATTTCTCCGGTTTGCCATAAAAGATCCTTTAGGCCAAATAAACCATTTTCAATTCACATGCCTTCCGTTCGGGATATCATCTGCCCCGAGAATATTCCCTAAACTGGTAGTGGAAATAGTAAGTTAGCTAAGACAAAAAAACTTAAAAATCTTCCCTTATCTAGACGATTTTTTAATCGCCAACATCAACCAGGGGTGTCTACAGGAAGACATAAGTTTCTTTCTGGAAACACTAAAGGAGCTAGGATGGCTAGTCAACCTAAAAAAGTCGAACCTCAATCCTTCCACCCAAATCAGATTCCTTGGGATGACCTTAGACTCCAGGGTCAAAAGGACTTTTCTTCCAATAGACAAGGTACAAGATCTAATATCCAAGATAAGAAAATTTGTAACCAGAAATTTCTGCACCATAAGAGAAGCAATGAGCCTGTTAGGGACTATGACATCTTGTATACCGGCGGTGCAATGGACCCAACTGCATGTCAGACACTTCCAGACCTGGATACTAGCAAAATGGGTCAGAAAGCAAACTTCGCTAGACCACAGAGTACAGATCCCAGAAAGGGTAAAATCTTCTCTCCATTGGTGGACATACAAAAAGAATCTCACCAAAGGGGTACCCTGGGAAAGGCTACCCTTAATCCAAGTGACAACAGACGCAAGTCAGGCAGGCTGGGGCGCAAAAATCGTCTCCCAGTTCTGGCAAGGGGAATGGCCTCGACCAATAAGTTACAGATCCTCAAACTACAGGGAACTCCTAGCAATCTGGGAAGCAATGAAGGCAGCAGAATCCGAAATAAGAAACTACCACATTCAAGTACTGTCGGACAATACTACAGCATTTGCCTACCTGAACCATCATGTTTTTTCGATTCAGATCTAGCAAGTCACAGATGGATCTGTAGACTCATGAGTAGAGATAAGCGATCTTTTAAAAAAAAGTCCAGTGTTCGGCGTTCGGGTTGTGGTAAGTCGCGCATCCAGTTATGGATTCCACTATTTGATCCTGTGCTGAGCCACGCCCCCTGCACTGATCACATGACAGTGACGTCAGCCCAGGTCCTTCGGCTGTTCAACAGTTCGGGTTGGTGGCAGCCGCCCCTTATGGATTCCATATGCCGCTATAGTGGAATCCATAACGGGATGCGCGACTTACCACAACCCGAACGCCAAACACCGGACTTTTTTTTTAAGTTCGCTCATCTCTATTCATGAGTAGAGATGAGCGAACACCTGGATGTTCGGGTTCGAGAAGTTCGGCCGAACTTCCCGAAAATGTTCGGGTTCGGGATCCGAACTCGACCCGAACTTTATCCCGAACCCGAACCCCATTGAAGTCAATGGGGACCTGAACTTTTAGGCACTAAAAAGGCTGTAAAATAGTCCAGGAACGGGCAAGAGGGCTGCCAAAGGCAGCAAAATGTCGGTAAATCCCCTGCAAACAAATGTGGATAGGGAAATGAATTAAAATAAAATAAAATAAATAAAATTTAACCAATATCAATTGGAGACAGGTCACACTGCAAGGAATCATGCGTCATATCACTCAACACTGGAGAAGGCCACTCTCAGTTATTTCGGCCAGCACCCAGACCGAGGAGAGAGGTCCCACAGCAAGGAATCATGCGTCATATCACCCACCACTGGAGAAGGCCACTTTAAGTTATTTCGGCCCAGCACCCAGACCGAGGATACAGGTCCCACAGCAAGGAATCATGCGTCATATCACCCACCACTGGAGATGGCCACTTTCAGTTATTTCGGCCAGCACCCAGACCGAGGAGAGAGGTCCCACAGCAAGGAATCATGCGTCATATAACCCACCACTGGAGAAGGCCACTTTCAGTTATTTCGGCACAGCACCCAGACCGAGGATACAGGTCCCACAGCAAGGAATCATGCGTCATATCACCCACCACAGGAGAAGGCCACTTTCTGTTATTTCGGCCCAGCACCCAGACCGAGGATACAGGTTCCACAGCAAGGAATCATGCGTCATATCACCCACCACTGGAGAAGGCCACTTTCAGTTATTTCGGCCCCAGCACCCAGATAGAGGAGAGAGATCCCACAGCAAGGAATCATGCGTCATATCACCCACCACTGGAGAAGGCCATTTTCAGTTATTTAGGCCCCAGCACAAAGTCAGAGGAGAGAGGTCCCACAGCAAGGAATCATGCGTCATATCAACCAAAACCGGAGAAGGCCACTCTCAGTTATTTCAGCCCAGCACCCAGACAGAGGAGAGAGGTCCCACAGCAAGGAATCATGCGTCATATCAACCACCACCGGAGAAAGCCACTCTCAGTTATTTCGGCCCAGCACCCAGACAGAGGAGAGAGGTCCCACAGCAAGGAATCATGCGTCATATCAACCACCACAGGAGAAGGCCACTTTCAGTTATTTAGGCCCAGCACCCAGACATAGGAGAGAGGTCCCACAGCAAGGAATCATGCCTCATATCACCCACCACTGGAGAAGGCCATTTTCAGTTATTTAGGCCCCAGCACCCAGACCGAGGAGAGAGGTCCCACAGCAAGGAATCATGCGTCATATCACCCACCACTAGAGAAGGCGAATCTCAGTTATATCGGCCCAGCACCCAGACAGAGGAGAGAGGTCCCACAGCAAGGAATATGGTGTCATATCACCCACCACTGGAGAAGGCCACTTTCAGTTATTTCGGCCCCAGCACCCAGACAGAGGAGAGGTTCATTCAACTTTGGGTTGCACCGCAAGATCATGGTAAGGTTAAAAAAATGAGGATTCAATAAAGAAGTGCCCCGGAGTACAAGAATACATGGTTGAGGGGGAGGCAGTTATAAATGTCTATTCTGCACAAGGGAGGCACAGGTCCTGTGGTCTGGTTCATTTTTATGAACGTCAGCTTGTCCACGTTGGCTGAGGACAGGCGGCTACGTTTGTCAGTAATGACGCCCCCTGCCATGCTGAATACACGTTCAGACAAAACGCTGGCCGCCGGGCAGGCCAGCACCTCCTAGGCATAAAATGCTAACTCTGGCCACGTGGACAATTTGGAGACCCAGAAGTTGTATGGGGCCGAACCATCAGTCAGTACATGGAGGGGTGTGCAGACGTACTGTTCAACCATGTTAGTGAAATGCTGCCTCCTGCTAACACGTTCCGTATCAGGTGGTGGTGCAGTTAGCTGTGGCGTGGAGACAAAACTTTTCCACATTTCTGCCATGCTAACCCTGCCCTCAGAGGAGCTGGCCGTGACACTGCTGCGTTGGCGACCTCTTGCTCCTCCTCTGCCTTCGCCTTGGGCTTCCACCTGTTCCCCTGTGACATTTGGGAATGCTCTCAGGAGCGCCTCTACCAGCGTGCGCTTGTACTCGCGCATCTTCCTATCACGCTCCAGTGCAGGAAGTAAGGTGGGCACATTGTATTTGTACCTGGGATCCAAGAGGGTGGCAACCCAGTAGTCCGCACAGGTTAAAATGTGGGCAACTCTGCTGTCGTTGCGCAGGCACTGCAGCATGTAGTCGCTCATGTGTGCCAGGCTCCCCAGAGGTAAGGACAAGCTGTCCTCTGTGGGAGGCGTTTCGTCATCGTCCTCCGTATCCCCCCAGCCACGCACCAGTGATGGGCCTGAGCTGTGTCGGGTGCCACCCCGCTGTGAACTTGCTTCATCCTCATCCTCCTTCACCTCCTCCTCATCCTCCTTGTCCTCCAGTAGTGGGCCCTGGCTGGCCACATTTGTACCTGGCCTCTGCTCTTGCAAAAAACCTCCCTCTGAGCCACTTCTAACAGACTGGACTGAAAGTGCTAAAAATGACCCCTCATCCTCCTCCTCCTCCTGGGCCACCTCCTCTTCCATCATCGCCCAAAGCTTTTTCTGAAGGAGACATAGAAGTGGTATTGTAACGCTGATAACAGTGTCATCGCCACTGGCCATGTTGGTGGAGTACTCGAAACAGCGCAACAGGGCACACAGGTCTCGCATGGAGGCCCAATCATTGGTGGTGAAGTGGTGTTGTTCCGCAGTGCGACTGACGCGTGCGTGCTGCAGCTGAAACTCCACTATGGCCTATGCATATGAGGCGGTGAGCGGGAATGCCGAAGTTACGCTGTAGCGCAGACAGGCGAGCAGCGGCAGGATGTGAACGCCGGAAGCGCGCACAGACGGCCCTCACTTTATGCTGCAGCTCTGACATGTTGGGGTAGTTGTGAATGAACTTCTGCACCACCAAATTCAGCACATGCGCCAGGCAAGGGATGTGCGTCAAACCGGCTAGTCCCAGAGCTGCCACGAGATTTCGCCCATTATCGCACACCACCAGGCCGGGCTTGAGGCCCACGGGCAGAAACCACTCGTCGGTCTGTTGTTCAATAACCCGCCACAACTCCTGCGCGGTGTGAGGCCTGTCCCCCAAACATATGAGTTTCAGAATGGCCTGCTGACGTTTACCCCGGGTTGTGCTGAAGTTGGTGGTGAAGGTGTGTGGCTGACTGGATGAGCTGGTGGAAGCAGAGGAGGAGGAAGCCGAGTAGGAGGAGGAGGCTACAGGAGGCAAAGAATGATGCCCTGCGATCCTTGGCGGCAGAAGGACGTGCGCCAAGGAACTCTCCGCCTGCGGCCCAGCCGCCACTACATTTACCCAGTGTGCAGTTAGGGAGATATAGCGTCCCTGGCCGTGCTTACTGGTCCACGTATCTGTGGTTAGGTGGACCTTGCCACAGATGGCGTTGCGCAGTGCACACTTGATTTTATCGGATACTTGGTTGTGCAGGGAAGGCACGGCTGTCTTGGAGAAGTAGTGGCGGCTGGGAACAACATACTGTGGGACAGCCATGGACATCAGCTGTTTGAAGCTGTCTGTGTCCACCAGCCTGAATGACAGCATTTCAAAGGCCAGTAGTTTATTAATGCTGGCATTCAGGCCCAGGGCTCGAGGGTGGCTAGGTGGGAATTTACACTTTCTCTCTAAGGTTTGTGAGATGGAGAGCTGAACGCTGCCGTGTGACATGGTGGAGATGCTTGGTGACGCAGGTGGTGTTGTCGGTGGCACATCCTCTGTTTGGTGGGCGGCAGGTGCCAACATTCCTCCCGAGGCGGAGGAAGAGGCCGAGGCAGCAGCAGAAGAGGGAGCAGGGGGAGCCAGAGTGAGTTGCTTGCTTTTAAGGTGTTTACTCCACTGCAGTTCATGCTTTGCATGTAGATGCCTGGTCATGCAGGTTGTGCTAAGGTTCAGAACGTTAATGCCTCGCTTCAGGATCTGATGGCACAGTGTGCAAACCACTCCGGTCTTGTCGTCAGCACATTGTTTAAAGAAGTGCCATGCCAGGGAACTCCTTAAAGGTGCCTTTGGGGTGCTCGGTCCCTGGTGGCGGTGGCCAGTAGCAGGTGAACTCTCTTGGCGGCGGCTGGTCTGCTTTTGCCCCCCTGCTCCCTATTTTGCTACGCTGTTGGCTCGGTCTGACCACTGCATCTTCCTCTGAACTATGAAAGTCAGTGGCACGACCTACATTCCATGTGGGGTCTAGGACCTCATTGTCCCCTGCATCGTCTTCCACACAGTCTTCCTCCCTGACCTCCTGTTCGGTCTGCACACTGCAGAAAGACGCAGCAGTTGGCACCTGTGTTTCGTCATCATCAGAGACGTGCGGACTCCGATGAGGTGGTATTCCCATGTCCTCATCATCAGGAAACATCAGTGGTTGTGCATCAGTGCATTCTATGTCTTCCACCACTGGGGAAGGGCTAGGTGGATTTCCTTGGGGAACCCTGCCAGCAGAGTCTTCAAACAGCATAGGAGACTGCTGCATAACTTGAGGCTCTCACAGTTTCCCTGATATGCATGGGGGTGATGTGACAGACTGATGGGCTTGGTTTTCAGGAGCCACCTGTGCGCTTTCAGCAGAAGACTGGGTGGGAGATAATGTTGTGAATATGCTGGATCCACTGTTGGCCACCCAATTGACTAGCGCCTGTACCTGCTCAGGCCTTACCATCCTTAGAACGGCATTAGGCCCCACCAAATATCGCTGTAAATTCTGGCGGGTACTGGAGCCTGAGGTAGTTGGTTCACTAGGACGTGTGGCTGTGGCAGAATGGCCACGTCCTCTCCCAGCACCAGAGGGTAAACTAACACCACCACGACCGCGTCCGCGTCCCTTACTAGATGTTTTCCTCATTGTTACCGTTCACCAAGCACCACAATAAGGAAAAAAATATTTGGCCCAATGTATTGATTTCAAATTCAGGCCTTTTTTTACAGGCACCTAACACTATCTGCCTATTTGTTTATGTAGCGTATTGCACTAATCCAGGCACAGCAGTAACCACTGATTTAGGGGAATATCTCTTTTAGGGCTAGTATTTAGGCCCTGGATGAAAGGTATCATTTTATGGACAGCAGCAGCTGGGACAACAGATTCAGGGTATTGCTATTTTGGCAATTGAATGTCACCCCAGAACAAAATATATGTTTTGGCGAACACTATGAAACTTGGCCTGCAACAGCTGGAACACCAGATTCAGGGTATTGCTATTTTGCCAAATTAATTTCACCCCAGAACAAAATATATGTTTTGGCGGACACTATTCTGTTTTGCCAGCCACAGCTAAAACCACTGATTTATGGTATTGCTATTTTGGCAATTGAATTTCAGCCACAGAAAATAATCTATCCTTTGCCAGACAGCAGACAGTATTATACTTGTCTAGCCAAAGCTGGAACACCAGATTTAGGGGATTGGTATTTGGGCAATTGTATTTAACCCCTTAATAAAATATAGAAATTGCTATCCAGAGTTTCTAGGGGTGACAATTAGCACAGCCAAGCTCCTGATGTAGGATATAGCAAAAAAAAAAAACTAGTATTGATGGATTGATGGACTTGGTGGCAGCTTCTTCTGGTGCACCACAAGTCACAAAATGGCTGCCGATCAACCCAGAAAATAAGTGACAGAAAAACGCTCTGTGCAGCCTAAAAACCAGTGAGCAAGTAACTAGCAGAAGTTCAATCATTCACAGCTTTAGATCGATCCGTTCATTAGGTGCTGTTGCTGACTTTTTCCTGCCTAATCTCACCCTCACAGAAGCTGCGTCCTCTCCCTACACTAATCAGAGCAGTGTGACGTGCGGCGCTACGTGACTCCAGCTTAAATAGAGGCTGGGTCACATGCTGCACTTGGTCAATCACAGCCATGCCATTAGTAGGCATGGCTGTGATGGGCTCTTAGGGCAAGAAGTAAAACGCTAGCTGATTGGCTGCTGTGCAGCCCTTCAGAAAGTGGGAAGAAATCGCCGAACAACGGACCCGAACCCGAACTTTTTTGAAAATGTCCGGGTTCGGGTCCGTGTCCCGGACAACCCAAAATTCGGTACGAACCCGAACGATGCTCGAACTGTTCGTTCAACACTATTCATGAGAGCTGTCTCTAGACTCAGACCAACATTGAGTCCTCGTACCCCATCCTGGGACTTAAATATTGTGCTCACGGGTCTACGGGTTCGAACCAATTGAAGACAGTTCCATTAAATCAAAATCATTAAAAACTGCCTTCTTGGTTGCAATCTCTTCCGCTAGAAGAAATAGTGAGATTCAAGCTTTTTCCATCATAGAGCCTTATCTCAAGATATTGGATGATAAAATAATCCTTAAACGAGATCCGGCTTTTCTTCCAAAGGTGGTATCAGATTTCCACAGAAATCCAGGGATCATTCTTCCTTCATTCTGCAGTAGTCCATCTAATAGTAAGGAAGCTTCCTTCCACTCTCTGGACGTCAGACGTTCCGTCCTCGACTATCTGGAAGCCACAAAGGCCTTCAGGAAATCCGACACTTTATTCGTCCAATTTGCTGGCCGTAATAAGGGACATAAGATATCCAAATCTTCAATCGCCAGGTGGATCAAAGAAGCTATTTCTACATGTTACAGTATTCAAGATCTCACCTGCCCAGGAAACCTAAAGGCACACTCCACTAGAGCTGTCTCATCGACTCAAGCGGAAAGAGCAGGGACTTCCTTTAAAGACATCTGCAAAGCAGCTTCCTGGTCTACTCCGGATACATTCAAAAAGCACTACAGACTTGACCTACTCAAAAATTCAGGCATGACTTTTGGACGCAGTGTCCTACAAGCAATAGTCCCTCCCTAGAAAGACTTAATATTTTTTATATCTCCTTGTCATGCCGTCGTGGTGACGCTATGGAAAACCGGAATTAGACTTACCGGTAATCCTTTTTCCATGAGCTCACCACGACGGCATGGGTTTTTCCCACCCTTCTTCAAGAGGGAAGATATGAAGTAATATCTCCTCATTTTCTTACTCAATTTTAGTAAACCACCACCTTTTCTCTGTATATTTTGGAACGATAATAATATTTTGGGAGGAGGCTTTTAACCTTTCTTCTGTTCCTGCCCCTACAGAGGTCAGGGGTCAATCTCCTTGTCATGCCGTCTTGGTGAGCTCATGGAAAAAGGATTACCGGTAAGTCTAATTCCGCTTTTCTGGTTCCCAAGGCTTCAGGAGATCTCCGGATGATTATCGATCTGAGATATTTCAATCGGTTTATAAGGAAGGTGAAGTTTCATATAGAAACCTTCAGGTCAGTAGTTCACGTCCTCAATCCTGGAGACGTGATGGCAACCCTGGACCTCAAGGATGTATATCTGCACATCCCGATCCATCCTGCTTCCAGGAAGTATCTCAGGATCGCGGTCCAGGTGTCCGGTGTCGTCAGGCATCTTCTGTTTGTTGCCCTCCCCTTTGGCATTTCTTCTGCCCCTCACACTTTTACCAAGGTGGTGGTTTTTGTGGTGGTGGCTTTGAGGCTTCAAGGACTGACCATCATTCCTTATCTGGACGACTGGCTTTGAAAGCCTCTGCTCTAGCGGTCCTAACCCAACTTCTCCAGGTAACAATCTCCTTCGACTTCAGTAAGATATCTAGGCTTCATAATCGACTCCACTGGGATGTCGCTCCAGTTGACTCCAGAAAGAAGATCCCGGTTTCAGAACACGGCAAGTTCCTTTCCCCGGCGAGTTCCAATCCGGACTCTCATGAAGATGTTGGGGCTCATGTTAGCGTCTGCGGAAGCAGTCCCTTGGGCTCTATGGCTCCTCCCCCCTCTACAGTCGGAGGTCCTCTCCTAATGGATTGGCAGCCCTGCTGGGCTAAATTCCCTGTGCTCCCTGACTTGACGAACTCGGCATTCCCTCAGATGGTGGTGCCAATCTGGGTCATATTGACTACAGGTGCGTCCCAAGTAGGCTGGGACGCTCACCTAGACGACACTCCAGTTCACGGGACCTGGTTTCCTCAGGAGTGGCTTCTTTCATCCAATCTCCGCGAGATTCGAGCTATCCGGCTAACCCTCCTTCACTTAGCCCCTCAGATCTGGGGCAAAGCGGTGAAAGACCAGTCAGACCATATGACTGAGGTACTTTACATCAACAAGCAGGGAGGCACGAGATCACTTCCCCTCCTTTCAGAGATCAGGGTGATTCTGGATTAGGCAGAGTTGTACCTTTCCCACTTATCTGCGATCCACATCCAAGGCTCCCTCAATATGATAGCGGCTGAGCTGCGGTCTTCCGTCGGTGGAGTGGTCTTTACATCCAGAGATATTCAAGCAGATAGTCCTCAAGGGGGGTATGCCAGAGGTGGATCTCATGGCAACAAGGTTCAATGCCAAGGTGGAGAGGTTCTGCTCGCTTTACAGGGATGAAAATCCGTCAGGATCAGGCCTCAGTGATAGCCATCATACTGTTTTGGCCGAAGAGATCCTGGTTTACCTAGCTGACCCAGTTGAGTCGAGGACAATTTTGGAGACTCCCCCCACAGAAGACCCTGGTGTCGTGGGACACTCACCTCTGCTCAGATCTGCACAGATTCAACCTGACAGCCTGGAGGTTGATCAGTCCCTTCCCAGAATAGAAGGGATTTCAGAGTCAGTTCTGAGAATGCTGTCTCCTTCTAGAGCGGACTCTACCAAGAGAGCCTACTCTCATATTATGAGGATATTCTCATCCTGTTGTACCGCAACTGAGGTGGTGTCTGCAGATGCTCCCCTTTCCGCTACCCTTCAGTTCCTGCAAGATGGCCTTGATAGAGGCCTTGCCCTTCTACTCTGAAGGTTCAAGTTTCAGCCATCTCAACTTGCCGTATCAGGCCTTTTTCTCAGGACCCGCTGATCAAACGGTTCTTTAAAGGAGCTGAAAGATTAAGGCCTACAGTACTTAGACCCATTTTTTCAATGGGATTTATCAGTAGTTCTCAGGGGGTTAGCATCTCCCCCCTTTGAACCGTTAGAGGAGGTGGACATCAAGTTCGTCACTTGGAAGTTTGTGTTTCTCCTTGCAGTGACTTTGGCCAAGAGGGTCTCTGAGCTTCAAGCTCTCTCAGCACATGAACCCTATACCATTTTCTTACATGACCGGGACCTTTTTAGATTCCTCCCGTATTGTAGGCCTAAAGTTCCTTCTTTCCAGAACATCAACTAGGTGATATTCCTCCCGGTTCTGTCGACATCTACCACCTCCTCCTAGGAACCTGCTAGACATCCTCTGGACGTCTCGAGATGTCTCCGGATCTATGTGGATAGATCAAAGAGTTCAGGAAAGATGAGAATCTGCTAATCCTGTTGCCGGTATGTTTAAAGGCTGTAAGGCATCCAAACTTTCCATCGGTCGGTGGATTGAGGAGGCTTTTAAGGAATCCTTTGTTTCCACAATCTCTGGACCCTCCGGGATTCGTGAAGGCCCACTCTACTAGAGTTGTGGCTACTTCTTTTGCCGAGAGGAGTCTTCTGCCTCTCAACATGATTTGCAAAGCTGCCTCCTGGAGCTCTGAATCGACATTCATCTCCCATTATAGACTAGATGCCAGTCTAGCTGAGTTTTTGGCCTTTGGGCAGACTTTTCTTAGTTCTGCCAGGCAGGTAGGCCCTCCCTAGGGGTTTCTTCTTGCTATCTCCGCATCTGTGCTGCTGGTAGGACGTAAGGGAATCGTTAATTTCTAACAATAATTTGTTTTCCCTTAGTCCTAACAGCAGCACACAAATTTCCCACCCTAGTAAGTCTAGTTTTTTTCTTACTATAAACACAGTGGGCTGGGGGTTGACTACCTCCTTTTAAGGAGATACTTAATTGTTAAATTGAGTTATTAGTCTTGGGCTCATTAAACATTCCGCCAGTCCTGCCAGTCCACGGGGGGGGGGGGGTTGTTAACCCCATCTGTGCTGCTGTTAGGACTAAGGGAAAACAAATTATCGTTAGAAATTAACGATTAAAGGGGTTATCCAATTTCAAGAAAACCCCCCACATGTGCAGGGCCCCTCACCGGTAATATACTTACCCCACTCCTGGCGCCGCTCCTGGTTCCCACATCGCTGCTGCTGCTTCTCCCCGCACACGGATGAAAACATCTGGTGTCAGTACTTAACCGCACGTTTATTGGCTGTTACGCAGCCAATAAACGTGCGGGGAGGAGTCTCGAGCATTGCGCTCGAGCACATGCGTTATTTTGCCGAATATCGCCATGTGCCGGTGTTAAGGGGGAATATTAATTATTAATATTGATGCAAATATCAATAATTAATATTCATAAATAGGCGGGACATCTGTATATGACTCCGCCTATTTATACCTGAAATTAAGGACTAGTTACCTCCTTTTGCCTTACACTATTCACTGAACTCAACTACGTACGACTTACACTGCTACTATATACTGTGGCGCCTACGATAACAAAAGACTACATGCTATGCTTAAATAATAAAAGGTATTTATTAACACAATACACGTCTATAGTCTATAATTATATATATCCATATAAAAGGGAATATGAATATATATATTTATAGCCACACAGTAATACAGTCAGTCAATTACAACACTACAACACTACTACACATACAATATTCCTAACTATTCTACATACAATCCCAATTCCACCCCACAAACTAGCTATACAATTACACTAACATACATTACAGCAGTAACCCACCCACCTGGCTATTCACACTGTCCCTACTGTAATAAAGGGTCAATACAAATCACAATGCAGTCCAGGGGTAATGGCACTGCAAAGGTTAACACAAAATGGGCTGCAGGGGTCACTCTGCACACAGAAGCCTTGAAGGGGTTCAGGGTTACAGGGCTGCTGGGCACTGCAAGGGTCCTGGGCTGGGGTACTGCGGGGCTGGATAAGGGTTGCAGCTTAAGGAGTACACAGCAGCAGGAGTTGATGCTGCTGGGCAGGGAAGGGGTACATGGGAATGTAGGGATCTGGGAAATCAGGGCAGGGGTTGGGGGTACTCAGCCATCTTCAGGTCCCATCTGTGTGTGTCCTTCTCAGTAAGAAGCCGAGTTCAGAAGACCTCTCCTCTGTAGTCGCATGCCCTCATATCTGTGTAGTCCACTGTCCCTTGTGAGCCCTCCCCCCAAGTAGTTTAGCCATGGACAAAGATGGGGGGGAGAAGGAAACAGGTTTAGCATGTAAGTCATGTGCTGATCAAAAGGTGCCATAAAGTCTGCAATCTCCTGTCCTGGACCCACATCCTAGTTAGCATCTCTATGCTAACTACCTCCCAGGGACAGTTGGGCGATTTAACAGATAACAATGCAAGCCATGGCCTACAGGCTAAACACTGGCCTGTATCAAGGTGATAAGATAAAAGGGGCCATGGAAAGAGGGGGCATATATGGGGTATATATATGAAAGGGGACAAATTCTATAAGGGGACATATATATATATATATATATATATATTTCAACCCTTCCTCAACAGCCGGGCATAGCGAACTGGTGTTCAGCCGAGCATGCTCGCTCATGACTACTCCTTATCTTTTCCTGGTTCCCACATCGCTACTGCTGCTTCTCCCCGCACACGGATGAAAACATCTGGTGTCGGGGAGTGAGCAGCAAATAGCAGGCTGTGACGGGGATGAACCTCCCTAGCGCCACCCGCTATTCTAGGGTGGCTTGTCCCCGCCATTGGCTGCTCCCTCCGACACCGGATGTTTTCATTCGTGTGCAGGGAGAAGCAGTTCTGGCAATGCGGGGACCAGGAACGGCGCTGGGAGCGTGGAGCAGGGTAAGTATATTAACGGTGAGTGGCTTGGCACATGTGGGGGGGGGGGGTTTCTTGAAATTGGATAACCCCTTTAATGTAGTCCCTTCCTAAAGTCCCTGAATCTAAAGTCACTTATGTTAAGTCACTCAATAAAGAAAAACTAACACTTTCGATCAAACACTCGCAAGCTCACAAAATTTACGATCAAGCACCACCGTAGATGCTAATCAGAATGTCAACTATGTGATAGAATATGAGTGCGGCCTACAGTATGTGGGTTGCACAGGCCTCTTCATAACTTCGGTGGATCCTCCGCCAGTTCTAAATGTAAGACAGCTTTCTTGCTGTCTTATATTTAGACCTTTTTCTACACCTAAAACAGGTATAAAAAATAGTAAATGAGGCAGGCCTTTCACGCTCACAAATTTAGACATAGCGTGAGTGGGGAGAAGTCGCAGATTGCGGCGCAATTGCACCGTAATCTGCACCTGAAAGCTGTGACACATAAAAGGTTAGTATGTGAAATGAGAATGCTTGGACAGTGTGAAAATATGGCTAAGTGACTGGTTCAGTGATAGAAAATAGAGGGTGATTACTTCCTACCTTTCTACAAACCACTGCTGAATATCCCAGCGCACGCCGGGCAAATACGAAGGCAGCAGCACAGAGAAGAGCCCTACAAGAGGCAGAGGTCCGCATGTCATAGGCCTATACAGCTGTTGTGACTATTCACAACAGAGCCAACAGCATATTGAGCACTCCTGAAGTTCTACGGTATTACACAACAGACACTGTCTTTGTTTTAATTTTTTCTCCTTTATATCTTAGAAAACAGTTTCCCCACAACAGATGTTGTTAAATGTACCTGCCTATAGTTTCCAGGCTCTATTTTTTAGCCTTTTTTTTTATTGGCCCCAAATTTGCTAGGCACCAATCCTGTGGAACAGAGCCTGTCATTATAGAGTTCTTAAACATCAGAAATAAAGGTCTGTCTATAACATTAATTAATTCTCTTAGGATATGGGGGTTATGCCATCTGGTCCCAGCGATTTGTCTATTTTACAGTGGATAAAAAAATAATTAGTAGATTCAGTTCCTCCTCATTGCTCCATCACCATTGAGTATACTAATTTTTATTACATTAGAGAGAAGGTACCTATAATTAAATACTACCTTTGGAAGCATAACGACAGTGAATTCAGTCATTATGTTATGAGAGAAAACAGCTCTTGGGAGAAGCCATCTTGTGACTGGCAGCTCAGCATACAGGATATGCCCCCACATTACATGCCTGTGAGCTCTGCAGTCACAGCAGATAGAGTCTCTTATCTGTGTCACTGCACACAGCCACCTTGTAAATCCTGGGCCCTTGTATATAAGCACATGATATTTTAGATAGGCTTTGATATACTGGTAACCCTATCATGTGTAATATAGTGCTGCTCAGTGTCGGACTGGGGTGCTTAAGGCCCACCAGTAAAATATATTTTGGGGGCCCACCGTACGATGATTCTGATATGGAGGTCCTTACAGCAACTTTGAGAAGGTAAGTCCTGAGGAGAAGAGGACACTGGCAGCTTTCCTCTATACCTAGAAGTCATCTCAGCTCATGTCTATAATAATAAACTGGGGAGTGTCTGTCATAATCTATCAAGTTTTATACATGAACATAGACTGGTTGAGGTGCTGTACATTGAATATATGTACGTAGTGCAGTAAGTCTACTGTGTTATGTGCCACTTGTGCAGGTGGTGGGAGACTAGGGGTCCACCGGGGGATTCACCTGTTCCCGTGTCGGCCAGTCCGAGCCTGGTGCTGCTAGTTTTGTGTATTTGAGTCAGTGTTATCTATCCAGTGTATCTAAAACTATAATGTGTAATGTTATACTGCAAAACCAATGGGTTAGATTTATCATTCATTTGTGCCAGAAAACTGGCATCAACAAGTGTAATTTCTGTAAAGGTATCAGTTCTTCTTCAGCCTCATCACTTTCACCATGGTGAAGGCAGGGAGGGGCAGGGCAAGTGCCCTCGACACATTTATCATCTTTTACACCAGGGGATGGCGTAGATATCAGTATAGGCAAGCAGAAAACCGGATGCTGCACCTAATTTTTGATAAATTAGGAGCAGCATCTGGCAACGCCACCAGTCTCTGATAAATCTGCCCTAATGTATGGTATCTGCCAAAGTATCATACTTGATAGGGTTAGACACGCTGGATTTAGAGTATTGTCTCAATTATGAGATTAGATACATTGGCACAGTTCCACACATGATAGGCTTGGTGTATCTAAAGCTGGGTTCACATGACATTTTTGGCTTAATTTTAATGTATACAAAAAACTTATACATTAACCCTTTTAGGACCCTGCCATATTTCACCTTAAGGACCAGGCCTTATATGTGTCACTTTATGTGGTAATATCTTTAAGACGCTTTTACTTATACAAGCCATTCTGAAATTGTTTTCTCGTGACACATTGTACTTCATGATAGGGGTAAATTTCAGTCAATATTTTTCATTTTAATTTTATTTTTAAATCCCAAATTTACCAAATAATTGGGAAAATTCACAACTTTTCTAATTTCAATTTATCTGCTTTTAAAACAGATAATGATACCTCATATAATAGTTATTACTTTACATTTCCCATATGTCTATTTTATGCTTGGATCATTTTGCCATTTTATTTTTTGAGACATTGGAAGGCTTACAAGTTTAGAAGCAAATCTTAAAATTTTTCAGAAAATTTCCAAAACCCACTTTTTTAAGGACCAGTTCAGTTATGAAGTCACTGTTGGGCTCACGAAATGGAAACCACCCATAAATGGCCCCATTTTAGAAACTATGCCGCCTCTAAGTATTCAAAACTGATTTTACAAACTACAAAACAAAACACAATATATATAACCCTGATTCTGTAGTTTACAGGAACGCCCCATTTGTGATCGTAAACTGCTGTATGGGCACACAGTAGGGCACAGAAAAAAAGGAGCGCTGTAAGGTAATTAAAAATAGCTATTTTGGCACAGTTTTTATTTTTTGTTTTTTACAATGCTCATCTGACAGGTTAGATCATGTGTAGGATTGAGCGAACCCGAACTGTAAAGTTCGGGTTCATACCGAACTTTAGGGTATTTGGTACCTGAACCTGGAAATTTCCTTAAAAGTTCGGGTTCGGTGGTCAGTGATTTCTTGGCGCTTTTTGAAAGGCTGCAGGGCAGCCAATCAACAAGCGTTTCACTAGTCTGCCCTTAGAAGCCATCACAGCCATGCCTACTAATGGCATGGCTGTGATTGGCCAAGAGCAGCATGTGAACCAGCCTCTATATTGGCTGGAGTGACATAGCGCCGCATGTCACTCTGCTCTTCTCAGTGTAGGGATAGGATGCTGCTGTGAGGGAGAAATTAGGGAAAAATTATGTCGAACTTGGTGGTGTTCAGTCTTCAAACTACAGCGATTATTGAGGGTGCTATGCTAAATTTTTGTACCCAGTCCTGAGCCCAGTGACACAGAAAAATAACTTTTAATCTATTTGCTAGTTCGGTGGGCGTCAGTGGCCATTTTTGCAAGTGCAGTGGACTTGCAACAGCATGTGAACTGCATGTGTGCCAGGGACATTACTTTAATTCTGTTCTGGTAGCTCAGTAGAGGACAAATTCCCATTTTTGGACGGCCAAGTACCCCTGCGACCTGCAGTGAATACCTGGCAGTGAAAATTATTCAATTACATCAGTCTGTCACATGTTTTTGTGACCTAAAGCGATTTTTTTTATCTGTCTGCAACAGGCACTGCATATCTGACAGTCCAATAAAACCATTAAATACTGCAGTTACCTTGCTGATATAAAAAAGCGAATTATTTTTGCTAGATAGTAAATTTATGGGCTATGCTGCATTTCTGAAAGTCCAATTAAACCGTTACATACCGCAGTTACATTGCTGCTATATAAAAGCTAATTTTTTTGTGCTAGACAGCAAATTTGCATGCTACGGTGCATTTTTGACAGTCTAATACAACTATAAAATACTGCATTTACATTGGTGCTATAAAAAAAACACATTTTTACTGCTAGATAGGTGACAGGGACGAAAATTTGTAAAAATCGTCTGTTCCATTGGTGGGTGACATTTTACCATTTTTGCCGTATACAAACCCCTGCTCTGCATAGGTGTGAGGGAGGTAAATTTCTAATAATCGTCTGTTACATTCTTGGGTGACATTAACCCAGTTTTGCCATATACAAACTGCTGCTCTGCATAGGTGACAGGGAGGTAAATTTTAAAAAATCGTCTGTTACATTCTTGGGTGACATTTTACCATTTTTGCCGTATACAAACCCCTGCTCTGCATAAGTGACAGGGAGGTAAATTTGTGTTTCCAGTGAAAAACCCCTGGTCTGCATTGCTGATAGGGAACTACATTTAGTGAAAACGTTTGTTACTTCGGTGGGTGACCACAAAAAATGAGGTGAGCGTCAAATAAGGGACGTGGCCCTGGTCGTGGTGCTGCTGGTGTTGGTGAGGCTCCTGTTGCAGGGAGAGGACGTGTTCGATCTGTGCCAGCTACACGCCCAAATGAAACACCTTCCTCAGGTGCGCGTAGACGACAGAGCCTTCAGCATTATTTAGTAGGCCCAACTGCCGCTCTACAAATGGTGAGGCCAGAACAAGTACAGGCACTAGTAGATTTGGTGGCTGACAATGCCTTCAGTACCTTTACATTGTCTCCCACCCGGTCCACTGCTGAAAGCTCAGAGTTGGCACCTGCAGGCCATGGGCATCTATCTAGCACCTCGCCACCTTGCAAATCAGCCAAGCAGTCTGAGCCCCAAGTCATGCAGCAGTCTCTTATTCTTTTTGATGACTCTGCTGGCAAGGTTTCCCAAAGGCCATCCACCTAGCCCTGCCCCAGAAGTGGAAGAGATTGAGTGCACCGATGCACAACCACTTATGTTTCAGGATGTGGAAATGGGAGGACCACCTGTGGCTTTCTGCAGTGTGCAGACCAACAAGGAGGGCAGGGGTGAAGACTGGGTGGAAGATGATGTGGAGGACAATGAGGTCCTAGACCCCACATGGAATCAAGTTCCTGCGAGTGACCAGTGCAGTTCAGAGGGAGAGGCGGTGGTCGCACAGAGCCACCAGAACAGCAAAAGAGGGAGCAGGGTGCAAAAGCAGAGGGGCCGTCCCCTAGAAAGTATGCCTGCAACTGCCCACCGCACCCAGGGACTGAGTACAACAAAGCCAGCTCCAAGGAGTTCCCTGGCATTGCAGTTCTTCAGACAATGTGCAGATGACAAGAAACGAGTGGTTTGCACGCTGTGCAATCAGAGCCTGAAGCGAGGCATAAGCCGTCTAAACCTGAGCACAACCTGCATGACCAGGTATCTAAGTGCAAAACACTAACTGCAGTGAAGTAAACACCTCCAAAACAAAGAAAGGTCTCAGGCTCCTCCTGCTCCCTCTTCTGCTGCAGTCTCGGCCTCTTCCTCCACCTCTGGAGTGACAGCGCCAACAGAGGATGTGACAGCAATGCCACCATGTCCATCACCTTCAACAAGCAGCACCTCAATGTCCCATGATAGCGTTCAGCTGTCCATCTTCCAAACAATGGAGCGAAATAGGAAGTACCCCCTACCCAACTCCGATCCCTGGCCCTGAATGCCAGCATTTCAAAATTCCTGGCCTTTAAAATGCTGTCATTTTGTCTGGTGGAGGAGAGTTTTAAAAACCTTATGGCCTTGGCTGTTCCATAGTACGTCGTTCCCAGCCGCCACTACTTTTCCAGGCGAGCCATTCCTTACATGCACAAACAAGTGTGGGACAAAATCAGGTGTGCACTGCGCAATGCCGTCTATGGCAAGGTCCATATAACTACCGATATGTGGACCAGTAAGCACGGGCAGGGGCGTTATATCTCCCTAACAACACACTGGGTAAATGTAGTGGGGGCTGGTCCTGAGGCGGAAAGCTGTGTGGCGCATATCCTTCCGCCACCAAAGATTGCAGGGCATTTCTCTTTGCCTCCTGTTGTCTCCTCCTCCTACTCCTTTTCCTCCTCTAACACCTCCTCATGGTGAGCGTAACACCTTCACCACCAACTTGAGTACAGCCAGGGGAAAACGACAGCAGGCAGTTTTGAAACTCATCTGTTTGGGGGACAAACCCCACACAGCGAAGGAGCTGTGGACAGGCATGGAACAACAGACCGATGAGTGTTTGGTGCCACTGAGCCTCAAGCCCGGCCTGATGCGATAATGGCCAAAATCTCGTAGCAGCTCTGGATCTAGCTGGTTTGACGCACATCCCTTGCCTGGTGCATGTGCTGAATTTGGTGGTGCAGAAATTCCTGAAAAACAACCGCGATATGTCAGAGCTGTTGCAGAAAGTGCGGCCCGTCTGTGCGCGCTTTCGGCATTCTCACCTTGCTGGTGCTTGCCTGTCTGCGCAACAGCGTAACTTTGGCCTTCCCACTCACCGCCTCATATGCGACATGCCCACAAGGTGGAACTCCACCTTGCACATGCTGGAGAGACTGGGCGAGCAGCAGCAGGCGATAGTGGAGTTTCAGCTACAGCACGCACAAGTGAGTCGCTCTGCGGAACAGCACCACTTCACCGCCACAGAGTGGAGGAGGAGGAGGAAGAGGGATCATTTCCACGGTTATCAGGCCAGTCATTCACAAGTGGCTCAGAGGGTGGGTACACAATTGTCCAGCCAAGGCACAGTTCTCGAGGAAGAGGAGGATGAAGAGGAACTGTGTTCACATCAGGGTGGCACCCAAAGCAGCTCAGGGCCATCACTGCAGCGTGGCTGGGGGGATACAGAGGAGAAAGACGATACACCTCCCACAGAGGACAGCTTGTCGTTGCCTCTGGGAAGCCTGGCACACATGAGCAACTACATGCTACAGTGCCTGCGCAACAACCGCCAAGTTGCCCACATTCTAACTTGTGCTGAATACTGGGTGGCCACCCTGCTGGATCCCCGTTACAAGGACAACAAGCCGTCCTTAATTCCCTCACTGGAGTGTGATCAGAAGATGTGCGACTACAAGAGCATGCTGGTAGACGCGCTGCTGATGGCATTCCCACCTGACACCAGGGCCTCAGTGGAAGCACAAGGCGAAGGCAGAGGAAGAGGTCGCCAACTCAGCAGGGGCACCATCACCTCAGAAGGCAGGCTTAGCATGGCCGAAATGTGGAAAAGATTTGTCACCACAAAGAGGCTCCAACCCTTCTTGACCCAGATTAATAAAACTTCACTTTTATTGATTATTAGTAAAATAGTGTATTGTAAATGTGAGCCTAACACAATATTAAAACTACAACTTGGCATCCTGCCAGCTATAATATTCTGCTGCGCTCAGATGTGGGTCAGGAGGTGTGCACTACCTTCTGTCCCTCTAAGCTAAATTGTCCTGTACGGACTGAGATGTCTAGCCAAATCTGACCTGAGACCTCTATGAAGACGTCCTGAATATTCTATTATCATTAATTAGAATATGTGTATCAACCGTCTGTTACTACCCAGGATCGGGCTATAGTAACTTGTCTATATAGACTCTATTTTGAATTGTTTGCCAGCTACTCTGTCTGCTGGCAGCTGTTATTTGCAACTATTTTGCTGCCTTTTGCAGCCCTCTAGCCGTTTCCATGACATTTTTAGACCCATTTTAGTGCCCAAAAGTTTGGGTCCCCATTGACTTCAATGGTGTTCGAGTTCGGGGTCAAGTTCGGGTCAAGTCCGGGTCCCGAACTCGAACTTTGCAACGAAGTTCAGCTGAACCCGGCGAACCCGAACTTCTAGGTGTTCGCTCAACTCTAATCATGTGCTATATTTATAGAGCAGGTTGTTACGGATGCAACAATACCAAATATAACTACTTTATTGATTTTTTGTTTCAGTTTTACATAATAAAGCATTTTTTTAGTGTCTCCATATTCTGAAAGCCATATATATATATTTTTTTTTGAAGACTGTCTTATGTAGGGGCTCATTTTTTGCAGGATGAGATGATAGTTTGATTGGTACTATTTTAGGGTGCATGTGACTTTTTGATATTACACTTTTTGTGATGTAAGGTGACAAAAATGTTTTTTTTACACAGTTTTTATTTCATTTACGGTGTTCACCAGAGTGGTTAGGTCTAGTGTTGAGCGAACAGTTCGAGCATAGTTCGGGTCCGTACCGAATTTTGGGGTGTTCGTGACACGGACCCGAACCCAAACTTTTTCGTAAAAGTTCGGGTTCGGGTTCGTCGTTCGGCATGTATTTTGGCGCATTTTGAAAGGCTGCAAAGCAGCCAATCAACATGCATCATACTACTTGCCCTAAGATGCCATCGCAGCCATGCCTACTATTGGCAAGGCTGTGATTGGCCAAGTGCAGCATGTGACTCAGCCTCTTTATAAGCTTGTGAGCACGTCGGGACGTGCTCACTCCCGATGTGAATAGAACAGGGATAGACGCAGCTGATGCTAGGGCGAGAATAGGCAGGGATAATTGAATAACTGGAAGCAAATTTCTCTCCTCCACCTGTGATTCATCTGAACAACTGCAGCTGAGCTGCTTTTTGATAGGGATTGGCTATTTTTAGAGTGGCCAGAGTGATTTTCCATCCACATGTACCTGGGCTGACCGCCGGCCGCCATTTTGCGACTTGTAGTGCTGCAGCAGAAGCTGCCACAGTGTGCATTCCAAAGCTCCAAACAAGTCAGACATCTACACCTGGGATTCAGACCAATAGCGATTTAGCAGCACAGTCCAAGGCTATTTTTTTAAAGGTTGTGCAGACCATTTTGTGGCACATGTTACTGGGCTGATAGGCGGCGGCCATCTTGGGACTAGTGCTGCAGCACAATCTCTCCCAACGTCCATTAATCACTTGTAATAGTGGTCTGTGCCATAGAAATCCTACATCAGGGACTTGGGTGTGCTTGTGTCACCCCTACTAATACCAGTCCACCTGTAATCCATACAGTGAAAAGCCATAAAGTATTCCAGTGAGGGAATTTTTTTATTTAAAAAAGGCCAAGTTAGTTTATCTGGCGTTCAATATACTAGATACAGTTAGGCCTGCGTTTCATACATCTGGAATTAGCAAACTAATGTGCTGGGGTTGGGAAAACATATATGTACCCATACTAGAATCTGTCAAAGAAAGCGGTACTCACATATAACAGTCATTCCATCTGTAATCCATACAGTCAAAAGACTGAAAGTATTCCAGTGAGGGAATTTTTTATTTAAAAAAGGCCAAGTTAGTTTATCTGGCGTTCAATATACTAGATACAGTTAGGCCTGCGTTTCATACATCTGGAATTAGCAAACTAATGTGCTGGGGTTGGGAAAACATATATGTACCCATACTAGAATCTGTCAAAGAAAGCGGTACTCACATATAACAGTCATTCCATCTGTAATCCATACAGTCAAAAGACTGAAAGTATTCCAGTGAGGGAATTTTTTTATTTAAAAAAGGCCAAGTTAGTTTATCTGGCGTTCAATATACTAGATACAGTTAGGCCTGCGTTTCATACATCTGGAATTAGCAAACTAATGTGCTGGGGTTGGGAAAACATATATGTACCCATACTAGAATCTGTCAAAGAAAGCGGTACTCACATATAACAGTCATTCCATCTGTAATCCATACAGTCAAAAGACTGAAAGTATTCCAGTGAGGGAATTTTTTTATTTAAAAAGGCCAAGTTAGTTTATCTGGCGTTCAATATACTAGATACAGTTAGGCCTGCGTTTCATACATCTGGAATTAGCAAACTAATGTGCTGGGGTTGGGAAAACATATATGTACCCATACTAGAATCTGTCAAAGAAAGCGGTACTCACATATAACAGTCATTCCATCTGTAATCCATACAGTCAAAAGACTGAAAGTATTCCAGTGAGGGAATTTTTTATTTAAAAAGGCCAAGTTAGTTTATCTGGCGTTCAATATACTAGATACAGTTAGGCCTGCGTTTCATACATCTGGAATTAGCAAACTAATGTGCTGGGGTTGGGAAAACATATATGTACCCATACTAGAATCTGTCAAAGAAAGCGGTACTCACATATAACAGTCATTCCATCTGTAATCCATACAGTCAAAAGACTGAAAGTATTCCAGTGAGGGAATTTTTTTATTTAAAAAGGCCAAGTTAGTTTATCTGGCGTTCAATATACTAGATACAGTTAGGCCTGCGTTTCATACATCTGGAATTAGCAAACTAATGTGCTGGGGTTGGGAAAACATATATGTACCCATACTAGAATCTGTCAAAGAAAGCGGTACTCACATATAACAGTCATTCCATCTGTAATCCATACAGTCAAAAGACTGAAAGTATTCCAGTGAGGGAATTTTTTATTTAAAAAGGCCAAGTTAGTTTATCTGGCGTTCAATATACTAGATACAGTTAGGCCTGCGTTTCATACATCTGGAATTAGCAAACTAATGTGCTGGGGTTGGGAAAACATATATGTACCCATACTAGAATCTGTCAAAGAAAGCGGTACTCACATATAACAGTCATTCCATCTGTAATCCATACAGTCAAAAGACTGAAAGTATTCCAGTGAGGGAATTTTTTTATTTAAAAAAGGCCAAGTTAGTTTATCTGGCGTTCAATATACTAGATACAGTTAGGCCTGCGTTTCATACATCTGGAATTAGCAAACTAATGTGCTGGGGTTGGGAAAACATATATGTACCCATACTAGAATCTGTCAAAGAAAGCGGTACTCACATATAACAGTCATTCCATCTGTAATCCATACAGTCAAAAGACTGAAAGTATTCCAGTGAGGGAATTTTTTTATTTAAAAAGGCCAAGTTAGTTTATCTGGCGTTCAATATACTAGATACAGTTAGGCCTGCGTTTCATACATCTGGAATTAGCAAACTAATGTGCTGGGGTTGGGAAAACATATATGTACCCATACTAGAATCTGTCAAAGAAAGCGGTACTCACATATAACAGTCATTCCATCTGTAATCCATACAGTCAAAAAGACTGAAAGTATTCCAGTGAGGGATTTTGCTTATAAAAAATAATATATTTCATTGTGGTGCGAGTTGAATCGCAACAATGAAGAAAAAATACTATTAAGGGACGAGGGCGCGGTCGTGGTGGTGTCCGTGGAGCCTCTGTTGCTGGTAGAGGGCGTGGCCGTTCGGCCCCAGGCGCACACAGTAGGGAACGAACTCCCTCAACTAGCCGGCAGAATGTACCGCAATATCTCGTGGGGCCCAATGCCGCTCTTAGGATGGTAAGGCCTGAGCAGGTACAGGCATTAGTCGATTGGGTGGCCGACAGTGCTTCCAGCACGTTCACCACATGGTCTTCCACCCAGTCTTCTGCGGAAGCGCACAGGTGGCACCTGAAAACCAAGCCCATCAGTCTGTCACATCACCCCCAAGCATATCAGGGAAACGGTCTGAGCCACAAGTTATGCAGCAGTCTCTTCTTCTGTTTGAAGACTCTGCTTCCAGGGTTTCCCAGGGGCGTCCACCTAGCCCTTCCCCAGTGGAGGAAGACATACCATGCACTGACGCACAACCACTTATGTCTCAGATGAAGAGGACATGGGAATACCACCACAGCAGAGTCACCGACTCTCTGATGATGACGAAACACAGGTGCCCACTGCCGCGTCTTTTGCAGTGTGCAGACTGAACAGGAGGAGGTCAGGGAGGGAGACTGGGTGGAAGACGATGCAGAGGACGATGAGGTCTTAGACCCCACATGGACTGAAGGTCGTGGCGATGACTTTCACAGTTCAGAGGAAGAGGTAGTGGTGAGACCGAGACAACAGCGAAGCCAAAGAGAGGAGCAGGGGGCCAAAGCAGGCGAGCCGCCGCCCCAGAGTTCGCCTGCTACTGGACATCGCCAACAGGGACCCAGCCCCACAAAGGCAGCTTCAAAGAGTTCCCTGGCATGGCACTTCTTTAAACAATGTCCTACCGACAAGACCCGAGTGACTTGCACGCTCTGCCATCAGAGCCTGAGGCGAGGCATTAACGTTCTGAACCTCAGCACAACCTGCATGACCAGGCATCTACATGCAAAGCATGAACTGCAGTGGGGTACACACCTTAAAAACCAGGCACTCGCTGAGGCTCCCCCTGCTCCCTCTACCGCTGCTGCCTCGGCTTCCGCCTCGAGAGGAATGTTGCCACCTGCCGAGCAGCAAACAGAGGATGTGCCACCGACACCACCACCACCGCCACCGTCAACTAGCGTCTCCACTATATCACACAGCAGCGTTCAGCTCTCAATATCTCAAACCTTAGAGAGGAAGCGCAAATTCCCCGAGTCACCCTCGAGGCCCTTGGCCTGAACGCCAGCATTTCTAAACTGCTGGCCTTTGAAATGCTGTCATTCCGGCTGGTGGACACAGACAGCTTCAAACAGCTGATGGCCATGGCTGTCCCGCAGTATGTGGTTCCCAGCCGCCACTACTTCTCCAAGACAGCCGTGCCTTCCCTGCACATGCAAGTGTCCGATAAAATCAAGTGTGCACTGCGCAGCGCCATTTGTGGCAAGGTCCACCTAACCACAGATACGTGGACCAGTAAGCACGGCCAGGGACGCTATATCTCACTAACTGCACACTGGATGAATGTAGTGGCGGCTGGGCCCCGGCGGACAGTTCCTTGGCGCACGTCCTTCCGCCCCCTAGGATCGCAGGGCATCATTCTCTGCCTCCTGTAGCCTCCTCCTCCTACTCGGCTTCCTCCTCCACTGCTTCCACCAGCTCATCCGGTCAGCCACACACCTTCACCACCAACTTCAGCACAGCCCGGGGTAAGCGTCAGCAGGCCATTCTGAAACTCATATGTTTGGGGGACAGGCCCCACAGCGCAAAGGAGTTGTGGCGGGGTATTGAACAACAGACCGGCGAGTGGTTTCTGCCGGTGGGCCTCAAGCCAGGCCTGGTGGTATGCGATAATGGGCGAAATCTCGTGGCAGCTCTGGGACTAGCCGGTTTGACGCACATCCCTTGCCTGGCGCATGTGCTGAACTTGGTGGTGCAGAGGTTCATTCACCACTACCCCAACATGTCAGAGCTGCTGCATAAAGTGCGGGCCGTCTGTGCGCGCTTCCGCCGTTCACATCCTGCCGCTGCTCGCCTGTCTGCGCTACAGCGGAACTTCGGCCTTCCCGCTCACCGCCTCATATGCGACGTGCCCACCCGGTGGAACTCCACCTTGCACATGCTGGAGAGACTGTGCGAGCAGCAGCAGGCCATAGTGGAGTTTCAGCTGCAGCACGCTTCGCGTCAGTCGTACTGCCGAACAGCACCACTTCACCACCAATGATTGGGCCTCCATGCGAGACCTGTGTGCCCTGCTGCGCTGTTTCGAGTACTCCACCAACATGGCCAGTGGCGATGACACTGTTATCAGCGTTACAATACCACTTCTATGTCTCCTTGAGAAAACACTTAGGGCAATGATGTTAGAGGAGGTGGCCCAGGTGGAGGAGGAGGAGGAGGATGAGGGCTCGTTTCTAACACTTTCGGGCCAGTCTGTTCGAAGTGGCTCAGAGGGAGGTTTGTTTAAGCAGCAGAGGACAGGTTCACAAGTCGCCAGCCAAGGCACTGTACTGGAGGACGAGGAGGATGAGGAGGAGGAGGTGGAGGGGACGAGGATGACGCAAGTTCACAGCGGGGTGGCAGCCCAGGCCCATCACTGGTGCGTGGCTGGGGGATACGGTGGACGATGACGATACGCCTCCCACAGAGGACAGCTTGTCCTTACCCATGGGTAGCCTGGCCCACATGAGCGAATATATGCTCCAATGCCTGCGCAACGACAGCAGAGTTGCCCACGTTTTAACGTGTGCAGACTACTGGGTGGCCACCCTGCTGGATCCCGGTATAAAGACAATGTGCCCACTTTAATTCCTGAACTGGAGCGCGACCGTAAGATGCGCGAGTACAAGCGCTGCGCTGATAGAGCGCTCTTGAGAGCATTCCCACATGTCACAGGGAACAGGTGGAAGGTGAAGGCAGAGGAGTGGCAAGAGGTCGCCAACGCAGCTGTGTCACGGCCAGCTCATCTGAGGGCAGGGTTAGCATGGCAGAAATGTGGAAAGGTTTTGTCTCCACGCCACAGCTATCTGCACCGACACCTGATACGGAACGTGTTAGCAGGAGGCAGCATTTCACTAACATGGTTGAACAGTATGTCTGCACACCCTCCACATCCTGACGGATGGTTCGGCCCCATTCAACTACTGGGTTTCGAAATTGTCCACGTGGCCAGAGTTAGCATGTTATGCCTTGGAGGTGCTTTCCTGCCCGGCGGCCAGCGTTTTATCTGAGCGCGTATTCAGCACGGCAGGGCGTCATTACTGACAAGCGCAGCCGCCTGTCCACAGCCAACGTGGACAAGCTGACCTTCATAAAGATGAACCAGGCATGGATCCCACAGGACCTGTCCCTCCCTTGTGCAGAGTAGTCCTTATTAACTGCCTAAAACATGTCTTGTTGTGCTACGGGCCACTTCTTTATTTGATACAAATTTTATGAAACCCACAGTTGAATGAAACTCTTCTCTGTCTGGGCGCCGGGGCCTAACCAGATGAAAGTGGCCGGTTAAACTAACGGGTGACATGAAGCCATAACCTCTGCCATGCTACCTCTGTCTTCTGTCTGGGTGCTGAGGCCTAAGTCAAATAAAGCGGTCTTCTGCTGTGCTGGGGATATGAAGCTAATCTCTGACCTCTCTCCTCTGTCTGGGTCCAAAGGCCTAAATCACTGAAAGAGGCCTTCTCCTGTGGTGTGTGATATGATGCCAGAATATGTGCTGTGGGGCCTCTCTCCTCTTCCTGGGTGCAGGGGTCAAATAAACTAAATTGTGGCCTACTCCTGTGGTGGTTGATATGATGCCTGATTCTCTGATGTGGAACCTCTCTCCTCTGTTTGGGTGAAGGGGTCAAAGTAACTAAATGGTGGCTTCTCCTGTGGTGGCTGATATGATGCCAGAATATGTGCTGTGGGGCCTCTCTCCTCTTCCTGGGTGCAGGGGTCAAAGTAACTCAATGGTGGCTTCTCCTGTGGTGGCTGATATGATGCCAGAATATGTGCTGTGGTGCCTCTCTCCTCTTCCTGGGTGCAGGGGTCAAAGTAACTAAATGGTGGCTTCTCCTGTGGTGGCTGATATGATGCCTGATTCTCTGCTGTGAAACCTCTCTCCTCCATCTGGGTGTAGGGGTCAAAGTCTTTCAAAGTCGCCTTCTCCTGTGCTGATTGATATGAAGCTGATGGTTGTGCCATCTGACATGGTTGCCGGGGTCCCATTAAATTGGGGCCTACTCCTGTGGTGGGTGATCTAAATGCCTGATTCTCTGCTGTGTAACCTCTCTCCTCCGTCTGGGTGTAGGGGTCAAAGTAACTAAATGGTGGCCTACTCCTGTGGTGGGTGATATGATGCCTGGTTCTCTGCTGTGGGACCTCTCTCCTCTGTCTGGGTCCAAAGGCCTAAATCACTGAAAGAGGCCTTCTCCTGTGGTGTGTGATATGATGCCAGAATATGTGCTGTGGGGCCTCTCTCCTCTTCCTGGGTGCAGGGGTCAAATAAACTAAATTGTGGCCTACTCCTGTGGTGGTTGATATGATGCCTGATTCTCTGATGTGGAACCTCTCTCCTCTGATTGGGTGAAGGGGTCAAAGTAACTAAATGGTGGCTTCTCCTGTGGTGGCTGATATGATGCCAGAATATGTGCTGTGGGGCCTCTCTCCTCTTCCTGGGTGCAGGGGTCAAAGTAACTCAATGGTGGCTTCTCCTGTGGTGGCTGATATGATGCCAGAATATGTGCTGTGGTGCCTCTCTCCTCTTCCTGGGTGCGGGGTCAAAGTAACTCAATGGTGGCTTCTCCTGTGGTGGCTGATATGATGCCAGAATATGTGCTGTGGGGCCTCTCTCCTCTTCCTGGGTGCAGGGGTCAAAGTAACTCAATGGTGGCTTCTCCTGTGGTGGCTGATATGATGCCAGAATATGTGCTGTGGGGCCTCTCTCCTCTTCCTGGGTGCAGGGTCAAAGTAACTCAATGGTGGCTTCTCCTGTGGTGGTTAGTATGATGCCAGAATATGTGCTGTGGGGCCTCTCTCCTCTTCCTGGGTGCAGGGGTCAAAGTAACTCAATGGTGGCTTCTCCTGTGGTGGCTGATATGATGCCAGAATATGTGCTGTGGTGCCTCTCTCCTCTTCCTGGGTGCAGGGGTCAAAGTAACTCAATGGTGGCTTCTCCTGTGGTGGTTGAGTATGATGCCAGAATATGTGCTGTGGGGCCTCTCTCCTCTTCCTGGGTGCAGGGGTCAAAGTAACTCAATGGTGGCTTCTCCTGTGGTGGCTGATATGATGCCAGAATATGTGCTGTGGTGCCTCTCTCCTCTTCCTGGGTGCAGGGGTCAAAGTAACTCAATGGTGGCTTCTCCTGTGGTGGCTGATATGATGCCAGAATATGTGCTGTGGGGCCTCTCTCCTCTTCCTGGGTGCAGGGTCAAAGTAAATCAATGGTGGCTTCTCCTGTGGTGGCTGATATGATGCCAGAATATGTGCTGTGGTGCCTCTCTCCTCTTCCTGGGTGCAGGGGTCAAAGTAACTAAATGGTGGCTTCTCCTGTGGTGGTTGATATGATGCCTGATTCTCTCCTGTGAAACCTCTCTCCTCTTCCTGGGTGCAGGGTCAAAGTAACTAAATGGTGGCTTCTCCTGTGGTGGTTGATATGATGCCTGATTCTCTGCTGTGAAACCTCTCTCCTCCATCTGGGTGTAGGGGTCAAAGTCTTTCAAAGTCGCCTTCTCCTGTGCTGATTGATATGAAGCTGATGGTTGTGCCATCTGACATGGTTGCCGGGGTCCCATTAAATTGGGGCCTACTCCTGTGGTGGGTGATCTAAATGCCTGATTCTCTGCTTTGAAACCTCTCTCCTCCGTCCGGGTGTAGGGGTAAAAGTCTGTCAAAGTCGCCTTCTCCTGTGCTGATTGATATAAAGCTTACGCTTGTGCCATCTGACATGGTTGCCGGGGTCTGATTCAATGGTGGCCTACTCCTGTGGTGGGTGATCTAAATGCCTGATTCTCTGCTGTGTAACCTCTCTCCTCCGTCTGGGTGTAGGGGGTCAAAGTAACTAAATGGTGGCCTACTCCTGTGGTGGGTGATATGATGCCTGGTTCTCTGCTGTGGGACCTCTCCCTTTGTCTGGGTGCTGTGGTCAAAATAATAGTAAGTGACCTTCTCCATTGGTGGGTGACTTGAAGCCTGATTCTGTGCTATGGGACCTCACTCCAATTAATATTGTTTAATTTTTATTTATTTTATGTTAACTCATCATTTCCCTATCTACATTTGTTTGCAGGGGATTTAACTACATTTTGCTGCCTTTTGCAGCCCTCTAGCCCTTTCCGGGTGTGTTTTACAGCCTTTTTAGTGCCCAAAAGTTCGGGTCCCCATTGACTTCTATGGGGTTCGGGTTCGGGATGAAGTTCGGGTCGAGTTCGGATCCCGAACCCGAACATTTTTCGAAAGTTCGGCCGAACTCGTCGAACCCGAACATCCAGGTGTTCGCTCAACTCTAGTTAGGTCATGTGATATTTTTATAGAGCAGGTGGTTATGGATGTGGCAATACCTAATATGTATACTTTTTTTAAATTTATTTAAGTTTTACACAATACAAGCATTTTTTAAAGAAAAAAATCATGGTTAGATCTAAAACTTAACTTTTATTAGCTTCTTAACTATTCACTCTATGTATAAAAGTTAATGGCCGCTTGCCTGACTGGCTATCACTATCGCTATATCTTGCGGAGTAACACTCCACTACTATTAAGGGGGAGACTCGGTCGCACTATCTCCCCTTTACTGATTTATGTGAATGCGCATGTGCCGATACTTAGTGTTCTGTTATTAAACCTGTATTTAATAACCTGTAAGACATCACTATGAAAAAGAGAAGAAACAAGGATCCATATATGATGGGAACGGGTTAGATACAGAGTAACTATAGAAAGCTGCTGATACACGTACTTTAGATATAAAGCTCCCATAGAGGTAGAGGATGGGAGGAAGCGTAGCGGCAAATGAGGTCTAAAAACTAAGTGCTTAGACATGCGCAATGCACTCCAAGCATGTCCCGAACACTAAGTATCGGGACATGCGCAGTAACATGAGTTGAGCTTGGAAATACTAAGTGCGATGACATGCGCGGCAGTGAGTCAGATCATACGTCCCACACATCTATGCCCAATTGGAAACAAGGTAACAAAGAACCTTTATCTACTAATGGATTTGATAGGTGAATGTAATCATGACGTAGTAGAAGGTGGAGAGCAAAGGCTTTAAATAACCTTACCGCCCTGCAGCACACAGACGCTATCCAAAACCCCTGAAGACACCTGCTTAGGCGAAACATGTCGGGGGATAGTGTGCAGTGTTTTTAAATATATGACCGTTATACCTGCATTCACATAAATCAGTAAAGGGGACATAGTGCGCGCGAGTCTCCCCCTTAATAGTAGTGGAGTGTTACTCCGCAAGATATAGCGATAGTGATAGCCAGTCAGGCAAGCGGCCATTAACTTTTATACATAGAGTGAATAGTTAAGAAGCTAATAAAAGTTAAGTTTTAGATCTAATCCAGGAGCCAAGAGTAGGCACAATTTATCAACTCAAATAAATATACTAATAGCCTCTGCTCACTGGAGGGAATGTCGATATAATATCTCTTAGTTAGGGTCTCATTTTTTGCAGGATGAGATGACAGTTTGATTGGTACTATTTTGGTGTACATATGACTTTTTGATTGCTTAGTATGACACTTTTTGTGATGTAAGGTGACAAAAAAGGGCTTTTTTGACACAGGTTTTATTCATTTACGATAAGGCTCGGACTGGCCCACAGGGGTACAGGGGAATCCCCCGGTGGACCCCTGAGCAAGGTGGGCCCCTAGTCTCCCACCCCCTGCACAAGTGGCACATAACACAGTAGATTTACTGCACTACATACATACATTCAATGTACAGCACCTCAACCAGCCGATGTTAATATACAAAACTTGTTACATTATTTATTATATTTGAATGTATCCGTACAGTGGGCCCTCAAAATTAATTTTACTGGTGGGCCCTAGGTACCCCAGTCCGACACTGTTTACGATGTTCACCTGAGGGGTTAGGTCATGTTATATTTTTATACAGCAGATTGTTACGGATGTGGCAATACCTAATACGCATACTTTTTAAAATTTATTTAAGTTTTACACAATACAAGCATTTTTTAAACAAAAATAAATCATGTTTTAGTGTCTCCATATTCTGAGAGCCATAGTTTTACTTAGTTTTTGGGCGATTGTCTAAGGTAGGGTCTCATTTTTTGTGGGATGAGATGACATTCTGATTGGTACTATTTTGGGGTACATATGACTTTTTGATCGCTTAGTATTAGGCCCCTTTCACATGAGCGAGTTTTCCGCATGGATGCAATGCGTGAAGTGAACGCATAGCACCCGCACTGAATCCTAACCCTTTCATTTCAATGGGTACATGAGCTTTTTTTTTCACACATCAGTTCTGCGTTGCAGGAAAAACACAGCATGTTCTATATTCTGCGTTTTTCACGCGGCCCTGGCCCCATAGAAGTGAATGGGGCTTTAGTGAAAAACACATTGCATACGCAAGCAAATGCGGATGCAATGCGTTTTTCACTGATGGTTGCTAGGAGATGTTGTTTGTAAACCTTCAGTTTTTCATCACACGCATGAAAAAAGCATCAAAACGCATTGCTCCAGGACGGAAAAACTGAACAACTGAATGCAATCGCAGACAAAACTGACTGAACTTGCTTGCAAAATGATGCGAGATTCACTAAAGGCATCCTGAACGCATCCGGAGCCAATCCGTCACGCTCCTGTGAAAGAGGCCTTACACTTTTTGTGATGTAAGGTGACAAAAAATTGCTTTTTTGACACCGTTTTTATTTTATTTTTTTCATGGTGTTCACCTGAGGGGTTAGGTCATGTGATATTTTAATAGACCTGGTTATTACGGATGTGGTGATAGCTAATATATTTATTTTTTTCACTTTTAACACAATAAGCATTTTTGAAACAAAAAAAATCATGTTTCATATTCTGAGAGCCATAGTTTTTTTTATTTTTTGCCCGATTGTTTTATGCAGTAGCTTGCGGGATGAGGTGACGTTTGATTAGTACTATTTTGGGGGGCATACTCCTTTTTGATTGCTTGGTGTTGCACTTACACATCCTTTATTGTAATAAATTGCACATCAGCTATTATACTGACAGCCTGCCTGTGAGATCCAGCCTAAGGGGCTGGATCTCACAGGCTTCTGTAGAAGGCAAGCCCCAATGCCTATGGAAGACATCGGGCTGCCTTCTCTGCCCTCGGGTCCCCGTCACTGCAGCGTGGGGACCCAATGGGGAAGCGGAGGGAACCCGTACCCTCTGCAAACCCTCTTCATTCCGCGGTCAGCTTTGATCTTGGCATACAAGGGGTTTTCAACGATGCCGGCGTATGCAGCAGGGACCCGGCTGTCAGTGACTGCCGTGTCCGTGCCGCTGATCGGGCAAGCACAGCTCTTGCATCCGCCCGATCAGCCCGCAATACATGTATGGCACTGACTGGGGGGAGCATTACATAATGGCAATGGGGGAACATTTTATATTGAATGTACAGGGGGGATCATTATATACTGGAACAACAGGGGTTGGAGGAGCATTATATATTGGTACTATGGGGGGACATTATATATACTGGCACTCCTGGGGGGTAAAAGAGCATTATATACTGGCACTAAAGGGGGAGAACTATAATATACTGGAACTATGGCGGAGTAGCAGCAGGATGACAGTGGTCTGTATAAATTTGGGGGCTGATTTGCTTAGGGTGCTGAAATACTTTGTCCTGGCCCTGATTAATTAGGAGGGAGGCTGCATCAATGGTGGAGGAAACACTTTTGGCTGCCATTTTGAAATCCACCATATTGAATTTAACTCAGCTCAGGCTTTACATGACATATTCGCCTTTCTGGCATATGGTTAATTGTTTACGCCAGTCTTTGAGTACACGTTGAAGAACTGCAGAGGATGCATCTTCACAGCATTGTTGAATTCACCATTTAACCCCTTCAAGATAGGGCGATTTTCTTTTTTTTAATTTTCATTTTTTACTCCCATGCTTCTCAAAGCCATACCTTTTTATGGTGGCTTGATTTTTTTGTGAAAAACCTATAATTTCTAATGGCACCATTTATGTTGCATACAATGCAGTGGGAAGCTGGAAAAAAATTCAAAATGGGGTGGAATTATAAAAAATTACAATTCTGCCACAGTTTTATGGGTAAAAACAGTGTTTCTATTCGGGTCAATATGATTATAACAATACCACATACATATAGTTTTTCTTGTGTTTTAATACAAAAAAAATAACTTTGGAAAAAAGCCATATTCTCACCATAACTTTTTTATTTGTATGTATAATCTGTACTTTTTATGACATTTTTAGTGGGAGGAGAATCGACAAAAAAAAAAACACAAATCGTCCATTTTGACTTTTTTCTGTTTCGCCGTGTATGGTATGGGATAAATATTTTTATATTTTAACAGCCGATTGAGGGTGCATATCTTTGTTCAAAATGTGAGCAAATTACTCATTGGAGAGTGAGGTAGGTAGCTGGATAGCATTTAGAAAGCGGAGTAGAGGGAAGAGTGCCAGGGAGGCTAGTCCTGATCTAACACACCCCAACAAGTTTGCAAGGTTGCCAGATGAGGGGGATGTCAGTAGAGGTGTCGCGAACATAAAATTTTCCTTTCGCGTACGGCGAACGCGAATTTATGCACATGTTCGCGAACGGGCGAACAGGGCGATTCGCCGTAGACTTCAATAGACAGGCGAATTTTAAAACCCACAGGGACTCTTTCTGGCCACAATAGTGATGGAAAAGTTGTTTCAAGGGGACTAACACCTGGACTGTGGCATGCCGGAGGCGGATCCATTGCAAAACTCCCATGGAAAATTACGTAGTTGACGCAGAGTGTGAAAAGTTGAATTCGCAATGCGATTAATATAACCTGCATTAATCGCATTGCGAATTCAACTTAGAGCTGGGTTCCTAATGGTTGTATTGCTAGAATATAACGAAGATTAAGAATATAGCGCTATATTCTCAATCTTCGTTATATTCTAGCAATACAACCATTAGGAACTCAGATCTAAGTTGTAATTGCAATGCGATTAATATAACCTGTATTAATCGCATCGCGATTACAACTCAGATCTGAGTTCCTAATGGTTGTATTGCTAGAATAGACGAATATAACGAATATAGCGCTATATTCTCAATCTTCGTTATATAATTCTAGCAATACAACCATTAGAAACCGAGCTCTAAGTTGAATTCGCAATGCGATTAATACAGGTTATATTAATCAAATTGCGATTACAACTACTAACACTGCAGCTTCAGAATGAATCTAAGATGGATGCCATCCTTGCTTTTTGATAGAAGGTGGGAGGGTCTGGGTGGGAGGGTATACTGATTGGCTGGAATGTGTCTGCTGACTGTGAGGTACAGGGTCAAAGTTTGCTCAATGATAAAGTATAGGGGCGAACGCGAACATCGCATATGTTCGCCCGCCGCGACGAACGCAAACAAGTGAATAGTTCGGGACATCACTAGTGACAGACCAAACTCCCTGTTTAATGCACTGCAAACAACAGTAAACAGTCCATTTGAACAACCGCAAACTCCCCATTTGCACAAGGTTGGATACCAAGCTAGCCATGTCCCGTTCCTTGTCCTCACTGATGTCATTGAAGGTCTCTTCCTCCACCCAGCCACGTACAACACCAAGGGTCCCCGAAAGGTGACAACAAGCCCCCTGGGACTCCTGCTGTGGTTGGTCTTCCACCTCCTCAAAGCCACCTTCCTCCTCTGACTCCTCTTCTTCAGACTCCTCTCTTTGCGTTGCCGCAGGTCCAGCAATCGACGACGACAAGGCTGCTTCTGGTGGTGATGGTGACCACAACTCTTCCTCTTCATGCTCACCTACGGCCTGATCCAGCACTCTTCGCAGGGCACTCTCCAGAAAAAACGCATATGGGATGAGGTCGATGATGTTGCCTTGGGTTTGACTGACCAGGTTTGTCACCTCGGCAAATGGATGCATGAGCCTACAACCATTGTGCATGAGCGTTCAGTAACGCGGCCAAAAAATACCCAGCTCCGCAGAGGCTTAACAGTTTAATCTCTGTTTTGTCCCCTATCAGGGGCCGGTGTATGGAATAGATTTTAGGAATCGGGAGATGGAAAAAGATGCTTGGTCTGTCCTCTTACTTCCAATTTGGGGCACTGCGCGTACGGCTTGCAATGTACTTTGCTTATATGAGTGGTGTGTTTAAGTAGTACTATTCCTATCAGTTTAATCCCTGTTACATCCCCTATCAGGGGCCAGTGTATGGAATATATTTTAGGAACCGGGAGATGGAAAAAGATGCTTGGTCGGTCCTCTTACTTCCAATTCGGGGCACTGCGCGTGAGCCGTGTAATGTACTGTGCAATCCCAATATGAGTGGTGTGTTAAGTAGTACTATTCCTATCAGTTTAATCCCTGTTACGTCCCCTATCAGGGGACGTGTATAGAATAGATTTTAGGAACCGGGAGATGGAAAAAGATGCTTGGTTGGTCCTGATACTTCCAATTTGGGGCACTGCGCGTACGCCTTGCAATGTACCGTGCCACCAGATATGAGTGGTGTGTTAAGTAGTACTATTTCTATCATTTAATCCCTGTTAAGTCCCCTATCAGGGGACGTGTATGGAATAGATTTTAGACAACCGCAAAGAGTTGTCAATAGTTGACACACTCATGACATAAATGTTATTCCTCTATGCGTCAATCTTGGTGTAGTGATGACTGTGCTTGTGCGCATGTTTGGGAGATTGCAGGCGATGGGGGTTTTTCAAAGCCTATGATCGTGCTGAGGTAGTTCAGTGATAGTTAAGTGACCCAGAAAACAATGATTCTGCAGTGTGGGCCCATTGTTGGCCTAGTAGGCTTTAATGATCACCTTAGATGATCACAAAGAAAATTAATGTTTTTTCTATGCAAAATTATACAGCCGATCGCTTTTGGTCTGTTCACAATGAAGCAACGACCTTATCATCTGGGGTGTGCCAACATTGCCATTGCCAACACACTCATAGAGGTGGTCACTTCATTGAGATATGCAAGCCCCTTCACCACAACAAGGTAACGATCACGAAGCGGAATTGACACATGTATGTGCCTTTTTTTTGTTTTGTTTTTTGCAGCCACAGTCCAACAGAAAAATTAGGCATGTACACATGCCAGAAAAATTTATGTTTTCCAGGCAGAAAGTGCACTAAAACATTGCGGCTTGAACCCTAGTTGGTGGCGGATAAGTCATGCAAGTCATCCGGCATGCAGAGATAAAATACAGCAGCGTGTGGACCATTTTTAGCCCAAGGCAGCTCATCTCATCAGGCATTTTTTAGTCAAATGTTTCGCCCACTGTCAGTCCCCTCGGGATCCATGCCTCATTCATCTTAATAAAGGTGAGGTAATCTAGACTTTTTTGACCTAGGTGACTTCTCTTCTCAGTGACAATATCTCCTGCTGCACTGAAGGTCCTTTCTGACAGGACACTTGAAGCGGGGCAGGCCAGAAATTCAATCGCAAATTGGGATAGCTCAGGCCACAGGTCAAGCCTGCACACCCAGTAGTCAAGGGGTTCATCGCTCCTCAGAGTGTCGATATCTGCAGTTAAGGCGAGGTAGTCTGCTACCTGTCAGTCGAGTCGTTCTCTGAGGGTGGACCCCGAAGGGCTATGGCGATGCGTAGGACTTAAAAAGCTCTGCATGTCCTCTATCAACAACACGTCTGTAAAGCATCCTGTCCTTGCCGGCGTGGTCGTGGTAGGAGGAGGATTACTTTCACCTCCTTCCCTGTTAGATTCCCGTTGTGCTGTGACATCACCCTTATACGCTGTGTAAAGCATACTTTTTAATTTATTTTGGAACTGCTGCATCCTTTCCGACTTTCGGGAATTCGGTAACATTTCAGGCACTTACTGCTTATACCGGGGTCTAGTAGCGTGGCCACACATTACAGGTCGTTCTCCTTCAGCCGTTTTATACGAGGGTCCCTCAACAGGCATGACAGCATGAAAGACCCCATTTGCACAAGGTTGGATGCCGAGCTACTCGTGTCCCGTTCCTCGTGCTCACTGATCTCACTCAAGGTCTGTTCTTCCCCCCAGCCACGTACAACACCACGGGTCCCAGATAGGTGACAACAACGAGCACCCTGGGAAGCCTGCTGTGGTTGGTCTTCCTCCTTCTCAAAGCCACATTCCTCCTCTGACTCCTCAGACTCCTCTTCCAGCGTTGCCGCAGGTCCAGCAAGCGATGCTGATATGGCTGTTTCTGGTGGTGATGGTGACCACAACTCTTCCTCTTCACGCTTATCTATGGCCTGATCCAGCACTCTTCGCAGGGAAAGCTCCAGGAAGAAAACAAATGGGATGATGTCACTGATGGTGCTTTCAGTGCGACTGACTAGGTTTGTCACCTCCTCAAAAGCACGCATAAGCCTACAGGCATTGAGCATGAGCTTCCAGTAACGTGGCAAAAAAATTCCCAACTCCGCAGAGGCTGTCCTAGCACCCCGGTCATACAAATACTCGTTGATGGCTTTTTCTTTTTTGAGCAGGCGGTCGAACATTAGGAGTGTTGAATTCCAACGTGTCGGGCTGTCATAAATCAAGCGCCTCACTGGCATGTTGTTTCGGCGCTGGATATCTGAAAAGTGCGCCATGGCCGTGTAGGAACGCCTGAAATGGCCACACACCTTCCTGGCCTGCTTGAGGACGTCCTGTAAGCCTGGGTACTTATGCACAAAGCGTTGTACAATCAGATTCAACACATGTGCCATGCACGGCACATGTGTCAACTTGCCCAAATTCAATGCCGCCAACAAATTGCTTCCGTTGTCACACACCACTTTGCCGATCGACAGTTGGTGCGGAGTCAGCCACTGATCCACCTGTGCGTTCAGGGCGGACAGGAGTGCTGGTCCGGTGTGACTCTCTGCTTTAAGGCACGTCAACCCCAAGACGGCGTGACACTGTCGTATCCGGGATGTGGAATAGCCCCTGGGGAGCTGGGGGGGTCAGTTGATGATGTGGAGCAAGACTCAGCAGCAGAGGAGGACTAAGCCGAGGAGGTTAGCGAATAGGATGGAGTAGGAGGAGTAGAGGAGGTGGCAGCAGGTCTGCCTGCAAGTCGTGGCGGTGTCACCAACTCCGCTGCAGAGCCACACATTCCATGCTTGGCAGCCTTCAGCAGGTTTACCCAATGCGCAGTGTACGTGATATACCTGCCCTGACCGTGCTTTGCAGACCAGGTATCAGTGGTCAGATTGACCCTTGCCCCAACACTGTGTGCCAGACATACCATGACTTCCTTTTGCACAATAAAGTACAGGTCGGGTATTGCCTTTTGTGAAAAGAAATTTCGGCCGGGTACCATCCACTGCGGTGTCCCAATAGCTACAAATTTTTTGAAGGCCTCAGACTCCACTAGCTTGTATGGTAAAAGCTGGCGGGCTAAGAGTTACGACAAGCCAGCTGTCAGCTGGGCATGGGGGTGACTCTGTGACATTGCCTGACTGTGGGCAGATGAGCAGGAACTTCTGAAGGTGAGACGCGGAGTGGCAGGTGGTTGAGAGGGGGCAGGGAGGACAGCAGTGATTGACGTGGCTGAAGACTCTGGACCAGGAGGAGCATGGTGGCTTTGAGTTTGTGTGCTGCTTGTACTCATGTGCTGATCCCATAGGCGTTTGTTATGTGAGATCATGTGCCTTCACAAAGCAGTTGTACCTAGGTGGGTGTTGGACTTCCCACGACTCAGTTTCTTTTGGCATAGGTTGCAAATGGCATCGCTGTTATCAGAGGCAGACACACAAAAAAAATTCCACACTGCTGAGCTTTGCAATGACGGCATTCTGGTGGTGACAACAGCATGCGTTGATTGGCGTGCTGTCTGGCTGACCCCGGGTGCCGAAACATGCTGTCTGACTGTGCCACTAGCTCTTTGTGACGACCTCCCCCTGCTTCTAACTCGTCTCCTCCTCCTCTCTGTCTCCCCATCTGAACTTTCCCCCTGTTCTTCTTCTCTTCGAGCAGGCACCCACGTGACATCCACGGACACATCGTCATCATCAACCGCTTCACTTGTATCTGACAACTCAGCAAAGGAAGCAGCAGTGGGTACAACATCATCATCATCATCACACCGTACGTCCATGTGTGTAATGCTGCCTGACTGAGACATATCCCTGTTATCTACATCCTCTGGCAATAATGCTTGCCCATCACTCATTTCTTCCAACTGATGTGTAAATAAATCCTCTGACAGATCAAAAGAAGCGGCTGTGGTGCTAGTGTTGGTGGTGGCGGCGGGCGGGCGAGTGGTAACTTTAGAGGTGCCCGAAGCTGAGCTGGAGGAGGATGGTGCGTCAAGGTTCCGAGCGGAAGCTGTAGAAGATTGGGTGTCCTGTGTTAGCCAGTCAACTATGTCCTCAGAAGTTTTCGAGTTCAGGGTACGTGGCCTCTGAACACTGAGAATCACAGCACCATGACCACGACGGCCCCTGCGGGGTGGCCTGCCTCTGCCTGTAATTTTTTTTAGATTAGTTTAGTTGTACTATGCGTGCAAGCTACTGTGACACCAGTTATGAGTGGCACTGTACACTGGAAGAAGTTGGCAGAGTAGACGCTGTAGGCCTGATACACACGCTTGCAGACAACTAACTGCTATTCAATCTATTACAGTGAAAATTGTTGTTGTTTTTTTAAATGTAATCTACTGTAACACCAGATATGAGTTGCGCTGGTGACACTGTGCACTTGCAGGGCCTGAAACACACATGCTTGCAGGGAACTAACTGCTATTATTTTACAGTCAAAATTGTTGTTTTTTTAAATGTAATGTACTGTGACACCAGATATGAGTTGCGCTGGTGACACTATGCACTTGCAGGGCCTGAAACACACACGCGAGCAGGCAACTGACTGCTATTATTTTACAGTCAAAATTGTTGTTATTTTTTTAAATGTAATCTACTGTGACACCAGATATGAGTTTTGCTGGTGACACTATGCACTTGCAGGGCCTGAAACACACACGCTTGCAGGCAACTTACCGCTATTATATTACAGTCCAAAAATTTTTTTTTAATGTAATCTACTGTGACACCAGATATGAGTTGCACTGGTGACACTGTGCACTTGCAGGGCCTGAAACACACATGGGTGCAGGCAACTGACTGCTATTATATTACAGTCAAAAACGTTTTTTTGTTTTTTTTAAATGCAAGCTACTGTGACACCAGATATGAGTGGCACTGTGCACTGGCAGAAGTTGCTAGAGTAGACGCTGTAGTCCTGACACACACGCTTGCAGACAACTAACTGCTATTCAATCTATTACAGTCAAAATTGTTGTTATTTTTTTAAATGTAATCTACTGTGACACCAGATATGAGTTGCGCTGGTGACACTGTGCACTTGCAGGGCCTGAAATACACACGCTTGCAGGTAACTGACTGCTATTATATTACAGTCAAAATTGTTGTTTTATTTTAAATGTAATCTACTGTGAAACCAGATATGAGTTGCACTGGTGACACTGTGCACTTGCAGGGCCTGAAACACACACGGGTGCAGGCAACTGACTGCTGTTATATTACAGTCAAAAAAGTTTTATTTTACTTTAAATGCAAGCTACTGTGACACCAGATATGAGTGGCACTGTGCACTGGCAGAAGTTGGCAGAGTAGACGCTGTAGGCCTGACACTAGAGATGTCGCAAACATAAAATTTTCCATTCACGAACGGTGAACGTGAATTTATGCAAATGATCGCGAACATGCGAACAAGACGAACCACCATAGACTTTAATAGACAGGCGAATTTAAAAACCCACAGGGACTCTTTCTGGCCACAATAGTGATGGAAAAGTTGTTTCAAGGGGACTAACAACTGGACTGTGGCATGCTGTAGGGGGATCCATGGCAAAACTCCCATGGAAAATTACGTAGTTGACGCAGAGTGTGGTAAGTTGAATTTGCAATGCAATTAATATAACCTGCATTAATCGCATTGCGAATTCAACTTAGAGCTGGGTTCCTAATGATTGTATTGCTAGAATATAACGAAGATTGAGAATATAGCACTATATTCTCAATCTTTATTATATTTTAGCAATACAACCATTAGGAACTCAGATCTAAGTTGTAATCGCAATGCGATTAATATAACCTGTATTAATCGCATTGCGATTACAACTTAGATCTGAGTTCCTAATGGTTGTATTGCTAGAATATAGCGAAGATTGAGAATATAGCGCTATATTCTCAATCTTCGTTATATTCTAACAATACAACCATTAGGAACTCAGATCTAAGTTATAATCGCAATGCGATTAATATAACCTGTATTAATCACATTGTTATTACAACTTAGATCTGAGTTCCTAATGGTTGTATTGCTAGAATATAACGAAGATTGAGAATATAGCGCTATATTCGTTATATTCGTCAATTATAGCAATACAACCATTAGGAACTCAGATCTAAGTTGAATTCGCAATGCGATTAATACAGATTATATTAATCGCATTGCGATTACAACTTAGATCTGAGTTCCTAATGGTTGTATTGCTAGAATTGGCGAATATAACGAATATAGCACTATATTCTCAATCTTCATTGTATTCTAGCAATGCAACCATTAGGAACCCAGCTCTAAGTTAAATTCGCAATGCGATTAATACAGGTTACATTAATCGCATTGCGATTACAGCTACTAACACTGCCGCTTCAGAATGAATCTAAGATGGATGCCGTCCTTGCTTTTTGATAGGAGGTGGGAGGGTCCAGGAGGGACACTATGCAAATAGAAGAAGCTCCTCCTCCTCCTCGGGCTATACCCCCAGGCTCCAGCAGGAGAACTTCAGTCTTTGCTTAGTGTCTGTAGAAGGAGGATGACACTGCTACTCCTGTTTATTATTTTTCTTACAGAGGGGGACGCAGGTCAGCATGGCGCTTTCCTGGTACCCCGTGGAGTGACCGCCGCCATCCTTGGACGTTGCCTGGCCTCCTCCACCTTTCCCCCAAAGAAGTAAAGAGGATCTGGGCTCCCTGGTAGCACCGCATCCCGCCAGCCATTGGGACACCTGCGGCCACCCTCAATCCAGAGCACTGTATCTCCCACCCTGGGAGTCAGACGTCTGAAGAGGTGCTTCCCTGCTGGTCCAGACTTAGAGGGAGAAGACTGCAGGAACAGATAAGTATGACTGCAGTCTGTGTTTCTTCTTCTCCCTCTTCTTGTCCCCCCTGGGCCGACTGGGTGAACTTGGGGGCTGGGGGCATATGAGGCACTTATGAGGCACTTATAAGGCACTTTTCTCACCCATAATAGAGGGAATTGGTACCTCTAAGGGTGCTGCAGCACTCAGTGCAGTGCTATTTCTCGGTGCCACCTTAAGTCTGGTGCCACCTTAAGAATCTCTTCCACCTTAATAGGTCGGGGCCACCTTTAGAGGCTGCTCTGCCTGAAATAGCAGACGCTGTGGCTGCAGACAGAGCTCCTGCCACGGCTCTCAGTTGCCTTGTATCTATTGGGGGGCCTTATAATAAGGGTCCCCAGCACGGCAGAAGGAATAGAGACATCTTAAGAGCATTCTTTTGTATCGCGCGCACATTTTTCCCGCCACATAATTAATTAGGGGGCGGAGCCTAACTTCTGCTTCCTCCGGCTCCTACAGCAAGGTGTCTGCCGGTTCTCTCGTGCTCTCTGCCTTCCTGACACTTGGATTTCCAGTTTCTGGCGAACTCAGCACTTGCCAGAGCGGTAGTTTTGACCAGGTTTGCTTCCTGAACGCAGTCAGGTAGGAGAATTTTTTCCTTCATTTCCCCAAAGGTGCCAATCATGCCTAAGCCTGGGGCGCCCACTAAATCTGCCAAGGCCTCTTCTCAGGCTCCACTGGGGTCCTGTAAGTCGTGCCTTCTGCCTCTCTCGGTCACGGGTCTCTGTACCTCATGCCCTGCCCCTGGTCCCGACCAAGTTGCCCCTATTGCGTTAGTCCAGCCTGGTTCCCCACCTACCCCTGCGGACTCGGTGGTACCCGCCTGGGCATCTGCCATGTCTAGTGCTGCTGCGGATCTGGCCCTAGTAGCCAAAGCGGCCATGGCCTTCATGGAGCGTATGACGCCGGCTAACCCAGAGGCGCTTCCCGCTCTAACTCCCCCCAGTGACCCTCCCAGGGGTCGCCCGGGCACTAAGAGACCGCGTGAGCGTCAGCAATCTTCATCTGATGTCTCCGCTCCCCCCGCCTTGAGGCGCGCTCTGATGGTTCTCCCCTAGGGAGCAGAAATCAGAAGGGGAATTGTCAGATTTGGATGAGGTCATGGAGCGGGATCCCCCTCCCAGACTGTCCGCTATGGTCTCTGAGTTGGTTACGGCGGTCCGTGACACCTTCAACCTCCAAGAGGACCTTACTCCTCCCACCAGTCAGGAGTTTGCCCTCTTCCCGCCTAAAAAATCCGAGGCAGCGGTGTTTCCCGTCCACAGTGAGTTCACCGCGGTCGTGTCCAAGGCCTGGGACCGACCAAACCAAAAATTTACTTCTGCTCATGGCGCATAGATACGCTGTACCCGTTTCCTGCCACTAGCGTTGATCAGTGGGCTTCCCCTCCTAAGGTGGATTCGCCTGTGGCCCGGCTGGCCAAAAATACTGCCCTACCAGTCCTGGACGGCTCCTCTCTACAGGATGCTGTGGACAGGCGCTTGGATTCCTTATCCAAGTCCATTTTTTTCCTTGGCGGGCACGTCCCTGCGCCCGGCATTTGCATCTGCGTGGGTTGCTAGGGCCCTCTCTATGTGGCTGCAACGTCATCACCAAGATTTGACGGACCTGCATGCGTCTGCTGACACCTTGGACTTCATCCTCCAGATGTCTCAGGCAGCTAAATTCCTCTGCGAGGCCTCCATGGACATTGCGGCTCTGTTTGCCCGCATCTCCTCCCTCTCGGTGATCCAGCGCAGGGAGATCTGGTTGAAGGTCTGGGACGCGGATGCCTCCTCCAAGCGTTCCCTTGCTAACCTTCCCTTTGATGGTTCCCGTCTTTTGGGGCCCAGCTGGATGAGTTCATTTCAGCTGCGACCGGGGTAAGAGTACTCATCTGCCCCAGCCTAGGTCCAGACGCCCTGCTCGCCAGAATTCTTCTGGGCCCAGGTACCGCTCCTTTCGGCGCTTCTCCTCTGTCCGGCCGTTCTCCTCATCTTCGGCCGGGGATCTCAGGACTCCCGCAAGAAGCCTTCCTTCAAGGCTCAGCCCTCCTGGCGCCCGAGGCTCAGTCTGCACGTCCTGCAGCCCTCAAGCAGCCCTCAGCATGACGGGCGCCCCACCTCTCTCGGTGGGGGCCGTCTGCTCTCCTTTCAGGTGCCCTGGAGAGCTCACATTCAGGACGCCTGGGCTCTAGAGATTGTAACGTCTGGTTACAAAATAGAGTTCGAATCCAGACCACCGGAACGTTTTTCCCCTCTCGGGTTCCGGGAGACCCCGTCCGAGCTTCGGCTCTGTTTGGGGCGGTCACCTCTCTTCTGGAACGGGGGTCATCTCCTCTGTTCCCCTGGAGGAGCAGGGAACAGGCTTTTATTCCAACCTGTTTGTGGTGCCCAAGAAGGAAGGGTCTGTGCGCCCTATCCTGGACCTAAAGCTACTCAACAAGTTCCTGCGGGTCCGGAAGTTCCGCATGGAGTCCCTCCGGTCGGTCATTGCCTCCCTTCTTCCAGGGAATTTCTTGCCTCAGTGGACATCCAGGACGCCTATTTACACGTCCCTATAGCAGAGTCGCATCAACGCTACCTGCGGTTTGCTATCGGAGACTGTCATTTTCAGTTCATCGCCCTTCCCTTTGGGTTGGCTACTGCCCCGCGGTCTTTACCAAGATCCTGGCACCTCTAATGGGCTTACTTCGTTCAAGGGGCATTTCTCTTTTGCCCTACTTGGACGACATTCTGATAAAGGCCCCGTCCTTTCCACAAGCCGTGGACAGCGTCCAAATTACTGTCCAGACTCTGGAACAGTTCGGCTGGTTGATCAACCGGCCAAAGTCGACTCTCCTCCCATCCCAGAGGCTCTCCTTCCTGGGGATGATCCTGGACACGTCAGTCGCCAAGGTGTTCCTTCCAGACTCAAAGTCCTGCCAGATTCAGGAGGCGGTTCGGCTCCTGCTGTCTACCCAGCCTCTGTCCATTCGGCAGTGCATGAGGACCCTGGGCCTCATGGTGGCATCCTTCGAGGCCATCCCGTACGCGCAGTTCCACACTCGTCCCCTTCAGCGGCTGATTCTCTCCCGCTGGGACAGGTCCCCTCTGGGTCTGGACTCCAGGGTCCACCTTCCTCCTCGGGTTCGGACCTCTCTGTCTTGGTGGCTGTTCCCCTGATTCTGGAGTCCGGGCGGTCCTTTCTTCCCGTTGTCTGGACGATTGTCACCACGGATGCCAGCCTTTCGGGCTGGGGCGGGGTTCTCCGGAACCAGACGGTTCAAGGGGTTTGGTCAGCGGAGGAATCTCGCCTTCCGATCAATATCCTGGAGCTGCGAGCAATTTTCTCTCCCTCTCTCATTGGACCCGGACCCTTGCAGGGGTTCCTGTGCGGGTCCAGTCGGACAATGCCACGGCTGTGGCCTACATCAATCATCAAGGCGGGACCCGCAGCACGGCCATAATGCAGGAGGTGGAGCGGATCCTCCAGTGGGCGGAGTCCAACGTCCCGGTGTTGTCGGCGGTGTATATTCCGGGTGTCGACAACTGGACGGCGGATTTTCTGAGTCGGACCAAGGTGGATCCGGCGAGTGGTCACTGCACCCGGAGGTCTTCCAGGACCTTTGCCGCAGGTGGGGCCGTCCGGACGTCGACCTGATGGCTTCCAGGTTGAACTGCAAGGTCCCAGTGTTCCTGGCTCGGACGCGGGACCCGAGAGCTTGCGGAGTGGACGCGCTGGTATCTCCATGGCAACAATTCCGCCTTCTCTACGTCTTCCCCCCTTCCTCTGCTACCCAAGGTTCTTCGCAGGATCTCGCTGGAGGGATCCCGGCGATTCTCATCGCCCGGACTGGCCCCGCCGCGCCTGGTTCGCGGACGTCGTGCGCATGCTCGCAGACGCTCCTTGGCCCCTCCCGGACAGAGAGGATCTTCTGTCTCAGGGGCCTCTCTTCCACCGGAACTTACGGTCGCTGCGTTTAACGGCCTGGCTGCTGAAACCATCATCCTGAAGTCACGGGGCTTCTCCGAGTCAGTGGTGCGGACCATGATTAAGGCGCGGAAGCCGGCTTCCTCTAGGATTTACCACCGCACATGGAAGGCCTTTCTTTCCTTTTGTGAGTCCTCGGGGCTTCCTCCCCTACGTTTTTCCATTCCGGTGGTACTTGCATTTCTGTAGTCTGGCCTTGAGAAGGGTCTCTCTCTCGGTTCCTTGAAGAGTCAGGTCTCGGCTCTGGCTGTCTTCTTCCAGAGGTCCCTTGCTCGTCTTGATCCGGTGCGGACCTTTCTTCAAGGGGTGGCGCGTTCAGTGCCCCCGTACATCCATCCCCTGCCGTCTTGGGACCTTAACTTGGTTCTCCTCGGCCTCCAGGGGGCCCCCTTCGAACCCCTTAGAGATGTGGCCCTTTCCTTCCTTACCTGGAAGGTGGTTTTTCTGGTGGCCATAACCTCTATTCGGCGAGTGTCTGAGCTAGCTGCGCTATCCTGCAGAGATCCTTTCCTGGTTTTTCACCAGGATAAGGTGGTTCTGCGTCCGGTCCCATCCTTTCTACCTAAGGTGGTTTCGCCCTTCCACCTTAATGAAGACCTGGTTTTACCTTCCTTTTGTCCTTCTCCGGTGAACTCCAAAGGGCACGCTCTCCATTACCTGGACGTAGTTCGGGCTCTTCGAGAGTATCTGAGGGCCACGGCTGATTTCCGCCGTTCTGATTCCCTGTTTGTGGTTCCTGACGGTCCTCGTCGGGGTTTGGCGGCCTCCAAGGCCACCGTGGCGCGCTGGATACGATCAGACATTTCTGCGGCTTACCGTGCTCGTGGTAAGATTCCTCCTGCCCGGATCACTGCCCACTCCACTAGGGCGGTGGGATCCTCCTGGGCCTGTCGTAATCGGGCTTCAGCGTCCCAGCTGTGTAAGGTGCCCACTTGGTCGTCCCTGCATACGTTTACTAAATTTTATCAAGTGCATTTGCTGGCGTCGGCTGACGCGGCCCTTGGGCGCAAGGTGTTGCAGGCAGCGGTTCCCATTTGACCATTGGACGTGGCTCCTGGCGGTGCTGTGAGTGTCTCCCACCCCATGGACTGCTCTAGGATGTCCCATGGTCTGTGTCCCCCAATGGAATGCCCGAGAAAAGGAGATTTTTGTGAAACTCACCTGTAAAATCGTTTTCTCGTAGTTCCATTGGGGGACACAGCTCCCACCCCTTCCTGCGTATGCACGGGAGGATGTTTTTTCTATTGTTCTCTGGTTGGACCTCACTGTTTACGGTCTGTTTGGTTCCTTTACCTTTTTGTTCTCCTTCTCCTACTGCTTTGGCAACGCCTGAAGTTCTCCTGCTGGAGCCTGGGGGTATAGCCCGAGGAGGAGGAGGAGCTTCTTCTATTTGTATAGTGTCCCTCCTGGTAATACCTCTAAGCTATACCCATGGTCTGTGTCCCCCAATGGAACTACGAGAAAAAGATTTTACAGGTGAGTTTCACAAAAATCTCCTTTTTTTAATGTAATCTACTGTGACACCAGATATGAGTTGCACTGATGACACTATGCACTTGCAGGGCCTGAAGCACACACGCTTGGAGGCAACTGACTGCTATTATATTACAGTCAAAATAGTTTTTTTTTTTAAATGCAAGCTACTGTGACACCAGATATGAGTGGTGGCACTGGGCAAGTGGGCACAGTGTACGCTGTGAGCCTGACACACACACTGGCAGAAAACTGTAATTAGATTACACAGGAAGGCCTTTCTTTCCTTTTGTGAGTCCTCGGGGCTTCCTCCCCTACGCTTTTCCATTCCGGTGGTACTTGCATTTCTGCAGTCTGGCCTTGAGAAGGGTCTCTCCCTCGGTTCCTTGAAGAGTCAGGTCTCGGCTCTGGCTGTCTTCTTCCAGAGGTCTCTTGCTCGTCTCGATCCGGTGCGGACCTTTCTTCAAGGGGTGGCGCGTTCAGTGCCCCCATACATCCATCCCCTGCCGTCTTGGGACCTTAACTTGGTTCTCCTCGGCCTCCAGGGGGCCCCCTTCGAACCCCTTAGAGATGTGGCCCTTTCCTTCCTTACCTGGAAGGTGGATTTTCTGGTGGCCATAACCTCTATTCGGCGAGTGTCTGAGCTAGCTGCGCTATCCTGCAGAGATCCTTTCCTGGTTTTTCACCAGGATAAGGTGATTTTACAGGTGAGTTTCACAAAAATCTCCTTTTTTTAATGTAATCTACTGTGACACCAGATATGAGTTGCACTGATGACACTATGCACTTGCAGGGCCTGAAGCACACACGCTTGGAGGCAACTGACTGCTATTATATTACAGTCAAAATAGTTTTTTTTTTTAAATGCAAGCTACTGTGACACCAGATATGAGTGGTGGCACTGGGCAAGTGGGCACAGTGTACGCTGTGAGCCTGACACACACACTGGCAGAAAACTGCAATTAGATTACACAGGAAAAAAAAAAAAAGCAGACTGATGTACTAGCCCTAAAATTGGCTTTTTGGGGTGCTGTCATGACGCTGTTCTTACAGCAGAGATCAGATGAGTCTTTCAGGACTGGAGTGGACACTGAATACACTAGCCTAGCTATCGATTTCCCTATTAAATCAGCAGCAGCTACACTGTCCCTCCTCTCACTAAAACTGCAGCTTCCGAATTAATCTAAAATGGATGCTGTCCAGGAGATGGGTGGGTCTGGGAGGGAGGGTATGCTGCTGATTGGCTGGAATGTGTCTGCTGACTGTGAGGTACAGGGTCAAAGTTTACTCAATGATGACGAATAGGGGGCGGACCGAACATCGTATATGTTCGCCCGCCGCGGCGAACGCGCACAAATTATGTTCGCTGGGAATTATTTGCGAATTCAACTTAGAGATGGGTTCCTAATGGCTGTATTGCTAGAATATAATGAAGATTGAGAATATAGCGCTATATTCTAATAAATATAGCGCTATATTCTAATAAATCTGACTTTGGACTTATGTGAAATTGGAGTAAGATGGAAGTGTAATGATAAACCTGGCCCCTAGTGTTTGTGACATCTCAGTGTGAATGTCCTTTGCAGACTTTCCCTGTAGAAACAAAAACTTCACGACAGCCTATAATTCCACAGACGTGAAACTTCCTTGTGCCTCTGCCATCTCAGGTTCTGCCTGAAATTAAAAATAGTTATAACAATTGTAAACATCGGATATTTGTACAGTTAGATAACAAGATATCAAGCTCAAGCTTCCAACTGGAAGGGGGCAAAGCCAGGAACTTCTGAGCATCCCCTTGTACACCCATGTATCCTAAGAGAATTAAGTAACGTCATAGCCAGACCCTTATTTCTCTATATTGACAGGGAGTGTTTCACAGGATTGGTGCATAGCAAATGTGGTACCAATATTCAAAAAGGGTCCAAAAACAGAGGCCGGAAACTATAGGCCAGTAAGTTTAACATCTGTCGTGGGTAAACTGTTTGAAGGTTTTCTAAGAGATGCTATCTTGGAGTACCTCAATGAAAATAAGCAAATAACGTCATATCAGCATGGCTTCATGAAGGATCGGTCATGTCAAACTAATTTAATCAGTTAGGAGATAAATTCTGGACTTGACCGCGGCTAGTGATGAGTGAGCATGCTTGGCCGAATATCTGTTTAACTCGAGCATTGCTATGCTCGGCACATGGCCATATTCGACCGAGTACCGCATGTGCTCAAGCGCAATGCTCGAGTCTCCGCCCCGCACGTTTCGCGTTTTTTTTTGCAGTCAATAAAGGTGCAGGTAAGTATTGCCCTCACTGTAATGCCAGTAGCCTTGCTGGATGCTGGCATTACAGTGATTGGCTGGCCGGAACGCGGCATCGGGTGCTAAATAGCACCCGATGACGTATGTTCGGCTCAGACGTAGACAGGGAGAGCAGAGCGTAGGAAGGGAAAGACAGTATAGGGAGCGATTTTAACAGTTTTTATTCAGTGAAAGCTTTTCCAAGACCTAAAAGTCCTTTAAGGACTACTGTGTGTGTTTTAGAGCAGCAATCTATTTACCTCCTGCAGTCTCAGGGACAGTGCTTTAGAAGGGACAGATAGCGCAGGGAGAGACATGGTGTTCTGTAACCAATACTGTAGAACATCTGCAAACAGTTTCTGTATTACAAATTCCAATAATCTGGGCCACATCTAGTGTCCATAATCTGTTGTGTTCTTTAACCAATACTGTAGAACATCTGCAAACAGTTTCTGTATTACAGATGCCAATAATCTGGGCCACATCTAGTGTCCATAATCTGTGGTGTTCTTTAACCAATGATATAGAACATCTGCAAACAGTTTATGTATTACAAATTCTAATAATCTGGGCCACATCTAGTGTCCATAATCTGTGGTGTTCAGTAACCAATACTGTAGAACATCTGCTAACATTGTCTGCATTACAAAATCCAATAATCTGGGCCTAATATAGTGTCCATAATATGTGGTGTTCTGTAACCAATACTGTAGAACATCTGCAAACAGTTTCTGTATAACAAATTCCAATAATTTGGGCCACATCTAGTGTCCATAATCTGTGGTGTTCTGTAACCAATATTGTAGAACATCTGCAAACATTGTCTGTATTACAAATTCCAATAATCTGGGCCTAATATAGTGTCCATAATCTGTGGTGTTCTGTAACCAATACTGTAGAACATCTGCAAACAGTGTCTGTATTACAAATTCCAATAATCTGGGCCTAATATAGGGTCCATATTCTGTGGGTTTCTGTGCCATATACTGTCCTGCATCAGAAAACTGTGTTTTTAGTGGACAGTAAAACAATCTGCACTATCTAGTGACAAAACCATTAATATGAAGAAGGCGAGCACTAAGGGACAGCAAAGTGGGCGTGATGCTAATGGTGCACGCAGAGGCCGTGGCCCTGGGCGCAATAAAACTGTGCCTGCTGCGAGTGCACTAGAAAAAAAAAACATTCACCGTATTCAGCTTCATGTCCAACTCAGGTCAGACCAGTGCGAACAGTTGATCGGTTGGATTGCTGAAGATAATGCTTCCACTCGGTTAAGCACCACCCTCTCATCTAGTCTCTGTAGCCAAGAGTCTGGTCAACCAAATCCTCACTCTGATCATCCTTCCTCCCACCATGGAGAGGCTTGCCAAATGAGTGATCCCACACTCGGATATTCCGAGGAGCTCTTTCCAGTGCCACTATTAGATTTGGCCCTCGTGCCCAGCACGCTTGAAGAGGTACCTGAGATATTGTGCCCTGATTCCCAACCTCTTCAGCCTTCACAGTCTCAAGAAGATGACGGTGATAAATGGCAATCATCCGTTCAAGAGGTGGATTATGATGAGACACAGTTGTTAATCACTGAGGTTGGGGTTAGGTCAAGTCAGGAGGATGAGCAGAGTAAGGAAGTGGAAGAGGAGGTGGTGGACGATGAGGTCACTGACCCAACATGGGAAAGTGAAAAGCCGAGTGAGGCCAGCAGTACAGAGGGGGAGGGATCCGCAGCACTGCAACAGTCTGGAAGAGTGTCCCAGAACATCACCCGTGTCCTGACCAATGTACTTACTGGGAAGGTCCACTTCACCACGGACACATGGACAAGTGGTGGTGGCCAGGGATGCTACATTTCCCTGACCGCACACTGGGTATGTGTTGTGGAGGCCGGGAGTGAGTCGTACCCTGGGATGGCACAAGTGCTACCCACGCCCATGATTGCGGGCCCTACGTCCATTAGGGTTTCTGCCAGCAGCTATGTTACTGGCTCCAACCTCCACTTCTCCTCCTCCGCCACCTCCTCCTCCACTTCCACCTCCAACAGCAGTCAGCCTATCAGTCGCTAGATTGAAGCAGTGTAGCACTGCTGTGGGTAAGCGTCAACAGGCCGTGTTGAAGCTGATCTGCTTATGGGACATACCGCACACCGCTGCAGAACTGTGGCAGGGTATAAGGGACCAGACCGAGCTGTGGCTCTCTCCACTCAACCTACAACCAGGCATGGTTATGTCTGACAATGGCCGTAACTTGGTGACGGCTTTGGAGCTCGCCAACCTGACACACATCCCATGCCTAGCCCACGTCTTAAACTTAGTGGTTCAGTGGTTTATCAAAACCTACCCCAATTTGCAAGAGCTACTAGTGAAGGCGTGCCGCATGTGTACCCATTTCAGCAAGTCATCCAAAGCTTCAGCCGGTCAGTCAACACTGCAGCAGCGCTTGCAGCTTCCAGCTCACCGACTGTTGTGCAACGTGAGCACACGGTGGAACTCTACGTTCTACATGTTGGCCAGGATTTGTGAGCAGCAGAGGGCAGTTGTGGAATACCAGCTGCAACACGGTCATCGCCTTTCGAATCAACTGCCACTATTCACAAGTGAGGAGTGGGCATTGATGTCAGACCTATGTGAGGTTTTAAAAAACTTTGATGAATCCACACAGATGGTTAGTGGTGATAACACTATTATCAGCGTAACCATCCCACTGCTATGTCTACTCAAATGATTGCTGCTGTTAATTAAGGAGGACGCTCTGAATGTGGCAGATGAGGAAATGGGGGAGGACATTACACAGGGTGATAGCCAGACCACCCATAGTTTGTCTTCTCAGCGCGAATTGGACCATGAAGAGGAGTAGGAGTAGCTGGAGACAATGGCCTCTGCTACAGAGGGTAGTACCCATGGAACTTTAATTCCATCTGTTCCGCGTGGATGGGCAGAGGAGGAGAAGAAGGATGAGGAGATGGAGAATCATCTTGATGTCGACATCGACGTCTTGCCTGTCGGTACTCTGGCACACATGGCTGACTTCATATTAGGCTGCCTTTCCGGCGGCCCTCGCGTTATATACATTTTAGATAACACGTATTACTGGGTGTTCACCCTTCTCGACCTCCTCTATAAAGAGAACTTCTCATCTCTCATTCCTGTGGTAGAGGACGAGTAAAACGGTGCAATACCAGAAGGTAATTGTTGAGTGATCACTCTAAAATTTTCCATCTGACAACGCGGCCTACGGAGTTCGTACTTCCTTAGGCAACCGAGGAACAGATACAAGGGGAACACACAGCAGTTCCAACAAAGGCAGGGCAACAAGGCATGGGACACTTTCATGACACCCTGCCAACAACCTCACCCTGAATCGCGGCCTAGTGCGACAAGGAGGGAAAAGTTTTGGAAGATGGGGAAGGAATACATAGCAGACCGTGTCAGCATCCTAAATGATCCCTCAGTGCCTTACAACTACTGGGTGTCCAAGTTGGACACATGGCACAAACTTGTGCTCTACGCCTTGGAGGTGCTGGCCTGCCCTGCCGCCAACGTTTTGTCTGAGCTTGTATTGAGTGCTGCTGGTGGCATTATAACAGATAAGCGTATACGCTTGTCCACTGGCAATGCTGACAGGTTGACTCAGATAAAAATGAACAAGGCCTGGATTGCCCCTGACTTCTCAACTCCACCAGAGGAGAGCTGAGCTGATTATGAACATAAAGGCAATTTCAATCTATCATTTATAATGTACTGAATCTACTGTAGTGTATTCCCATGCACCTTTTTCACCACAAAAAAAGAGTATATGGTTGAATCTTGTTTTCTCCTCCTCCTCCTCCTCATCCAGATTGTATATATTCCCTCAACTCTAATTTTTTTATAGGATCAGCTCAACTGCAGGCCCTCAACTCAACTTTTTTTTATAGGGTCAGCTGAACAGCATGCACTCGCATATAATGTTTTAGAGTGTCAGCTGTACAGCATGCACTCGCATATAATGTTTTAGAGCGTCAGCTCACCTGCAGGCACTCACATATAATGTTTTAGAGTGGCAGCTCACCTGCAGGCACTAGCATATAATGTTTTAGAGCGTCAGCTGAACAGCATGCACTCTCATGTAATGTTCTAGAGCATCTGCTCACCTGTAGGCCTTCGCATATAATGTTTAGAGCATCAGCTCATGTGCAGGCACTATCATATAATGTTTTAGTGTCAACTCACCAGCAGGCACTCGCATATAATGCTTTAGAGCATCAGCTCACCAGCAGGCAGTGGCGTAGCTATAGGGGTCGCAGCGGTCGCAATTGCTACCGGGCCCCCTCCAGGAGAGAGCTGCCTCCCGACAAGTTATTTGAGGTCTTGAGGACCTTTTTCACTCAGCCAATCAGTGGCTGCAGCTGTGTCACATGTCAGGCCAGTGATTTCCTGCTGAGCCAATCACTGGCCTGACACATGACATAACTGTGGCCACTGATTGGCTGAGTGTGAAAGGTCCTCAAGACCTCAAACAACTTGTCGGGAGGCCAGAGAGAAGATACCAGGAGTCAGCCAGTGCCACACAGAGGAGAAGAGGAGCTGCTACCGACTGGACCAGGACCAGGTGAGCATAATGTTTTTACATAATATTAATAGAGGGAGAAATGTGACATGGAGGGGGAGAAATGTGACATCGGGGAGAAATGTGACATGAAGGGGGAGAAATGTGACATGGAGGGAGAAATGTGACATGGAGGGGGAGAAATGTGACATCGGGGAGAAATGTGACATGGAGGGGGAGAAATGTGATATGAAGAGGGAGAAATGTGACATGAAGAGGGAGAAATGTGACATGGAAAGGGGAGAAATGTGACATGGAGGGGGAGAAATGTGACATGGAGGGGGAGAAATGTGACATGGAGGGGAAGAAATGTGACATGAAGGGGAGAAATGTGACATGAAGGGGGAGAAATGCGACATGAAGGGGGAGAAATGTGACATGAAGAGGGAGAAATGTGACATGGAGGGGAAGAAATGTGACATGAAGGGGGAGAAATGTGACATGGAGAGGGGAGAAATGTGACATAAAGGGGGAGAAATGTGACATGAAGGGGGAGAAATGTGACATGGAGGGGGAGAAATGTGACATGGAGGGGGAGAAATGTGACATGGAGGGAGATGTGACATGGAGGGGAAGAAATGTGACATGAAGGGGGAGAAATGTGACATGGAGAGGGAGAAATGTGACATGGAGAGGGGAGAAATGTGACATGAAGGGGAGAAATGTGACATGGAGGGGGAGAAATGTGACATGGAGGGAGAATGTGACATGGAGGAGGGATGTGACATGGAGGGGGAGAAATGTGACATGGAGGAGGAAGAAATGTGACATGGAGGGGAGAAATGTGACATGGAGGGGAAGAAATGTAACATGGAGGGGAGAAATGTCACATTTCCCCCACCATGTGACATTTCTCCCCCGCCCCCTATGTCACATTTCTCCCCCTCATGTCACATTTCTCCCCTCCATGTCACATGACCCCCTCCATGTCACATTTCTCCGCCTCCCCTCCATGTCACTGGACACCATTCTGCTAAGTTCACATCAGTGTTTGGCCTTTCGTTCTCCTGCTCCGTTATAGGAGCAGGAGAAAGGAAAATGCATTCGGCACATAACTGAGGCGAACAGAGCCTAAGAATCCCATAGACTATAATGGAGTCCGTTAGGTGTCCGCTCGAAGATGATTTTGGAGCGGAGTCAAAAATCCTGCATGCACAACTTTTGTCTCCGTTCCAAAATCATCTTCGGAGCGGACACCTAACGGACTCCATTATAGTCTAAGGGATCCTTAGGCTCTGTTCGGCTCAATTATGTGCCGAATGCGTACTTTCCTTTCTCCTGCTCCTATAACAGAGCAGGGGAACGGAATGGCCGAACAGGGGGCAAATTGAACTCTTGCACCAGGGCCTATGAGCCTATAGCTATGCCCCTGCCAGCAGGCCCTTGCCCCTAATGTTTTAGAGGATCAACTCAGCAGCAGGCCCTCGTCCTTAATGTTTTAGAGGGTCACCAGCAGGCCCTTGCTCCAAATGTTTTAGAGGGTCGCCAGCAGACCACCAATTATAATTTTTCAAGGGTGTGTATAATGCCCTCCTTTATGTGTAATAAAGGGTGTATTGTAGTGCCGCTTCCTTGTACTTTTTGGCAGCCCTTTCACTTAGTGCATAGGCTTTATGAGTGTAGGAGTCCCACTACCTGAACAATTGTAACACAATGTGAATGAGTCCCTCCTTTATGTGATATACAGGCTGTTTTTGGCAACACTTGCATTTTATATACAATTGAATACACAGGAAAGAATATTTCCAAACAATTTTTCCTGTGAAATAGATCTTTTTTATTTTTTATTTTTTGGGGGGGTTGTGCGTATTTTTTTTCGGTCTGTAAAAGTGGCATAAAACTCAGACAACATGGTACCCAGCAGCAACCTGGGAGTCCAAGATGCATCCAGACATTATCCCCATGCTGTTCCCGATCTATTTTGGTGGTGTTTCTGTCACTTTCTGACCTTTTCCAATGGACCAAGCAGCCTCCCCTCTTCAGAGCAGGGGGTGCCTGGTTGTCTCCCATTGACTTCCATTAAGCACGAGAATATAGCAATGTGCTCAGGCCGAACACCTGAATGCTTTGGTGCTCGCTCATAACTAACCGCTGATAATCAATGGATGTTGTATACTGTATCTTGACTTCTCCAAAGCATTTGAATCTGTACCACATAAAAGGTTAGCATATAAAATGAGAATGCTTGGACTGGGAGAAAATGTCTGTATGTGGGAAGTAACTGGCTCAGTGATAGAAAACATAGGGTTGTTATTAATGGTACACACTCAGATTGGGTTACTGTAACTAGTGGGGTACCACCGGGGGCAGTACTGGGCCCTATTCTCTTCAATATATTTATTAATGATCTTTTAGATAGGCTTGCACAGTAAAATATTATTTTTTGTAGATGACACTAAACTGTGTAAAGTAATTAAAGAGGACCTTTCACCTCTCCTGACATCCCTGTTTTAATAGCTTCTTGCATTCCCCATGTAATAACAATTCTGGACCATCTATTTTTATGGCTCTATGCTGTGTCATTCCTTTATTATTTCTACTAGAAGTTGTGAATGAATTGCTAACAGTCTGCAGTAAGGATACAGAGGGGTGGTAACCAGTTGGGGGGAGGGGTGTACCTTCACAGACTCACTCTATCCAATCAGTGCTGCCATTTTCAGACTGTGCAGGTACACATAAACCAACTGAAAGGTGGCATGAAGCAGGATGTGCTCAACCCAAAAATGCAGTTTTGCATATATATACAGGGAAGCAGATCCTGCACTTGTGGCCCGTTGCTAATGGCGATCCCCAGCAAAAATGCATACGGTGGAGGATGCCCGCAGTGGACCACAAGTACCACAATAGACATCCTACACAAGATGGCAATTGTGTGGATGTAATAAGTAATATAACAATATAGCAATAACAAATGACAAAACAGGTGCACACTGCGGTCTTACTAAGCCCTCAAACTGATGTTAAAATTGAGAGATTAGTCAACATGTCCTGCAGTGGAGGACATGTCTTAAGCCTGAGCACCACGCCAAGGTTTCTCAAGTAGCTCGGGACCTAACACTCACCTACCTGTGCCATATGGGCAATACCAGGGGCCAGTGGGCACAATTACAGGAATGTATTAGGCCGACTCGCAGCAGACTCCTCAGTTACCTCCAGCATGTAACCATGCCTGCAATGGGAGGAGGGAGAGGGCTATGAGCCCCACCCAAGACTGGCTGATATGGCCCAGGCCTCACAGGTGCACCTAAATATATATATATGCTGGAGGTAACTGAGGAGTCTGCTGCGAGTCGGTGTTATATACATCCGAAATGCGTCACAGGAAGTGCTTTTTTTCTGTGTTCTATGTGTCTGGCATACCTGGATTTTATGACTATTTTTCAAAAAAGCATTCCATTGTTTTAGGCTGAAATGAATTTTCTCCTCAGTTTGCGTTTCTACTATGTAAGCCCCACAAAGTGACTTTATAACTGAACTGGTCCTTAAAAAATGGGTTTTGGAAATTTTCTTAAAAATTAAAAAATGTGCTTCTAAACTTCTAAGCCTCCTAACTTCCTAAAGAAATAAAATGACATTTACAAAATGATTCCAACATAAAGTAGACATATGGGGAATGTAAAGTAATAACAATTTTATGAAGTATCACTATCCGTCTTAAAAGCAAAGAAATTCTAATTTTGAAAATAGCAAATTGTTTGTGCAAATTTCTGTTTTTTTATGCATCAAGGTAAAACGTATCAACTCAAATTCACCACTAACATGAAGTACGATGAGTCACGAGAAAACAATCTCAGAATGGCTAGGATAAGTAAAAGTGTTCCAAAGTTATTACCACATAAAGTGACACATGTCAGATTTGAAAAATAGGGCTCCGGCATTTGGCTGTCGCTTGAAGGGGTAAAAGCTGACCTACATCAGTGAAGAAAAATGGCTGGATTGTTGTGGAAAGCTGGTGTAAAACTGTGTGTATGTGGAAACTAATGGCCTGCAAGATTCTATTGGCTGATAAGGGTCATGTGACCAAGTGTATGTTAGTTGGGATATGAAGAGAAAGATTTGCAGGCTTCTATTGGCTAATGCAGGTAATTTTTTGGAAATATCTCAGGAACGGTACAGCCTAGAGAGCTGAGACCCAGTCTAAAACCTTCCCGGACACCTGATGTACCTGTGTGCCAAATTTGGTGAAGATCGGTACAGTCGTTTAGTCGCGCAGAAAGAACAGACAGACAGACAGAATTTTTTTTTTTTTTATATATATATAGAAGAGACTAGCAGAAGGACCCGGCTTCGCATGAGTATATTTAATCTATTTCATTTAATGTTTGTGTGTGGTTAAAAGATATCGACAGTATCCCCCCATAACAGTGACCTCTACAGCACCAAGCCCCTTTAACAGTGAACTCCACAGTCCCCCACCCCTTAACACTGACCCCCCCACAGTGCCCCACCACTTTACAATGGGACCTCCACAGCAGCCCATCCCATTAACTTTAACAGTGAGTTTCACAGCACCCCACTCACTTGACAGTGATCTCCTTAGGGGCCCGCCCCCTTAACAGTGACCTCCACAGTACCCTGCTGCCTTAACAGTGACCTCAAAGTACCCTGCTGCCTTAACAGTGACCTCACAGTACCCTACTGACTTAACAGTGACCTCCACAGCAATTGTCCCTTTAATAGTGGCCCCTTCCCCCTTAACAGTGACCTCCACAGTGTCCACCCCTTTAAAAGTGACCTCCACAGCGGCCTGCTGCCTTAACAGTAACATCCATAGTGAACGCCTCTTAGTGACCTCCACAGTGATAGTGTCTTAGCTGTATATCTAATACTATCTTGAGTGATACTGTCTGCTGAGCTGTGTATTAAATCCTATCCTGAGTGATACTGTCTGCTGAGCTGTGTATCTAATCCTATCCTGTGTGATACTGTCTGCTGAGCTGTGTATCTAATCCTATCCTGTGTGATACTGTCTGCTAAGCTGTGTATCTAATCCTATCCTGTGTGATACTGTCTGCTGAGCTGTGTATTTAATCCTATCCTGTGTGATACTGTCTGCTGAGCTGTGTATCTAATATCCTATCCTGTGTGATACTGCATGCTGAGTTGTGTATCTAATATCCTATCCTGTGTGATACTGCCTGCTGAGCTCTGTATCTGATCCTGTCATGTGTGATACTGTCTGCTGAGCTGAGTATCTAATCCTATCCTGTGTGATACTGTCTGCTGAGCTATGTATCTATTCTTATACTGTGTGATACTGTTTGCTGAGCTGTGCATCTAATCCTATCATGTGTGATACTGTCTGTTGAGCTGTGTATCTAATCCTGTCATGTGTGATACTGTCTGCTGAGCTGTGTATTTAATCGTATACTGTGTGATACTGTCTGCTGAGCTGTGTATCTAATCCTATCCTATGTGAAACTGTCTGCTGAGCTGTGTATTTAATATCCTATCCTGTCTGATACTGCCTGCTGAGCTGTGCATTTAATATCATATCATGTGTGATACCGCCTGCTGAGCTGTGTATCTAATCCTGCAATGTGTGATACCGCCTGCTGAGCTGTGTATCTAATCCTGCAATGTGTGATACTGTCTGCTGAGCTGTGTATCTAATCCTATACTATGGGATGCTGTCTGCTGAGCTGTGTATCTAATCTTATATTGTGTGATACTGTCTGTTGAGATGTGTATCTAAGCATGTCATGTGCGATACTGTCTGCTGAGCTATGTATCTAATCCTACCCTGTGTGATACTCTCAGCTGAGTATGGTTGAGTGAACGGTTTGAGCATAGTTCGGGTTCGTACCGAATTTTGGGGTGTTCGGGACACGGACCCGGAACCGAACATTTTCAAAAAAGTTTGGGTTCGGGTCTGTTGTTCGGCGATTTCTTCCCGCTTTCTGAAGCACTGCACAGCAGCCAATCAGCTAGCGTTTTACTTCTTGCCCTAAGAAGCCATCACAGCCATGCCTACTAATAACATGGCTGTGATTGGCAAAGTGCAGCATGTGACCCAGCCTCTATTTAAGCTGGAGTCACGTAGCGCTGCACGTCACTCTGCTCTGATTAGTGTAGGGGGAGGACGCAGCTTCTGTGAGGGAGAGATTAGGCAGGGAAAAGTCAGCAAAAACACCTAATGAAGTGATCGATCTACAGCTGTGAATTATTCAACTTCTGCTAGTTAATTGCTCACTGTTTTTTAGGCTGCACAGAGCGTTTTTCTGTCACTTTGATCAGCAGCCATTTGCTGTCTTGTGGTGCACAATCTGCCACCAAGTCAATCAATCCATCAATACTAGTTTTTTTTTTTGCTATATCCTACATCAGGGGCTTGGCTGTGCTTATTGTCAACCCTAGAAACTCAGGATAGAAATTTTTATATTTTATTAAGGGGTTAAATTCAATTGCTGTGGCTAGCCAAGTGTAATACTGTCTGCTGTCTGGCAAAGGATAGATTTTTTTCTGTGGAGAAATTCAATTGCCAAAATAGCAATACCGTAAATTTGGTGTCCCAGCAGTGGCTGGCCAAGTTTAATAGTGTCCGGCAAAGGATAGATAATTTTCTGGGGTGAAATCCAATTGCCAAAATAGAAATACCGTAAATCTGGTGTTCCGGCTTTGACTGGACAAGTTTCATAGTGTCTGCCATAGGATATATTATCCTCTGCGGTGAAATTCAGTTGCAAAAATAGAAATACCGTAAATCTGGTGTTCCAGCTGTGACTGGCCAAGTTTAATAGTGTCCGGCAAAGGATTTATTATTTTTTGGGGTGAAATTCAGTTGCCAAAATAGCAATACAATAAATCAGTGGTTTCAGCTGTGGCTGGCCAAGTTTAATAGTGTCCGGCAAAGGATATATTTTGTTCTGGGGTGAAATTCAATTGCCAAAATAGCAATACCGTAAATCTGGTGTCCCAGCAGTGGCTGGCCAAGTTTAATAGTGTACGGCAAAGGATTTATTATTTTCTGAGGTGAAATTAAGTTGCAAAAATAAAAATACAGTAAAACTGTTGTTCCAGCTGTTGCAGGATTAGTTTAAATCTGTCCGTAAAAGGGTATATTTTGTTCTGGGGTGAAATTGAATTGGCAAAATAGCAATACCCTGAATCTGGTGTTCCAGCTGTTGCAGGCCAAGTGTTAATCTGTCCGTAAAAGGGTATATTACACTCAAGGTGTATATACAAGTGCTGAGAGGGTCATCCTCAATAACATCACACGCTACCGTCCATCTCCCATTGTATTTCTGTCAGTTAAAGGGTATATTACACAAAGTGTTAAAATACAATTGCTGAAGGCATAATCCTACATATTTTTTCACACGCTACTGTGCATCTCTAAGTGTAAATCTGTCCATAAAAGGATATCTTTCATCCAGGGCCTAAATACTAGGCCTACATTTGATATACCCCTAAATCAGTGGTTAATGCTCTGCCTGGATTAGTGTAATACGGTACATAAATAGATAGCCAGATAGTGTTAGGTGCCTGTAAAAAAAGGCCTGAATTTGAAATCAATACATTGGGCCAAATATTTTTTTTCTTATTGTGGTGCTTGGTGAACGGTAACAATGAGGAAAACATATAGTAAGGGACGCGGATGCGGTCGTGGTGGTGTTAGTGGACCCTCTGATGCTGGGAGAGGACGTGGCCATTCTGCCACAGCCACACGTCCTAGTGAACCAACTACCTCAGGTACCAGTTCCCTGCCAGAATTGACAGCGATATTTGGTGGGGCCCAATGCCGTTCTAAGGATGGTAAGGCCTGAGCAGGTACAGGTGCTAGTCAATTGGGTGGCCGACAGTGGATCCAGCAGGTTTAAAACATTATCTCCCACCCAGTCTTCTGCAGAAAGTGCACAGGTGGCGCCTGAAAACCAAGCCCATCAGTCTGTCACATCACCCCCATGCATATCAGGGAAACTGTCTGAGCCTCAAGTTATGCAGCAGTTTCTTATGCTGTTTGAAGACTCTGCTGGCAGGGTTTCCCAAGGGAATCCACCTAGCTCTTCCCCAGTGGTGGAAGACATAGAATGCACTGATGCACAACCACTTATGTTTCCTGATGATGAGGACATGGGAATACCACCTCATCAGAGTCCGCACGTCTCTGATGATGACGAAACACAGGTTCCAACTGCTGCGTCTTTTTGCAGTGTGCAGACCGAACAGGAGGTCAGGGAGGAAGACTGTGTGGAAGACGATGCAGGGGACGATGAGGTCCTAGACCCCACATGGAATGAAGGTTGTGCCACTGACTTTCATAGTTTAGAGGAAGAGGCAGTGGTGAGACTGAGCCAACAGCGTAGCAAAAGAGGGAGCAGGGGGCAAAAGCAGAACAGCCGCCGCCAAGAGAGTTCGCCTGCTACTGGCCACCGCCACCAGGGACCGAGCACCCCAAAGGCAGCTTCAAGGAGTTCCCTGACATGGCACTTCTTTAAACAATGTGCTGACAACAAGACCCGAGTCCATCAGAGCCTGAAGCGAAGCATTAACATTCTGAACCTCAGTACAACCTGCATGACCAGGCATCTACATGCAAAGCATGAACTGCAGTGGAGTAAACACCTTAAAAACAAGGAACTCACTCAGGCTCCTACTGCTCCCTCTTCTGCAGCTGCCTCGGCCTCTTCCTCCGCCTCCGGAAGAATGTTGGCACCTGCCGCCCACCAAACAGAAGATGTGCCACCGACACCACCACCTGCGTCACCAAGCATCTCCACCATATCACACGGTAGCATTCAGCTCTCCATCTCACAAACCTTGGAGAGAAAGCGTAAATTCCCACCTTACCCACCCTCGAGCCCTGGGCCTGAATGCCAGCATTTCTAAACTACTGGCCTTTAAAATGGTGTCATTCAGGCTGGTGGACACAGACAGCTTCAAACAGCTGATGTCCATGGCTGTCCCACAGTATGTTGTTCCCAGCCGCCACTACTTCTCCAAAAGAGCCGTGCCTTCCCTGCACAACCAAGTATCCGATAAAATCAGGTGTGCACTGCGCAACGCCATCTGTGGCAAGGTCCACCTAACCACAGATACGTGGACCAGTAAGCACGGCCAGGGACGCTATATCTCCCTAACTGCACACTGGGTAAATGTAGTGGCGGCTGGGCCCCAGGCGCACGTAATTCTGCCGCCAAGGATCGCAGGGCATCATTCTTTGCCTCCTTTAGCCTCATCCTCCTAGTCGGGTTCCTCCTCCTCTGCTTCCACCTGCTCATCCAGTCAACCACACAACTTCACCAACAACTTCAGCACAACCCGGGGTAAACGTCAGCAGTCTGTTCTGAAACTCATATGTTTGGGGGACAGGTCTCAAACCGCGCAGGAGTTGTGGCTTGGAATTGAACAACAGACCGACCAGTGGTTGCTGCCGGTGGGCCTTAAGCCCGGCCTGGTGGTGTGCGATAATGGGCGAAATCTCGTCGCAGCTCTGGGACTAGTCGTTTTGACGCACATCCCTTTACTGGCGCATGTGCTGAATTTGGTGGTGCAGAAGTTCATTTACAACTACCCCGGCATGTCAGAGCTGCTGCATAAAGTGCGGGCTGTCTGTACGCGCTTCCGGCGTTCACATCCTGCCGCTGCTTGCCTGTCTGCGCTACAGCGTAACTTCGGCCTTCCCGCTCACCGCCTCATATGCGACGTGCCCACCAGGTGGAACTCCACCTTGCACATGCTGGCCATAGTGGAGATTCAGCTGCAGCACGCACGGGTCAGTCGCACTGCGGAACAGCACCACTTCACCACCAATGACTGGGCCTCCATGTGAGACCTGTGTGCCCTGTGCGCTGTTTCGAGTACTCCACCAACATGGCCAGTGGCGATGACGCTGTTATCAGCGTTACAATACCACTTCTATGTCTCCTTGAGAAAACACTTAGGGCGATGATGGAAGAGGAGGTGGCCCAGGAGGAGGATGAGGGGTCATTTTTAGCACTTTCAGGCCAGTCTGTTAGAAGTGGCTCAGAGGGAGGTTTTTTGCAACAGCAGAGGCCAGGTACAAATGTGGCAAGCCAGGGCCCACTACTGGAGGACGATGAGGATGAGGTGGAGGAGGATGAAGCAGGTTCACAGCGGGGTAGCACCCAACACAGCTCAGGCCCATCACTGGTGCATGGCTGGGGGGATACGGAGGACGATGATGATACGCCTAACACAGCTTGTCCTTACCTCTGGGCAGCCTGGCACACATGAGCAAACTACATGCTGCAGTGCCTTCGCAACGACAGCAGAGTTTCCCAATTTTTAACGTGTGCAGACTACTGGGTTGCCACCCTGCTTGATTTCCGGTACAAAGACAATGTGCCCTCTTTACTTCCTGCACTTGAGCGTGATAGGAAGATGCGCGAGTACAAGCACACGCTGGTAGACGCGCTCAAGGCAAAGGCAGAGGAGGAGCAAGAGGTCGCCAACGCAGCTGTGTCACGGCCAGCTCCTCTGAGGGCAGGGTTAGCATGGCAGAAATGTGGAAAAGTTTTGTCACCACGCCACAGCTAACTGCACCACCACCTGATACGGAACGTGTTAGCAGGAGGCAGCATTTCACTAACATGGTTGAACAGTACGTTTGCACAACCCTCCACGTACTGACTGATGGTTCGGCCCCATTCAACTTCTGGGTCTCCAAATTATCCACGTGGCCAGAGCTAGCCTTTTATGCCTTGGAGGTGCTGGCCTGCCCGCCGGCCAGCGTTTTGTCTGAACGTGTATTCAGAACGGCAGGGGGCGTCATTACTGACAAACTCAACAGCCTGTCCACAGCCAACGTGGACAAGCTGACGTTCATAAAAATGAACCAGGCATGGATCCCACAGGACCTGTCCATCCCTTGTGCAGAATAGACATTTATAACTGCCTCCCCCTCAACCATATATTCTTGTACTCCAGGGCACTTCTTTATTGAATCCTCTTTTTTTAATTTTACCATTATATTGCGGTGCAACCAAAAGTTGAATGAACCTCTCCTCCGTCTAGGTGCCAAGGGCCTAAATATCTGAAAGTGGCCTGTTCCAGTGGTGGGTGACATGACGCCTGATTCTCTGCTATGCGACCTCTCTCCTCCGTTTGGGTGCCAGGGGCCTAATTATCGAAAATTGGCCTTCTCCATTGGTGGGTGACATGACGCCTGATTCTCTGCTATGCGACCTCTGTCTTCTGTCTGGGTGCTGGAGCCTAAATAAATGAAAGTGGCCTTTTCCATTGGTGGGCATGACGCCTGATTCTCTGCTATGAGACCTCTCTCCTCCGTCTGGGTGCCAGGGGCCTAATTATCGAAAAGTCGCCTTCTCCTTTGGTGGATGACATGACGCCTGATTCTCTGCTATGCGACCTCTGTCCTCTGTCTGGGTGCTGGGGCCTAAATAAATGAAAGTGGCCTTTTCCATTGGTGGGTGACATGACGCCTGATTCTCTGCTATGCGATCTCTATCCTCTGTCTGGGTGCTGGGGCCTAAATTACCAAAAAGTGGCCTTCTCCATTAGTGGGTGACATGACGCCTGATTCTCTGCTATGCAACCTATGTCCTCTGTCTGGGTGCTGGGGCCTAAATAAATGAAAGTGGCCTTCTCCATTGGTAGGTGACTTGAAGCCTGATTCTCTGCTATGGGACCTCTCTCCAATTGATATTGCTTATTTTTTATTTATTTTATGTTATTTTAATTAATTTCCCTATCCACATTTGTTTGCAGGGGATTTACCTACATTTTGCTGCCTTTTGCAGCCCTCTAGCCCTTTCCTGGACTATTTTACAGCCTTTTTAGTGCCCAGAAGTTCGGGTTCCCATTGACTTCGGGTCGCGTTCAGATCCCGATCCCGAACATTTTTGGGAAGTTCGGCCGAACTTCTCAAACCCGAACATCCAGGTGTTTGCTCAACTCTACTGCTGAGGTATGTATCTAATCCTATCCTGTGTGATACTGTCTGCTAAGCTATGTATGTAATCCTGTCATGTGTGATACTGTCTGCTGAGCTGTGTATCTAATCCTATACTGTCTTCTAAGCTGTGTATGTAATCCTGTCATGTGTGATACTGTCTGCTGAGCTGTGTATCTAATCCTATCCTGTGTAATGCTGTCTGCTGAGCTGTATATCTAATATCCTATCCTTTGTGATACTGGCTGCTGAGCTGTGTATCATAAGGGACATGGGACCATGTGTATGGCAGTTAGGATATGAAGAGAAAAACTTGCAGGCTTGTATTGGCTAATGCAGGTCATATTTTAGGAATATCTCAGGAATGGTACATCCTAGACAGCTGAAACCTTCCCAGATGCCTGATGTACTTGTGTGCCAAATTTGGTGAAGATTGGTTCAGTCGTTTGGTTGCGCATAAAGAACAGACAGACACACAGACAGACAGAAACACATTTTTATAATATAAGAGATATATATACACACATATTTTGGATAATACTATATTTCCCTATGGACAGCACGTAAGTGGAATGAGGAGTCTTGTAGGCTAGTTAATGCTCTTCTGCAATTCTGTATTATTATTGTAATATTCCCCAAATCCTGACTTAGGCCTCTTATCTAGTTAAGGGTACTTTCACACTAGCGTTAAAGTTTTCCGGTACTAAGTTCCATCACAGGGGCTCAATATCGGAAAAAACGTTCCGTTTAGTATGCATCAGGATGTCTTCAGTTCAGTCCCCTTACGGTATTTAGCCAGAGAATTTTCTCCGGCGAAAATTCCGGAACACTTGCCGGAATGCCAGATCCGGCATTAATTTCCATTGAAATGTATTAATGCCAGATCCGGTACTAAGTGTTCCGGAAAACCGGATCTGCATGCGCAGACCTTTAAAAATGTGAAAAAAATAAATACCGGATCCGTTTTTCCAGATGACACCGGAGAGACAGATCCGGTGCGTCAATGCATTTGTCAGCCTGATCCATATCCGGATCCGGATGCAAATGCAATCATTTTGCATACGGATTTCCGGATCCGGCAGGCAGTTCCGGCGACTGAAGTGCCTGCCAGAATCCAACAACGCAAGTGTGAAAGTAGCCTAAGCCAGTACTGTCTGCACTGATGAGGGCAATCACCCCAAAACAGCTGTTTGCAGATAGGTCAAACATTGACTTATAGATTAGCTATCTTACACCTGGTGGCATTTGAGGCAGAGCTTTTTAACCTCATAAGGACATAGGGCGTACATGTACGCCCTGATGTCCAAGTCCTTAAGGACACAGGGCGTACATGTAATCATTTAGCAGGCACTTTGTGACAATGCCGAGGGGGGTCCTGTGACCCCCCCGTGTCGGCGATCGCAGCTAACCGAAGGTCAATTCAGACCTGCGGTTTGCTGCATTTCCGGGTCATTCGGGTCTCTGATGACCCGATAACCTAGAATAGGGTGGAAATCGGTGGTGTGATAATATACTACCAATCACCATCCTTAGAGCCTGAGAGGTGGCGGTGACATCACCCCTGAGGATCGCATCCTATTGGCTGGATGGGCGGGGGTTAACTTCCCCCAGCTCTGCTCTCCTCCTCCACATGCTTCCGTGGAGCCAGGAGAGAGGAGCCCGTCCATCCACCTCTGAGCCCAGCACCACCACGTGAGCCACCATAGTGCCATCTGGCACTCAAAAGAGAGGTTTAGGGAAAGGTTAGATTAGGAAGGGAGACTGAGGGTTAGTTTAGCGGGGGAAAAAAGTGGGGTTTTTTTGTGCATCACCCTGATCGGCTGTCCAACCCTAGACCCCCCAGGGGTGCTGCAGCTTGAACCTCTGCCCCCCCCCCCCACACACACACACACAAACACATTTTTTGGGGCGCAAGCACCTTTTTTTGTGTGCGTGCGGTGACTGTGGCTGGCACTCTTAGCGTCCAGCGACTGTTAGCGAATCACCCACCCCACCGCTGATCAGCTTCATACCGCTGATCAGTGAGTTTGAATCATTTTTTTTGTGCGTGCGCTGACTGTAGTTTCCAAAACGGGGTCACTTTTTTGGAGTTTCTACTCTAGGGGTGCATCAGGGGGGCTTCAAATGGGACATGGTGTAAATAAACCAGTCCAGCAAAATCTGCCTTCAAGAAACCATATGGTGTTCCTTTCCTTCTGCGCCCTGCCGTGTGCCTGTACAGCAGTTTACGACCACATACTACAGAATTTAGGGCAATAAATATTGAGTTTTGTTTGGCTGTAAACGCTTGCTTTGTTACTGGAAAAAATGGATTAAAATGGAAAATGTGCCAAAAAATTGAAATTCTGAAATTTCATCTCCATTTGCCAATAACTGTTGTGGAACACTTAAAGGGTTAACAAAGTTTGTAAAATCAGTTTTAAATACCTTGAGGGGTGTAGTTTCTAAAATGTGGGCATTTTGGGGTGGTTTCTATTATGTAAGCCTCACAAAGTGACTTCAAAGTGACTTCAGACCTGAACTGGTCCTTAAAAAGCCCTGTATAAATAAAAGCGTTTTAAAGTTATTCACACCTAAAGTGACATTGGTCAAATTTGCAAAAAATGGCCTGGTCCTTAAGGTGAAAATGAGCCCGGTCCTCAAGGGGTTAAGAGTAGAGTTGAGCGGACACCGGGAGTTTGGGTTCAACAGGTTCAGCCGAACTTCACAAAAAAGTTTGGGACCAGTATCCGGAATTAACCCCAACTTGACCCCGAACCCCAACCCCATTGAAGTCAAAGGGGACTCAAACTTTTGGGCACTAAAATGTCTGTAAAAAAAGTCCTGGAAAGGGCTAGAGGGCTGCAAACGGCAGCAACAAGTGCCCTGCAAACAAATGTGGATAGGGAAATAACTTAAAATAAATAAAAATAAAAAATAAAAATCTTTATCTAGGAGGAGGAAATGGATGTGGAGTAGGAGGCTGAGGAGGCGTCAGGTGGGAATGCCATCAGCAGCTCGCCTACCAGCGTGCGTTTGTAGTCACGCATTTTTCGATCATTAACAGACGTTTTTACCAAATTTGGTTCCCTGTCAGCAATGCACAGCAGCGTTCTTTCACCAGCAAAACGGGGTTCATATCACCCACCAATGAAACAGATGATTTTTAAAAATGTAGGTCCCTGGCACCCAGGCAGGAGGGGTTAATTCACGGAAAAACAGGGTTCATGTAACCCACCAATGAAACAGACGATTTTAAAAAATGTAGGACCCTGGCACCCAGGCAGAGGAGGGGTTTATTCACGGCAAAAATTGTAATATTGCACCCAACAATTTAAAAGAAGATTTTTCTAATTCTCGGTCCCTGTCACCTATGCAGAGCAAGGATTTGTACCCGGCAAAAATGGTAATATTTCACCCAACAATTTAAAAGAAGATTTTTCTAATAAAAGAAGAGAAACAGGCGGCACCGCTGCTATTTTTAGCCCCGTAGCTACAGGTAAATCAGCGCTAATTCAGACTCACTGTGACAGTGGTACAATGGTCAACGGTGTTGCTCAGCTCCAATAGAGGATAGAACATCAATATAACCAAATGGAGTAATAAAGAGAGATGAGCGGCACTCACCAAGTCCATTCCAGAAACCTTCTTTATTGATCCATAGTGTATAAATGAACCAACGCCACTGAGGCATCGGGGGGGGGGGGGACACAAACAGGATTGCGGTAAAAGAGGAAGATTTTTCTAATTTTCGGTCCCTGTCACCTATGCAGAGCAGGCGTTTGTACCCGGCAAAAATGGTAGATTTTTACAAAATTATTTAACAGAAGATTTTTCAAATTTTCAGTCCCTGTCACCTATGCAGAGCAAGGGTTTTTACCCGGCAAAAATGGTAATATTTCACCCAACAATTTAAAAGAAGATTTTCCGCATTTTTGGTCCCTGTCACCTATGCAGAGCAAGGGTTTTTACCCGGCAAAAATGGTAATATTTCACCCAACAATTTAAAAGAAGATTTTCCGCATTTTTGGTCCCTGTCACCTATGCAGTGCGGGGTTACTTCACAGCAAAAAATTGGAATATGTCAACCCCTGAACTCCCAGATGGATTAACTATATTATTGTCCGCACATACGCAGTGTGCTAATATAATTCCTGGCCTTAAAAAATATGATTTTTTTTCAACACCCATGAATAACATGGATTTAAGTGGTATATTTTGGGGTGTAGGACCTTATCGTTCTCAACATCATCTTCCACCCAGTCTTCACCCCTGCCCTCTTTGTCGGTCTGCATACCGCAGAAAGCTGCAGCAGTCTTCCCATGTCCTCATCCTCAAACCTAAGTGGTTGGGCATCCGTGCACTCAATCTCTTCCACTTCTGGGGCAGGGCTATGGTTATTGCCCTGGGAAACCCTGCCAGCAGAGTCATCAAAAAGCATAAGAGACTGCTGCATGACTTGGGACTCTTGGGATTGCTTGGCTGATTTGCAAGGTGGTGAGGTGAAAGACTGATGGGCATGGGCTGCAGTTGCCAACTCTGAGCTTTCAGCAGGGGACAGGGTGGGAGACAACGTGAAGGAACTGGAGGCACTGTCAGCCACCCAATCTACTAGTGCCTATACTTGTTCTGGCCTCAACATTCGTAGAGCGGCATTCGGGCCTACCAAATAACGCTGCAGGTTCTGTCGCCTACTCATACTTGAGGAAGGCGTTTCACTTGGACCTGTAGTTGGCGCTGAACGGCCACATCCTCTCCCAACAAGAGCTCCACCAACACCACCACGACCATGCCCACATCCCTTATTTGATGTTCTCATTATTTGCGTTCGCCCACCATACTAACAGATGGTTTATCTCTGGTGTCAATTTAACTGCCAATAGTCAACAATTAAGTTCACTAACAGTAAGGCAGTGCCCGTGTCATAAACAGAATAAATTTCTTTAGGTCACACAACATTGTAACGGAGCAATTCAATACAATTACTTCACTATCACCAAAAATATGATTTTGCAAACCAACAATGTAAAAGAAGAAGTTAACGGTTTAATTTGACTGTCAGAAAAGCAGCATACACCACAAATGTGCTATCTACCACAAAACCTGTCTGTTTGCAACTAACTATGTAAATGCGGAGTTCAAAAGGTTACTAAAAATGACTGAAATACACGGTAGGCCTCTGATCTGCTATGTAGCACAAAACCAGTGTTTATTGCAACAAACTACAGAAATGCAGTATCACTGCTAAATTTTAAAATAGGTTTTTGTGCGTTGTATGCCAAACTGCTCTGTGGAACAACAATACAGGTTTATTTCCCCCATATACAGAAATGCAGTATGTCACGGCTATATTTAAATAGGTTTTTGTGCGTAGTATGCCAAACTGCTCTGTGGAACAACAATACGGGTTTATTTCCCCCAAATACAGGAATGCAGTATGTCACTGCTAAATGTTAAAATACGTATTTGTGCATTGTATGCCAAACTGCTCTGTGGAACAACAATATGGGTTTATTTCCCCCAAATACACAAATGCTGCATGTCACTGCTAAATTTTAAAATAGTTTTTTGTGCGTTGTATGCCAAACTGCTCAGTGGAACAACAATATGGGTTTATTTCCCCCAAATAGAGGAATGCAGTATGTCACTGCTAAATTTTAAAATACGTTTTTGTGTGTTGTATGCAAAACTGCTCTGTGGAACAACAATACGGGTTTATTTCCCCCAAATACACAAATGCTGCATGTAACTGCTAAATTTTAAAATACGTTTTTGTGCATTGTATGCAAAACTGCTTTGTAGAACAACAATATGGGTTTATTTCCCCCAATTACAGGAATGCAGTATGTCACTGCTAAATTTTAAAGTAGGTTTTTGTGCATTGTATGCAAAACTGCTCTGTGGAACAACAATAGGGGTTTATTTCCCCCAAATACAGGAATGCAGTATGTTGCCCTAAATCTAAAAACAGTATTTTCAGCGCTGTATGCAACAGTGCTCTATGGCACCACAATACAGGTTTTTGCCCCCAACTACAGAAATTCACTATGTCACCCCTAAATTATAAAATTGGTAATGTAGGGGGACCTGAATTTTTCCACCACTGAGTTACCAAAAAAGGATTAGACTGATGTCCCTGGCAGGCTGGCACACATGCAGGTCAGATGCAGTTCCAAGGACACTGCAGTTGCTAAAATGGCCACCGACCCCCACCTCACTAACAGATGGATTGAAAATTATTTGGCAGTATCACTGGGATTAGGGCTGGGTACAAAAATGTAGCATAGCACCCTCAATAATTGCTGTAGCTTGAAGATTTAACACCACCAAGTTCAACAGATTTCGTCCCTAATCTGTCCCGGCAGCATCCTATCCCTACACTGAGAAAAGCAGAGTGAAGTGCGGCCCTACGTGACTCCAGCTTAGATAGAGGCTGGGTCACATGCTGCACTTTCAAAAAGCAGGAAGAAATTGCCGAACGACGAACCCGAACTTTTACAGAAAGGTCTTTTTGACAGAATATGTGACAGTGGCCCAAACTCAGATATGAATGGATAGTATTGGATCAAATTATAGCATCAGCTGCATGTTTAACATACAAATACTGTGCCAGAACTAAGATCACTGCGTACATACAGCACCAGAACCAAGTTCAATGCATGAATACAGCACCAGAACCATGCTCAAAACAGCATCAGAACTGTGTCCACTACATAATACAGCACCAGAGCCAAACCCATAAAGAAAATACAGCACCAGTACAAAGTTCACCACATGAATACAGCACCAGAAGCTTGTACAGCACATATATATATCACCAGATTTTAAATGTTCACTACAGATATCATTTGAGTAGTCAGGTCAGCACTTACCATATAAGCTTGTACATTTTGAAACTATAGTTCCCAGTACAGGCTGATCAGTAGTAAAGGTATGCTGGGAGTTGTTTCTCAAACTACCACCATCATCAGCTGTAGATCATCCAGATGACTGCAGAATAATTATTTCCATTTAGTGACTTACAGGTGACGTCTCCTCCTGAGTGCTATTCCATCTGGTTCAGGCTACCATGATGACATCTCTCGGCTAGGGATGAGCGAACCCAAACTGGATAGTTCAGGTTCGTACCGCATTTTGGGGTGTTCGGGACCCGGACCCGAACATTTTCAAAAAAGTTCGGGTTCGGATCCGTTGTTCAGCGAATTCTTCCCGCTTTCTGAAGGGCTGCACAGCAGCCAATCAGCTAGCGATTTACTTCTTGCCCTAAGAAGCCATCACAGCCCTGCCTACTAATGGCATGGCTGTGATTGGCCAAGTGCAGCATGTGACCCAGCCTCTATTTAAGCTGGAGTCACGTAGTGCTGCACGTCACTGCTCTGATTAGTGTAGGGATAGGACGCAGCTGCTGTGAGGGTGAGATTAGGCAGGGAAAAGTCAGCAAAAACACCTAATGAAGTGATCGATCTCTGCTAGTTAATAGCTCACTGGTTTTTAGGCTGCACAGAGCGTTTTTATGTCACTTTTTTCTGGGGTGATCTGCGGCCATTTTGTGTCTTGTGGTGCACAAGCACAAGCTGCCACCAAATCCGTCAATCTATCAATACTAGGGTTTTTTTTTTTTTTTTCTATATTCTACATCAGGGGCTTGGCTGTGCTTATTGTCACCCCTAGAAACTCAGGATAGAAATTTCCATATTTTATTGAGGGGTTAAATTCAATTGCCAAAATAGCAATCCCCTAAATCTGTTGTCCCAGCAGTGGCTGGCAAAGTTTAATAGTGTCCGGCAGAGGATATATTTTGTTCTGGGGTGAAATTAAATTGCCAAAATAGCAATACCATAAATCAGTGGTTTCAGCTGTTGCTGGCCAAGTTTAATAGTGTCCGGCAAAGGATATATTTTGTTCTGGGGTGAAATTCAATTGCCAAAATAGCAATACCGTAAATCTGGTGTTCCAGCTGTGACTGGACAAGTTTCATAGTGTCCGTCATAGGATATATTATTTTCCGCGGTGAAATTCAGTTGCAAAAATAGAAATACCCTAAATCTGGTGTTCCAGCTGGGACTGGACAAGTTTAATAGTGTCCGCCAAAGGATATATTTTGTTCTGGGGTGAAATTCAATTGCCAAAATAGCAATACCGTGAATCTGGTGTCCCAGCAGTGGCTGGCCAAGTTTAATAGTGTCCGGCAAAGGATATATTTATTTCTAGGTTGAAATTCAGTTGCCAAAATAGCAATACCATAAATCTGGTGTCCCAGCAGTGGCTGGACAAGTTTCATAGTGTCCGTCATAGGATATATTATTTTCTGCGGTGAAATTCAGTTTCAAAAATATAAATACCGTGAATCTGGAGTCCCAGCAGTGGCTGGACAAGTTTAATAGTGTCCGGCAAAGGATATATTTTTTTCTGGGTTGAAATTCAGTTGCCAAAATAGCAATACCGTAAATCTGGTGTCCCAGCAATGGCTGGCCAAGTTTATTAGTGTACGGCAAAGGATTTATTATTTTCAGGGGTTAAATCCAGTTGCCAAAATAGAAATACCGTAAATCTGGAGTTCCAGCTGTGACTTGACAAGTTTAATAGTGTCTGGCAAAGGATATATTTTTTCTGGGGTGAAATTCAGTTGCAAAAATAGAAATAACATAAATCTGGTGTTCCAGCTGTGACTGGACAAGTTTCATAGTGTCCATCATAGGATATATTATAATCTGCAGTGAAATTCAGTTTCAAAAATAGAAATACCGTAAATCTGGTGTCCCAGCAGTGGCTGGCCAAGTTTATTAGTGTCCGGCAAAGGATTTATTATTTTCTGGGGTGAAATTCAGTTTCAAAAATAGAAATAACGTAAATCTGGTGTTCCAGCTGTGACTGGACAAGTTTCATAGTGTCCGTCATAGGATATATTATTTTCTGCGGTGAAATTCAGTTTCAAAAATATAAATTCCGTAAATCTGGTTTTCCAGCTGTGACTGGGCAAGTTTAATAGTGTCTGGCAAAGGATTTAGATTTTTTTCTGGGGTGAAATTCAATTGCCAATATGGCATTACCATAAATCAGTGGTTTCAGCTGTGGCTGGCCAAGTTTAATAGTGTCCGGCAAAGGATATATTTTTTTCTGGGGTGAAATTCAATTGCCAAAATAGCAATACCATAAATGAGTGGTTTCAGCTGTGGCTGGCCAAGTTTAATAGTGTCCGTCAAAGGATATATTATTTTCTGTGGTGAAAATCTGTTGCAAAATATAAATACAGAAATATGGTGTTCCAGCTGTGACTGGAAAAGTTTAATAGTGTCCGGCAAAGGATTTATTATTTTCTGGGGTGAAATTCAGTTGCCAAAATAGAAATACAGTAAATTTGGTGTTCCAGCTGTGACTGGATAAGTTTCATAGTGTCAGTCATAGGATATATTATTTTTTGCGGTGAAATTCAGTTGAAAAAATAGAAATACCGTAAATCTGGTGTTCCAGCTGTGACTGGACAAGTTTAATAGTGTCTGGCAAAGGATTTTGTTATTTTTCTGGGGTTATATTCAATTGCCAAAATAGCAATACCATAAATCAGTGGTTTTAGCTGTGGCTGGCCAAGTTTAATAGTGTCCGGCAAAGGATATATTTTTTTCTGGGGTGAAATTCAATTGTCAAAATAGCAATACCGTAAATCTAGTGTCCCAGCAGTGGCTGGCCAAGTTTAATAGTGTCCGGCAAAGGATATATTTTTTACTGGGGTGAAATTCAATTGCCAAAATAGCAATACCGTAAATCTGTTGTCCCAGCAGTGGCTGGCCAAGTTTAATAGTGTCCGGCAAAGGATTTATTATTTTCTGGAGTGAAATTCAGTTGCCAAAATAGCAATACCGTAAAGCTGGTGTCCCATCAGTGGCTGGCCAAGTTTAACCACTACAGGACCGCCTAATGCATGGATGCGTCCGGTGGGCGGTCCTGTAGTTCTGATCTGACGCATCGGCGCGTCATCTCGCGAGACGCGAGATTTCCTGTGAACGTGCACGCGTGCGCGCGCACGTTCACAGTCCCGCGTCTCAGGAGTTTAACTACAGCTGGCCAGCGATGATCAATCGCTGGCAGGCTGTAGATGCAAAATAAATCGCATCAAAGAGGTATATCAGACGCTGTTTTGTTAACAGCGTCTGATATACCTGCTACCTGGTCCTCTGGTAGTCCCATTTACTGGGATCGACCACCAGAGGACCAGGTAGCTATGTAAAGTTGCACCAAACACTACACTAACCCCCCCCCACCCCCCCTCACTTATTAACCCCTTGTTAACCCGTTGATCACCCCATCTAGATTCCCTGATCACCCCCTGTCACTAATCACCCCCCTGTCATTGATCACACCCCTTGTAAGGCTCCATTCAGACGTCCATATGTGTTTTGCGGATCCGTGGATTTACGGATCCGAGGATCTGATCCACGGATCCGCGCATCTGATCCAAGGATCCGCAGATCAGCAGATCCTCAAAACACGGACACCGGCAATGTGCTTTCTGCATTTTGCAGATCCGCACATTGCCAGAACTATATAGAAAATGTTCTATATTTTTGCGGAACAGAAGTGCAGACCCGGAAGCGCGGATCCGTAATTTCGGATCCGAGCAGGACAAAGTCTGTCCCCATAGAAATGAATGGGTCCGCAATTCCGTTCCGCAAACAGAATTGCGGACGTGTGAATGGGGCATAAGGGTCCCTTATCACCCCCAGATAGCTACTTGTTAGGTAGCTAGCGCCCAGCCCACTGCACCGCAGTCACTGATTTTGGCACAGATTTTTTCATCCACATTGATCGATGCAAATGAAAAAATCTGTGCCGTTCATTTATTTATTTTTTTTCAGCCCAGAGGCTGAACGGAATAAAAAAATCTCATTACCCGTATGCTCAATATAAGGAGAATCGCAGAAACTCCTAATGCTGGCCATATGTGTAATGATTGCGGAGACCCTCAAATGCCAGGGCAGTACAAACACCTCACATGTGACCCCATTTTAGAAAAAAGACACCCCAAGGTATTCCATGAAGGGTATGGTGAGTTCATGCAAAATTTTATTTTTTGTCACAAGTTAGTGGAATATGAGACTTTGTAAAAAAAAATATATATATATATCAAATTCCGCTAACTTGTGCCAATTTTTTTTTTTTCTGTGAACTCGCCATGCCCCTCACAGAATACCTTGGGGTGTCTTCTTTCCAAAATGGGGTCACTTGTGGGGTATTTATACTGCCCTGGCATTTTAGGGGTCCTAAAGCGTGAGAATCCAAATGTGTAAAAATGCCCTGTGAAATCCTAAAGGTACTCATGGGAATTAGGGCCCCTTTGCGTATCTTGGCTGCAAAAAAGTGGCACACATGTGGTATCGCTGAACTCAGGAGAAGTAGGGCAATGTGCCTTGGGGTATATTTTTATATATACCCATACTTTGTGTGAAAAATATCGCTGTAAACGACAACTTTTTACATTTTTTTATTCAAAGTTGTCAATTTACAGAGATATTTCTCTCACCCAGCATTTACAGTATAGGTATATGTAAAAATACACCCCAAAACACATTGCTCTACTTCTCTTGAGTACGGCGATACCACATGACTGACACTTTTTTGCAGCCAAGATGCGCAAAGGGGCCCTAATTCCCATGAGTACCTTTAGGATTTCACAGGGCATTTTTACGCATTTGGATTCTCACTCTATAGGGCCCCTAAAATGCCAGGGCAGTATAAATACCCCACAAGTGACCCCATTTTGGAAAGAAGACACCCCAAGGTATTCTGTGAGGGGCATGGTGAGTTCACTGAATTTTATTTTTGGCACAAGTTAGCGGAAATTGATATTTTTTTACCTTGGGGTGTCTTCTTTCCAAAATGGGGTCACTTGTGGGGTAGTTATACTGACCTGGCATTTTAGGGCCCCTAAAGCGTGAGAAGAAGTCTGGAATCCAAATGCGTAAAAATGCCCTGTGAAATCCTAAAGGTACTCATTGGAATTTGGGCCCCTTTGCGCATCTTGGCTGCAAAAAGTGTCACTCATGTGGAATCGCTATACTCAGGAGAAGTAGGGCAATGTGCTTTGGCGTGTATTTTTATATATACCCATGTTGGGTGAGAGAAATATCTCTGTAAACGACAACTTTTAAAATTTTTATACAAAGTTGTAAGTTTACAGAGATATTTCTCTCACCCAGCATTTACAGTATAGGTATATGTAAAAATACACCCCAAAACACATTGCTCTACTTCTCTTGAGTACGGCGATACCACATGACTGACACTTTTTTGCAGCCAAGATGCGCAAAGGGGCCCTAATTCCCATGAGTACCTTTAGGATTTCACAGGGCATTTTTACGCATTTAGATTCTCACTCTATAGGGCCCCTAAAATGCCAGGGCAGTATAAATACCCCACAAGTGACCCCATTTTGGAAAGAAGACACCCCAAGGTATTCTGTGAGGGGCATGGTGAGTTCACTGAATTTTTATTTTTTGGCACAAGTTAGCGGAAATTGATATTTTTTTTTACCTTGGGGTGTCTTCTTTCCAAAATGGGGTCACTTGTGGGGTAGTTATACTGACCTGGCATTTTAGGGGCCCCTAAAGCGTGAGAAGAAGTCTGGAATCCAAATGCGTAAAAATGCCCTGTGAAATCCTAAAGGTACTCATTGGAATTTGGGCCCCTTTGTGCATCTTGGCTGCAAAAAAGTGTCACTCATGTGGAATCGCCATACTCAGGAGAAGTAGGGCAATGTGTTTTGGCGTGTATTTTTATATATACCCATGTTGGGTGAGAGAAATATCTCTGTAAACGACAACTTTTTAAAAAATTTTATACAAAGTTGTAAGTTTACAGAGATATTTCTCTCACCCAACATGGGTATATGTAAAAATACACCCCAAAACACATTGCCCTACTTCTCCTGAGTACGGCGATACCACATGTGTGCCACTTTTTTGCAGCCTGGGTGCATAAAGGGGCGTAAAGTCCAACGAGTACCTTTAAGTTTTACAAGGTTGTTCACAATTTAGCCCCGCCCAAAATGCCAGAACAGTAAACACACCCCACAAATGACCCCATTTCGGAAAGTAGACACCCCAAGGTATTCACTGAGGGGCATAGTGAGTCCGTGGGAGATTTTTTTTTTTTTTTGCCAGAAGTTAGCAGAAATGGAAACTTTATTATTATTTTTTTCCTCAGAAAGTGCAATTTTCTGCTAACTTGTGAAAAAAAATGAAATGATACATGGACTCACCATGCCCCTTCGCGAATACTTTGGGGTGTCTTCTTTCTAAAATGGTGTCATTTGGGGGGTATTTATACTATCCTGGCATTCTAGCACCTGAAGAAACATGACAGGTGCTCAGAAAGTAAGAGCTGCTTCAAAATGCGGAAATTCACTTTTTTGCACCATTGTTCGTAAACGCTATAAGTTTTACCCAAACCAATAAATATACACCTATTGAATTTTTTTTATCAAAGACATGTAGAACAATAAATTTAGAGAAAAATTTATATAGAAATGTAGTTTTTAAAAAAAAATTTACAACAGAAAGTGAAAAATGTCATTTTTTTGCAAAAATGTAGTTAAATTTTTATTAATGGCAAAAAAAGTAAAAATGTCAGCAACAATGAAATACTACCAAATGAAAGCTCTATTAGTGAGAAGAAAAGGAGGTAAAATTCATTTGGGTGGTAAGTTGCATGACGGAGCAATAAACGGTGAAAATAGTGTAGTGCAGAATTGTAAAAAGTGGCCTGATCATTAAGAGTGTTTAATCTAGGGGGGCTGAAGTGGTTAATAGTGTCCGGCAAAGGATTTATTATTTTCTGGGGTGAAATTCAGTTGCCAAAATATAAATACCGTAAATCTGTTGTTCTAACTGTTACTGGACAAGTTTAATAGTGTCCGGCAAAGGATATATTTTTTTCTGCGGTGAAATTCAGTTGCAAAAATAGAAATAACATAAATCTGGTGTTCCAGCTGTGACTGGACAAGTTTCATAGTGTGCGTTATAGGATACATTATTTTCTGAGGTGAAATTCAGTTTCAAAAATAGAAATACTGTAAATCTGGTGTCCCAGCAGTGGCTGGTTCCAAGTTTAATACTGTCCGTCAAAGGATATATTTTTTTCTGGGGTGAAATTCAGTTGCAAAAAAATTTATACCGTAAATCTGGTGTTCCATCTGTGACTGACAAGTTTAATAGTGTCTGGCAAAGGATTTATTATTTTCTGGGGTGAAATTCAGTTGCCAAAATAGAAATATAGTAAATCTGGTGTTCCAGCTGTGACTGGACAAGTTTGACAGTGTCCATCATAGTATATTTTATTTTCTGTGGTGAAATTCAGTTTCAAAAATAGAAATACCGTAAATCTGGTGTTCCAGCTGTTGCAGGCCTAGTTTAAATCTGTCTGTAAAAGGGTTTCTGGGCTGAAATTTAATTGCCAAAATAGCAATACCCTGAATCTGGTGTTTTAGCTGTGACTGGACAATTTCCCTAGTGTCCGTCAAAGGATAGATTTTGTTCTGTGGTGAAATACAGTTGCAAAAATAGAAATACAGTAAATCTGGCGTTCCAGCTGCGACTGAACAAGTTTAATAGTATCCGTCAAAGGAAAGATTTTGTTCTGGGGTGAAATTCCCTGAATCTGGTGTTCCAGCTGTGACTGGACAATTTCCCTAGTGTCCGTCAAAGGATAGATTTTGTTCTGTGGTGAAATACAGTTGCAAAAATAGAAATACAGTAAATCTGGTGTTCCAGCTGCGACTGAACAAGTTTAATAGTGTCCGGCAAAGGATTTATTATTTTTTGGGGTGAAATTCAGTTGCCAAAATAGCAATACCATAAATCATTGGTTTCAGCTGTGGCTGGACAAGTTTAATACTGTCCGGCAAAGGATAGATTTTAAATTGTTGGGTAAAATATTACAATTTTTGCCAGGTACAATCCCCTGCACTGCATAACTGACAGGGAACCTACAATTGGCGGTTACATTCTTGCATGAAATTAAGCCTTTTTGGGCTGTGAAGCCAAAGGTAGTCTCCAAACACTGTTTTTTTATTTTTTATTTTACAACAATGGTTGGGTGAGGTCAGTATTCATGTCTATTCTGCATAAGGTTCAAACAAGTCCTGTGGAATCCATGTCTGGTTCTTTTTAATAAACGAAAGCTTAGTTGCCAACATTGTCTGCGGACAGGCGGCTGCACTTGTCTATGATAATGCCCCAGCCATGCTAAACACACGTTCAGACAATACAGTGGCTGCAGGGTAGGCCAGCACCTCCAAGGCGTAAAGGGCAACCTCAGGACATGTGCCCAATTTGAAGATCCAGAAGTTGAATGGGCCAGACCCAGTGGCATAGCTAGAAATGATTGGGCACCACATAAAATTTTTGAATGGGGCCCCCCTCCCCCAGTAATTTTTGCGCAACCCCTTCCTTTCATGCCGCCATGCCTGTGGCTACTAAAGATCGCTCTCTCAGACCAGGCCCAGCAGCTGTTCCATTCGCTTTCTACACTGTCTATACTGCCACTGTATATGATTTCATTGTATAATACTGTTGAGGGGGCCCTGACAAAGTCCTTTACTCCTCCTCCTTCTCCTCCTTTTCCTGTATGGGCCCTTTCTAGGTCACGGCCCCAAAGCAGTTGCTTCCCCTGCTTCCCCTGTAGCTATTCCCCTAGGCAGACCCATCAGTCAGTACGTGTACTGTTCCGACATGTTGCTGAAATGCTGCCTCCTGCTAAGATCTTCCAGATCTGCTGGTGGTGCAGGTTGTTGTGGCATGATGACAAAGCTTTTCCACATTTTGCCAATGATAAACCTGCCTTCTGAGGTCTTGGTGGTGACCCAGCTGCTTTGGCAAATTCTTCCTCCTCCTCCTCTTTCTTCACCTTGTGCTTCCACTGAGTCCACTGTGTCAGGTGTAAATGCCATCAGCAGCGTGTCTACTAGCGGGCTCATCTTCCTATCACACTCCAGTGAGGGAATTAAGGACGGCACGTTGTCCTTGTAATGGGGATGCAGCAGGGTGGCCACCCAGTAAGCAGCACAAGTTAGAATGTGGCAGTAACTGGGCGGCCATTGCGCGGGCACTGCAGCATGTTGTCGCTCATGTCTGCCAGGCTGCCCAGAGGCAAGGACAAGCTATCCTCTTTGAGGGAGGTATATCATCTGTGTCCTCTGTATCCCCCAGCGTTCCTCCTACTCCTCCTTATCCTCCAGAACTGTTCCCTGGCTGGACAATTGTGTTCCAGGCCAGGGCCTATGTTGGTGCAGGAACCCACCCTCCGAGCCACTTGTAATTGGCTGGCCTTAAGTTAAGGATAAGGCGTGTATATAGTTTTGTTTGTTTATATAGTTACTTTAGCTGCATTATAGTTATTTAAATATTTTTTAAGTAAATTTGTAAATAGTTTGTTAATGGTTTGAGTGAAAGGGGGGGGGGGGGGTGTTGAGTGTGTAGGGTGTGAGGCTGTTTGGGTTAATTTTCCATCCGCTTTCTATACTGTCTATACTGCCACTGTATATAATTTCATTGTATAATACTGTTGAGGGGGCCCTGACAAAGTCTTTTAGTTCTCCTCCTTCTCCTCCTGGATGGGCCCCTTATAGGTCAGGGACCCAAAACAGTAACTTCCCATGCTTCCCTGTAGCTACGCCCATGGGCAAACCCATCAGTCAGTATGTGTACTCTTCCACCATGTTGCTAAAATGCTGCCTCCTGCTAACACGTTCCAGATCTGCTGGTAGTGCAGGTTGTTGTGGCGTGATGACAAAGCTTTCCCACATTTCGCCAATGCTAACCCAGCCTTCTGAGGTGCTGATGGTGATCCAGCTGCCCGTGAGCTGGCTTGGGTGCCACCCTGCTGAGAACACGGTTCCTCCTACTCCTCCTCATCCTATTTATCCTCCTCATCATCCAGAACTGTGCCCTGGCTGGACAATTGTGTTCCAGGCCAGGGCCTATGTGGGTGCAGGAACCCACCCTCCAAGCCATTTGTAATAGGCTGGCCTTAGGTTAAGGATAAGGCGTGTATATAGTTTTGTTTGTTTGTATGGTTAGTTTAGCTGCATTATAGTTATTTAATATGTTTTTAAGTAAATTTGTAAATAGTTTGTTAATGGTTTTAGTGAAAGGGGGGGGGGAGGGTGTTGTGTGTATTCGATTAACTGAATTGATTTTCACTGTCTGGTGTTTAGGAATTTCTGCACCCCAAATTCAGCACATGTGGCAGGCAGGGGATGTGCGTCAAACCGGCTAGGCCCAGACCTGCTAATACATTTTGCCCCTTTAGCGCAGAACACCAGGCCGGGCTGAAGGCTCAATGGCACCCACCAATCATCTGTCTGTTGTTCCATGCCTGTCCACAGCTCCTGCGCGTTGTGGGGTTTTTCCCACAAACACACAAGTTTTAAAACAGACTGCTGTCATTTCCCCTGGCTGTGCTGCTGTGGGTGGTAAAGGTGTTACACTGAGTGGATAATGGGGTGGTAGAGGAGGAGGAGGAGGATGCAGAATAGGAGGAGGAGGTGACAGGATACAAAGAGAAATGCATAGCAATCCTCGGGGGCGGAAGGACATTCGTAAAAATGCTATCCGCCTCTTGGCCAGCTGCTACATTTACCCACTGTGTTGTTGGTTATGTGGACGTTGCCATAGACAGAGTTGCGCAGTGCACACCTGATTTTGACCGCCACTTGGTTGTGCAGGGAAGGGATGGCTCGCCTGCAAAAGTAGCGGCGGCTGGGATACATGTACTGTGGGACCGCCATAAGGTTTTTAAAACTGCCCACAAGACAGAATGACAGCATTTCAAAGGACCAGGAAGTTTAAAATAAGGCATTCAGAGCCATGGGTAGGGGGTACTTCCTCTTTCTATTTCTTTTTCTGTCCAGTGTTTGGGAGATGGACAGCGTATAGCTGAACACTTTCATGGGATTTGGTGGAGATGCTTGGTGACGATGACAGATGTGGTGGGGTTGCTGCCACATCCTTTGTTTGCTGGGTGACAGGTGCTACTGTCACTCACTTGGGCTCAAGTTTAGAATGTTTATGTATTATTTTTCTCTATTTTATGTTATTTTAAGTCATTTCCCTATCCACATTTGTTTGCAGGGGATTTACCTACATTTTGCTGCCTTTTGCAGCCCTCTAGCCCTTTCCTGGGCTATTTTACAGCCTGTTTAGTGCCCAAAAGTTCGGGTCCCCATTTACTTCTCAAACCCGAACATCCAGGTGTTTGCTCAACTCTAGTTAAATTCAATTGCCAAAATAGAAATCCCCTAAATCTGGTGTTCCAGCTGTGGCTAGCCAAGTGTAATACTGTCTGCTGTCTGGCAAAGGATAGATTTTTTTCTGTGGTGGAATTCAATTGACAAAATAGCAATCCCCTAAATCTGGTGTCCCAGCAGTGGCTGGCAAAGTTTAATAGTGTCCGGCAAAGGATATATTTTTTTCTGGGGTGAAATTCAATTGCCAACATAGCAATACCATAAATCAAGGGTTTCAGCTGTGCCTGGCCAAGTTTAATAGTGTCTGGCAAAGGATGTATTTTGTTCTGGGGTGAAATTCAATTGCCATAATAGCAATACCGTAAATCTGGCGTCCCAGCAGTGGCTGGCCAAGTTTAATAGTGTCCGGCAAAGGATTTATTATTTTCTGGTGTGAAATTCAGTTGCCAAAATAGCAATACCGTAAATCTGGTGTCCCAGCAGTGGCTGGACAAGTTTCATATTGTGTGTCATAGGATATATTATTTTCTGCTGTGAAATTCAGTTTCAAAAATATAAATACCGTAAATCTGGTGTTCCAGCTGTGGCTGGACAAGTTTAATAGTATCCGGCAAAGGATATATTTTGTTCTAGGGTAAAATTCAATTGCCAAAATAGAAATACCGTAAATCTGGCGTCCCAGCAGTGGCTGGCCAAGTTTAATAGTGTCCGGCAAAGGATTTATTATTTATTGGGGTGAAATTCAGTTGCCAAAATAGCAATACCGTAAATCTGGTGTCCCAGAAGTGGCTGGCCAAGTTTAATAGTGTCCGGCAAAGGATTTATTATTTTCTGGGGTTAAATTCAGTTGCCAAAATAGAAATACCGTAAATCTGGTGTTCCAGCTGTGACTGGACACTGTTCATAGTGTCCATCACAGGATATATTATTTTCTGCGCTGAAATTCAGTTTCAAAAATATAAATACCCTAAATCTGGTGTTGCAGCTGTGGCCTGAAAAGTTTAATAGTGTCCGGGAAAGGCTATATTTTGTTCTGGGGTGAAATTCAATTGCCAAAATAGCAATACCATAAATCAGTGATTTCAGCTGTGGCTGGCCAATTTTAATAGTGTCCGGCAAAGGATGTACTTTTTTTCTGGGGTGAAATTCAGTTGCAAAAATAGAAATAACATAAATCTGGTGTTCCAGCTGTGACTGGACAAGTTTAATAGTGTCCGTCAAAGGATATATTATTTTCTGCGGTAAAATTCAGTTTTAAGAATAGAAATACCGTAAATCTGGTGTTGCACCTGTGACTGAACAAGTTTAATAGTATCCGTCAAAGGATAGATTTTGTTCTGGGGTATAATTCAATTTCCAAAATAGCAATACCCTAAATCTGGTGTTCCAGCTGTGACTGGACAATTTCCCTAGTGTCCGTCAAAGGATATATTATTTTCTGGGGTGAAAGTCAATAGCAAAAATAGAAATGCAGTAAATCTGGTGCTCCAGCTGTGACTGGACAAGTTTCATAGTGTCCGTCATAGGATATATTATTTTCTGCGGTGAAATTTAGTTGCAAAAATATAAATACCGTAAATCTGGTGTTCCAGCTGTGGCTGGACAAGTTTAATAGTATCCGGCAAAGGATATATTTTGTTCTGGGGTGAAATTAAATTGCCAAAATAGCAATACCATAAATCAGTGGTTTCAGCTGTGGCTAGTCAAGTTTAATAGTGTCCGGCAAAAGATATATTTTTTTTCTGGGGTGAAATTCAATTGCCAAAATAGAAATACCGTAAATCTGGTGTCGCAGCAGTGGCTGGTCAAGTTTAATAGTGTCCGGCAAACGATTTATTATTTACTGGTGGGAAATTCAGTTGCCAAAATAGCAATACAGTAAATCTGTTGTCTCAGCAGTGGCTGGACAAGTTTAATAGTGTCCGGCAAAGGATTTATTATTTTTTGCGGTGAAATTCAGTTGCCAAAATAGAAATACCGTAAATCTGGTGTTCCAGCTGTGACTGGACAAGTTTCATAGTGTCCATCACAGGATACATTATTTTCTGCGGTGAAATTCAGTTTCAGAAATATAAATACCGTAAATCTGGTGTTCCAGCTGTGGCTGGACAAGTTTAATAGTGTCCAGCTAAGGATATATTTTGTTCTGGGGTGAAATTCAATTGCCAAAATAGCAATACCATAAATCAGTGATTTCAGCTGTGGCTGGCCAATTTTAATAGTGTCCGGCAAAGGATATATTTTTTTCTGGGGTGAAATTCAGTTGCAAAAATAGAAATAACATAAATCTGGTGTTCCAGCTGTGACTGGACAAGTTTAATAGTGTCCGTCAAAGGATATATTATTTTCTGCAGTGAAATTCAGTTTTAAAAATAGAAATACCGTAAATCTGGTGTTGCAGCTGTGACTGAACAAGTTTAATAGTATCTGTCAAAGGATAGATTTTGTTCTGGGGTGAAATTCAATTGCCGAAATAGCAATACCCTAAATATGGTGTTCCAGCTGTGACTGGACAATTTCCCTAGTGTCCGTCAAAGGATATATTATTTTCTGGGGTGAAAGTCAGTAGCAAAAATAGAAATACAGAAAATCTGGTGCTCCAGCTGTGACTGGACAAGTTTCATAGTGTCCGTCATAGGATATATTATTTTCTGTGGTGAAATTCAGTTGCAAAAATAGAAATACTGTAAATCTGGTGTTCCAGCTGTGGCTGGACAAGTTTAATAGTGTCCGGCAAAGGATATATTTTTTTCTGGGGTGAAATTCAATAGCTAAAATAGCAATACCATAAATCAGTGGTTTCAGCTGTGGCTGGCCAAGTTTAATAGTGTCAGTCAAACAACATATTATTTTTTGGGGTGAAATTCAATTGCCAAAATAGCAATACCCAAAATCTGGTGTTTCAGTTGTTGCAGGTCAAGTGTAAATCTGTCCGTAAAAGGGTATATTACACTCAGCGTGCATTTCCAAGTGTATTTCTTTCCGTTAAAGGGTATATTACAGTAAGTGTTAAAATACAGCATAATCCTCTACATTTGCACACACTGTTTTGCATCTCTAAGTGTATTTCTTTCCGTTAAAGGGTATATTACACAAAGTGTTAAAATACAAGTGCTGAAAGCATAATCCTATGTATTTTTTCACACGCTACTGTGCAACTCAAAGTGTAAAACTGTCCGTAAAAGGATACCTTTCATCCAGGGCCTAAATACTAGGCCTTTATGTTCACGCTTATTGCTGCACTTGCTGACTGCAATAATAATGATGTTTTGCTGCCCAATGTGACATGCGATACAGTGCCAGGTTGGCAGCATCTGCGCAGGTGCCCTAGTACTTTTCGCTGTCCATATTCGATATGTTCAGTATGTTTTGTACATCATATTGCACTTGCCTTGAGGTGGCTGCGTCCACCAAATGCGCTTTGTATTTTACTTGTATACTTCAATAAAAATTATTGACAACTAAATACTAGGCCTACAATTGATATTCCCCTAAATCTGTGGTTACTGCTGTGCCTGGATTAGTGTAATACGGTACATAAATAGATAGCAAGATAGTGTTAGGTGCCTGTAAAAAAAGGCCTGAATTTGAATTCAATACATTGGGCCAAATAATTTTTTTCTTATCGTGGTGAACGGTAAGAATTAGGAAAACATCTAGTAAGGGACGCGGACATGTTCGTGGTGTTGTTAGTGGACCCTCTAGTGCTGGGAGAGGACATGGACGTTCTGCCACAGCCACACGTCCTAGTGAACCAACTACCTCAGGTTCCAGTACCCGCCAAAATTTACAGCGATATTTGGTGGGGCCCAATGCCGTTCTAAGTATGGTAAGGTCTGAGCAAGTACAGGCACTAGTCAATTGGGTGGCCGACAGTGGATCCAGTATGCTCACAACATTATCTCCCACCCAGTCTTCTTCAGAAAGCGCACAGGTGGTGCCTGAAAACCAAGCCCATCAGTCTGTCACATCACCCCCATGCATATTAGGGAAACTGTCTTAGCCTCAAGTTATGCAGCAGTCTCTTATGCTGTTTGAAGACTCCAAGGGAATCCACCTAGCCCTTCCCCAGTGGTGGAAGACATAGAATGCACTGATGCACAACCACTTATGTTTCCTGATGATGAGGACATGGGAATACCACCTCATCGGAGTCCGCACGTCTCTGATGATGATGAAACACAGGTGCCAACTGCTGCATCTTTTTGCAGTGTGCAGACCGAACAGGAGGTCATGCAGGAAGACTGTGTGGAAGACGATGCAGGGGACGATGAGGTCCTAGACCCCACATGGAATGACGGTCGTGCCATTGACTTTCATAGTTCAGAGGAAGAGGCAGTGGTGAGACCAAGCCAACAGCGTAGCAAAAGAGGGAGCAGGGGGCAAAAGCAGAACAGCCGCTGCCAAGAGAGTTCACTTGCTACTGGCCACCGTCAACAGGGACCAAGCAGCCCAAAGGCAGCTTCAAGGAGTTCCCTGGCATGGCACTTCTTGAAACAATGTGCTGACGACAAGACCCGAGTTGTTTGCACGCTGTGCCATCAGAGCCTGAAGCAAAGCATTAACGTTCTGAACCTTAGCACAACCTGAACGACCAGGCATCTACATGCAGAGCATGAACTGCAGTGGAGTAAACACCTTAAAAACAAGGAACTCACTCATGCTCCCCCTGCTACCTCTTCTGCTGCTGCCGTGGCCTCTTCCTCCGCCTCGGGAGGAATGTTGGCACCTGCCGCCCACCAAACATAGGATGTGCCACCAACACCACCACCTCCATCACCAAGCATCTCCACCATATCACACGGCAGCGTTCAGCTCTCCATCTCACAAACCTTGGAGAGAAAGCGTAAATTCCAACCTACCCACCCTCGAGCCCTGGGCCTGAATGCCAGCATTTCTAAACTAATGGCCTTTGAAATGCTGTCATTCAGGCTGGTGGACACAGACAGCTTCAAACAGCTGATGGCGATGGCTGTCCCACAGTATGTTGTTCCCAGCCGCCACTACTTTTTCAAGAGAGCCGTGCCTTCCCTGCACAACCAAGTATCTGATAAAATCAAGTGTGCACTGCGCAACGCCATCTGTGGCAAGGTCCACCTAACCACAGATACGTGGACCAGTAAGCACGGCCAGGGATGCTATATCTCCCTAACTGCACACTAGGTAAATGTAGTGGTGGCTGGGCTCCAGACGGAGAGTTCTTTGGCGCACTATCTTCCACCGCTAAGGATCGCAGGGCATCATTCTTTGCCTCTTGTAGCCTCCTCCTCCTACTCGGCTTCCTCCTCCTCTGCTTCTAACTGCTCATCCAGTCAGCCACACACCTTCACCACCAACTTCAGCACAGCCCGGGGTAAACGTCAGCAGGCCGTTCTGAAACTCATATGTTTGGGGTACAGGCCTCACACCGTGCAGGAGTTGTGGCGGGGTATTGAACAACAGACCGACCAGTGGTTGCTGCCGGTGGGCCTCAAGCCCAGCCTGGTGGTGTGCGATAATGGGCAAAATCTCGTCGCAGCTCTGGGACTAGCCGGTTTGACGCACATCCCTTGCCTGGCGCATGTGCTGAATTTGGTGGTGCAGAAGTTCATTCATAACTACCCCTACATGTCAGAGCTGCTGCATAAAGTGCAGGCCGTCTGTGCATGCTTCGGGCATTCACATCATGCTGCTGCTCACCTGTCTGCGCTACAGCGTAACTTCGGCCTTCCCGCTCACCGCCTCATATGCGACGTGCCCACCAGGTGGAACTCCACCTTGCACATGCTGGAGCAGGCCATAGTGGAGTTTCAGCTGCAGCAAGCACGGGTCAGTCGCACTGCGGAAGAGCACCACTTCACCACCAATGACTAGGCCTCCACGCGAGACCATTGTGCCCTGTTGCGCTGTTTCGAATACTCCACCAACATGGCCAGTGGCGATGACGCCGTTATCAGCGTTACAATACCATTTCTATGTCTCCTTGAGAAAACACTTAGGGCGATGATGGAAGAAAAGGTGGCCCAGGAGGAGTAGGAGGAGGAAGAGGGGTCATTTTTAGCACTTTCAGGCCAGTCTCTTAGAAGTGGCTCAGAGGGAGGTTTTTTGCAAAAGCAGAAGCCAGGTACAAATGTGGCCAGCCAGGGCCGACTACTGGAGGACGAGTATGAGGAGGTGGAGGAGGAGGAGGATGAAACATGTTCACAGAGGGGTGGCATCCAACTCAGCTCAGGCCCATCACTGGTGCGTGGCTGGGGATGAAATGGAGAACGATGACGAAACTCCTCCCACAGAGAAAAGATTGTCCTTACCTCTGGGCAGCCTGGCACACATGAACGACTACATGCTGAAGTGCCTGCTCAACAATAGCAGAGTTGCCCATATTTTAACGTGTGGGGACTACTGGGTTGTCACCCTGCTGAATCCCCGGTACAAAGACAATGTGCCCACCTTACTTCCTGCACTGGAGCGTGATAGGAAGATGCGCGAGTACAAGTGCACGTTGGTAGACGCGCTACTGAGAGCATTCTCAAATGTCACAGGGGAACAAGTGGAAGCCCAAGGTGAAGGCAGAGGAGTAGGAAGAGGTCGCCAACGCAGCTGTGTTACGGCCAACTCCTCTGAGGGCAGGTTAGCATGGCAGAAATGTGGAAAAGTTTTGTCACCACGCCACAGCTAACTGCACCACCACCTGATACAGAACGTGTTAGCAGGAGGCAGCATTTCACAAACATGGTGGAACAGTATGTGTGCACACCCCTCCACGTACTGACTGATGGTTCGGCCCCATTCAACTTCTGGGTCTCCAAATTGTCCATGTGGCCAGAGCTAGCCTTTTATGCCTTGGAGGTGCTGGTCTGCCCGGCGGCCAGCGTTTTGTCTGAACGTGTATTCAGCACGGCAGGTGGCGTCATTACTGACAAACGCAGCCGCCTGTCCACAGCCAACGTGGACAAGCTGACGTTCATAAAAATGAACCAGGCATGGATCCCACAGGACCTGTCCATCCCTTGTGCAGAATAGACATGTATAACTGCCTCCCCTTAACTATATATTCTTGTACTCCAGGGCACTTTTTTATTGAATCCTCTTTTTTCATTTTACCATTATTTTGCGGGGCAACCCAAAGTTGAATGAACCTCTCCTTCGTCTGGGTGCCATGGCCCTGAGTCTGTGAATGAGGCCTGTGGCACTGCAGGCAGACATGAATACTTTTTGGCTGTGATGAGAACATAAACTCCCATAGCATTCCCACCTGATGCCACCCCAACCTCCTATTCCACCTCCTCCTCCTCCAAGTTGCCAATTGATATTGATTAATTTTTATTTATTTTATTTTATTTTACGTTATTTCCCTATCCACATTTGTTTGCAGGGGATTTACCTACATTTTGCTGCCTTTTGCAGCCCTCTAGCCCTTTCCTGGGCTATTTTACAGCCTTTTTAGTGCCCAAAAGTTCGGGTCCCCATTGACTTCAATGGGGTTCGAGTTCGGGGTGAAGTTCGGGTTGAGTTCGGATCCCGAACCCGAACATTTTCGGGAAATTCGGCCGAACTTCTCGAACCCGAACATCCAGGTGTTCCCTCAACTCCACTCTCGGTCACTATTGGGCTCTGCAGATTTTGCCGATAAGATGTCTTCTCACATTTCCAACACATTGGCACCCTGCATACTAACACAAACTGATCTTAGTGCCACATGCTATGCCCTGAATATATTAGCAGCATTAGTGCTACATAGAGGGACCCCAATGGTAGTGACAAATACTATGTGCCCTCTGTATATAGTGCCACACACTCTGTGCCCTGTGTAGACACTGCCATATGCCCTGTGTCCTCTGTATATAGTGCCACACACTCTCTGCCATTGCAGAGGGTGCTAGAAATGTCCAGGATATTGTACTCGCGTTTCTGCTGTTCTTAAAGAGGACCTTTCATCAGGGTAAAAAATGTGTACCAAGTATGCTGACATGTAGAGTGGCGCCCAGGGATCTCCCTGCACTTACTATTATCCCTGGGCGCCGCTCCGTTCGCCCGGTATAGGCTCCGGTATCTTCTAGGACTTGGTTCTACTAGGAGGAGCCTAGTATCACTTGGCTATAGTAGGCGTATCCCAGGCTGTAGCGCTGGCCAATCGCAGCGCACAGCTCATATCCTGGGAGAAAAAAAACCTCCCAGGATATGAGCTGTGCGCTGCGATTGGCCAGCGCTACAGCCTGGGATATGCCTACTATAACCAAGTGATACTAGGCTCCTCCTAGTATAACCAAGTCCTAGAATATACCGGAGCCTATGCTGGGCAAAGGGAGCGGCGCCCAGGGATAATAGTAAGTGCAGGGAGATCCCTGGGCGCCGCTCTACATGTCAGCGTACTTAGCTCGCATTTTTTACCCTGATGAAAGGTCCTCTTTAAGTGGAAAGCAACGCCCTCCTGGACTTGGAGCGACAGAGCGAATGACTCTACACACAACGTAAAGTGGTGAATTATTTTTGTCATGGTCTAGACCACCTCAGCAAGGGAGCATGTGTTGTTTCAAGGTCAGGCAGTGGCAGTTCAACAGAGATGCCTGTTTTGTACTGAAGCTCAAAGAGGCCACAAAATGTTGTGGGACAACAGTGGCAGAAACTGCCATCCCCTTCATTTTTATCTTAGGACAGATGCTCACGCTGATGCAACAAGGGATGGCGGAAGAACAACAGCTTCTGCATCTTTCTGGCAGAGCTGTAGCTGTTGGAGACCCACATATAGAAAGTTCCATGGAGGAGGAGGATGAAGAGCACCACTGGAGGAGGAGGAGTCAGTGGTGGAGGAGTAGATGGATGATGATGGCTACAGCCATGATGACCAATCACCTCAGTGGGGGGCAGGGCTGGAAAAACTGAGTCCTCCAGCACACTGGCCAGAATGGCAAGCTGTATGCTTGTTTGCTTATGTAATTACATAATATATAAAGCAGTGTGGTTATTACTGGATAGCCAGGCTTTTAGACCCTCTCTATTACCCTGGGAACACACCTGAGCGTTTTTCAGCGCGTTCATACGCGCTGAAAAACGCTCAACATGTGAAAAGCCATGCATCCCTATGTGCATGGTTCACATGTCGGCGTTTTACAGCGCGGACGACCGCGCTGTAAAACGCCCTACGCAATCGCGTCGGCTGCCGTGACTATCGTGAGGCAGCACGCGCGATCCAACCCATATTCGATTATGGGAGCGCGCATATGACGCGGGCTTCCATAAAACAGCCAATTCGCGGCAGAAGCACGCGTCATAGGCGCGCCCTGGGAACACGCGAAGTGTGTTCCCAGGGTTAAAGCAAATGGAGTCCAAGTGCCTTTATTACTAGGCAACACTGTGTGTACAGCTTGCTGCAGCTTTTGGTGTGCAAACGCCTGCTGCTCATTTGTTTGAGGCCCCTCTCTGACCCCTGCAGTCACCTTCTTCCTGCCGTCTTCTCTAATACAAGTAGCAGTAGCCGCAATAGCAGCAGGCTGAAGCAAATCAGCAAACAGAGATGTACTGCCTTGACAACCAGTTTCAGTCCTAGCTGGACTCTTGTCCTTCTCTGCCACATACTGTCCACATACTGAGGATTTTCACACTGCTCCAGCTAAGGCCGATGAATAGCTCTGCGTTTGCTGACAGTGACCTGCCATGCCCCCGCCACTGTCTGCCTGCCAACCATCATGTTCTGTACCATATAGCTGTCATTGCTGTGGCTACCATCATGCCATTTCTGTTGTCGGCTTGCCTACTCTCATGTTCTATTCCATATGCCTGCTGCCGTCAACATCATGCCACTGTCTGTCTGCCTACCATGATGTTTTGTACAGTATGGCTGTTGCTGCCATCATGCTACTGCCGCTGTCGACCTGCCTACCATCATGTTCTGAACTGTAAAGCTACCTGCCATTGCTGTTGTCAGCCTACCTGCCTACCAAGTGGGGAGGATGCAGCTGTTTTGTTGGAGAAGATGGCTAGAAGGTTGGAGGAGTGTTTAACCCCTTAAAGACTTGGCTCATTTTCATTTTTGCATTTTTGATTTTTCTTTTCCACAATCCAATAGGCATAATTAAAAAGTTAAGCCTATTATAATGTGGGGAAGAAAAATCAAAAATGTTAAACTTTTCAGCTTACATAACCTTATATTTTGCTGGACAAGATGCATTTTAATACCATGATTTAATTTAAATCATAGGGGGAAAAAAGGATATAAAACATCCTGCACGATACGATAGTAAATATGCGGATGTGCATGGCTCCATTTATAAAGTCACAGTAAACAATGCACTATAGTAATAGATGCAAACAAAACATATCGACTAAGAGTACTTTCACACTTGTGGATCCGGCATACCGCATGACAACTGAAAGCATTTGTAGATGGATCCAGCTTGCGGATCCGTCTACAAATGCATTGCAAGTGCGGATCCATCTCTCTGTTTGCCATGCGGATAGATGGATCTGTCTTGTATTTTGTTCACAGTTTTAAAGGTCTGCGCATGCACAGACCGGAAGGATGGATCCGTCCTTCAGTCATTTCTTGCCGGATCCAGCATTCCGTCATGTGTTCTGTCATGTTGTCAACGTCCAAAAACCGTTCACATACTGAACGGAAGACATCCTGATGCATGCTGAACGGATTTCTCTACATTTAGAATGCATGAGGATAATCCCAATCAGTTTCTTTCTGGCATAGAGCCCCGACGACGGAACTCTATGCCGGAAAAGAAAAATGCCAGTGTGAAGGTACCCTAAGCCCTCACTCTAATGATAAAATCTAAGACTTTTAGCCAATACATTCACAGAACACATCTGTGCCCACCTACCCAGCACCAAGGTGGTCTCAGTTCAGGCAGGTCCTACGCTAAACCTACCTATGCTGTTATGCATTAATGTTCAGGAGAACAGACCCTGCACATATATTGTGTGTTGCTCCTAGTTACCTCTATGTACATCAGCAACCAATGAGAGGAGGGGCACGCACACCTACATGTACCACCTTAAGTGATGAATTCCGGCTTCGGGTCTGGGTACCAAACATGGCGATTTTTCTCACGCGCGTGCAAAACGCATTACAAACGTTTGCACCCGCGCGGAAAAATCGCGCATATTCCCGCAACGCCCGTGTGAAAGAGGCCTAAGAGTCTCAGATTTTATCATTAGAGTGAGGGTTTAGTCCAGATGTTATGTTTGCATCTATTACTATACAGTAGTGCATTATTTTCTGTGACTTTATAAATGTAGCCATGCACATCCGCATATTTACTATCATATCGTGCAGGATGTTTTGTATCCTTTTTTTCCTATGACTTGTTTGACTTGTCTTGAAGGAGTGGCACCTTCAGGTGTGAATGCGCTCCTACTCTGGGAGTAGCATTCATGTGTACTTTTGCCCCACCTATCTAAAAGGTGACCTTGATTAAGGTGGTACATATAGGTGTGTGTGCCCCTCCTCTCATTGGTTGCTGATGTACATAGAGGTAACTAGGAGCAACACACTATGTGCAGGGTCTGCGCTCCTGAACATAAATGCATAACGACATAGGTAGGTTTAGCGTAGGACCTGCCTGAGCTGAGACCACCTTTGCGCTGGGTAGGTGGGCACAGATGTATTTTGATTGGCTAAGAGGCTCACATTTTATCATTAGAGTGAGGGCTTAGTCCATATGCTATGTTTGCATCTATTACTATAGTGCATTATTTTCTGTGTCTTCATGATTTAATTTACCATGTCTTATAATTTATTTGTTGGGTAAAAATAGAAAAATAAACATTTAAAATTCCACCAACGCTTTTTGGCTTTTGATATTATGATGTGCGCTAAAAATAACATGATGTCCTTATTCTGTGGGTCAATACGATTATGGCCACAGCATATCTGCATTGTTTTTATTTTGTTTTGTTACTTTGAAAAAAAATATAAAAACACTTGAAAAAAACTAAATTTTCTTTGTGTAACCATATTCTGACAGCCATAACTTTTTTATATTTATGTCTACAGAGTTGTTTCAGGGCTTGTTTTTTGCGGGACGAACTGTAGTTTTACGATTTCTGGGGTATGTGCAAACAACTGTTAATTAATTTTTGGGGAGGGACAAGATAACAAGATATTTATTTATTTATTTATTTATTTATTTATATTTATTTTTTACCATTACAGTGGTCACTGTGCAGGAAAAATATTTTAACATTTCTGTTCAGACATTTTCGGTGATTTAATTTTTTATATTTTTATAGTTTTCTAATTTTTTAAAGCCATTTTTAACTTTTAAATCACTGAAAAAAGTGTACCACAAAGATAAGCACCTGAAAACACTGGCTAATCCCTCAAGTTGATGTTAAAAGCTGAGCCATTCGCCAATATCTCCCAGTCAGGAACATATCAGAGCCCCTCATGCACCACGTCAAGGTTTCTCAGCATGGCATGGGGTCCTACCACTAGACTAACTATGGTGTGTGAACAGGGTCTGAAAGGTGCAGATATCCAGCTCACAGCCCCAATCCCACTCACCTGCACTGCAGGACCAACAATGCATTATTTACTTTTTACTCAATAACTTTTAGCCCCCTTAGGGGGCTTTAACCTGCGATTCTCTGCTCACTTGTCCCATAGACCATAATAAAGAACTATATTGGTGTTTGAGATTTTCCGTGCCTGCCTGTGAATCTGTGCCTCATGCACAGGTTTAAAGGCAGTTTACCATGATAGGCCTGGGAACATTCAGTCAGCACACCCCAGGCTGTCATGGTAACCGTTCGGAGCCCTGTGATTGCAACACGCTCCATTTGCGCATAAACTGTACATGTACGGCATTATGTGTGAAAGGGTCAAACTAGGGATTGTGGGGCGGGTCTGAAAGGTGCAGATATCCAGCTCACAGCCCCAATCCCACTCACCTGCACTGCAGGAAAAACAATGCAATGGGAGAAAATTGAGGCCGCAGGCCGCACCTACAACAGACCATGTGACACAGGCTCTCAGGTGCAAAAAAATGTTAATAGCCATACGCAATGGCACATTCAATACATATAAAGCAAAAATCACAGAAATAAACGTGGCCTAAATAGGTGGAACTGCTCAAACCCCAAACACTGTTGCGTGTTACTAACTGGGGGAGCAGCTCCTCCGCATCTGGTTTGCAGCGAGCGGCCATCCCCAGCAAAAATTGCATACAATGGAGGATGCCGACGCGAACCACATGCACCACACAAACATCCTACATAAAATGAAACAATGTGTGGATGAAAATATATAAAACACATTAATCACTGAAAAAAGTGCACCACAAAGATAAGCACCTGACAACACTGGCTAATCGCTCAAGCTAGTAACATAGTAACATAGTAACATAGTACATAAGACCGAAAAAAGACATTTGTCCATCCAGTTCGGCCTGTTTCCTACAAGTTGATCCAGAGGAAGGCAAAAAAACCCTGTGAGGCAGAAGCCAATTTTTCCCACTTAAGGGAAAAAAAATTCCTTCCCGACAGGCAATCAGAATAACTCCCTGGATCAATGACCCCTCTCTAGTAGCTATAGCCTGTAATATTATTACACTCCAGAAATACATCCAGTCCCCTCTTGAATTCCTTTATTGTACTCACCATCACCACCTCCTCAGGCAGAGAGTTCCATAGTCTCACTGCTCTTACCGTGAAGAATCCTTTTCTATGTTTGTGTACAAACCTTCTTTCCTCCAGATGCAGAGAATGTCCCCTGCTGATGTTAAAAGCTGAGCCATTCACCAGTATCTCCCAGTCAGGAACATATCAGAGCCCCTCATGCACCACGTCAAGGTTTCTCAGCATGGCATGGGGTCCTACCACTAGACTAACTATGGTGTGTGAACAGGGTCTGAAAGGTGCAGATATCCAGCTCACAGCCCCAATCCAACTCACCTGCACTGCAGGACCAACAATGCATTTTTTACGTTTTACTCAATACCTTTAGCCCCCTTAGGGGGCTTTAACCTGCGATTCTCTGCTCACTTGTCCCATAGACCATAATAGAGAACTATATTGGTGTTTAAGATTTTCAGTGCCTGCCTGTGAATCTGTGCCTCATGCACAGGTTTAAAGGCAGGTTACCATGATAGGCCTGGGAACATTCAGTCAGCAGACCCCAGGCTGTCATGGTAACCGTTCGGAGCCCTGCGATTGCAACACGCTCCATTTAAGCCCTTGCGCATAAACCGTACATGTACGGCATTATGTGTGAAAGGGTTAAACTAGGAACTGTGGGGAGGGTAATTAGATTATAGGAGGTGAAGATGCAGTGAAGTGCAGACAGTGACTTGGAACTAGGGGGTGGAATGGAGTGAGGAACTTCTTCCTTTTCATTGGGAGCAGTAGCAGTACATTGTGGATGTAGAAAGGGTAGGATAATAGTGGAAATGTTTGGAAACTTTATAATATGAAAAAGCATAACATATGCAATGGAACAGTGTGTTTTTAAACATGCTGTTTGTTAACACCGTAAAACATGCATTTACTCATAGCTATATATGTCAGTCTGACATTATTTGCTATTGCTGTCATTGCATTCCAGAGCTTAAAGAAGGGGGGAGAAACATAGCACAGATTCATGAAAAGTTAGCAAAAGGGGATAAGATGTTTTCATAAAAAAATCTTAGTCCAAGGAGACTAGAGGGTGTTATATACCAATTTTTAAAATCAATTTGGACATGAATCAGTTTTTTTTAAAGCTCTTTTCTAAGTACAAAACATGCTGTATTGTACTGCATTAAAACTGTCAGTTTCAAACTGACAGTTCACCTGTAAGTCCCAGCCTAGGGCCTCTTTCCCTCGACCGTATGGCTTTTTCAGTGTTTTGCGGGCCATTTTTATCGGATCAGTTTTTCCGTTTTTTGTTTCCTTTGTGTTTCCGTTTCTTTTCCGTTCTGTTTTTCTGTATGGTATATACAGTATAAAGTAATTACATAGAAAAAATTGGGCTGGGCATAAAATTTTCAATAGATGGTTCCGCTAAAAATGGAACAGATACGGAAGACATACAGATGCATATCAGTATGCGTTTGTTTGTTTGTTTTTTTGGACCCATTGACTTGAATGGAGCCACAGATCGTGATTTGCAGGCAATAATAGGACAATGTTCTATATTTGAACGGAACGGAAAAACGTAAATATGGAAACAGAATGCTCACGGAAAAACTTCAGTTTTTTTTGCTGAACCATTGAAATGAATGGTTCCGTATACGGACCGTATGCAGAACGCAAAAAAGAACGGTCCATACATTCGCAAAAAAAAGTTTGTGTGAAAGAGGCCTAGGTTGGGCTTCATAGGCTTCTATGGCTGGCAGACTCAGAAGCTTTTGTAAGGCTTCCAGCTGCCATGGCGAACAATAACACCCAGTGATCGCATCGTTAGGATAGTGTAAACTTAATAGATGCAATATTAACATTGACTGTGGCATTTAGAGGGTTAATCTGTTGGCATCAGAAGTTTCCCCATTGCCAGTGGTTACCACAGGGGCTTAGCTGTCAGTAACAGCCAGGCCCCTGTCCCTAATTGGGCAAGCACAGCTCCTGTACCCACCCTATCAGTGCATCATCCCATGTACTGTATGTTGTTGTTACTTTGTCATCACTGTCGGTCCTCAAAACTTTCTCTCCTTTTATTACCCACACCTGATTATTGCTTCAAAACCTGCATCAAAAAATCTGAACATGTGGCACCACCCTAACTGTATTGTGAAAGCATGTTTTTGATGAAGTAACTGCATCAAAACTACATCCTAGCAGGAGCGTGCTAGTTTACCAGTCAGACCAATTAACTATAGTTTGGTGGATTGCTATAGGTGATTTAATGAAAACCTATTATTATAATTAGAGATGAGCGAATCGAAGCTGACGGCGTGGAATTCGATCCGAATTTCAGGATAAATTCGATTTGCACCGAATGTGAATTTCCTCGCGCTTCTTGTTAACGAATCACATTTTTTCATAAAATGGCTGCTACACATGTAAGGACATGGGGCAAGGAACTCTGGGAAGGCGGGATCACCCATACTGACATGCATGCAGCTAATCAGCAGCCAGCCAGCCCTGTGATGTCACAGCCCTATAAATAGCGGCAGCCATCCTAGATTCTGCCATTCACCAGCGTGCTTAGTGCAGGGAGAGACGTGTCTGCAGGCGCTAGGGACAGTGATAGGAAAGACTTGATTGTGGTGAAAAAAAATACGATTTACAAGCATGGGTAATAGGAACAATCCAATTACACCTTGCTGCACTGACTGAGGATCCAAATTGCCATTATACAGCACTGTAATTCCAGCAAACTTGTCTTATTAGGGTGGAAGTGCTGTTTGATACAGGCATTAACAGGGTTTATTACAAGGAAATATTTCTATGTTTTATTTGCCCTTGTGCAGTGCAGTTATGTGTTCTAAAGCATTTTTTGGCTTGTATTAGTGGGGAAAAAGGGCTTATTAGCCGTTGTGTGGTGAAGGGTAGTCATGAGCAAGCACCAAAGTGTTCGGGTGTTCGTGTACTCGGTCCGAACACATAGCGATATTCGTGCGCTCGGCCGAGCACCCGAGTATAATGGAAGTCAATGGGAGACAACCAGGCACCCCCTGCTCGGATGAGGGGACGGTGCCTGGTCCATTGGAAAAAGTCAGAAAGTGACAGAAACACTATCAAAATGGATCTGAAACAGCATGGGGACCATGTCTGGGAGCATCTTGGACTCCAATGTCGCAGCTGGAAACCATATTGTCCCAGTTATCCGCCACTTTTACATAGCGACAAAATCCCGCCCAAAAAATACATTGTTAGGAAACATTCTTTCCTGGATATTCAATTGTATATACAGTGCAAAGGCTGCCAAAAATTACAAGGAAGAAGCACTCAGGATACAGCCTGTATATCACATAAAGGAGGGCTTCATTCACATGGTGTTACAATTGTTCAGGTACACTGCTGCACTCATAAAGCCTATGCACTAAATGAAAGGGCTGCCAAAAATTACAAGGAACCTGCACTCCAATACACCCTTTATTACACATGAAGGAGGGCATCATAAACACCCTTGAAAAATTATCATTGATGGCCTACTGGTGACCCTCAAATACATTTGGAGCAAGGGCGTGCTGGTTACCATCTAAAACATTATAGTTGAGGGCCTGAAGGTGAGCGGACCCAATAAAAAATTGTAGTGAGGGCCTGAAGGTGAGCGAACCCCATAAAACATTGCAGTGATGGCCTACAGGTGAGCAGACCGTATAAAACATTAGAGGTGAGGGTCTGAAGCCTAGCGAACCCCATAAATCATTGCAGTGATGGCCTACAGGTGAGCAGACGGTATAAAGCATTGGAGGTGAGGGCCTGAAGCCTAGAAAACCCCAAAAATCATTGCAGTGATGGCCTACAGGTGATCAGATGGTATAAAGCATTGGAGGTGAGGGCTTGAAGCCTAGAGAACCCCATAAAAGATTGCAGTGATGGGCTACAGATGAGCAGATGGTATAAAGCATTGGAGGTGAGGGCCTGAAGCCTAGTGAACCCCATAAAACATTGCAGTAATGGCCTACAGATGAGCAGGCGGTATAAGGCATTGGAGGTGAGGGCCTGAAGCATAGCGAACCCCATAAAACATTGCAGTGATGGCCTACAGGTGAGCAGATGGTATAAAGCATTGGAGGTGAGGGTCTGAAGTCTAGAGAACCCCATAAAAGATTGCAGTAATGGCCTACAGGTGAGCGGACGGTATAAAGCATTGTAGGTGAGGGCCTGAAGCCTAGAGAACTACAAAAATCATTGCAGTGATGGCCTACAGGTGATCAGAAGGTATAAAGCATTGGAGGTGAGGGCCTGAAGCCTAGTGAACCCCATAAAGTATTGCAGTGATGGGCTACAGGTGAGCAGACCTTATAAAGCATTCGAGGTGCGGGCCTGAAGCCTAGTGAACCCCATAAAACATTGCAGTAATGGCCTACAGATGAGCAGACGGTATAAAGCATTGGAGGTGTGGGCCTGAAGCCTAGAGAACCCCATAAATCATTGCACTGGTGGCTTACAAGGGAGCGGAAGGAATAAAGCATTGGAGGTGAGGGCCTGAAGCCTTGCGAACCCATAAATCATTGCAGTGATGGCCTACAGGTGAGCAGATGGTATAAAGCATTGGAGGTGAGGGCCTGAAGTCTAGTGAACCCCATAAAACATTGCAGTAATGGCCTACAGGTGAGCGGACGGTATAAATCATTGGAGGCGAGGGCCTGAAGCCTAGTGAACCCCATAAAACATTGCAGTAATGACCTACAAAAGAGCAGATGGTATAAAGCATTGGAGGTGAGGGCCTGAAGCATAGCAAACCCCATAAAACATTGCAGTAATGGCCTACAGGTGAGCAGATGGTATAAAACATTGGAGGTGAGGGCCTGAAGCCTAGAGAACCCCATAAATCATTGCAGTGGTGGCCTACAGGTGAGCAGACGGTATAAAGCATTGGAGGTGAGGGCCTGAAGCCTAGCAAACCCTACAAAAGATTGTAATGAGGGCATATATATTCTGTATGGAAGAGGACTCGGAGCAGGAGGCGGATGAGAAAACAAAATTCAAACATATACTCTTTTTTTGCGGTGAAAGAGGTAAAAAAATCTGAATCTTGTGGATTGAGTAAATTATAAAGCATACATTTAAATTGCGTTGTTGTTCCTCATTAGCTCAGCTTGGTGGAGTGGAGAAGTCAGGGGCAATCCAGGCATCGTTCATTTTTATCTGAGTCAACCTGTCAGCATTGTCAGTGGACAAGCTGATATTCTTATCTGTTATAATGCCACCAGCAGCCCTAAATACATGCTCAGACAATATGCTGGCCGCAGGGCAGGCCAGCAACTCCAAGGTGTAGAGTGCAAGCTCGTGCCACGTGTCCAGCTTGGACACCCAGTAGTTGTAAGGCACTGAGGGATCATTTAGGACACGGTCCGCAATGTATTCCTTCATCATCTTCCAAAACGTTTCCCTCCTTGTAGAACTAGGCCGCAATTCAGGGTGAGGTTGCTGGCGGGGTGTCATGAAAGTGTCCCATGTCTTGGAAAGTGTTGCGCTGACTCTGTTGGAACTACTGTTTGTCCCCCTTTTCTCCCTTCCTCGGTTGCCTAAGGAAGTACCGCCTCTGGCAGCCGCATTGTCAGATGGAAAATTTTGGAGCAATGTGTCAACAAGTACCTTCTGGTATTGCACGGTTTTACTCGTCCTCTCCACCACAGGAATGAGAGATGAGAAGTTGTTTGTAGCGGGGGTCGAGAAGGGTTAACACCCAGTAATCTGTGTTACCTAAAATGGGTATATCCCGAGAAAGGCAGCCTAACATGAAGTCAGCCATGTGTGCCAGAGTGCCAACGGGCAAGACGTCGATGTCAACTTCAGGATGACTCGCCAAACCCTCATCCTCCTTCTTCTCCTCTTCTGCCCATCCATACTGAACAGATGGAATTAAAGTTCCATGAGTACTACCCTCTGTAGCAGAAGCAAGTGTCTCCAGCTCCTCCTCCTCCTCTTCATGGCCCAATTCGTGTTGAGAAGACGAACTGGGGGAGGTCTGGCTATCACCCTGTGTCATCTCCTCCCCCATTACCTCATCTGCCACATTCAAAGCATCCTCCTTAATTGTGAGCATCGATCGTTTGAGTCGGTTGGTTACGCTGATAATAGCGTTATCGCCACTAACCATCTGTGTGGATTCATCAATTTTTTTTTAAAACCTCACATAGGTCTGACATCAATGCCCACTCCTCGCTTGTGAATAGTGGCAGTTGACTGGAAAGGCGACGACCATGTTGCATCTGGTATTCCACAACTGCCCTCTGCTGCTCACAAAGCCTGGCCAACATGTAGAATGTTGAGTTCCACCGCGTGCTCACGTCGCACAACAGTCGGTGAGCTGGAAGACGCAAGCTCTGCTGCAGAGTTGACAGACCGGCCGAAGCTGTTGCGGAACTTGACTTGCGGAAATGAGCACACAAGCGGTGTGCCTTCACTAGTAGCTCCTGAAAATTGGGGTAGGTTTTGATAAACCGCTGAACCACTAAGTTTAAGACGTGGGCTAGGCATGGAATGTGTGTCAGGTTGCCGAGCTCCAAAGCCGGGACCATAACTGTTTGTAGGTTGAGTGGCGAGAGCCACAGCTCGGTCTGGTCCCTTATACCCTGCCACAGCTCTGCAGTGGTGTGTGGTTTGTCCCCTAAGCAGATCAGCTTCAGCACAGCTTGTTGACGCTTACCCACAGCAGTGCTACACTGCTTCCAGCTAGCGACTGATGGCTGACTGCTGTCGGAGGTGGAAGTGGAGGAGGAGGCGGCGGAGGAGGAGAAGTGGGGGTTGGAGCCAGTAACTTAGCTGCTGTCAGAGACCCTGATGGATGTAGGGCCCACAATCCTGGGCGTGGGTAGCATCTGTGCCATCCCAGGGTCCGACTCACTCCAGGCCTCCACAACATTCACCCAGTGTGCGGTCAGGGAAATGTAGTGTCCCTGGACACCAGCACTTGTCCATGTGTCCGTGGTGAGGTGGACCTTTCCAGTAAGTGCATTGGTCAGGGCACGGTTGATGTTCTGGCACACATGCTGGTGTAAGGCGGGCACGGCACACCATGTAAAATAGTGGAGGCCGGGGACTGCATCCCGAGGGACGGCCACCGACATCAGGCTGCGGCAGGCCTCAGTGTCCACAAGCCTAAATGGCAACATTTCAAGGGCCAGTAATTTCAAAAGTTGTGCATTTAGTGATATGGCCTGTGGGCGGGTGGGTATTTGCGCTTGCTGTCAAATGCCAGTGTTATCGATATTTGGATGCTGCTCTGGGAGAGGGAAGTAGATGTTGTTGCTGACAGTTCATGCGAAGGTCCAGGTGCAGGGCGAGGGGCATCCGGGCCTACGCCTTTGACAGGGGATTGGCCAGCTGTGTGTAACACAGGGGAAGTGGAGGCAGTGGTGGGACCGTCATACGCAGAGTGTGGACCCAGGTGTTCGGCCCACTTAGGGTGCTTGGATACCATGTGGCGGATCATGCTGGTGGTGGTGAGGTTGCTAGTGTTCACGCCCCGGCTCATTTTGGTACTGCACAGGTTGAAAACTACCACTCTTTGGTCGTCTGCGCTTTCCTCAAAAAAGCACTATACTGCGGAACCCCTACCCCTTGGCAAGGCAGATTTACGCATGGGGGTGCTCGGTATAACAATTGCGGGCCTGTTTGGTGTGTGCTGACGTCTCCCTTTTGCCACCCCACTGCCTCTTCCAGACTGTTCCGGTGCTGCGGATCCCTCCCCCTCTGTACTGCTGTCCTCGCTTGGCTTTTCACCTGTTGGGTCAGTGACCTCATCATCCACCACCTCCTCTTCCACTTCCTTACTCTGCTCATCCTCCTGACTTGACCTAACCACCACCTCAGTGATTGGCAACTGTGTCTCATCATCATCCACCTCATGAACAAATGATTGCGGTTCACCACCGTCATCTTCTTGAGACTCTGACTGCTCAAGAGGTTGGGAATCAGGGCACAATATCGGAGGTACCTCTTCAAGCGTGCTTGGCGAGAGAGCCAAACCAAGTACTGGCGATGAAAAGAGGTCATTTGAATATCCGAGTGTGGAATCACTTGTTTGGCCATACGCAACATGGTGGGAGGATCAGAGTGAGGATTCGGTTGACCAGACTTGGCTACAGAGACTGGACTTCGTGGAAGAGAGGATTGTGCTTAACCGACTGGAAGCATTAACTTCTGCAATCCAAATGACCACCGACTTGGACATTGTTGTCCTGCGCTGCCCAGCTAATTTGGACATGAAGCTGGGTAAGGAGGATTTTTTTGTTTCATTTGATGCACTGGCAGCAGGCACAGTTTCATTGCGCCCAGGGCCACGACCTCTGCTTGCACCATCAGCATCACACCCAGGGCCATGGCCTCTGCTTGCACCATCAGCATGACACCCAGTGCCACGGCCTCTGCTTGCATCATCAGCATCACGCCAAGGGCCACGGCCTCTGATTGCACCATCAGCATCACGCCCAGGGCCACGGCCTCTGCTTGCACCATCAGCATCACACCCACTTCCCCCTCCCTTTGTGCTTGCCTTCTTCATATTAATGGTTTTGTCTGTAAATGTGGCGCAGATTGTTTTACTGTCCGCTAAAGACACAGCTTTCCGATGCAGGACAGTACTGGATACAGAAAAATACAGATTTTCAGCACTACACTAGCCCAGAGATAATGTCATTTTTACAGTGCACACTGTATTTGCTTTCTGTAATGTACAGGAGACAGAAATACAATTTTTCGGCAGACCACTAGACCAGAGATAATATAATTTTTATCGTACACACTGTATTTGCTTTCTGTAATGTACAGGAGACAGAGTAATACAATTTTTCCTCACCACACTAGCCCAGAGATAACGTAACTTTTACAGTACACGCTGTACTTTCTTTCTGCAAAGTACAGGAGACAGAAATACAATTTTTCGGCACTACACTAGCCCAGAGATATTGTCATTTTTACAGTACACACTGTATTTGCTTTCTGTAATGTACAGGAGACAGAGAAATACAATGTTTTCGGCCCCACACTAGCCCAGAGATAATGTCATTTTTATCGTACACACTGTATTTGCTTTCTGTAATGTAGAGGAGACAGAAATACAATTTTTCGGCACCCCACTAGCCCAGAGATAATGTAATTTTTATCGTACACACTGTATTTGCTTTCTGTAATGTACAGGAGACAGAGTAATTCAATTTTTCGGAACCACACTAGCTCAGAGATAATGTAACTTTTACAGTACACACTATATTTGCTATCTGTAATGTACAGGAGACAGAAATACAATTTTTCGGCACCACACTAGACCAGAGATAATGTAATTATTACAGTACACACTGTATTTGCTGGCTGTAATGAACAGGAGACAGAGAAATACGATTTTTCTGTACTACACTAGGACAGAGATAATGTAATTTTTACAGTACACACTGTATTTGATTTCTGTAATGTACAGTAGACAGAGAAATAAAATTTTTCGGCACCACACTAGGCCAGAGATCATGTAATTTTTACTGTACACACTGTATTTGCTGGCGGTAATGAACAGGAGACAGAGAAATACAATTTTTGGGCACTACACTAGGCCAGAGATAATGTCATTTTTACTGTACACACTGTATTTGCTGGCTGTAATGAACAGGAGACAGAGAAATACAATTTTTCGGCACTACACTCGAGCAGAGATAATGTAGTTTTGACAATACACACTTTATTCGGATGTAGTTCTATATTGGATGCAAATTTGTCCCAAGTAAAATGTATTCTCTGCTGGAATACTGTATATACGGTTGCGGCCTAAACACACACACACAAATATGCCCAAAACATGTTAACTATGGCCAAAATATAAATCACTGTCTGTTGGAGTAATTAATATAACGGTTGCGGATTGAACGCACACACAGATGTGGCACAAGTTAGGTTAATTTCCCCGGAACAAATAATTTCTCTGATGGTACAGTGTATATCTCGGTAGCAGGAACACTGTAGTGAATAAGCCCCTTTTAATAATGTCTGCGCAACACACAGCTTAATAGTGGTGCAGTGTATATCTCAGTACCAGGCACACTGTAGTGAATAAGCCCCTTTTAATAATGTCTGCCCACCACACTGCTGTATAGTGGTGCAGTGTATATCTCAGTACCAAGGAACACTGTAGTGAATAAGCCCCTTTTAATATTGTCTGCCCAACACACTGCTTTATGATGGTGCAGTGTATATCTCAGTACCAAGGAACACTGTACTGAATATGCCCCTTTGATAATATCTGCCCAACACACTGCTTAATGATGACGTATTGTAGATGTGACAAATCGGAAATCTTTCTGTCTTTTAGAAGTTATCAAAGTGATTTTCAAGCCCTGCACTTATCTGTCCCTTCCTGGAGACGCCTGTCCCTGATAGTGCTTAATTAACCCCCTTCTTAAAAAAAGGTGCTGCACTGCTGTCAAACACACACTCTAGTCTTTAAAAGGCCTGTTAGGTCTTTCAATAAGGGTTTTGGAGTGAAATCAGTAAGTTTAGAGCAAAATGCTATCTGTCCCTGCCTACTGTCTGCTCTCCCTGACGCTGAATGAGCCGAGCTCCGGACCTCAGCCCCCATATGAAATGGTATCACGTGTTCTGAAGCAGTAAAAGAATAAAAATTAGAGGGTTAAATCACAGTCCCAAAGTAACGGATCTGTAAATAACTGGCAGGGCGCCAGAGAACGGACCAGAGTGGATATATCAGGTAATCGTTGTTATAACAATTTTAGGAATTTTTTACAGGAGGGTAGGCTGCCTAAGGGCTATAAAACCACTAAAAGGGAGTAGTGGCTGAGAGCTGAGTAGAATCTATACACAGGGGAACATGTGTATAAAAGGGAAGCCCTTATTCTGTAGTGGCGCCAAAACCTCACTTAAACTAGCCGTCGCAGGTAAATGGATATAAGGGAGAGGTATGCAGAGTATTATAATCAGCAGTATAAAAATAGCAGTATAAAAATATATACACCATATCAATAAATAAAACTTGTGTGTATAAAATAAAATAAAATAAAATCAAATTAAGTTTTGACTCACTTCACCCAGGGGTCTCCAGGTGGGATAAGCTCAAGACACCCACTGGAGGAACCCCTGCGCCTGGGTCGCTTGTAGAATGAATACAGATGACAGCAAGCTGGAGGGCTTTCTTGTCCAACGTCTTTATTGTTACACAGGCAAGTGGGGTAAAGCTCAACGCGTTTCGGGGTCAATACACCCCTTCATCAGGAGCATAAGGTAAAGTTTTGGCGCCACTACAGAATAAGGGCTTCCCTTTTATACACATGTTCCCCTGTGTATAGATTCTACTCATCACGTGTTCTGGCCAGCCAATCAGTGTAAGGCTTACAGCTAACATTGCTATGGCCTTACACTGAGGGGAATTACTTACCTGGACCTTGATTCGCTGCTTAGAAGGTGCCAAACGTGCGGGGAGGAGACTTGAGCAATGCGACAAATACACGTGGTGCTCGGCCGAGTAAAGCCGAGCGCCGAGCATAGCGATGCTCGAGCCGAATCAATACTCGGCCGAGCATGCTAGCTCATCACTGTTTTAAAGCCCTTTTTTGCCTATATTAGTGGAAAAAGAAAAAAAATATTTGCCACTCAGTGGTGCAGTTATCTATTCTAAAGCCCTTTTTCCGTGTATTAGTGGAATAAGAAAAAATATCTTTGCCGTTCAGCGGTGCAGTGATATATTCGTCATCCGGCGTTGCATATATCTGTTGAAAAGCCTGTTTTGTAAAAGTAGAAAAAACTGTGGGCCTAATTGCCGTTCTGCGGTGCAGTGATATATTCTGAAGCCCTGTTTGCCGTGTATTAGTGGCGAAAAAAATATATATTCGCCGTCCGGTGTTGCATATATCTGTTGAAAAGCCTGTTTTGTAAAAGTAGAAAAAAAATTCGGTCTAATTGATGTTCTGCGGTGCAGTGATATATTCTGAAGCCCTGCTTGCCGTGTATTAGTGGCAAAATAAAAATATATTCGACGTCCAGCATTGTACTTCTCTGTTGAAAGGCCTGTTGTGTAAAAGTAGAAAAAAAATTGGGCCTAATTGACGTTCTGCGTTCTTCCCGTGTATTAGTGGCGAAATAAAAAATATTTCATCTAACATTGGATTATTTGATCTAACAGTATGTTATACAGAGAAGTGCCAGGCCCTGCACAGGGGAGTGGAAGAGGCGTAAATGTTTCTGGCACAGGCAGAGGTCACAGCAGAGTAAGTGGGCATGGCAACAGGTGTCGCAGCGAGAGGCCTGAGCTTCCGGTGTCATCTAGCGGTCATGTCTTGACCAGCAACCCAGCGGTTCTTGAGTGGTTGACTCGGTCATCTACTTCGTCCCAAGTGACATCAGACACCCCCAGCCAAGAGTCGTGGGTTCCTCTGACACGACGCTTAGTTGGCAAGGCCCTGTGCCTTCACCTGTCCTTAACCTGCCTCTGTCCTTTTATGTTCCCTCAGCCAGAGAAGTATTATATGCTGTGGGCTCGGCACCAATTTTCAGCGAGGACAAGCTACTAGAGGAAAGTCAGCAGCTACTGCCCAGCCAAGATCTCAAGGAGACATCCGCCGCTTCCTCCACTAGGCGGGCCAGTACTGATGAGGAGAAGCTGGTGTTGTGAGCGGTCAGGCTCCTGACTCAGAAATGGTTGAGGAGGACATCAGTGACGTGCAGACAGTACTCGATGATGTAGCTAATCGTACTTGGGGGCCGGGTGACGAAGGGGCTTCATCATCATCAGGAGAAGAGGGTGGCACCTTGCTTGTGAACCAGAGGCGGAGCCAGCAAGTCACTAGCGTGGCAGGAAGTCAGCAGGGTGGCAGCAGTGGGAGGTCAGCAGTGAAACGTGCCCGGGGTAGACCACCCGCTTTTCAGAAGCCTACCTGCCCGGGAAGTAGCGGTTCATGGGTTCATGGAGGCAGCGGCGGTAGCAGTCAGTCAGTGCAGAGCGTTGAGTGTAAAATCACCTACTCGAAGGTGTGGCAGTTTTATCTTGAGCCGCCGGAAGAGGTGAACATGGCCATATGTAGAATATGTGGGCAGAAGGTGAAGCATGGCCAGGGTGCCAATGTTGGCACCACAGCCCTTTGTCAACATGTGCAGCATCACCATAAAGTGGCCTGGGAGAACCGTGGCTCCAATGTGGTGATCCAGCCTGCAGCAGAAATCACTGCATCACCCAGTGGCATGCACCCGGTTTCAGGGAGTCAAGACTCCACCACCTTAGGCGAAGGGGGCTGTCTGTCCTTCCCATCATCTGCTGGTCCTGATGCTCCTGCTCCTTCTCCTCGTCAGTGATTCCAACAGCAATCGATCACCAAAGCGATTACCAAGAGACAACAGTATGTGTTTACGCATCCAATGGCGCAGAAGCTGAATGTGCTCCTGTCCAAGTTGCTGGTGTTGCAGTCCTTCCCTTTCCAAGTGGTGGACTCTGCACCTTTCAGAGAACTGATTTGGTTTGTGCCGAGCTGATGTGGAGACGTCATTTCTTTGTCAGAAAGGCAGTACCAGCCCTGCACACACATGTAGAACAGAAGGTGGGCCAGTCCTTGAGCCTTTCAAAGTCTTCCAAAGTGCACAGCAGCGCTGACGTGTGGAGCTGTAACTACGGGCAGGGACAATACATGTCCTTTACGGCCCACTGGGTGAATGTAGTTCCTGCACAGCCACACCAGCAACTTGGACAGGTGATGCTGCTTCCTCCTCCACGTTACCACGCCGTTGGTCCTGTGACAATGTCTGCCTCTGCCTCCTCATCCTCCAGCATGTCCTCAGCCTCCACTGCAGGGACAATTCACAGGGGCCCTTCAGCATACCATATGTGCAGGGCGCGGCGGTGTGATGCTGGTCTGCACCTCGTATCCCTGGGCAAACAGAGTCACACAGGGGAGGAACAGCTCTGTATCATTCGTCAAGAAATCGAATCCTGGCTTTCAAAATCAGAACCATGGTGACCGACAATGGGAAGAACATTGTGTCGGCGCTGCCTCAAGAAGGTCTGAGCAATGCGCCCTGCATGGCACACATCTACAATCTGGTTGTCAAGCGGTTCCTGAAGTCTTCCACTCATCTGAAAACATCCTAAAAATGGCCAGGAAACTTTGCATGCACTTCAGCCACTCGTACACCGCAAAGCTCACCCTCCTTGAGCTGCAGCGGCAGAAAGACATCTCCCAACATAGGCTGATATGCGACGTTTCCACCCGTTGCAATTCCACCCTCCATATGTTAGACCGACTATACGAACAAAGAAAGGCATAAATAATTTCTTAATGATCCAAGCGGACAGGATTAACTTTGTGTGTAACTTTGATGTTAGCCAGTGGCAGCTCATGAGTGACACCTGCTATTTGCTCAGGCCCTTTGAGGATGCCACGTTATTTGTCAGTCGCCAGGACTATGTCATCCCACTGTTTCATGTCCTGGAACAGATGCTGGTAAATCTGGCTGGTCAGTGGACAGGAGACGTGGCTTCTAGTTCTCAATGCCACATGAGCCCTGTGGGGGCTAAACTGGAGGAGGAGGAGGACATTGGAGCACAAGTAATGTGTAGCGAAACAGGTGGTTTTTCTACACAGGTGACAAGAGAGGTGGAGCCAGGAGCAACCAGAGGAGCTACAGGGCGATGAGGAAGTTGAGGCAGAGGACCCAGACACACCGTGGCAGTATGCAGTGGAGATGGAGGCAGGGAGTCCCTCCGAGTCACTTGCACAAATGGATGTATGCTGCCACCCTGCTGACTCCCGGCCACACTAGCGACTTGCGTAGTGACAGCCGAATTGACACCATTCGGCAGAGGGATGATTTATGGCTCTCCACCTTGTTGGACCCTCGCTACCGGTCCAAAACGGCAGCCTTTTTTACACCCACTGAGAGGGAGGACAAACTTAATTACTACAGAGACATCCTATGTAGTCAGTTGGCCGCTGCCTATCTGCACCATCGTCCATCCTCTTGCAGGTCTGACGGGTGGGCCCTCTGAGCTCACGTTCCACTGCCATGGCTGCTGGGGAGAGGTGGGGTGGCAGGAGCAATACCAGCTCCATCAGCAGCAGCCTGAGTCTACAGTCACTGATGAGCAGCTTTCTTCACCCGCATAGTGAAGAAAGTACTCACCAGCAGCAGCAACTAGACCTGGAGCAGGACCTGAACCAGCAGGTGGTGGCATACTTACAGCACCCTGTCACCCCATATTGAAGATCCGCTGAACTACTGGGCCACCAAACTAGATTTGTGGCCGCAACTATCAGAGTTTGCCCTAGAAAATCTGTCCTGCCCGACCAGTAGTGTGGCATCAGAGCAGGTGTTTTGTGAAGCGGGGGCCATAGTTACCCCAAGAAAAACTCGCCTGTCCACCTAAAATGGGGAGAGACTGTGAATCAGGCGTGGATCAGCCAGGATTTCCACCTACCAATGCTTGATGCATCAGATTAGATCATCCATGCTGCTTCACTCAAACCTTGACAAAAGAGACCGGTTTCTTCTGGCTACCTGCCTCAGCTACTATTCTGATTCTGCCACCCGCCTGATGCGACATATTTGCCAATGCCAAATGCTCCTTCTTACACCCACCATCGTCAGCGGATACTGTTATTGCCACCCACATCCACACTCTGTCGTCGTGCCACTCTGTGGTCTCCTCCTTATGCTGCTGCTGCCATCACCTCCAGACTCTGTCATTGTGCCACTCTGTGACATTCTGATGTTGCTGCTGCCACCTCCAAACTCTGTCATTGTGCCACTATGTGGCCTCCTCTTGATGCTACTGCCGCCACCTCCAGACTCTGTCATTGCTCCACTATGTGACATTCTTATGCTGCCGCCACCTCCACACTCTGTCATTGTGCCACCCTGTGGCCTCCTTCTGATGCAGCTGCTGCCGCCACCTCCACAATCTGTCGATGTGCCACTCTGTGGCCTCCTCATGCTGCTGCCACCGCCACACTCTGTCATTGTGCCACCCTGTGTCCTCCTCTTGATGCTGCTGCCGCCACCTCCACACTGTCATTGTGCCACTCTGTGACCTGATGCTGCCGCCATCTCCAGACTGTAACAATGGCAGTTGGCAGCCGCCGGCGAGCAGCGCATCCTGCTATGTAACTCAGTCTAACTGCACACAAGGCTCCTCCTCTCCGTTGCAGGCTCCAGTCCCGCTTTCCTGCACTATCGCAGGCAGCGACAGCTTCAGTTGCGCCTTGTAGGAGCCGCACACATCCTGGTTCTTTAAGGGTTCATGCATGGCCCTGATTCCGCCCTCTCTCCAATCCCGGCCAGGCACCACCTTTATAAGGGTGTTTCCCCTTCCTGCAATGCCTGAGCAATATTCTAGTTTTCTACAGCAAAGGTTCCAGCTAGTTCCTGCATTGATATCCTGTTACCGAACATAGCCTGTATCCTGACCTTGTCTCTGTTTGATCCTCCTGTACCCCACTGCTCTCAAGTATACGACCCGGACTGTCGACTACACCTCTGTCTGCTGTGAAGATCATCACACCTGCTGCACCTGGGCTTCTTAGCTCTGCTGTTCTAACAGCTTCAGCACTGCTTAACCACTTACTCAGCTCTGTTTCATCCAGCAAATGCTTGCTTCATCTGCCTGTTTCCCCGGTGCTTGCATCGGGGCGTTCTGGCCAGCTGCCACTTAACCGGGACCACTCTTGCGGTAGCGACCTGGTGTCTACCCTGCAGCTGAGAACAGCTTCCGCATACAGGAGCAGGATAAAGGGTGAAGACCAGGGGGACAATTCGATTCCGCTCCCAAGTTTGGCCCAAAGTCAAACCAGTAAGTGGCCACTCTGTGGTTTCCTTATGCTGCTGGCACCTCCAGACTCTGTGATTGTGCCACTCTGTGACCAACTGATGCTGCCGCAACCTCCAGACATTGTCATTGCGCCAATCTATGACTTTCTGATGTTGCAGCTGCCAACTCCACACTCTGTCATTGTGCCACTCTGTGACCTCCTGATGCTGCTGCCACCTCCACACTCTGTCATTGTGCCACTCTGTGACTTCCTGATGCTGCCGCAACCTCCAGACTTTGTCATTGTGCCTCTCTGTGGTCTCCTGATGTTGCTGCAGCAACCTCCACACTCTCTTTGTGCCACTCTGTGACTTCCTGATGCTGCTGCCACCTCCAGACTTTGTCACTCTGCTACTCTGAGACCTCCTGATGCTGTCACCGCCTCCAGAATCTGTCATTATGCCAATCTGGCCTACTGATGTTGCTGCTGCCACCTCCACCCTCTGTCATTGTGCCACTCTGTGACCTCCTAATGCTGCTGCCACCTCCACACTCTGTCGTTGTGCCACTCTGTGACCTCCTGATGCTGCTGCCACCTCCACACTCTGTCATTGTGCCACTATGTGACTTCCTGATGCTGCCGCCACCTCCAGACTTTGTCATTGTGCCTCTCTGTGGTCTCCTGATGTTGCTGCTGCCACCTCCACACTCTGTCATTGTGCCACTCTTTGACCTCCTGATGCTACCGCGACCTCGAGACTCTATCATTGTTCCACTCTGTGACCTCCTCATGCTGCAGCCACATTCACACTCTGTCATTGTGCCACCCTGTGGTCTCCTCCTGATGCTGCTGGCGCCACCTCCACACTCTCTTTGTGCCACTCTGTGACCTCCTGATGCTGCTGCCACCTCCAGACATTGTCACTCTGCCACTCTGAAACCTCCTGATGCTGTCACCACCTCCAGACTCTGTCATTATGCCAATCTGGCCTCCTGATGTTGCTGCTGCCACCTCCACACTCTGTCATTGTGCCACTCTGTGACCTCCTCCTGATGCTGCTTGTGCCACCCTCTGGCCTCCCCTTGATGCAGCTGCTGATGCCGCCTTCACACTCTGTCATTATGCCACTCTGTGGCCTCCTCATGCTGCTGCCACCTCCACACTCTGTCATTGTGCTGCACTATGGCCTCCTGATGCTGCCGTCAGCTCCAGACTCTGTCATTGTGCCACTCTGTGACCTCCTGATGCTGCTGCCACCTCCAGACCCTGTCATTGTGCCACTCTGTGGCCTCCTGATGATGTTGCTGCCACCTCCACTCTCTGTCATTGTGCCACTCTGTGACTTCCCGATGATGCTGCTGCCCCCTCCATACTCTGTCATTGAGCCACCCTGTGGCTTCCTCCTGATGAAGCTGCTGCTGCCACCTCCACACTCTTTCATTGTGCCATTCTGTGGCCTCCGCATGCTGCCGCCACCTCCACACTCTGTCATTGTGCCACCCTCTGGCCTCCTCCTGATACCGCTACCGCCACCTCCACAATCTCTTTGTGCCACTCTGTGACTTCCTGATGCTGCTGCCACCTCCAAACATTGTCACTCTGCTACTCTGTGACCTCCTGATGCTGTCACCACCTCCAGACTCTGTCATTATGCCAATCTGGCCTTCTGATGTTGCTGCTGCCACCTCCACACTCTGTCATTGTGCCACTCTGTGACCTCCTCCTGATGCTGCATGTGCCACCCTCTGGCCTCCCCTTGATGCAGCTGCTGATGCCGCCTTCACACTCTGTCATTATGCCACTCTGTGGCCTCCTCATGCTGCTGCCACCTCCACACTCTGTCATTGTGCTGCACTATGGCCTCCTGATGCTGCCGTCAGCTCCAGACTCTGTCATTGTGCCACTCTGTGACCTCCTGATGCTGCCGCCACCTCCAGACCCTGTCATTGTGCCACTCTGTGGCCTCCTGATGATGTTGCTTCCACCTCCACTCTCTGTCATTGTGCCACTCTGTGACTTCCCGATGATGCTGCTGCCCCCTCCATACTCTGTCATTGAGCCACCCTGTGGCTTCCTCCTGATGTAGCTGCTGCTGCCACCTCCACACTCTGTCATTGTGCCACTCTGTGCCCTCCGCATCTGCCGCCACCTCCACACTCTGTCATTGTGCCATCCTCTGGCCTCCTCCTGATGCTGCTGCCGCCACCTACAGACTCTCTTTGTGCCACTCTGTGACTTCCTGATGCTGCTAATATATGCAGAAAGGGAAAAAAAAGAAATACAGCGCCTCATGTGCAGAAAAAACCTCAATGCAATTATTGTATTAATAAAAAATTTTCGCTTACCAGATCAGGTTGCGAATGGAGTCACAACCACTCTTTCAAGCCCGGCTGGATTCTGCCCCACCAGCTGGGGGAAAAGCCCTGCTGCTGCCCGATCCTATTCCGCTCCAGAGAGCGGTTACAAGAGATGAACTTTAGTAGCAAAAATGTAATGGATCTTTTTCACGGCGCTGCAGGCAAACACAGTACTCCTCGATGTAGGTTTCTTCTTTTTATTTCCAATAAAAGGTTAGATTTGTCTACGCGTTTCAGGGGATGGAGCCCCTTCCTCAGGACAATACAAACAATCAGTAGTAGTATGCAGGGTTTTTAAAAGACAAACTGCGCGCTAAAAACTAGGGAGGGATTATAAGGGGCGGGGTTCCATGATTGATGGACTACAGCCCCTTGTCTCTCCATTGTTAAAATTAACTTGTAATAAAATAACACATTAGAGTCATTTAAAAGTTACAATTCTAGTTGAAACCAATCTCACATAAATTGAAACAATTTTAATACACCAGCGAGCAGTGGATAGTTTGTATGTGCTCCTTCTCCTCCTCCTGTTAGCTGCCATGCGCATCGCTCACAGAGGCGGTCTCCAGCATTGTTGAGATCGCGATCTGCAGTGGATGATCTGTATGGTGAGCAGTGAGGAGTTTGTATGCGCTTTTTCTCTTGTTCATTATCATGCACATCGCTCCCAGCGCTGCTCAGTATGTTAGATCGCGAACTGTGGGCACATTGTAGAGGGACGCCCGACACTTGAGGGAGAACCTTTCATTCTGTCTGGCTCCTAATAGTACACCATGATAGCACAATGCAATATACTTGTATAACTAGCTGCATAACATCCCCTTAAATGGCGTTGTTGTAATGGCGTTGTTGTAATGGCACTCTTAAAGGGGAGGATTTATAGGTTATGCTGGTACATACCATTATTAGAACCAAAGATCTTTTGATTGCATGGTATTATTATAGGACCCATCTAAGAGGGGGGAAATTATTGGTTATGCTGATATATGGCATATTTACAAACAATGGGTATATAAATGGACCTATTATAGAATTGTTTCATTGATCTCGTTTAACCCTTTTGGATTTAGCGTATCAAGTTGGTAAATCCAATATACCTCTTTTTCTGGAGTTTCTCAAACCGATTGTACGGGTTTTCAGGTATATAGTCTATTGGAGTGACTTTGATTTTATGGAATTCTTGTTCAGGGGTCATTGCACAGTGTTTAGACAAACTGTGTTTCTGATAGTGGCGCCGGATATTATACCTATGTTGATTTATTCTACAGTGTAGGGCTTGTGTAGTTCTCCCTACATATTGTAGTCCACATTCACACTCTATGAGGTAAATGACATAGGTTGAATGGCAGGTTAGATGATATTTGATCTGAAAATTTGACCCGCTTGCATTGGAGCTAAATGACGTACACCCGTGGGTGATTTCATTACAGCAGAGGCAGTTTTCCGTCCCGCATTTATAGCTCCCTTTTTTCTTTAGATGGTAATGAAACTCTTTTGTTTTTTCTATATGTTGCTTGGGTTTACTGGGGGCCAAAATGTTTTTCAACGTCGGGGCCCGTCTATAAGTTATCACTGGGGTGCGAGGAAGATATGGAGTTAGGTGTGGATCCTGTAGAAGGATATGCCAGTGTTTTTCAGGATCCGCTGGACATGTAAATTGGAGGTGTTATATTGAGTGATAAATCTTACTGTTTCCATAATCTTCCCTGCTTTTGTTGATATCGCTAGACATTCATCTTGCATTTGCTGACTACTTCTTTTGATTGCACTTTTGATTAGTTGATTCGGATACCCTTTTTCTTTGAACCGTTTTTCTAGGATTTTTGTTTGGATTCTGAAATCTGAGGTTTTTGTGCAGTTTCGTCTGATTCTCCTACATTGGCTGTATGGAATATTTTGTAACCATTTCCTATGGTGAAAACTGGAGTAATGAATATAACTGTTTGAGTCAACCGTTTTAAAATATGTTTTAGTGGTTAATTGGTTTTCTTCAACTAATACGATAATATCCAAGAATTCTATTGTTTGGTTGTTGTATTTGGGCGTGAAAGAGATGCCCCAATTTGTTTGGTTCAGTGTTTCACAGAACCTTTGTGCCTCCAATTCTCCTCCCTCCCAGATCAGGAACAGATCATCAATATACCTTTTATAGTATATGATGTTTTTGTGGAAAATGGGGTGGTTATGAATATGTTCCTTTTCAAATGCCCCCATAAACAGGTTCGCAAAGGCCGGCGCTACTCGAGTCCCCATAGCGGTCCCCCTGCATTGATAATATGTCTTATTATTATATGTAAAATAATTGTTCTCTAGTATAAATTTTAAGCATTCTAAAAGAAACTCCATTTGGGGAGATTTTAAGGTGGCATCTGTTTCTAAAGTTGCCCTTACACACTGGATTCCTAAATCGTGCCTTATGTTGGAATATAGGGACGTAACATCCATTGTTAATAGGGCATAACTTTCTTTCCACGTCACTGTTTTAAGTTCCCTGATTAATTGGCTAGAGTCATTTAAATAGCTCGGTAGGGTTTTTACATATGGTTGAAGGTGCATATCCAGAAATTGGGACAGATTACTTGTGGCGCATTTGGTATTGGAAATGATGGGTCTACCTGGGGAATATCTTTATTTTTGTGAATTTTGGGTAAATGGTAAAAATATGGTGTGCAAGGTGCTCTGGGGAGTAGGAAATTTTTTTCTTTCTTATTTATAAATTGTTTGTCATGGGCATTTTTGATAAGCATCTTTACCCTTTTTGTGATATCAGGGAATGGGTTACCTGATATAGGTTTATAGTATATTTGATCACTCAGAATTTTTGTGCCTCCTTTTCATAATCAAAATAATTTTGAATCACCACTCCACCTCCCTTGTCGGCTGGACGTATTATTATTTCTTTGTTGTTCTTTAAATTTTCTAGAGCCTCACGTTCGAGTTTTGATAAATTCCCTTTCTGAGTACAGGGTACTGGTACTTGACTAAGTGTTTTAATGTCTGTTGCTATAAGATCAAAAATGTTGGAATAAAGTGTCCCTGACTTTGTACAGGAAAGAAATTAGACTTTGGTCGTACCTCTACATGTTTTAATTCCTTGTCTTCACCATTTTCATTCTTTTTTCTTACTTCTCCTGATTTATTACTTTGTGGATCTATATAGTATATGTTGTTTTTCCTCTCCTCTATATCAAAATGTCTTTTAGTGGTTAAATTTCGCCTAAATTTTTGGATATCTAAAAATAAATCGAATCCATCAATTTTATTTTGGGGGCAAAAGGATAACCCTTTTTGTAACAGACTATTCTCTTCGAATGATAATATGTGGCTAGATAGATTGAAAATTTTTATTGTAGACGACTCCAGAGTGGGGAGGGGGGAGACCGTTATACAGTCCTCCTTTATAGCCCTATTTCTGTTGTTCTCCCTTTTTTTGCGTTGTCCCCCTCTCTTCCCTCGGTATCTAGTTTTCTTTTTACCATTGTGACTGGGAAGTATTTGGTTATCCCCTTGTCGTCTTTTGGGGGTATATGGACAGGGGTTTGGTTTCCGATTTCTAAAAAAACCGTAGTTGGTTCTTTGGAGTTATATGCTTCATTGAGAAAAGGGACCAGAGTGTTTTTTCCAGGGCCAGTATTATCTATGGTCGTGATCAGATTACCATAGTTCGTAACAATGGGTGATTTCCTAGGTGTCGGTGAGGTATGAATTGTGAGGTTGAATCTTTCAATAGTATCGTTGGCTCCATGTTTCGTCTCGTTTTCCGGCTCTGGTGGAGTTAAATTGATTAAATTAGAGCTGTCATCCGTCATACATTTCTGAATGGTTTTATTCGGGGTGGTTCTTCTTGTTTTGTACATGAGGTATCTAGACCGTAGAGTTCTAAATCTGTCTAGGAATTCATCTGTATCTGTTATCGTATTCTGAGTAGTTGTTAAATGTGAAGAGTTCGAAGGGGTTTTACACTCGGTGTCTAACACATTTGGTTTCTGGGGATCTGTGGGTATTTTAATCTCACTGTTAGCCCTAATGGCTGTAACAGGACTGGAAGGATATATTTGCCTTGTTTGTGCTCCCATTGGGTTGGTACTGGGTTTTTGATACTGTGTTGTTACAGAGGTTGATGGATTGAACCCCTGACTTGGAGTTTTTGGTAATTTTTCGGACCCTTGTTTGATGTTTTGTATTTCTGATTGCTGAAAAATCTAGTTTTTGGAAGCCTACATCATAAATAGGTTCCAGGTTTTGTGTTCTAATTTTCTGCTTCTGGTGGGTGGTTGGGGCCATAATTGGTGGTGGGGCTGGGATGTTGTTCTTTTAAGATTACGATATATCCCTTGTTCTTTTTCCTTTCTGTCTCTTAAAAGTTTATATGATTTATTTGCAATTATATCCTGTTCATTCTGATATATTCTATTTGTTATATCACGGTTAATCGTGTAAAAGTTAGGGTGTGTTTGATATGGTTTCAGGTTGGCAATGCTCTCCTCAATTTCCTTTATATGTTTGTTAACTACACTCTCCCTTTTGTTAAGTATTATTCTTATCAAGCCCGCTGCGCATTGATCTAGATAATCATCCCATTCATATGAGAAGTCCGGATCCTCCTCAAATGTGGGTTTCAACATTATTCTAAGACCCTAGGGGCCAGATTTTCTTTCAAATATATTTTTAAAAACATAACATCCAAATGGTGGAAGACTTCACTTTTTAAATGGTTTTCTAGAGTCTTAAAATAGTTCAGCATGCAGTCTGTTTCTTCTTCAGAAAAATTTTTTTTCATTTGTGCAAGCTGCATCTAAATCAGAAGACCCTGCATTTTCGCAGGAGGTGTACCTTAGTATCATCAGTTCCCGTTGTTGGATTCTTTGTGAAAAGTAATCCATAGTGAGGAAATGGTAGCTGTTCTCAGAGATTGCTGCGTTGAGATGATGCACAGGGCTGCTAGATGGACTTGCGTCCTCCGGTTTCAGCAATGTTGTAGCTGCTCCGGTTTAAACAAATATATGCAGAAAGGGAAAAAAAAGAAATACAGCGCCTCATGTGCAGAAAAAACCTCAATGCAATTATTGTATTAATAAAAATTTTTCGCTCACCAGATCAGGTTGCGAATGGAGTCACAACCACTCTTTCAAGCCCGGCTGGATTCTGCCCCACCAGCTGGGGGAAAAGCCCTGCTGCTGCCCGATCCTATTCCGCTCCAGAGAGCGGTTACAAGAGATGAACTTTAGTAGCAAAAATGTAATGGATCTTTTTCACGGCGCTGCAGGCAAACACAGTACTCCTCGATGTAGGTTTCTTCTTTTTATTTCCAATAAAAGGTTAGATTTGTCTACGCGTTTCAGGGGATGGAGCCCCCTTCCTCAGGACAATACAAACAATCAGTAGTAGTATGCAGGGTTTTTAAAAGACAAACTGGCGCGCTAAAAACTAGGGAGGGATTATAAGGGGCGGGGTTCCATGATTGATGGACTACAGCCCCTTGTCTCTCCATTGTTAAAATTAACTTGTAATAAAATAACACATTAGAGTCATTTAAAAGTTACAATTCTAGTTGAAACCAATCTCACATAAATTGAAACAATTTTAATACACCAGCGAGCAGTGGATAGTTTGTATGTGCTCCTTCTCCTCCTCCTGTTAGCTGCCATGCGCATCGCTCACAGAGGCGGTCTCCAGCATTGTTGAGATCGCGATCTGCAGTGGATGATCTGTATGGTGAGCAGTGAGGAGTTTGTATGCGCTTTTCTCTTGTTCATTATCATGCACATCGCTCCCAGCGCTGCTCAGTATGTTAGATCGCGAACTGTGGGCACATTGTAGAGGGACGCCGACACTTGAGGGAGAACCTTTCATTCTGTCTGGCTCCTAATAGTACACCATGATAGCACAATGCAATATACTTGTATAACTAGCTGCATAACATCCCCTTAAATGGCGTTGTTGTAATGGCGTTGTTGTAATGGCACTCTTAAAGGGGAGGATTTATAGGTTATGCTGGTACATACCATTATTAGAACCAAAGATCTTTTGATTGCATGGTATTATTATAGGACCCATCTAAGAGGGGGGAAATTATTGGTTATGCTGATATATGGCATATTTACAAACAATGGGTATATAAATGGACCTATTATAGAATTGTTTCATTGATCTCGTTTAACCCTTTTGGATTTAGCGTATCAAGTTGGTAAATCCAATATACCTCTTTTTCTGGAGTTTCTCAAACCGATTGTACGGGTTTTCAGGTATATAGTCTATTGGAGTGACTTTGATTTTATGGAATTCTTGTTCAGGGGTCATTGCACAGTGTTTAGACAAACTGTGTTTCTGATAGTGGCGCCGGATATTATACCTATGTTGATTTATTCTACAGTGTAGGGCTTGTGTAGTTCTCCCTACATATTGTAGTCCACATTCACACTCTATGAGGTAAATGACATAGGTTGAATGGCAGGTTAGATGATATTTGATCTGAAAATTTGACCCGTTTGCATTGGAGCTAAATGACGTACACCCGTGGGTGATTTCATTACAGCAGAGGCAGTTTTTCGTCCCGCATTTATAGCTCCCTTTTTTCTTTAGATGGTAATAAAACTCTTTTGTTTTTTCTATATGTTGCTTGGGTTTACTGGGGGCCAAAATGTTTTTCAACGTCGGGGCCCGTCTATAAGTTATCACTGGGGTGCGAGGAAGATATGGAGTTAGGTGTTAAAATCTCCCCAAATGGAGTTTCTTTTAGAATGCTTAAAATTTATACTAGAGAACAATTATTTTACATATAATAATAAGACATATTATCAATGCAGGGGGACCGCTATGGGGACTCGAGTAGCGCCGGCCTTTGCGAACCTGTTTATGGGGGCATTTGAAAAGGAACATATTCATAACCACCCCATTTTCCACAAAAACATCATATACTATAAAAGGTATATTGATGATCTGTTCCTGATCTGGGAGGGAGGAGAATTGGAGGCACAAAGGTTCTGTGAAACACTGAACCAAACAAATTGGGGCATCTCTTTCACGCCCAAATACAACAACCAAACAATAGAATTCTTGGATATTATCGTATTAGTTGAAGAAAACCAATTAACCACTAAAACATATTTTAAAACGGTTGACTCAAACAGTTATATTCATTACTCCAGTTTTCACCATAGGAAATGGTTACAAAATATTCCATACAGCCAATGTAGGAGAATCAGACGAAACTGCACAAAAACCTCAGATTTCAGAATCCAAACAAAAATCCTAGAAAAACGGTTCAAAGAAAAAGGGTATCCGAATCAACTAATCAAAAGTGCAATCAAAAGAAGTAGTCAGCAAATGCAAGATGAATGTCTAGCGATATCAACAAAAGCAGGGAAGATTATGGAAACAGTAAGATTTATCACTCAATATAACACCTCCAATTTACATGTCCAGCGGATCCTGAAAAACACTGGCATATCCTTCTACAGGATCCACACCTAACTCCATATCTTCCTCGCACCCCAGTGATAACTTATAGACGGGCCCCGACGTTGAAAAACATTTTGGCCCCCAGTAAACCCAAGCAACATATAGAAAAACAAAAGAGTTTCATTACCATCTAAAGAAAAAAGGGAGCTATAAATGCGGGACGGAAAACTGCCTCTGCTGTAATGAAATCACCCACGGGTGTACGTCATTTAGCTCCAATGCAAACGGGTCAAATTTTCAGATCAAATATCATCTAACCTGCCATTCAACCTATGTCATTTACCTCATAGAGTGTGAATGTGGACTACAATATGTAGGGAGAACTACACAAGCCCTACACTGTAGAATAAATCAACATAGGTATAATATCCGGCGCCACTATCAGAAACACAGTTTGTCTAAACACTGTGCAATGACCCCTGAACAAGAATTCCATAAAATCAAAGTCACTCCAATAGACTATATACCTGAAAACCCGTACAATCGGTTTGAGAAACTCCAGAAAAAGAGGTATATTGGATTTACCAACTTGATACGCTAAATCCAAAAGGGTTAAACGAGATCAATGAAACAATTCTATAATAGGTCCATTTATATACCCATTGTTTGTAAATATGCCATATATCAGCATAACCAATAATTTCCCCCTCTTAGATGGGTCCTATAATAATACCATGCAATCAAAAGATCTTTGGTTCTAATAATGGTATGTACCAGCATAACCTATAAATCCTCCCCTTTAAGAGTGCCATTACAACAACGCCATTACAACAACGCCATTTAAGGGGATGTTATGCAGCTAGTTATACAAGTATATTGCATTGTGCTATCATGGTGTACTATTAGGAGCCAGACAGAATGAAAGGTTCTCCCTCAAGTGTCGGCGTCCCTCTACAATGTGCCCACAGTTCGCGATCTAACATACTGAGCAGCGCTGGGAGCGATGTGCATGATAATGAACAAGAGAAAAAGCGCATACAAACTCCCTCACTGCTCACCATACAGATCATCCACTGCAGATCGCGATCTCAACAATGCTGGAGACCGCCTCTGTGAGCGATGCGCATGGCAGCTAACAGGAGGAGGAGAAGGAGCACATACAAACTATCCACTGCTCGCTGGTGTATTAAAATTGTTTCAATTTATGTGAGATTGGTTTCAACTAGAATTGTAACTTTTAAATGACTCTAATGTGTTATTTTATTACAAGTTAATTTTAACAATGGAGAGACAAGGGGCTGTAGTCCATCAATCATGGAACCCCGCCCCCTTATAATCCCTCCCTAGTTTTTAGCGCGCCAGTTTGTCTTTTAAAAACCCTGCATACTACTACTGATTGTTTGTATTGTCCTGAGGAAGGGGGCTCCATCCCCTGAAACGCGTAGACAAATCTAACCTTTTATTGGAAATAAAAAGAAGAAACCTACATCGAGGAGTACTGTGTTTGCCTGCAGCGCCGTGAAAAAGATCCATTACATTTTTGCTACTAAAGTTCAGCGGAATAGGATCGGGCAGCAGCAGGGCTTTTCCCCCAGCTGGTGGGGCAGAATCCAGCCGGGCTTGAAAGAGTGGTTGTGACTCCATTCGCAACCTGATCTGGTAAGCGAAAAATTTTTATTAATACAATAATTGCATTGAGGTTTTTTCTGCACATGAGGCGCTGTATTTCTTTTTTCCCTTTCTGCATATATTTGTTTAAACCGGAGCAGCTACAACATTGCTGAAACCGGAGGACGCAAGTCCATCTAGCAGCCCTGTGCATCATCTCAACGCAGCAATCTCTGAGAACAGCTACCATTTCCTCACTATGGATTACTTTTCACAAAGAATCCAACAACGGGAACTGATGATACTAAGGTACACCTCCTGCGAAAATGCAGGGTCTTCTGATTTAGATGCAGCTTGCACAAATGAAAAAAATTTTCTGAAGAAGAAACAGACTGCATGCTGAACTATTTTAAGACTCTAGAAAACCATTTAAAAAGTGAAGTCTTCCACCATTTGGATGTTATGTTTTTAAAAATATATTTGAAAGAAAATCTGGCCCCTAGGGGTCTTAGAATAATGTTGAAACCCACATTTGAGGAGGATCCGGACTTCTCATATGAATGGGATGATTATCTAGATCAATGCGCAGCGGGCTTGATAAGAATAATACTTAACAAAAGGGAGAGTGTAGTTAACAAACATATAAAGGAAATTGAGGAGAGCATTGCCAACCTGAAACCATATCAAACACACCCTAACTTTTACACGATTAACCGTGATATAACAAATAGAATATATCAGAATGAACAGGATATAATTGCAAATAAATCATATAAACTTTTAAGAGACAGAAAGGAAAAAGAACAAGGGATATATCGTAATCTTAAAAAGAACAACATCCCAGCCCCACCACCAATTATGGCCCCAACCACCCACCAGAAGCAGAAAATTAGAACACAAAACCTGGAACCTATTTATGATGTAGGCTTCCAAAAAACTAGATTTTTCAGCAATCAGAAATACAAAACATCAAACAAGGGTCCGAAAAATTACCAAAAAACTCCAAGTCAGGGGTTCAATCCATCAACCTCTGTAACAACACAGTATCAAAAACCCAGTACCAACCCAATGGGAGCACAAACAAGGCAAATATATCCTTCCAGTCCTGTTACAGCCATTAGGGCTAACAGTGAGATTAAAATACCCACAGATCCCCAGAAACCAAATGTGTTAGATACCGAGTGTAAAACCCCTTCGAACTCTTCACATTTAACAACTACTCAGAATACGATAACAGATACAGATGAATTCCTAGACAGATTTAGAACTCTACGGTCTAGATACCTCATGTACAAAACAAGAAGAACCACCCCGAATAAAACCATTCAGAAATGTATGGCGGATGACAGCTCTAATTTAATCAATTTAACTCCACCAGAGCCGGAAAACGAGACGAAACATGGAGCCAACGATACTATTGAAAGATTCAACCTCACAATTCATACCTCACCGACACCTAGGAAATCACCCATTGTTACGAACTATGGTAATCTGATCACGACCATAGATAATACTGGCCCTGGAAAAAACACTCTGGTCCCTTTTCTCAATGAAGCATATAACTCCAAAGAACCAACTACGGTTTTTTTAGAAATCGGAAACCAAACCCCTGTCCATATACCCCCAAAAGACGACAAGGGGATAACCAAATACTTCCCAGTCACAATGGTAAAAAGAAAACTAGATACCGAGGGAAGAGAGGGGGACAACGCAAAAAAAGGGAGAACAACAGAAATAGGGCTATAAAGGAGGACTGTATAACGGTCTCCCCCCTCCCCACTCTGGAGTCGTCTACAATAAAAATTTTCAATCTATCTAGCCACATATTATCATTCGAAGAGAATAGTCTGTTACAAAAAGGGTTATCCTTTTGCCCCCAAAATAAAATTGATGGATTCGATTTATTTTTAGATATCCAAAAATTTAGGCGAAATTTAACCACTAAAAGACATTTTGATATAGAGGAGAGGAAAAACAACATATACTATATAGATCCACAAAGTAATAAATCAGGAGAAGTAAGAAAAAAGAATGAAAATGGTGAAGACAAGGAATTAAAACATGTAGAGGTACGACCAAAGTCTAATTTCTTTCCTGTACAAAGTCAGGGACACTTTATTCCAACATTTTTTGATCTTATAGCAACAGACATTAAAACACTTAGTCAAGTACCAGTACCCTGTACTCAGAAAGGGAATTTATCAAAACTCGAACGTGAGGCTCTAGAAAATTTAAAGAACAACAAAGAAATAATAATACGTCCAGCCGACAAGGGAGGTGGAGTGGTGATTCAAAATTATTTTGATTATGAAAAGGAGGCACAAAAAATTCTGAGTGATCAAATATACTATAAACCTATATCAGGTAACCCATTCCCTGATATCACAAAAAGGGTAAAGATGCTTATCAAAAATGCCCATGACAAACAATTTATAAATAAGAAAGAAAAAAATTTCCTACTCCCCAGAGCACCTTGCACACCATATTTTTACCATTTACCCAAAATTCACAAAAATAAAGATATTCCCCAGGTAGACCCATCATTTCCAATACCAAATGCGCCACAAGTAATCTGTCCCAATTTCTGGATATGCACCTTCAACCATATGTAAAAACCCTACCGAGCTATTTAAATGACTCTAGCCAATTAATCAGGGAACTTAAAACAGTGACGTGGAAAGAAAGTTATGCCCTATTAACAATGGATGTTACGTCCCTATATTCCAACATAAGGCACGATTTAGGAATCCAGTGTGTAAGGGCAACTTTAGAAACAGATGCCACCTTAAAATCTCCCCAAATGGAGTTTCTTTTAGAATGCTTAAAATTTATACTAGAGAACAATTATTTTACATATAATAATAAGACATATTATCAATGCAGGGGGACCGCTATGGGGACTCGAGTAGCGCCGGCCTTTGCGAACCTGTTTATGGGGGCATTTGAAAAGGAACATATTCATAACCACCCCATTTTCCACAAAAACATCATATACTATAAAAGGTATATTGATGATCTGTTCCTGATCTGGGAGGGAGGAGAATTGGAGGCACAAAGGTTCTGTGAAACACTGAACCAAACAAATTGGGGCATCTCTTTCACGCCCAAATACAACAACCAAACAATAGAATTCTTGGATATTATCGTATTAGTTGAAGAAAACCAATTAACCACTAAAACATATTTTAAAACGGTTGACTCAAACAGTTATATTCATTACTCCAGTTTTCACCATAGGAAATGGTTACAAAATATTCCATACAGCCAATGTAGGAGAATCAGACGAAACTGCACAAAAACCTCAGATTTCAGAATCCAAACAAAAATCCTAGAAAAACGGTTCAAAGAAAAAGGGTATCCGAATCAACTAATCAAAAGTGCAATCAAAAGAAGTAGTCAGCAAATGCAAGATGAATGTCTAGCGATATCAACAAAAGCAGGGAAGATTATGGAAACAGTAAGATTTATCACTCAATATAACACCTCCAATTTACATGTCCAGCGGATCCTGAAAAACACTGGCATATCCTTCTACAGGATCCACACCTAACTCCATATCTTCCTCGCACCCCAGTGATAACTTATAGACGGGCCCCGACGTTGAAAAACATTTTGGCCCCCAGTAAACCCAAGCAACATATAGAAAAAACAAAAGAGTTTCATTACCATCTAAAGAAAAAAGGGAGCTATAAATGCGGGACGGAAAACTGCCTCTGCTGTAATGAAATCACCCACGGGTGTACGTCATTTAGCTCCAATGCAAACGGGTCAAATTTTCAGATCAAATATCATCTAACCTGCCATTCAACCTATGTCATTTACCTCATAGAGTGTGAATGTGGACTACAATATGTAGGGAGAACTACACAAGCCCTACACTGTAGAATAAATCAACATAGGTATAATATCCGGCGCCACTATCAGAAACACAGTTTGTCTAAACACTGTGCAATGACCCCTGAACAAGAATTCCATAAAATCAAAGTCACTCCAATAGACTATATACCTGAAAACCCGTACAATCGGTTTGAGAAACTCCAGAAAAAGAGGTATATTGGATTTACCAACTTGATACGCTAAATCCAAAAGGGTTAAACGAGATCAATGAAACAATTCTATAATAGGTCCATTTATATACCCATTGTTTGTAAATATGCCATATATCAGCATAACCAATAATTTCCCCCTCTTAGATGGGTCCTATAATAATACCATGCAATCAAAAGATCTTTGGTTCTAATAATGGTATGTACCAGCATAACCTATAAATCCTCCCCTTTAAGAGTGCCATTACAACAACGCCATTACAACAACGCCATTTAAGGGGATGTTATGCAGCTAGTTATACAAGTATATTGCATTGTGCTATCATGGTGTACTATTAGGAGCCAGACAGAATGAAAGGTTCTCCCTCAAGTGTCGGCGTCCCTCTACAATGTGCCCACAGTTCGCGATCTAACATACTGAGCAGCGCTGGGAGCGATGTGCATGATAATGAACAAGAGAAAAAGCGCATACAAACTCCTCACTGCTCACCATACAGATCATCCACTGCAGATCGCGATCTCAACAATGCTGGAGACCGCCTCTGTGAGCGATGCGCATGGCAGCTAACAGGAGGAGGAGAAGGAGCACATACAAACTATCCACTGCTCGCTGGTGTATTAAAATTGTTTCAATTTATGTGAGATTGGTTTCAACTAGAATTGTAACTTTTAAATGACTCTAATGTGTTATTTTATTACAAGTTAATTTTAACAATGGAGAGACAAGGGGCTGTAGTCCATCAATCATGGAACCCCGCCCCCTTATAATCCCTCCCTAGTTTTTAGCGCGCCAGTTTGTCTTTTAAAAACCCTGCATACTACTACTGATTGTTTGTATTGTCCTGAGGAAGGGGGCTCCATCCCCTGAAACGCGTAGACAAATCTAACCTTTTATTGGAAATAAAAAGAAGAAACCTACATCGAGGAGTACTGTTTGCCTGCAGCGCCGTGAAAAAGATCCATTACATTTTTGCTACTAAAGTTCATTTCCTGATGCTGCTGCCACCTCCAGACTTTGTCACTCTGCTACTCTGTGACCTCCTGATGCTGTCACCACCTCCAGACTCTGTCATTATGCCAATCTGGCCTTCTGATGTTGCTGCTGCCACCTCCACACTCTGTCATTGTGCCACTCTGTGACCTCCTCCTGATGCTGCTTGTGCCACCCCCTGGCCTCCCCCTAATGTAGCTGCTGCTGCCACCTCCACACTCTGTCATTGTGCCACTCTGTGCCCTCCGCATCTGCCGCCACCTCCACACTCTGTCATTGTGCCATCCTCTGGCCTCCTCTTGATGCTGCTGCCGCCACCTACAGACTCTCTTTGTGCCACTCTGTGACTTCCTGATGCTGCTGCCATCTCCAGACTTTGTCACTCTGCTACTCTGTGACCTCCTGATGCTGTCACCACCTCCAGACTCTGTCATTATGCCAATCTGGCCTCCTGATGTTGCTGCTGCCACCTCCACACTCTGTCATTGTGCCATTCTGTGACCTCCTCCTGATGCTGCTTGTGCCACCCTCTGGCTTCCCCATGATGCAGCTGCTGATGCCGCCTTCAAACTCTGTCATTATGCCACTCTGTGGCCTCCTCATGCTGCTGCCACCTCCACACTTTGTCATTGTGCCACTCTTTGGCCTCCTGATGATGTTGCTGCCACCTCCACTCTCTGTCATTGTGCCACTCTGTGACTTCCCGATGATGCTGCTGCCCCCTCCATACTCTGTCAAGGAGCCACCCTGTGGCTTCCTCCTGATGAAGCTGCTGCTGCCACCTCCACACTCTTTCATTGTGCCACTCTGTGGCCTCCGCATGCTGCCGCCACCTCCACACTCTGTCATTGTGCCACCCACTGGCCTCCTCCTGATACCGCTGCTGCCACCTCCACAATCTCTTTGTGCCACTCTGTGACTTCCTGATGCTGCTGCCACCTCCAGACTTTGTCACTCTGCTACTCTGTGACCTCCTGATGCTGTCACCACCTCCAGACTCTGTCATTATGCCAATCTGGCCTTCTGATGTTGCTGCTGCCACCTCCACACTCTGTCATTGTGCCCCTCTGTGACCTCCTCCTGATGCTGCTTGTGCCACCCTCTGGCCTCCCCCTAATGCAGCTGCTGATGCCGCCTTCACAATCTGTAATTATTCCACTCTGTGGCCTCCTCATGCTGCTGCCACCTCCACACTCTGTCATTGTGCCGCACTATGGCCTCCTGATGCTTCCTCCAGCTCCAGACTCTGTCATTGTGCCACTCTGTGACCTCCTGATGCTGCCGCCACCTCCAGACCCTGTCATTGTGCCACTCTGTGGCCTCCTGATGATGTTGCTGCCACCTCCACTCTCTGTCATTGTGCCAATCTGTGACTTCCCAATGATGCTGCTGCCCCCCTTATACTCTGTCATTGAGCCACCCTGTGGCTTCCTCCTGATGAAGCTGCTGCTGCCACCTCCACACTCTGTCATTGTGCCACTCTGTGGCCTCGGCATGCTGCCGCCACCTCCACACTCTGTCATTGTGCCACTCTCTGGCCTCCTCCTGATGCTGCTGCCGCAACCTCCACACTCTCTTTGTGCCACTCTGTGACTTCCTGATGCTGCTGACACCTCCAGACTTTGTCACTCTGCTACTCTGAGACGTCCTGATGCTGTCACCGCCTCCAGAATCTGTCATTATACCAATCTGGCCTACTGATGTTGCTGCTGCCACCTCCACCCTCTGTCATTGTGCCACTCTGTGACCTCCTAATGCTGCTGCCACCTCCACACTCTGTCGTTTTGCCACTCTGTGACCTCCTGATGCTGCTGCCACCTCCACACTCTGTCATTGTGCCACTCTGTGACTTCCTGATGCTGCCACCACCTCCAGACTTTGTCATTGTGCCTCTCTGTGGTCTCCTGATGTTGCTGCTGCCACCTCCACACTCTGTCATTGTTCCACTCTTTGACCTCCTGATGCTACCACCACCTCGAGACTCGGTCATTGTTCCACTCTGTGACCTCCTCATGCTGCAGCCACATTCACACTCTGTCATTGTGCCACCCTGTGGTCTCCTGCTGATGCTGCTGGCGCCACCTCCACACTCTCTTTGTGCCACTCTGTGACCTCCTGATGCTGCTGCCACCTCCAGACTTTGTCACTCTGCCACTCTGTAACCTCCTGATGCTGTCACCACCTCCAGACTCTGTCATTATGCCAATCTGGCCTTCTGATGTTGCTGCTGCCACCTCCACACTCTGTCATTGTGCCACTCTGTGACCTCCTCCTGATGCTGCTTGTGCCACCCTCTGGCCTCCCCCTAATGCAGCTGCTGATGCCGCCTTCAGACTCTGTCATTATTCCACTCTGTGGCCTCCTCATGCTGCTGCCACCTCCACACTCTGTCATTGTGCCGCACTATGGCCTCCTGATGCTTCCGCCAGCTCCAGACTCTGTCATTGTGCCACTCTGTGACCTCCTGATGCTGCCGCCACCTCCAGAGCCTGTCATTGTGCCACTCTGTGGCCTCCTGATGATGTTGCTGCCACCTCCACTCTCTGTCATTGTGCCACTCTGTGACTTCCCGATGATGCTGCTGCCCCCTCCATACTCTGTCATTGAGCCACCCTGTGGCTTCCTCCTGATGTAGCTGCTGCTGCCACCTCCACACTGTTTCATTGTGCCACTCTGTGGCCTCCGCATGCTGCCGCCACCTCCATACTCTGTCATTGTGCCATCCTCTGGCCTCCTCCTGATGCTGCTGCCGCAACCTCCACACTCTCTTTGTGCCACTCTGTGAATTCCTGATGCTGCTGCCACCTCCAGACTTTGTCACTCTGCTACTCTGAGACGTCCTGATGCTGTCACCGCCTCCAGAATCTGTCATTATGCCAATCTGGCCTTCTGATGTTGCTGCTGCCACCTCCACACTCTGTCATTGTGTCTCTCTGAGACCTCCTCCTGATGCTGCTTCTGCCACCGTCTGGTCTCCCCTTGAAGTGACTTCCCGATGATGCTGCTGCCCCCTCCATACTCTGTCATTGTGCCACTCTCTGGCCTCATCCTGATGCTGCTGCCCCCACCTCCACACTCTGTCATTGTGCCACTCTGTGACTTCCCAGTGATGCTGCTGCTCCCTCCATACTCTGTCATTATTCCACCCTGTGGCCTCCTCCTGATGAAGCTGCTGCTGCCACCTTCACACTCTGTCATTGTGCCACCCTCTGGCCTCATCCTGATGCTGCTGCCACCACCTCCACACTCTGTCATTGTGCCACTCTGTGACTTCCCGGTGATGCTGCTGCCCCCTCCATACTCTGTCATTATGCCACCCTGTTGCCTCCTCGTGATGAAGCTGCTGCTCCCACCTCCACACTCTGTCATTGTGCCACTCTGTGGCCTCTGCATGCTGCCACCACCTCTACACTCTGTCATTGTGCCACCATATCGCCTCCTCCAGATGCTGCTGCCGCCAACTCCACACTCTCGTTGTGCCACTTTGTGACCTCCTGATGCTGCTGCCACCTCCAGACTTTGTCACTCTGCCACTCTGTGACCTCCTGATGCTGTCACCATCTCCAGACTCTGTCATTATGCCAATCTGGCCTCCTGATGTTGCTGCCACCGACCTTTAGACTCTGTCATTGTGCCACTCTGTGACCTCCTCCTGATGCTGCTGCTGCCGCCTCCACGCTCTGTCATTGTGCCGCCCTATGGCCTCATCCCGATTCTGCCGCCACCTCCAGACTCTGTCATTGTGCCACTTTGAGACCTCCTGATGCTGCCGCCACTTCCAGACTCTTTCATTGTGCCACTCTGTAACCACCTGATGCTGCCGCCACCTCCAGACCCTGTCATTGTGCCACTCTGTGGCCTCCTGATGATGTTACTGCCATCGCCACTCTCTGTCATTGTGCCACCCTGTGGCCTCCTTCTGATGCTGCTGCCACAACCTCCACACTCTCTTTGTGCCACTCTGTGACCTCCTCATGCTGTTGCCACCTCCAGACTTTGTCACTCTGCCACTCTGTGACCTCCTGATGCTTTCACCACCTCCAGACTCTGTCATTATGCCAATCTGGCCTTCTGATGTTGCTGCTGCCACCTCCACACTCTGTCATTGTGCCACTCTGTGACCTCCTCCTGATGCTGCTGCCGCCACCTCCACACTCTGTCATTGTGCCACCTTCTGGCCTTCACCTGATGCAGCTGCTGATGCCTCCTCCACACTCTGTTATTATGCCACTCTGTGGCCTCCTCATGCTGCTGCGACCTCCACACTCTGTCATTGTGCCACCCTCTGGCCTCATCCTGATGCTGCATCTGCAACCACCTCCACACTCTGTCACTGTGCCACTCTGTCACTGGCACTCGGTGATGCTGCTGCCCCCTCCACACTCTGTCATTATGCCACCCTGTGGCCTCCACCTGATGAAGTTGCTGCTGCCACCTCCACACTCTGTCATTGTGCAACTCTGTGGCCTCCGCATGCTGCCGCCACCTCTACACTCTGTCATTGTGCCACCCTATGGCCTCATCTTGATGCTGCTGCCGCCACCTCCACACTCTCTTTGTGCCACTCTGTGACCTCCTGATGCTGCTGCCACCTCCAGACTTTGTCACTCTGGGCTCAGCATGCATGTTGGTATTTGCATCCCTTGATCTGATGAGTTAGAAGGCTGGGTCCAGCCTGCATTTGTGGGAGGGGCTGCAGGTATTTATACCTCCCTCACCTGTCTTCAGGGATGGACGTTTTCCTGCACGTGTTTCCCCTGGTTCCTGCTGTCTTCCGGTGTCCTGCTCCACGCTTCGGGTATACGGAATCCCCCCTCCATACCGCGTCGGACGGGTAAGTGCCCCCCCCCCAGCGGCTCACTCACCGGTCGGGGGTCCCCCGCCGGGCGCCTCTGAGCTGGTGCCGGAGGACGGGGGAGCGGGCCAGGTTCGTGACTCACCATGCCCGCCACACGGGCAGGCGTGCGGTTCCCGCACCTGCCGGCGAGCATGGTAGCAGGAAGCGGCAGCGGATTGTTGTCATGGCGGGTCATGTGTTCCGCCCGCTCGTTTTGTCTCCCGGCCGGCGGCGGGGCCGGAGAGCTTAGCATCGGCGTCTCGGGTGCCTCAGGGGGAGGGGCTGGGTTTCGGGCTTCGGCCGCACGCTGCTCAACCCCCCCCTCCTCCCCTCACTTCCCCACCATGCGCCGCTCGGCGGGCGGCGTCGTCATCCAGCCGGCTCTCCCCATCTCGGCCGGGGCAGGTCCGCCGCTCCGTTCAACCAGCCAGGCCTGGCCGGGAGCACTGGCTGAACGGGCTACGCCGCCTGCCTTATTTCCCCCTCCCCACATTTAGTCAACTAAGTTTATAAATAAATATTACGTCAGGTCAACTTCCCCTCTTGATTTAAAAAAAAAAAAAAAAAAGTAAACTGATAATAAAGTGTTCAGCTCGCGGCAAGTTCATATGCGCATGTCGGTTCTATTCACCTACATGGGTATATAAAAATAAATAAATAAATAAATATTTGTATATATCTATACTTGTGGGTATGCGTAGACGCACGGTTGTATATGCTGTATGCGCCCATGCGCATAGCATATCCATATAGATATAAAAAATAAAAAAAATAAAACGCACGTCCGGTACGCTAGTCATCTCCCCGCATCTCACAAAGCCCGATCGCCAGCCGACGCCGGGCCGCACTAGGTCGCACTAACTTCCTGGTTGTTTCGCCTGAATAGCCCTGGGCCTTCCGCCGGCCACGGCCTGACCCGCGCGGGGTCCTCCATCTGGTCGGTGGCCAGAATCGCCAGGGTCCCTCCCACGGTAACCGCCGGAATCGTTCATTGTCCTTCCGCTGGTAGTCTGCCTGAATCGCTCAGGATCCTTCCGCTGGTAGTCTGCCTGAATCGCTCAGGGTCCTTCCGCTGGTTAGTCTGCCTGAATCGCGCAGGGTCCTTCCGCTGGTAGTCTGCCTGAATCGCTCAGGGTATTTCCGCTGGTAGTTTCGCCCGAATCACTCAGGGTCCTTCCGCTGGTAGTCTGCCTGAATCGCTCAGGGTATTTCCGCTGGTAGTTTGCCTGGACCACTCTGTGTTCTTCCGCTGGTAGTTTGCCTAAATCACGCAGGGTCCTTCCGCTGGTAGTTGCCTGAATCCCTCAGGGTCCTTCCGCTGGGTTGTTCACAGGAATCGCTCAGGTCCCGTCCACTGGTCATTTTTACTGAGTCGCTTAGGGTCCGTACAACGTCGGCCCTGAGCGGGCAGAGTCCTTCGCTGGCTGCCCGAACCACGCAGGGTTGTCACCGAGGCGCTCAGGGTCCTTCCTCCGGTGGCCTACCGGAATCACCCAGGGTCCGTCCATCGCTGTCACTCGGGGTTCGTCCGCCGGTAGTCGCCTGAATTGCTCAGGGTCCGTCCGCCGATAGTCTGCCTGAATCGCTCAGGGTCCGTCCGCCGGTCAGTTGCCCGAATCGGGACCCGGATCGCTCAGGGGCAGCCCGCTGGTTGTCTACCTGAATCGCTCAGGGTCCGTCCGCTGGTTGTCCTCCGGATCGCTCAGAACCGCTGAGGGTCCGTCCGCCGGTTGTCTACCTGAGTCGCTCAGGGTCCGTCTGCTGGTTGTCTGCCTGAATCGCTCAGGATCAGTCTGCTGGTTGTCTACTTGAATCGCTCAAGGTCAGTTCGCTGGATGTCTACCTGCATCGCTCAGGGTCCGTCCGCTGGTTGTCTACCTGAATCGCTCAGGGTCCGTCTGCTGGTTGTCTGCCTGAATCGCTCAGGGTCCGTCTGCTGGTTGTCTGCCTGAATCGCTCAGGGTCCGTCTGCTGGTTGTCTGCCCGAATCGCTCAGGGTCAGTCTGCTGGTCGTCTACTTGAACCGCTCAGGGTCCGTTCGCCGGTTGCCTACCTGAATCGCTCAGGGTCCGTCTGCTGGTTGCCTACCTGAATCGCTCAGGGTTGTTCGCTGGTAGTTTACCTGAATTGCTCAGGGTCCGTCCGCGGGTCATTACCCGAATCGCGCAGGGTTGGTCGCCTGAATCACTCAGGGTCCACCCACTGTTGTTCCCCAATCGGGCAGGGTCTTGTCGCTGGTCGCCGGCCGGTATTCCTCGGGTCCCCCCGCTGGTTGTCTGCCGGAATCACCCAAGGTTCGCTGGTTGGCCATGTCACCACACGGGGCTTCGCAGCGAGTAGGGACTTCGCAGCGAGTCCCCGCCACTTCCCAAGAGCCATCCCCAGGTACTTCCTCCGCGAGCTGTTCGCCTGCTGCGCCACCCGCCGTGGCCCCATCTCATTTCATTCCGGAGAACCTACGGAAAGAGATCTTAGCAGGCAAAGACGTCAACCTGGCGTCGCTTCTGATCGCCGCTCAGGACGTGGCTGAGAACAAAGTCATCAGCTGTGGAGAGGTAGCAGTGGTCTTAAGAGCCAAGGCTGAACCGCAAGCTTTCAGTCAATGAATTCGTCCTGGCTTTTAGTATATTCCGGGACATCATTTGCACTGCTCAACCGCAGCGGCGGGAAGAATTGGACACGTATCTCTACCGCATTGCTGATTTGGCTTACAAATACGGAGGGTCGAATTTCTATGACTACCACCGGTCCTTCTCGGCAAAAGCGGCGGCGGCCCTGGCTCAGTTCCAGTTCGTCACCAATTGGGCGAATTTGGACATGGAGCTATTCTGCCGCCACTTCACTGGGCTCAGGGCGCCAACCTGCGCTTCGTGCCAATCCATCCTCCACACCGCAGACTGGTGCCCAAACCTAGCTTTGCCGGGACAGGACCGTGTGGTACCCAGTACCTCGGGGGCGCCTAAAAGCCAGCCCACTCTGGACAGGCTAGGCAGGCCTAATGCATACCTGGGCCAGAGCCAGGTATGCAACAATTTCAACTCGGGAGGATGTGCCTTCAGCGGATGCAGGGCCCTGCATGTCTGTTCCTTCTGCTTTAGAGCCCACCCCCGTTCCAGCTGCCCCAAAAAACAAGCAAAATCCTGACTAGCCGACATCAACACTGATCTGTTGGCCGCACTTCTTGGGGACCACCCCGACCAACAGGCGGTGTCCTTCCTCCTGACAGGTTTCTTGGAAGGCTTCGACACAGGTCTGGTGGCGCTCCCACAGGTGTCCTGGACAGGTGGGAACTTGAGGTCGGCTATGCAGGATCCCGCATCAGTCCGCGCACTTTTGCATACCGAGGTCCAAAAAGGGTTCCTTTTAGGTCCATTCCTTTCCATTCCATTCGATTCCTGGCGCATAAACCCTATCGGGTTGGTATCTAAACAATCATCGGATAAAAAACGCTTGATTTATGACCTCTCCGCTCCACATTCGTCCCCCATACCCAGCCTGAACTCGCTCATCCCGTCAGAAGAATTTTCAATGTCTTACCCGTCCATCGACGATGCAGTCAGATTTATCTTGCAAATAGGGAAGGGAGCCGTATTGTCAAAAGCGGACATTTCGGACGCATTCAAATTACTCCCCATCTCGCCACGACTATGGAAATATTACGGCATAAAATGGGAGGAAGAGTACTATTTTGCCAACAGGCTTACCTTCGGCTCTAAGAGCAGCCCCCGACTTTTCGATCGTTTTTCCAGCATGCTCCACTGGATCCTCGTCCAGCATGGGGGCCTTGACAAGGTCATCCACTACTTGGATGACTTCCTGATCATCGAAAGTCCTGCCAGCTCCCGCATGGCCTCGAAACTCTTTTGTCCATCTTCTCTAGCTTGGAGGTTCCCGTGGCTCCCGCCAAGACGGAGGGTCCCGGCACGAGGGTCACCTTCCTGGGTATCGTCCTGGACACCCTGCGCATGGAGGCCAGCTTACCCACCCAGAAGTTGGAGAAGCTTCGTACCACGGTCTCTTCAGCCGTCTCCTCCAGGGTCCTGTCCAAAGTCGAGCTCCAGTCACTACTGGGCTCCCTTAATTTCGCCACCAGGATCATGCCTCAGGGTAGGGCCTTCGTGTCGGGTCTCCTCGGCCTTCTTTCATCAGCCCCGGAGCAGGACTCTCCGATCCACCTGGCCAACCAGGCGGTGGCCGACCTACTCATGTGGCAGTCGTTCCTAGAACACTGGAACGGTTTTTCGTTGCTGGTCCCCATGCCACGTGCCTCGTCTCCAACAGTTTTTCCGATGCTGCTGCTTCCCGGGCTTCGCAGCCATCTTCCACCCCCATTGGCTGGCAGGAGCATGGCCGACAGAGTTTCACGTCGACCAGGCGGACCTAAAATCATCCCCTTATTGGAATTGTACCCGCTGGTGGCCGCAGCCCGGGTTTGGGGTCATCTTTGGGCCAACAACCCAGTCATATTCGTTACTGATAGTCGGGTTTTAGTGGACATCATCTCCAAGGGCAGGGCCAGGTCATCTAGAATCATGGCTTTCTTGCGGAAGCTGGTATGGTTATCCCTGAAGCACAATTTCCACATTTGCCCGTCACACATCCCGGGGGTCCGCAACACTGCGGCCGATGCTCTATCCCGTTTCAACTTCGACTTTTTCTTTCAGGAGTTTCCCGACGCGGACCCAGAAGGCACTCCCGTTCCCCAGTACAAGTCACTCACCATGGGTTGATGCGACTGGTAGAAACCGCCAAGGATCTGGTCCAGCATTCCCTGGCCCCCAATGCAGCCAGGAATTATGCCACGGGACTCAAAGCCTTCCAGCAATTCAACTTGGCCCATCCTCGGGGAATGCTGGATGAGGTGTCGCATATCCTGGCCTTCATTGCCTATTGCCATACCCATCTGCACCTGTCCCACAGCTCCATAAAAATGTATTTGTCCGGGATACAGCACCATCGGATGCTGTCCAACCCGGCAGGCTGCTCGATACTCAGTAACCAAGCCATTAAGGCCGCCCTCAGAGGTGTCCAAAAAAGCACTGCCAACACGGCAGCACGTAGGCAACCGGTCTCAGGTGAATTATTCCGGGGCCTATCACTGGCCCTAGAGGGAGAACCTTTTGGGCGCCTAACCAGTGTAGTTATCAAAGCAGCCATGTACCTGGCCTTCTACGGCTTTCTTAGGCCGGGAGAATTCACTGCTAGCTCCAGCTCGCGACCCACTTTAAAAAGATGCCAGCTCATACGGCGCAGCGATCACTTCATCCTTCTACTCCCTCATTCCAAAACCAGCCAGGTGGGCCCTCCGGTGGAGATTAGCTATTTCCCTTCTGGTAATACCTGGTGTCCGGTCAAGGCTCTCCAGGAGCTCCTAGATAATCTGACCCCGTCCGGCCCGGAGGCACCTCTGCTCCCTTACCAGGGTAAACCTCTCTCCACAACTCAATTCCTGGCACATATCCGTCCCCTCGCCGCCGAGTTAGGATTCAAGCCAGAGTCCATCACGGGGCACTCTTTCAGGATTGGGGCCGCGTCCGCCGCATCTCGGCACCAGGTGCCCGCACACGTCATCCGTTACATGGGGCGGTGGAAGTCATCATGCTTCGCTAGGTACATCCCAAATCCACAAGCTGAGATATCTAACGCATTTGGTTTACTGGTTTTGTAAAATTGTTCACACAATAAAATCTGAGTTACCCTTCACTACTGGCACGGTCTCTTTTTGCCCTCTCTTCCAGGCTATACCCCGTGACTGGCTTTAGGCACACCTCAGCCAATCAGTTAGGTAGGGGGCTCCGGCCGCGCCACCCCCGCTGTTCGCTCTCAGCCCAGACCACAAGTTAGAAGGCTGGGTCCAGCCTGCATTTGTGGGAGGGGCTGCAGGTATTTATACCTCCCTCACCTGTCTTCAGGGACGGCCGTTTTCCTGCCCCTCCCTCCCTTCTTCTTGCATCTTCACCTTTGGGTTGCCCTCTCTTCCAGGCTATACCCCGTGACTGGCTTTAGGCACACCTCAGCCAATCAGTTAGGTAGGGGGCTCCGGCCGCGCCACCCCCGCTGTTCGCTCTCAGCCCAGACCACAAACGCTGTATGGCACCAGACGGGGTTACAAGCAGAGTGTATCTGGCATGCATGCTGCACCTGCACTCCCTGGATTTTGTGTGGCTGATATGGCCCATAAAAGGTAAGAATTAATGCTAGGGACCACTCATAGAGGCAACCGTGAAGTGGTGGGTGGCTTACATAATTTGGCCAAAATATAAACTAATGCCTCATCTAACATCCAGCATAGTGGCAGGACGGAGCTCTAGCTGCAGTGTGCCATTGCACCTTTGTTTTTACTTTTGTATGTGTATTTCACCATAGCAACGTGCACCTGCGTATTGGGTTGTGCTGACTGCAATCCCCATTTTATTCCTTTGTAGCGTATATGGGAGGCGTGGTGACCTCCATGCAGTCATGCACACCTGACTAGTGAATCCGCCCTGTAGGCTGGTTTTAAAGTCAGTATAAAACTGAGTCTGCTTTATAGAACTTACCAGAAGCCATTTGGTTCCAGGAGAAGTACTAGTGGGCTCAGCATGCATGTTGGTATTTGCATCCCTTGATCTGATGAACGCTGTATGGCACCAGATGGGGTTACAAGCAGAGTGTATCTGGCATGCATGCTGCCCTTGCACTCCCTGGATTTTGTGTGGCTGATATGGCCCATAAAAGGTATGAATTAATGTTAGGGACCACTCATAGAGGCAACCGTGAAGTGGTGGGTGGCTTACATAATTTGGCCAAAATATAAACGAATGCCTCATCTATCATCCAGCATAGTGGCAGGACGGAGCTCTAGCTGCAGTGTGCCATTGAACCTTTGTTTTTACGTTTGACTTTGTCACTCTGCCTCTCTGTGACCTCCTGATGCTGTCACCATCTCCAGACTCTGTCATTATGCCAATCTGGCCTCCTGATGTTGCTGCTGCCACCTCCACACTCTGTCATTGTGCCACTCTGTGACCTCCTCCTGATGCTGCTGCCGCCACCTCCACGCTCTGTCATTGTGCCACCCTCTGGCCTCCCCCTGATGCAGCTGCTGATGCCGCCTCCACACTCTGTCATTGTGCTGCCCTAGGGCCTCCTGATGCTGCCGCCACCTCCAGACTCTGTCATTGTGCCACACTGTGACCTCCTGATGCTGCCGCCACCTCCAGACTCTGTCATTGTGCCACTCTGTGGCCTCCTGATGATGTTACTGCCACCTCCACTCTCTGTCATTGTGCCACCCTGTGGCCTCCTTCTGATGCTGCTGCCACAACTTCCACACTCTCTTTGTGCCACTCTGTGACCTCCTGATGCTGCTGCCACCTCCAGACTTTGTCACTCTGCCACTCTGTGAACTCCTGATGCTTTCACCACTTCCAGACTCTGTCATTATGCCAATCTGGCCTCCTGTTGTTGCTGCTGCCACCACCACACTCTGTCATTGTGCAAATCTGTGAACTCCTCCTGATGCTGCTGCCGCTACCATCACATTCTGTCATTGTGCCACCCTCTGGCCTCCCCCTGATGCAGCTGCTGATGCCGCCTCCACACTATGTTATTATGCCACTCTGTGGCCTCCTCATGCTGCTGCGACCTCCACACTCTGTCATTGTGCCACCCTCTGGCCTCATCCTGATGCTGCTGCCACCATCTCCACACTCTGTCATTGTGCCACTCTGTGGCCTCCGCATGCTGCCGCCACCTCTACACTCTGTCATTATGCCACCATGTGGCCTCCTCCTGATGAAGCTGCTGCTGCCACCTCCACACTCTGTCATTGTGCCACTCTGTGGCCTCCGCATGCTGCCGCCACCTCTACACTCTGTCATTGTGCCACCCTATGGCCTCCTCCTGATGCTGCTGCCGCCACCTCCACACACCCTCTTTGTGCCACTTTGTGACCTCCTGATGCTGCTGCCACCTCCAGACTTTGTCACTCTGCCAGTCTGTGACCTCCTGATGCTGTCACCACCTTCAGACTCTGTCATTATGCCAATCTGGCCTCCTGATGTTGCTGCTGCCACCTCCACACTCTGTCATTGTGCCACTCTGTGACCTCCTCCTGATGCTGCTGCCACTGCTCCACACTCTGTCATTGTACCACCCTCTGGCCTCCCCCTGATCCAGCTGCTGATGCCGCCTTAACACTCTGTCATTGTGCCACTCTGTAAACTCCTGATGCTGCCGCCACCTCCAGACTCTGTCATTGTGCCACTCTGTGACCTCCTGATGCTGCCGTCACCTCCAGACCCTGTCATTGTGCCACTCTGTGGCCTCCTGATGATGTTGCTGCCACCTCCATTCTCTGTCATTGTGCCACCTTGTGGCCTCCTTCTGATGCTACTGCCACAACCTCCAGACTCTGTAATTATGCCACACTGTGACCTCCTGAAGCTTCCACCACCTCCACAGTCTGTCATTGTGCCACTTTGTGATCTCCTGATGCTGCTACCTCCTCCACACTCTGTCATTATGCCACTCTGTGGCCTCCTGAGGCTGCTGCCACCTACACAATCTCTCATCGTCTTGCCACTTTGTGGCCTCCTCATTCTGCTGCCTCGTCCAGACTCTCTCATTTTGCCACTCTGTAACCTTCTGATTCTGCCGCCACCTCCAGACCCTGTCATTGTGCCACTCTGTAGCCTACTCATGCTGTTTCCACCTCACCACTATGTCATAGAGCCACTCTGTGGACTTCTCTTGCTGTTCCCACGCTCCTCACTTCATAACTGGGCCACTATTTTGCATTGTTTTGTGAAAAGAAAGACAAGGGCGGCACTCACCGGTACTTGCAGAATTGTTTTCTTTGTTCCGATTCAAGGTAGGGAGCAGACAACATATACAGGTGCACCATCAGGACTAGGCTACGGCCGTTTCGCACCTCAGTGCTTTGTCTGGACTGTAGTCAAGTGATGTGTTTCACCTGCTTTTAAAACCCATCGCGCCTTAAATGCAAATGTAGGAGAAAATCTATGGCACACCACATATAATGATATTCAAAATGTATTAATTTGTACTTGTTTTGAACACTTTGTGTCACATCACATCCAATATTATTTCAATGCATAGCATGGAATGTGTTGTTAATGTATCATCAATAGTTACCTAGATAGAAAGTGAGCCCCCTTATAGTCAGCGACACGCCGAAACAGCGTGGACATCCGATTTCTTCTGAGGCACATGGATTACAGGTAATCTTTTGGTCCCACATTTAGAAAAGTGATGTGATTCTCGATAATAGTGCAATCTTCCATCTGGAAGCATGTTCTTCGGCCATATGCGATTTTGTAATTTTCCCAGTGCGGATTTTAACCACACACAATATACTATACAGAATATACTGCCTCCAGATGCTCTACACTCGGTCATTTGACATTTCTTTTAAATATATTACAAATCTTGACAGTTTGCTCATAACATCTAACGTTGTATCGTTTCCTGATCTGAACTTTACCTTCTGTGTTACTTAATATTTATATTTATTTATGATATTCCTCCGTAGATCCCTTGATAAAGGTCAGAAATGACCGAAACGTCGGGACCACTGTATACAATTCCATGCTATGCATTGAAATAATATTGGATGTGATGTGACACAAAGTGTTCAAAACAAGTACAAATGAATAAATTTTGAATATCATTATATGTGGTGTGCCATAGATTTTCTCCTACATATTGACCCTCTCTCTATGAGTACCCAATATTAAGTAAGGTGTGCAGATCTCAAACAACCAAATTAAATGCAAATGTGGCAGGTTCTACATAGGGAAAACATTTAGATGTCTCCATGAAAGGATAAGGGAACATATCAATTCACTTACCACCGGCAAGGGCTGTCCATGCCTGATTGAACATATGAAACAGGAATATGGGGGAAGTAACCAGACACTAAGTTTCGCAGGAATAGAGATCATACACAGTCTGCCACAAGGGGGAGATAGACATAAGGAATTACTCAGGAGAGAGAGCAAATGGATCCTGCGCGCAGGTGCGATGGACCTGTTGGGTCTCAATGATAAAATCGATATGGGGGTGTTTTATAGATGCCTTGATTTGTACTACAATGTTTGCATGTTTGAATTTAATCATTTTTAGTGTAAGATATCTTTCACAAGTGATGTGGTTCTTTCTCTGTAACGCACAGGTGAGCGTCAGGTGAGTGCCGCGCCTGCGCGGCACAGAGCATAGCACATCACAGTAGGGTTTTAAAAGCAGGTGAAACACATCACTTGTATACAGGCCAGACGAAGCACTGAGGTGCGAAACGGCCGTCGCCTAGTCCTGTATATGTTCTCTGCTCCCTACCTTGAACTGGAATAAAGAAAACACTTCTGCAAGTACCAGTGAGTGCCGCCCTTGTCTTTCTTTTCACAAATAATATGCTACAGTAACAATCTAAGTTACACGTTGGGCTGAGCACTACCATCAGCAGTCTATGCAATCCAATCCCCGCCAAGTACTCTGGTGACGTATCTCCACTATAAAAGGGACTTATATTACATGCAGTGCCACTCCATCTACTCTGCAACCTTTATTTTGCCTTTTTCTGCTTGACTGGCATCATCTTTTATTTGACACTTTTTCTGATCTGTCAAAAGGAAGGAAAAATGAGACGCACAATGGATCCTCTCTGTGTAGCAGCTGTAAGACCTGTATGGTCCCATCCGAATTGGCTTGTGATTTGTTAGCCAAAAGCAGGAGTGGGTACAAAACACAGAAGACAGGCAAATATTCCGCTCACTTGTCATCTCTGTTTTGGATCCACTCCTGTTTTATTTGGCATTAGCAATACTGATGAATTACTGACCAAATGCTGACCGAGTGAAGGCAAATGCTTAACAGACAGGATCCATTTTCTGGGAGGTTATTGTTCTGACGGATCGGAGGAATGACAAAATAATCAGTGACGTCAACACAAACTTACTGCTGACACCCTCTCCGCTCTGTCGGGGTGGGGGGGTGGGGAACTCTACTTTTATAAGCGTTTAATAGAACAGGTTCTGTTTACATCTATGTAGAATCAGCTGACAATGGTGTATAAGGAGTGTGCTTCTTCTTGACACTAACATTGACCTGTAAGGCTGCGTTCATACTTGTGTTATTTGGTCAGTTTTGGCCCCATGACTGCCCAAATAAGTGAAGTGTGCAGTGATTCTAAGAGCGACGCCTGTCATCTGCATGTCATATGAACAGTATTATTTTACTACTAAAGCAGACTCCCTATGCGTGTTACGGCAGGGCAGTGTTCTACACCACTATAAAGGCTTTCAGCAGCCAGGCTGTTTTTTAACATAATTTACCACGAATATATTCGAATCGTATTGAATTTTTCCTGAAAAATTCGGTGAAGCGGCGAATTGAATTTTTTAAAAATTTGCTCATCTCTAATTATAATAAAAAAATATATATATTTGAAAATATATGTGGTATTAAGATTTTTTTTTTCCTCTTTGTAGCTCATAATGTGTCTCTGGAAAAACAGGCTTACACAGAAGCTTATGTTCTGACAAGTTGTGGGCTAATACTTTCTGGGTTAATGGCATATGGAATAAATTATTATCATAAGAAAAGTGAGTACATTTTTAAATTCTGCTTTACCACAGTTAGGGTAGAAGAAGACCATGTAAATTATATTGACAGTAAATTTCCTTTACTGTCCATATAAATGTCATTTTTATAATAATTCGTTACACTGCATTTTTAAACGTGCTCACTCATATATAATACTGCAGACAGTTACAATGTCCACTACATCATTTACCTCACACTCATTGACTATAGTGTATAACTGACCAGTGACCACATATTTCTGTACACAATGCATTTATTATCCCTTGTATGCCTCACATCAGTACACCACTCTATATACATATACACACACATTGCATATATTACACATACTTATATGCTGTATTTACAGATATATAGTATATGCAGCACTGTTCTGATATGTGAGGTATGAGGTATAAATGACACCTTTTACACTCTTGTATATATTATATATCTATTCCCACTATGTTTATTATATGTGCATGTGTTTATTATATATGAAATATGTGTGTGTGTGTATATATACAAATATATATATATATATATATAGTAGCAGAAGGACCTGGCTTCGCATGGGTATATTTCATCTATTTCAGTGGTGCCCAACCATTTTTCATCTGAGGGCCGCACTAGACTTGGTATAAATTTTGCGGGCCGGAACCAGGTACCTTTGCCAGAAAGAAATGCAATAGCTGTAAGGGGGCACATGTGAGCATTACTACTGTAAAGGAACAAATATCCGGGCATTTTTTCTGTGAAGAGGGCACATATCGGGTCATTATTACAGCAGGGGACACGTGTGGGCATTACTACTGTGAAGAGGGCACATATCTGGCATAACTACTGTGAGGGGGCACGTGTGAGCATTACCCCTGTGAAGAGGGCACATATAAGGGCATAACTACTGTGAGGGGGCACAAATCTGGACATAAGTACTGTGAGGGGGCACATATCAAGGCATAACTACTGTGAGGAGGGCACATATCAGGGCATAGCTACTGTGAAGAGGGCACATATCTGGCCTAACTACTGTGAGGGGGCACGAGTTAGCATTACTACTGTGGAGAGGGCACATATCTGGGCATAACTACTGTGAGAGGGCACATATCTGGGCGTAACTACTGTGAAGAGGGCACATATCTGGCATAACTACTGTGAGAGGGCACGTGTGAGCATTACCCCTGTGAAGAGGGCACATATAAGGGCATAACTACTGTGAGGGGCACATATCTAGGGATAACTACTGTGAGGGGGCACATATCAGGGCATAACTACTGTGAGGAGGGCACATATCAGGGCATAACTACTGTGAAGAGGGCACATATCTGGCATAACTACTGTGAGGGGGCACGAGTGAGCATTGCTACTGTAAAGAGGGCACATATCTGGCAGAACTACTGTGAAGAGGGCACATATCTGGGCATAACTACTGTGAGGGGCACATATCTGGGCATAACTACTGTGAAGAGGGCACATATATGGCATAACTACTGTGAGGGGGCACGTGTGAACATTACCCTGTGAAGAGGGAACGTATAAGGGCATAACTACTGTGAGGGGCACATATCTGGGCATAACTACTGTGAGGGGGCACATATCTGGGCATAACTACTGTGAGGGGGCACATATCAGGGCATAACTACTGTGAGGAGGGCACATATCAGGGCATAACTACTGTGAAGAGGGCACATATCAGGGTATGACTACTGTGAGGAGGCACATATCTGGGCATAACTACTGTGAAGAGGGCACATATCAGGCCATGACTACTGTGAAGAGGGTACATATCAGGGCATAACTACTGTGAGGGGGCACATATCAGGGCATAACTACTGTGAGGAGGGCACATATCAGGGCATAACTACTGTGAAGAGGGCACATATCAGGGTATGACTACTGTGAGGGGGCACATATCTGGGCATAACTACTGTGAAGAGGGCACATATCAGGCCATGACTACTGTGAAGAGGGTACATATCAGGGCATAACTACTATGAGGGGGCACGTGTGAGCATTACGGCTGTGAAGGGGGCATATATCTTCGCATTATTACTGTGAGGGGCACGTGTGACCATTACAGCTGTGAAGAGGGCATATATCTGGCATAACTACTGTGAAGAGGGCACATATCTGGGCATAACTACTGTGAAGAGGGCACATATGAGGGCATGACTACTGTGAAGAGGGTACATATCAGGGCATAACTACTATGAGGGGCACGTATGAGCATTACTGCTGTGAAGGGGGCATATATCTGGGCATTATTACTGTTAGGGGGCACGTGTGAACATTACAGCTGTGAAGAGGGCATATATCTGGCATAACTACTGTGAAGAGGGCACATATCAGGGCACAACTACTGTGAGGGGGCACGTGTGAGCATTATGGCTGTGAAGAGGGCATATATCTTCGCATTATTACTGTGAGGGGGCACGTGTGAACATTACAGCTGTGAAGAGGGCATATATCTGGCATAACTACTGTGAAGAGGGCACATATCAGGGCACAACTACTGTGAGGGGGCACGTGTGAGCATTATGGCTGTGAAGAGGGCATATATCTGGGCATTATTGCTGTGAGGGGGCACATGTGAGCATTACAGCTGTGAAGAGGGCACATATCTGGACATTATTACTGTGAGGGGGAACGGGCTGTGAAGAGGGCAAATATCTTGGCATTATTACTGTGATTGGGCATGTGATGTATACAGGTGTGTAATGTATGTAGTGCAGTATGTGATGATCACACACTGCCTTACATACATTACACACATGTATACATCACATACTGCGCTGTCACCTTCTTCTGCAGGTCTACCTTGATGTCTGGTCTTTAGGCTTCAGTCAGATTCTCCACCGCCATGCTTGCGCACTGTGCCCGACACCACCAGGAGCAGGCAGCAGCACGCCCAGCGCTGATAAGGTCCCGTTACTGTGCGGGCCGCATGATACGGCTTCGCGGGCCGCGTTTGGCCCGCGGGCCGTAGGTTGGGCATCACTGATCTATTTCATTTAATGTTTTTGGGTGTCATTATAAGATTTCAACAGTCTCCCCACAACAGTGACCTCTACAGTGACCACCCCACCAGTGCCCCGCCTCCACAGCAGCCCATTCCCTTAACTTTGATCTTCACAGCAGCCTGCCCCTTTAACAGTGAGTTTCACAGCACCCCACTCCCTTGACATTGACCTCCTCAGGGGCCCACTACCCTTAAAGGTGACCAATACAACACCCAAAAATTTATGAATGGATGTGAACTATGGTGAACCGCTAATATTTTGCTATCTGGCTACCAATTTCTCACTATCAGTGGGTCCCTATATAGCTCGCCCTGAACTAAAATCACCATTATTCCTGCATCCCTACATGTTTTGTCGATGAAATGGGGGCGGGGATCGCTTCTTAAGCCCTCTGTAGGGTGGGTATAGTATTCCCATCCTATCCCTGTGGATCAGCCATAATGGATACTTAAACTGTCCAATCGCTTACTGCGCTGACATCTTACCTCTCTTCTAATTGTGGAGTGATCTCTTAACGTCATAGTAGATGCGATCCTCCCCGTGCCTGCGCCCATACTTTAAAATGAACTTTCTTGGATAACTGAATTGCGCATGCGCCAGTACTTATGTTTTCTCATCGCTCATCATCTAATTATAGAGGTCAGCCCTTACCTTCATCATAAATGCGATCCTCCCCTCGTGCCACAGGGATAGGATGGGAATACTATACCCGCCCTACAGAGGGCTTAAGAAGCGATCCCCGCCCCCATTTCAGTTACCTGCATGTCATCCCCTGAAGACGCCGGATTAACGGCGAAACATGTAGAGATGCAGGAATAACTGTGATTTTAGTTCAGGGCAAGCTAGATAGGGACACACTGATAGTGGGAAATTGGTAGCCAGATAGCAAAAAATTAGCGGTTCACCATAGTTCACATCCATCCCTTTAACAGTGACTGCCACAGTACCCAGTTCCCTTAACAGTGACCTCCACAGTACCCCGCTCCCTTAACAGTGACCTCACAGTACCCTGCTGACTTAACAGTGACCTCCACAGCAGCTGCCCCTTTATTAGTGGCCCCTGCCCCCTTAACAGTGACCACCACAGTGTCTTCCCCTTTAACAGTGACCTCCACAGCGGCCTGCCCCCTTAACAGTAACAACCACAGTGTAAACCCCTTTAACGGTGACCTCCACAGTGCCCGTCCCTTTAACAGTGACCTCCGCTGCAGCTTCCCCTTTAATAGTGGCCCCTGCCCCCTTAACAGTGACCTCCACAATGGCCTGCCCCTTTAAGGCTAGGACTACATGACGACATGTGTTGCGTGACATTTTGTCGTACCAATGTGGCGCAACAATTTTCATAATGATAGGCTATGGTCTCGCACTGCGACATGCTGCGACTGTGACACGACAGTCGCAAAAGATCCATCCAAGATGGATGCATGTAGCAGTCTAGTTGTGCCCTATATGTCGTGCGACGTATTGTTGTCGTGTAGCCCTAGCCTAAAGCTGACCTAATGCAGTGAAGAAAAATGGCTGGGTTGTTATGGAAACCTGGAGTAAAACTGTGTGTATGTGGAGACTAAGGGCCTGCGAACTTCTATTGGCTGATAAGGGACATGTGATCGTGTGTATGGCAGTTGGGATATAAGTGAAAGACTTGCAGGCTTCTATTGGCTAAGCAAGTCATTTTTTGTGACATATCTCAGAAACGGTACGTCCTAGAGAGCTGGGATCCGGTCTAAAACCTTCCCGGACACCTTGTGTACCTGTGTGCTAAATTTGGTGAAGATCGGTCCAGTCATTTGGTCGCGCATAAAGAACAGACAGACGCACAGAAGCTCATTTTTATATATATAACAGATATAGTACATACAGCAGTGTAGAGATATGTAAGGTAAGAGGTACTGTATAATAGATTTAGTGTGTACAGATATATAGTATATACAGAAATGTACTGGTATGTGAGGTATGAGGTATAATAGATGCAGTGTGTACAGATATATAGTATATAAAGCAGTGGACTGATATGTGAGGTACAAGCTGTAATTTATACCTTGTACCTGTCAATACACTGTACAATACTGCATCTGTTATACCTCTTTTGTGTGACAGTGCTGTTCTCTAATCCCAGTCTGGCAATGATGGCATATAGTATAATACAACAAGAAAATTTAGACTAGCACTTTCATAATCACAGATGCATATCCATATAGCTAACATGCAGGAAGCAAACAAAAAAGGTATGGCAGAACAACATTTCACATACAAACAATAAAACAGAAAAATAAGGATCATTATAACTTATATAAATTATACCTACTATAAATAAAAAAAAATAGAAGCTCTTTGCTCAAAATTTTTGTCAAACATGTGTGGGGTCCATCTACCAGGCGTCAAGGTGGCTTCTGCAGATCGGTTCCTAACACTAACAGAACTGGCTCTCCTGGGCTTGACTAAGCCTACAATATTCAGGGCAGTGTAGGAACCAGCTACATATATACTTTGCTCAGAAGCCCCAGGCAGATGGGCGGGGAGTGCTCAATCTAAAAGAGGCAGCTACCCTCAATATATACTACAAGAAAATTTAGACTAGCACTTTCATAATCGAAGATGCATATCCATAAAGCAAACATGCAGGAAGCAAACAAAAAAAAAGGTATGGCAGCACAACATTTCACATACAAAAAATAAAACTAAAAAATAAGGATCATTCTAACTTAAAATAGCATATAGTATAACACACAGCAGCAAGAACAGTTCATAGAGCAAAAAGAGAAGCCTGGAATGGGTATTGGGATGTGCTATAAACGGGGCATGGGGACCCAATTTAGATTCTTGCTATGGGGCCCAGTAATTTCTATATGTGCCCCTGAACTTTGAAAAAAATGTAATAAAAGTATAACATATTTAGTGCACTTTATCAACATAGCCAAATTTTAAAGGGTTTACCTTACTTCAGCAAATGGCATTTATCATGTAGTTAATACCAAGCATTTACTAATGTATTCTGATTGTCCATATTGCCTCCTTTGCTGGCTTGATCCATTTTTCCATCATATTAGACAGTGTACACTGTTCGTTTCCTTGGTTACGACCCCCTGCAGTCCAGCAGTGGTTGCCGGCTTGAATACTATACAAACTACCTCCCTCAAATTAAAGTAAACTGAATTTAGAAACTTTGTTAACCTTTTAAGTGTTCCGCAGGAATGAAAGTAAAACGGAGGTAAAATTTTAAACTTTTTTTTTTTGCAGAATTTTGATTTTACCCCAATTTTTTACTATAGCACAGCAATGGTTAAGAAACAAACCTCAATATTATTTACCCTAATTCTGCAGTTTATAGAAACATCCCATATGTGGTTGTAAACTGTTGTAGGGGCACATGGCAGGACTCAGAATGGAGGGAGTGTCATATTGTTTTTGGAGGACAGATTTTGCTGAAACAGTTTTTGAGCACCAAGTCACATTTGAAAAGACTTTAAAGGGAACCCATACGATGGAGACCCCAACGAAGTGATCCCATTATGAAAACTACACCCTTAAAGGAATTTATTGAGGGGTATAGTGTGCACTTTGACCCAACAAGCTTTTTATAGAATTTAGAAACACTTGACTGTGAAAATGAAACATTACATTTTTCCAATAAAAGGCTGCTTTAGCCCCAATTTTTTTTTCACAAGAGGTAACAGGAGAAAAAGCACACTGCAATTTCTTACCCATTTTTTCCTGAATATAATAACACTCCATATATGATTGCAACTGCTTCATGGGCACACTGAAGGGTTCATAAGGAAAGGAACACATTTGGAGTGCAGATTTAATTGGAATGGGTTTCGAACACCTTGTCACATTTGCAAAGACTCTGAGTTACTCCTATAGTGGAGACCCCCCAAAAGTGACACCGTTTTAAAAACTATACTCCTCATGGAATTTATCAAAGGTTGTATTTAGCATTCAGACCCCATTGGTGTTTGCCAGAAATGAAATATGTAGTGAATGGTGAAATATAAAAAATTGCAGTTTTTCCACAGATATGCCATTTCAGTGCCCAATATGTTATGCCCAAACTTTTGCCACCGTGAAAAGTCAGCTCCCTAATTATTATATTGTGAATCCTGATTATAGAAACACCCTACATGTGGCCCTAAACTGTTACATAGTAACATAGTATATAAGGCCGAAAAAAGACATTTGTCTATCCAGTTTGGCCTGTTATTCTTCAAGTTAATCCATAGGAAGGCAAAAAAAAAAAAACTGGGCTAAGAAGTGAAAATGCACCATGCAATTTAAGTTACATTGACTGAGAATTGCTAAGGTTCTGATGTGAAATAAAAAGCCCCCCCAAGAAGTGACCCCATTTTTGACATTACACCCGTCAAGGAATTTATCGACGGAGTAGTGAGCATTTTGATCCCCTATGGGGTTTTTCAAAAAAGAATATTTAGTGATAGGTGAACAGTTAATCTGTAAGATATACAGAGTTTATCAGAGTGTAATAAGGTAGTAAAATTACAAGGTACATCAAGGATAAAATGAATAATACATGGATATGTCGTACACTTTGAAGCAATCCTTTATGCAGAGCCCAGGTTTCCAGGTTTCACAGTAAAGATTGGTGTCCTTTAGTAGAGACCTTTTAGAACACACTCTGCATCTTTTTTTGGGTCCTTTCCATTCCTGGCTCTTTGGATGACTTCATTAGGCAAAAGTCCTGGTAAAATATGTGCATCAACACTTCCAGAAGTACTGTAGCCCTCCACTTCCTGGTTTCCAAAAGTTAGGGTTCTGATTACCACCTCTTGAAAGTAAAAGAATGTTCCTATCTGGCCTGTAGATAAAAATAACATGTTAGAATTATACAGTGCCATCTGTACAATGTGCAGGACCAGCTTTTCAGCTTCATCATTTGATCTTAGAGATTAGCTACTCCCATGTCTGCATTGTTGTCCAGAAAGCAATTTGGCTTGGGAGTTGCAGTACCTCATAAAGGGGAAGGGTATTTACAGTTACCATAAACTGTGGGCAGTACAAGAACATTCCTGGTTGTCCTTGTACTTAACCAACAACAACATTGCAGAGAGCCCTGCTGTCACCCATTTTGAGTGGTTGTCTGAGAAGGAATGCGGGGAGGCCTCTCTCATTATTGTGTACAGTGTAGAAGCTAAGTACCTATGAAAGTTAGGGACTTAAATAATGGTATGCTGGTGTAGAAGTTATCCGTGTAGAGGTAGCAGTCCTGAACATCTTATAAACTTTAAGAACTTTTTGATGGGAAAGTATTGGTAGTATTTTACCCTCCTTTACCCCAATGATTTTCATTTTTTTTTATTTTCATTTCTTCCTCCTGCCTTCCAGCAGCCTTGAGTTTTTTTTTATTATGAGGGCTTTTTTTTGCGGGACAAGTTGTATTTTCCATTGGCACTTTTTTATATTGCACAAGATTTAGTGGGAAGCTGGAAAAAATTCCAAAGGGGCTTGAATTAGGAACAAAATACAGTTGTGCCATAGTTTTAGAGATTTAGTTTTTACAGCAGTAGAACTTCATTCTCAGGGTCAGAACAATTACAGCAATACAACACTTTTATAGTTTTTCTTGTGTTTTAATCAGAGAGGATTAAGAAATTCGATTAGTTGTAAATTAATTTATCACGAATCGCGAGAAATCAGGGATACCCATGCCATTGTGCTAAATCATATTCATCCCACTTAGTGGCTCATTCTCAGTGTAAAGGCTTGGAGCTTAAACTGCAAGGAGATTGCAAGGAGAGTGTATCACCATGTGCATTACTTTCTAGTGCACCCAGTGATGCATAATTAATCCGTTCTGTAGTTTATCGCTGTTTAAATCACTGTGCAGTGCGCCAAGATTCATAGCTACAACACCCTTCAGTAAAGCAAAAAACCTGTGTGTACCCCTGCAGGGCAATGGCTCCTTAGAAGAACAAAATAAAGAAATGTAGACAGTACTGATAAAAAGAAGAAAAAAATGTTATTTTTAATGCATGTTGTGGCAGTCCAGACACATGCTTTTTAATCCTTTCATTTAGCTGTAGATTTAATTGTGCGTGGCCCCATAACAGAGTTGGGAGGGTGGCAGGAGCTGAAGTGGCAATGACAATTACATTAGTGGCCCAACAGCAGAGCAGGGAGGGTGGCAGTGGCAGCACAAGTGGCAGTATCAGTGACAATAGTGGCCCCATGACAGAGTGGGGTGGGTGGCACCAGGGGTAGTAACAGTGACAATAGTGGCCCCATAACAGAGTGGGGAGGGTGGCAGTAGCAGCAGTCGCAGTAACAGTAACAATAGTGGTACCATAACAGAGTGAGGATGGGGGCCAATAGCAGTGGCAGTAAGATTGGGTTCACATCACTGTTTATTTTTCTGTTCTATTGAATTGATCCATCAGAAGAACAGAAAACTAAAAAAAAAAAGTCTGCATTTTGAGCATCTGTAAAGCCTCTTTTAGACAGTCAATATTTGATAAGTAATTGTAGGCCAAAACCAGGAGATGGTCCAAAACAGAGATGAACTGTAATAGATATATTTGCATTTCTTCTGCATTTTGGACCCACTCTCGCTTTTGGCTTACAAATTCTGATCAAATACTGATGCAAAATATTGACCATGTGATAGAGGCCTTATGCTAAATTTGCATCTGTTTTGCCAATTTACGTCTGAAATCATTTTTTTTCTATTAAGGAAAAAGTTCTGCATGCCTTTTTCACATGGTCAGTATTTGGTCATCATTTTGTCTCAGTATTTGGTTAGTATTTGTAAGCCAAAAACAGGAGTGGGTCCAAAACAGAGATAGAATGGAAATAGTTGCACCTCTTCTATGTTTTGGACCCACTCCTGCCTTTGGTTTCCAAATACTGATCAAATACTCACCATGTGAAAGAGGTCTTACGGATCCTCAAAATAATGGATCCTTTTTTTATTTTTCGGTTATTCTGACAGATAAGAAGAACGAGAGAAATAAACGGTGAAGTCAACATGAACAAACAGAGACAATAGTGGCCCCATGACAGAGTGGGGAGCAGCAGCAGTAGCATACAGCACAAGATGTGGCAGATCACAGTAGTAGCAGAACCCAAAAACAGCAGTTTGATAGAAAGGCACAGTGGCATGCGTATCCTTTAAAAAATTTAATATGTACATATCAGTAGGCGAAGAAGCCCCATTGTAGGAATACCAGTAGAGGCAGCGGGCAGGTGGCATCAGGAGTCTGGCAGCATCAGAATGGTGGCAGCAGGATGTGGCCAGATGTAACAGCCCATTTTGCAGAATAATTCTGGTGTGGCAGCACACTACAGTATGATCATTAGTGGCAGAATGATCTATTCTGTTGCATCAGTCACCGGCGTCTGGAAATCCTGGTTGATCCACGCCTGATTCATCTTCATCTCAGAATATAGAGAGGCACTCATAGGGTGAGTATGTTCAATACGTGGATTATCCACAATAAAAAATTGGTTTGCTTACCTATTAGAGTTGCACCTATTTGGGCACAACCACAATAAAGGCTAAGTGTAGATGGTTCACAGTTGGTGCAGCCTGGATTTGTCCAAACCCCTTGGGTGGGAGCCCCCCCAACATTCGGGTGAGACAGTAGAAGTGAAAAAACGCTTTACCTTTTCAGACGAACGTAAGGACAGCAGGAGGAGCAATTTCATAACTGGGTATCTCGCAATTTTCAGTTTATTTATAGACAACGCATTTCGGGGTACTCCTTTATCAAGTTATTATATTATGAAAGGGATATATTGACGCCATGAGAAGGAAATTGTCATCACAGACTTACACCGCAAGTTTTTTCCTCCTAAGATAGCACCGGATTGACAATCCATACATTACACAGCAACATATCTTACAGATGAACACTTTAGTGTACACTGCTGGCTGGGCAGGAAAGCATGCCTATGGCAAACTCTGTCAGTTGCAGCCACACTTCAAATTTGCATGTCCAGTAGTCTAGGGGATCTTGGATCATGGGTGACAGGGTGCAGTCCAAGTATGCCACCACCTGCTGGTTGAGGTTCTGCTGCATGTCCTGCTGCTGTTGAGTGGTTTCTTCAGTAGACGGCTGAAGAAAACTGCTTATCATAGACTCCAGACTGAAGTTACTGCATATGGAGCTGGTGCTGCTCCAGCCTCCCCCTCACCAGTCATGGCAGAGAAGGAGCATGAGCCCAGAGGGTCCCCCCAGTAAAACCCTTCTGAGGACAGGCGATGGCACTCATAGGCAGCAACCAACTGACTACACAGCATGTCTCTATGGAGATCCTAGATCTAGATCCTCATTCTCTTCCTGCTCCTCTCCTGTCGCTTGGGCAGATAAATCACCTAGTTGTGTATAAAATTCCTGGGCGTTTATGTCCTCCTTCTTCTCTGCCAGTTCATCTTCCGTGAAGGAGTGAAATGACATAATTCATCCCATAGTTATGCCGACTGACAAACAAAGTGGCCTCCTTAAAGGGCCTGAGCAAACAGCACGTGTCACGCATGAGCTGCCACTGGCTAATGTGGAACTTACAGTAGGGAGTGGACCTGTCTGTCTGCAGAATAAAAAAATCGTTGATCACCTTCTTCTGCTCGTACAGGTGGTCTAATATATGGAGTGTGGAAACGTCGCATATCAGGCGATGTTGGGGAAGAGCACTTTGCCTTTGCAGCTAGAGGAGGTGATTAGAATGATAAGAGTGGCTGAAGTGCATTCACAGTTTCCTGGACATTTTTAACAGCTCTTGCAATTCAGTGGAAGACTTGAGGCACCGGGTGAAAACAAGATTAAAGCCGTGCGCCATGCAGGGCGCATGGTTCAGCCCTCCCTGATGCAGCGCTGACAAAATGTTCTTCCCGGTATCCATAACCATGGTTCCTATCTCCAGTTGGCAAGGAGACCAGCTGCAGAACTGTGGGACAACACCTAGATTTGCATAGGTGATATGCTGGAGAATCACTGTGAACTTTGCCTAGAAGGGAGGGTGAGGACAAGGTGGAGGATGAGGAGGCAGATGAGGACATTTGTGCAGAAATCTCAGCATTACAACGCAAAGATGGCATTGCCATCACTTTTCCAAGTTATTCAGTGGGCTGTGAATGACATATATTGTCCTTTACCATAATTACAACTTCATACGTCAGCGTTGGCGTGAACTCTACCACACACCGAGAGGCCCAAGGAATGGTCCGCCTTCTGCTCATCATACGTGTTACAGCTTTTTTGGAAAAGTAATGTTGACTTGGGCCTCTCCTCCTTGGGTGGGCACAAGCCATCAGTTTTCAAAAATGTACAGAGTTAACTACATGGAAATGGAGGGAATGTAGAATCATGAACATGGCTATGTGTGCATTCAGTTGTTGGAGGCATACTGTTGTCATTTTGCAATCGCCTTGGTGATCAACTGGAGTAGTAGGAGCATCAGGCACAATAGACAACATTGAAGTCAATGGGAAGGAATTACATCTTCCTCCTGCTGACGTTATCGAAACTGTCTGTTGGAGAGGGGGTGCAGGCTGGTGGGAGATGCAGCAGTTGCTACATCATGCTGTAACACTAGACAAGTGGCGCAGTTTTCTCACACCACTTTATGGTGACGCTCAATTTGTTGCCAATATTAGTACCTTGGCCGTGTCTCACCTACTGCCCACACATCCTGCATCCCACCACACTAACATCCCCATGCAACTTGGTGAACAATTCCAACAATAGTGAGTATGGCGTTATCCCTCCAACACTGCGTGATGCCTGCATGCTGCTTTTAGGAACCTGTGCATTGCTAGTGTGTTCATAGCAGGTAGTCTCCTGAGTAGCAGACCACTCCTGCTTTTGGCTGCAGATCTCCCTCTGCTTCCAACCTGTTGTCTCCCAGGCTTGCTTCCATCTTGTTGTTTCACAGACATGCTTCCACCCTGCTGTCTCACAGGAACACTGCCGCCCTGCCCCATGATGATGCCGATGCTCCCTCTTCACACACTCCCACGTGCGATCGGTGACATCATCTACATTTGTTTGGTCGTCACTTGTGTCACCCTCACCTGTCTCTTGTGCACATCCCTGACCTCTCGTAACATGTGCTCCAATCTGACTGACATCATCGGTAGTTGCACGCCTAGAGGATTCAGCAACAGACCTCTCCTCCTCTCTGAAAAGCGGAACAGAGCCAGTGGCATACATTACTTGGCTAGCAGAAAGAGCAGCAAAAGCAAGAGGCAGGTTTACGACTGGTGAGGGCACAGAGGTAGTTCATGGGCCATGCCAACTAAGCGTGGTATGAGAGGAACCCACCAATTTCTTGCTGTGTGTATCTGTCGTTACCTCAGATGATGTTGAGGAGTGAATCGACCATTCTAGTACAGCTGGATTGTTGGTCAAAACTCGACCGCTGGATGACAGTGGCAGTTCTGGCCTGTTGCTGCAGCTGCTACCCCCTTCTTCTGCTGCTACTTGTGCTGTCTACAGCAACATTTTTGCTACTGCCCATTCCTTTGGATGGCCCAGGCAACTGTCTGTTGGCCATAGTGTGCAGTAACTGTACCAGTAGTGTATCGGATTAACTAGGAATGTGGCAACAGTTGAACAAGATAAACCTAGTGATATATTAGACCGCCCTTTAATACTTAAGCACAGTAATTCTATCTATAAAGTAACAAATTAAATAGTAATGTGGCAGCAGTTCAACTTGATGCATAAGCTGATATATTAGACTACCCTTTAATACTGAGGTACAGTAAAGGGTGTCTCCCTGTGCTTTCCCTACAGTCTCTAAAATCTCTCCCTACAATCTCCCTACACTGTCCCTGCACTTTCTCTATCCAATATTCTTCTATTGATAGCTTTCAACAACAATGTCCCTAGCACATACAGTATATATAAAAAGTCTACACACCCCTGTTAAAATGTCAGGTTTCTGTGCTTTAAAAATATGAGACAAAGATAAATCATTTCAGAACTTTTTCCACCTATAAACTGTACCAATCAATTGAAATAAAAACTGAAATATTTTAAGTGGAGAAAAAAAAATAATAATAATGTGGTTGCATAACTGGGGATGTTGCTGTGTTCAGAATTAAGCACACCATTAAAAATCATGTTAAATAGGAGTCAGCATACACCTGCCATCATTTAAAGTGCCTCTGATTAACCCCAAATAAAGTTCAGCTGCTCTAGTTGGTCTTTCCTGAAATTTTCTTTGTCGCATCCCACAGCAAAAGCCATGGTCCACAGAGAGCTTCCAAAGCATCAGAGGGATCTCATTGATAAAAAGTATCAGTCAGGAGAAGGGTACAAAATAATTTCCAAGGCATTAGATATACCATGGAACACAGTGAAGACAGACAACAGTGACATTACCAAGAACTGGACATCCCTCCAAAATTGATGAAAAGACGAGAAGAAAACTGGTCTGGGGGGCTACCAAGAGGCCTACAGCAACATTAAAGGAGTGTGGTTGTGTGGTACATGTGACAACAATCTCCTGTATTCTTCATATGTCTGGGCTATGGGGTAGAGTGGCAAGACGAAAGCCTTTTCTTACGGAAAAAAAAAAATATTTTGCAAAAACACATCTAAAGTCTCCCAAAAGTATGTGGGAAAAGGTGGTATGGTCTGATGAAATCAAGGTTGAACTTTTTGACCATAATTCCAAAAGATATGTTTGGCGCAAAAACAATACTGCACATCACCAAAACAACACCATACCCACCGTAAAGCATGGTGGTGGCAGCATCATGCTTTGGGGCTGTTTTTCTTCAGCTGGAACTGGGGCCTTAGTTAAGATAGAGGGAATTATGAACAGTTCCAAATACCTGTCAATATTTGCACAGTCAATATTTGCACAAAACCTTCAGGCTTCTGCTACAAAAGCTGAACATGAAGAGGAACTTCATCTTTCAGCATGACAACGACCCAGAGCATACATCCAAACATACAAAGGAAGGGCTTCACCAGAAGAAGATTAAAGTTTTGGAATGGCCCAGCCAGAGCCCAGACCTGAATCTGATTGAAAATCTGTGGGGTGATCTGAAGAGAGCTGTGCATAGGAGATGCCCTCGCAATCTGACAGATTTGAAGTGTTTTTGCAAAGAAGAGTGGGCAAATGTTTCCAAGTCAAAATGTGCCATGCAGATAGGCTCATACCTAAAAAGACTGAGTGCTGTAATAAAATCAAAAGGTGCTTCAACAAAGTATTAGTTTAAGGGTGTGCACACTTATGCAACCATATTATTTTTCTTTTTATATTTTTCCTTCCCTCTACCTTAAAGATTTCAGCTTTTTTTTTCAATTAAGTTGTACAGTTTATAGGTCACATTAAAGGTGGAAAAAAAGTCTGAAATGATTTATCTTTGTCTCATTTTTTACAGCACAGAAACCTGACATTTTAACAGGGGTGTGTAGACTTTTTATATCCACTGTAAGTCTTTGTCACATCTCTCTACAGTGAAAAGGGAGAGAACACATGCGATGAGGGTTTTATAGGGCTGTGACATCACAGGGGATGAAACAAGCAAAAAATGTAAAATCAGACATTTTGGGGGTTTTTCGTTATGCAATTCACTCTATGAGATAAATATTTTCATACTTTAACCCCTTAAGGACCCATGACATACATGTACTGCATGGTGATCGGGCGGATACAGGAGCTGAGCCTGCGTGATCAGCGGCAGGGGTCCGGCAGTCACTGATAGCAGGACCCCTGCTGTATGCACCGGCATGAGTAAAAAAAATGATGCCGGCCTATTAACCCTCGCACTGCCGTGGTCATCGCTGACCGCGGCGCGTGCGATGTATGGGGAGTGAGCTGCCGTCGGGTCCCTATGCTGCTGTGAAGGGGACCCGATGGCAGGGAAGAAAACCCGATGCCTTCGTTAGGCATCGTGGCTGCCTTCCGTGACAGCCTGTGAGATCCAGCCCCCTGGATCTCACAGGCAGGAAGGCTGTAAGTGCAAAACACTTACAGCCAATGCATTACAATACAGAAGTATTGTAATGCATTTTAAAGGGGATCAGACCCCCAAAAGTTGAAGTCCCAGAGTGGGACAACAAATATAGTGAAAGAATAAGCGGAAAAAACAAAGTTTAAAAAAAATGTAAAAGTTTCAAGTAAGAAAAAAAAAAGTGTCCCTTTCCCAAAATAAAGTAAAAACAATGTGTAAAAAAAGGGAAAAAAAGAAAAGAAGACATATTAGTAGAGTTGCGCGGACACCTGGATTCGACGAATTCGGCCAAACTTCACAAAATTGTTCGGGTTCGGGATCCGAACTTAACCCAAACTTGACCCCGAACCTGAAACCCAGTGAAGTCAATGGGGTCCCGAACTTTTGGGCATTAAAATGCCTGTAAAATAGCCCTGGAAATGGCTAGAGGGCTGCAAAAGGCAGCAAAATGTAGGTAAATGCACTGCAAACAAATGTGGATAGGGAAATGACAATAATGTTTCATTTTTATTTATTTTGTTTTATTTTAATTGGCAAATCGGAGAAACATAGAAACATAGAATGTGTCGGCAGATAAGAACCATTTGGCCCATCTAGTCTGCCCAATATACTGAATACTATGAATAGCCCCTGGCCCTATCTTATATGAAGGATGGCTTTATGCCTATCCCATGCATGCTTAATCTCACTTCACTGTATTTGCAGCTACCACTTCTACAGGAAGGCTATTCCATGCGTCCACTACTCTCTCAGTAAAGTAATACTTCCTGATATTATTTTTAAACCTTTGCCCCTCTAATATAAAACTATGTCCTCTTGTAGCAGTTTTTCTTCTTTTAAATATTCTCTCCTCTTTTACCGTGTTGATTCCCTTTATGTATTTAAAAGTTTCTATCATATCCCCTCTGTCTCTTCTTACTTCCAAGCTATACATGTTAAGGTCCTTTAACCTTTCCTGGTAAGTTTTGTCCTGCAATCCATGGACTTGTTTAGTAGCTCTTCTCTGAACTCTCTCCAAAGTTTCAATATCCTTCTGCAGATATGGTCTCCAGTACTGCACACAATACTCCAAATGAGGTCTCACTAGTGCTCTGTAGAGCGGCATGAGCACCTCCCTCTTTCTACTGTTAATGCCTCTCCCTATAGACCCAAGCATTCTGCTGGCATTACCTGCTGCTCTATGACATTGTCTGCCCACCTTTAGGTCATCTGATATAATGACCCCTAAATCCCTTTCCTCAGATACTGAGGTTAGTACTGTATCAGTGATTTTATATTCTGCTCTTGGGTTTTTACGCCCCAGGTGCATTATCTTGCACTTATCAACATTAAATTTTAGTTGCCAGATTTTTGACCATTCCTCTAGTTTTCCTAAACCCTTTTCCATTTGGTGTATCCCTCCAGGAACATCAACCCTGTTACAAATCGTTGTGTCATCAGCAAAAAAAACACACCTTACCATTGACGCCTTCTGCAATTTCGCCGATAAAGATATTAAACAATATGGGTCCCAGAACAGATCCCTGAGGTACCCCACTGGTAACAATACCATGGTCTGAATATACTCCATTGACTACAACCCTCTGTTTTCTGTCCTTCAGCCACTGCCTAATCCATTCAACAATAAGTGAGCCAAAGCTCAAAGACTGCAGTTTATTGATAAGCCTTCTATGTGGGACAGTATCAAAAGCCTTACTAAAGTCCAGATAAGCAATGTCTACTGCTCCTCCGCCATCTATTATTTTAGTCACCCAATCAAAAAAGTCAATAAGATTAGTTTGACATGATCTCCCTGAAGTAAACCCATGCTGTTTTTTATCAATCAACCCATGGGTTTTTAGTTGTTCCACAATCCTCTCCTTGAGTATGGTTTCCATTAATTTCCCCACTATTGATGTCAGGCTTACTGGCCTACAGTTGCCCGATTCTTCTCTACTACCTTTCTTGTGAATTGGCACAACGTTTGCTAATTTCCAATCTTCTGGGACGACACCTGTTACCAGTGATTGGTTAAATAAATCTGTTAATGGTTTTGCTAGTACACCTCTAAGCTATTTTAATAGCTTTGGGTATATCCCATCGGGCCCCTGTGATTTATTTGTATTAATTTTAGACAGCTGACTTAGAACCTCTTCCTCTGTAAAGACACATGCATCAAAGGATTCATTAGTCTTCCTCCCTAACTGAGGTCCTTCTCCTTCATTTTCCTTTGTAAAAACTGAATAGAAGTATTTATTGAGGCACAAAGATCCAAAAGAATGATATCAGAGTCAAAAAATGAAGGAATATAAATAACAATGCGTCTTTATTAGAACAATTTATGAAACATGATTGGTACAAAAAGTGTTAAAAAAACAAGTAAAAACAATTACACAAAGAGCGACACACCACATGGCACAATCAGAGTATAACTGGTGAAAATTGATAGCAACTATGCGCAAATATCCTCAGTCAGTGCACACACCAAATGGATAATGGGACCCAACAAAACAGACAGTTGCTAGTTTGGGCTAGTAGCCGGTCACCATAGAAGTTTAACCACAGTAAACACGAGGATAGTCGCACAAGATAAACAACATAGTAATATACACACAGCAATGGGTCACAGCAGTGTCGCCAAACAAGCGCTCGACACGCGTTGCGTCAGCTTTCTCAAGGGGCCCCTTGAGAAAGCTGACGGCGAAACGTGTGTCGGGGACCCTTGAGAAAGCTGACGGCGAAACGTGTGTCGGGGCGCGTTTGTTTGGCGACACTGCTGTGACCCATTGCTGGTGTGTATATTACTATGTTGTTTATCTTGTGCGACTATCCTCGTGTTTACTGTGGTTAAAACTTCTATGGTGACCGGCTACTTAGCCCAAACTAGCAACTGTCTGTTTTGTTGGGTCCCATTATCCATTTGGTGTGTGCACTGACTGAGGATATTTGCGCATAGTTGCTATCAATTTTCACCAGTTATACTCTGATTGTGCCATGTGGTGTGTCGCTCTTTGTGTAATTGTTTTTACTTGTTTTTTTAACACTTTTTGTACCAATCATGTTTCATAAATTGTTCTAATAAAGACGCATTGTTATTTATATTCCTTCATTTTTTGACTCTGATATCATTCTTTTGGATCTCTATGTTTCTGATATTGGGTCTTGTACCAGTGGGAATCATTGTTGGTTAACTATTTAATGAGGCAGTGAGCTAGTTCTTTATCCTCTTCCATATACCTTCCTTCTTTTGTTTTTAATTTGGTAATTCCTTGTTTTAATTTCCTTTTTTCATTTATGTATCTGAAGAGAGTCTTATCACTTTTTTTCACTGACTGAGCTAATTTCTCTTCTGCCTGAGCTTTAGAAGCTCTTATAACTTGCTTGGACTCTCTCTGCTTCATCTTATAGATTTCCCTGTCATCCTCGTTTTGGGTGTTTTTATACTTACTAAATGCCAACTTTTTGTTTTTAATGATTTTGGCCACTTCTGCGGAGTACCACAGTGGTCTCTTCCTTCTTTTGCTTTTAGGTGGTGAATGTGAAGTAGGAGGTTGAGGAGGCGTCAGGTGGAAATGCCATCAGCAGCACATCTACCAGCGTGCGTTTATAGTCACACATCTTTTGATCAGTATCCGATGTTTATACAAAATTTGATTTCCTGCCAGCAATGCACAGCAGAGGCTTATCACTGGCAAAACAGACTTCATGTCACCCACGAATGGAACAGGCAATTGTCAGTAATGTAGGCCCCTGAAACCCAGACAGAGGAGCGGTTTATTCATGGCGAAAAGAGGTTAATCTCACCCACCAATGGAACAGGCGATTTTCAGTAAGTTAGGCCCCTGGCACCCAGACAGAGGAGAGGTTCATTCACGGCAAAAAGAGGTTAATGTCAGCCACCATTGACACAGGCGGTTTTCAGTAAGTTAGGCCCCTGGCACCCAGACAGAGGAGAGGTACATTCACAGCAAAAAAGGCTTCATGTCATCCACCAATACAACAGGCGATTTTCAGAAATGTAGGCCCCTGTCACCCAGACAGAGGAGAGGTTTATTCACGGCAATAAGAGGTTAATGTCACCCACCAATGGTACAGCTGATTTTCAGTAATTATGCCCTTGGCACCCAGACAGAGGAGAGGTTCATTCACGGCAAAAAGAGGTTAATGTCATTCACCAATGGAACAGGCGGTTTTCAGTAAGTTAGGACCCTGGCACCCAGAGAGAGGAGAGGAATATTCACTGCAAAACAGGCTTCATGTCACCCATCAATGGAACAACCGATTTTCAGTAAGTTAGGCCCCTGGCACCCAGATAGAGGAGAGGTACATTCAAAGGAAAACAGGCTTCATGTCATCCTCCAATGCAACAGGCGACTTTCATTAATGTAGACCCCTGGCACTCAGACAAAGGAGAGGTTTATTCACGGCAAAAAGAGGTTAATGTCACCCACCAATGGAACAGGCGATTTTCAGTAAGTTAGGCCCCTGGATCCCAGACAGAGGAGAGGATCATTCATGGCAAAAAGAGGTTACTGTCACCCACCAATGGAACAGGCAATTTTCATAAATGTAGACCCCTGGCACCCAGACAGAGGAGAGGTTCATTTACGGCAAAAAGAGGTTAATGCCACCCAACATTGCAACAGGCGGTTTTCAGTAAATTAGGCCTCTGGTACCCAGACAGAGGAGAGGTACATTCACGGCAAAAAAGGCTTCATGTCATCCACCAATGCAACAGGCGATTTTCAGAAATGTAGGCCCCTGGCACCTAGACAGAGGAGAGGTTTATTCACGGCAATAAGAGGTTAATGTCACCCACCAATGGTACAGTCGATTTTCAGTAACTAGGCCCTTGGCACCCAGACAGAGGAGAGGTTCATTCACGGCAAAAAGAGGTTAATGTCACCCACCAATGGAACAGGCGATTTTCATAAATGTAGGCCCCTGGCACCCAGACAGAGGAGAGGTTCATTTACGGCAAAACAGGCTTCAGGTCATGCTCCAATGCAAAAGGCGATTTTCAGAAATGTAGGTCCCTGGCACCCAGACAGAGGAGAGGTTTATTCACGGCAATAAGAGGTTAATGTCACCCACCAATGGAACAGGCGATTTTCAGTAAGTTAGGCCTCTGACACCCAGACAGAGTAGAGTTTTATTCAACGCAAAAAGAGGTTAATGTCACCCACCAATGGAACAGGCGATTTTCAGTAAGTTAGGCCCCTGGGACCCAGATAGAGGAGAGGTTCATTCACGGCAAAACAGGCTTCATGTCATCCTCCAATGCAACAGGCGACTTTCAGAAATGTAGACCCCTTGCACCCAGACAGAGGAGAGGTTTATTCAAGGCAAAAAGAGGTTAATGTCACCCACCAATGGAACGGGCGTTTTTCAGTAAGTTAGGACTCTGACACCCAGACATAGTAGAGTTTTATTCACCGCAAAAAGAGTTTAATGTCACCCACCAATGGAACAGGCGGTTTTCAGTAAGTTAGGCACCTGGCACCCAGATAGAGGAGAGGTTCATTCACGGCAAAAAGAGGTTAATGTCACCCACCAATGGAACAGGCGGTTTTCAGTAAGTTAGGACCCTGGCACCCAGAGAGAGGAGAGGAATATTCACTGCAAAACAGGCTTCATGTCACCCATCAATGGAACAACCGATTTTCAGTAAGTTAGGCCCCTGGCACCCAGATAGATGAGAGGTACATTCAAGGGAAAACAGGCTTCATGTCATCCTCCAATGCAACAGGCGACTTTCATAAATGTAGACCCCTGGCACTCAGACAAAGGAGAGGTTCATTTACGGCAAAAAGAGGTTAATGTCACCCACCAATGGAACAGGCGATTTTCAGTAAGTTAGGCCCCTGGATCCCAGACAGAGGAGAGGATCATTCATGGCAAAAAGAGGTTACTGTCACCCACCAATGGAACAGGCGATTTTCATAAATGTAGGCCCCTGGCACCCAGACAGAGGAGAGGTTCATTTACGGCAAAAAGAGGTTAATGCCACCCACCATTGCAACAGGCGGTTTTCAGTAAATTAGGACCCTGGTACCCAGACAGAGGAGAGGTACATTCACGGCAAAAAAGGCTTCATGTCATCCACCAATGCAACAGGCGATTTTCAGAAATGTAGGCCCCTGGCACCTAGACAGAGGAGAGGTTTATTCACGGCAATAAGAGGTTAATGTCACCCACCAATGGTACAGTCGATTTTCAGTAACTAGGCCCTTGGCACCCAGACAGAGGAGAGGTTCATTCACGGCAAAAAGAGGTTAATGTCACCCACCAATGGAACAGGCGATTTTCATAAATGTAGGCCCCTGGCACCCAGACAGAGGAGAGGTACATTCAAGGCAAAACAGGCTTCAGGTCATGCTCCAATGCAAAAGGCGATTTTCAGAAATGTAGGTCCCTGGCACCCAGACAGAGGAGAGGTTCATTCACGGCAATAAGAGGTTAATGTCACCCACCAATGGTACAGTCGATTTTCAGTAACTAGGCCCTTGGCACCCAGACAGAGGAGAGGTTCATTCACGGCAAAAAGAGGTTAATGCCACCAACCATTGCAACAGGCGGTTTTCAGTAAATTAGGCCCCCGGCACCCAGATAGAGGAGAGGTACATTCAAGGCAAAACAGGCTTCAGGTCATGCTCCAATGCAAAAGGCGATTTTCAGAAATGTAGGTCCCTGGCACCCAGACAGAGGAGAGGTTTATTCACGGCAATAAGAGGTTAATGTCACCCACCAATGGAACAGGCGATTTTCAGTAAGTTAGGCCTCTGACACCCAGACAGAGTAGAGTTTTATTCAACGCAAAAAGAGGTTAATGTCACCCACCAATGGAACAGGCGATTTTCAGTAAGTTAGGCCCCTGGGACCCAGATAGAGGAGAGGTTCATTCACGGCAAAACAGGCTTCATGTCATCCTCCAATGCAACAGGCGACTTTCAGAAATGTAGACCCCTTGCACCCAGACAGAGGAGAGGTTTATTCAAGGCAAAAAGAGGTTAATGTCACCCACCAATGGAACAGGCGATTTTCAGTAAGTTAGGCCTCTGACACCCAGACATAGTAGAGTTTTATTCACCGCAAAAAGAGTTTAATGTCACCCGCCTATTGAACAGGCGGTTTTCAGTAAGTTAGGCACCTGGCACCCAGATAGAGGAGAGGTTCATTCACGGCAAAACAGGCTTCATGTCATCCGCCAATGCAACAGGCGACTTTCAGAAATGTAGACCCCTGGCACCCAGACAGAGGAGATGTTTATTCACGGCAAAAAGAGGTTAATGTCACCCACCAATGGAACAGGTGATTTTCAGTAAGTTAGGCCCCTGGTTCCCAGACAGAGGAGAGGTTCATTCATGGCAAAAAGAGGTTAATGTCACCCACCAATGGAACAAGCGATTTTCATAAATGTAGGACCCTAGCACCCAGACAGAAGAGAGGTTCATTCACGGCAAAAAGAGTTTAATGTCATCCACCATTGCAACAGGCGGTTTTCAGTAAATTCGGCCCCTGGCACCCAGACAGAGGAGAGGTACATTCACGGCAAAAATGGCTTCATGTCACCCATCAATGCAACAGCCGATTTTCAGTAAGTTATGCCCCTGGCACCCAGACAGAGGAAAGGTTTATTCACGGCAATAAGAGGTTAATGTTGCCCACCAATGGTAGAGCTGACTTTCAGTAATTAGGCCCTTGGCACTCAGACAGAGGAGAGGATCATTCACGGCAAAAAGAGGTTAATGTCACCCACCAATAGAACAGGCGATTTTCAGTAAGTTAGGCCCTGGGCACCCAGATAGAGGAGAGGTTCATTCACGGCAAAACAGGCTTCATGTCATCCTCCAATGCAACAGGCGACTTTCAGAAATGTAGACCCCTGGCACCCAGATAGAGGAGAGCTTTATTCACGGCAAAAAGAGGTTAATGTCACCCACCAATGGAACAGGCGATTTTCAGTAAGTTAGGCCTCTGGCACCCAGACAGAGGAGAGGTTTATTCACGGCAATAAGAGGTTAATGTCACCCACCAATGGAACAGGAGATTTTCTGTAAGTTAGGCCTCTGGCACCCAGACAGAGGAGAGGTTTATTCACGGCAATAAGAGGTTAATGTCACCCACCAATGGAACAGGCGATTTTCTGTAAGTTAGGCCCCTGGATCCCAGACAGAGGAGAGGATCATTCATGGCAAAAAGAGGTTACTGTCACCCACCAATGGAACAGGCGATTTTCATAAATGTAGGCCCCTGGCACCCAGACAGAGGAGAGGTTCATTTACGGCAAAAAGAGGTTAATGCCACCCACCATTGCAACAGGCGGTTTTCAGTAAATTAGGACCCTGGTACCCAGACAGAGGAGAGGTACATTCACGGCAAAAAAGGCTTCATGTCATCCACCAATGCAACAGGCGATTTTCAGAAATGTAGGCCCCTGGCACCTAGACAGAGGAGAGGTTTATTCACGGCAATAAGAGGTTAATGTCACCCACCAATGGAACAGGCGATTTTCAGTAACTAGGCCCTTGGCACCCAGACAGAGGAGAGGTTCATTCACGGCAAAAGAGGTTAATGTCACCCACCAATGGAACAGGCGATTTTCATAAATGTAGGCCCCTGGCACCCAGACAGAGGAGAGGTACATTCAAGGCAAAACAGGCTTCAGGTCATGCTCCAATGCAAAAGGCGATTTTCAGAAATGTAGGTCCCTGGCACCCAGACAGAGGAGAGGTTTATTCACGGCAATAAGAGGTTAATGTCACCCACCAATGGTACAGTCAATTTCAGTAACTAGGCCCTTGGCACCCAGACAGAGGAGAGGTTCATTCACGGCAAAAAGAGGTTAATGCCACCCACCATTGCAACAGGCGGTTTTCAGTAAATTAGGCCCCGGCACCCAGATAGGGGAGAGGTACATTCAAGGCAAAACAGGCTTCAGGTCATGCTCCAATGCAAAAGGCGATTTTCAGAAATGTAGGTCCCTGGCACCCAGACAGAGGAGAGGTTTATTCACGGCAATAAGAGGTTAATGTCACCCACCAATGGAACAGGCGATTTTCAGTAAGTTAGGCCTCTGACACCCAGACAGAGTAGAGTTTTATTCAACGCAAAAAGAGGTTAATGTCACCCACCAATGGAACAGGCGATTTTCAGTAAGTTAGGCCCCTGGGACCCAGATAGAGGAGAGGTTCATTCACGGCAAAACAGGCTTCATGTCATCCTCCAATGCAACAGGCGACTTTCAGAAATGTAGACCCCTTGCACCCAGACAGAGGAGAGGTTTATTCACGGCAAAAAGAGGTTAATGTCACCCACCAATGGAACAGGCGATTTTCAGTAAGTTAGGCCTCTGACACCCAGACATAGTAGAGTTTTATTCACCGCAAAAAGAGTTTAATGTCACCCGCCTATTGAACAGGCGGTTTTCAGTAAGTTAGGCACCTGGCACCCAGATAGAGGAGAGGTTCATTCACGGCAAAACAGGCTTCATGTCATCCGCCAATGCAACAGGCGACTTTCAGAAATGTAGACCCCTGGCACCCAGACAGAGGAGATGTTTATTCACGGCAAAAAGAGGTTAATGTCACCCACCAATGGAACAGGTGATTTTCAGTAAGTTAGGCCCCTGGTTCCCAGACAGAGGAGAGGTTCATTCATGGCAAAAGAGGTTAATGTCACCCACCAATGGAACAAGCGATTTTCATAAATGTAGGACCCTAGCACCCAGACAGAAGAGAGGTTCATTCACGGCAAAAAGAGGTTAATGTCATCCACCATTGCAACAGGCGGTTTTCAGTAAATTAGGCCCCTGGCACCCAGACAGAGGAGAGGTACATTCACGGCAAAAATGGCTTCATGTCACCCATCAATGCAACAGCCGATTTTCAGTAAGTTATGCCCCTGGCACCCAGACAGAGGAAAGGTTTATTCACGGCAATAAGAGGTTAATGTTGCCCACCAATGGTAGAGCTGACTTTCAGTAATTAGGCCCTTGGCACTCAGACAGAGGAGAGGATCATTCACGGCAAAAAGAGGTTAATGTCACCCACCAATCGAACAGGCGATTCTCAGTAAGTTAGGCCCCTGGCACCCAGATAGAGGAGAGGTTCATTCACGGCAAAACAGGCTTCATGTCATCCTCCAATGCAACAGGCGACTTTCAGAAATGTAGACCCCTGGCACCCAGATAGAGGAGAGCTTTATTCACGGCAAAAAGAGGTTAATGTCACCCACCAATGGAACAGGCGATTTTCAGTAAGTTAGGCCTCTGGCACCCAGACAGAGGAGAGGTTTATTCACGGCAATAAGAGGTTAATGTCACCCACCAATGGAACAGTAGATTTTCTGTAAGTTAGGCCTCTGGCACCCAGACAGAGGAGAGGTTTATTCACGGCAATAAGAGGTTAATGTCACCCACCAATGGAACAGGCGATTTTCTGTAAGTTAGGCCTCTGGCCCCCAGACAGAGTAAAATATTAACATAGTATATAAGACCGAAAAAAGACATTTGTCCATCCAGTTCGGCCTATTTCCTACAAGTTGATCCAGAGGAAGGCAAAAAACCCATGTGAGGCAGAAGCCAATTTTCCCCACTTAAGGGGAAAAAAATTCCTTCCCGACTCCAATCAGGCAATCAGAATAACTCCCTGGATCAACGACCCCTCTCTAGTAGCTGTAGCCTGTAATATTATTACACTCCAGAAAAAAATCCAGTCCCCTCTTGAATTCCTTTATCGTACTCACCATCACCACCTCCTCAGGCAGAGAGTTCCATAGTCTCACTGCTCTTACAGTGAAGAATCCTTTTCTATGTTTGTGTACAAACCTTCTTTCCTCCAGACGCAGAGGATGTCCCCTTGTCACCGTCACAGTCCTGGGGATAAATAGATGATGGGACAGATCTCTGTACTGACCCCTGATATATTTATACATAGTTATTAGATCTCCCCTCAGTCGTCTTTTTTCTACGGTGAATAAACCTAATTTTGATAACCTTTCAGGGTACTGTAGATCCCTCATTCCAGTTATTACTTTGGTTGCCCTCCTCTGAACCCTCTCCAGCTCTGCTATGTCTGTCTTGTTCACAGGAGCCCAGAACTGTACACTGTACTCCATGTGTGGTCTGACTAGTGATTTGTAAAGTGGTAGGACTATGTTCTCATCACGGGCGTTTATGCCCCTTTTGAAAAAAAACATTATCTTATTGGCCTTGGCAGTAGCTGCCTGACACTGATTTTTGCAGCTTAATTTGCTGTTTATTAAAATTCCTAGATCCTTTTTCATGTCAGTGTTACCGAGTGTTTTACCATTTAATATGTACGGGTGACTTGCATTATTCCTTCCCATGTGCATAACTTTACATTTGTCAGTGTTAAACCTCATCTGCCATTTTTCTGCCCAAGCCTCCAATCAATCCAGATCCCTCTGTAGCAGAAAACTGTCCTCTTCAGTGTTAATTACTTTACACAGTTTAGTGTCATCTGCAAAAATAGGGCCCAATACTGACCCCTGAGGTACCCCACTAGTTACAGTGACCCAATCTGAGTATCTACCGTTAATAACCACCCTCTGTTTTCTGTCACTTAGCCAGTTACTTACCCACATAAAGACATTTTCTCCCAGTCCGAGCATCCTCATTTTATATACTAACCTTTTATGAGGTACGGTGTCAAATGCTTTGGAGAAGTCCAGATATACGACATCCATTGATTTGCCGCTGTCAAATCTAGAATTTACCTAGACAGATGAGAGGTTTTTTCATGGCAAAATGAGGTTAATGTCACCCACCAATGGAACAGGTGATTTTCAGAAATGTAGGCCCCTGGCACCCAGACAGAGAAGAGGTTTATTCACGGCAATAAGAGGTTAATGTCACCCACCAATGGAACAGGCGATTTTCAGTAAGTTAAGCCTCTGGCACCCAGACAGAGTTAACATAGTAACATAGTATATAAGACCGAAAAAAGACATTTGTCCATCCTGTTCGGCCTGTTTCCTACAAGTTGATCCAGAGGAAGGCAAAAAACCCATGTGAGGCAGAAGCCAATTTTCCCCACTTAAGTGGAAAAAAATTCCTTCCCGACTCCAATCAGGCAATCAGAATAGCTCCCTGGATCAACGACCCCTCTCTAGTAGCTGTAGCCTGTAATATTATTAAACTCCAGAAATAAATCCAGTCCCCTCTTGAATTCCTTTATCGTCCTCACCATCACCACCTCCTCAGGCAGAGAGTTCCATAGTCTCACTGCTCTTACAGTGAAGAATCCTTTTCTATGTTTGTGTACAAACCTTCTTTCCTCCAGACGCAGAGACCCTTGTCACAGTCACAGTCCTGAGGATAAATAGATAATGGGACAGATCTCTGTACTGACCCCCTATATTTATACATAGTTATTAGATCTCCCCTCAGTCGTCTTTTTTCTAAGGTGAATAACCCTAATTTTGATAACCTTTCATGGTACTGTAGATCCCTCATTCCAGTTATTACTTTAGTTGCCCTCCTCTGAACCCTCTCCAGCTCTGCTATGTCTGTCTTGTTTACAGGAGCCCAGAACTGTACACTGTACTCCATGTGTGGTCTGACTAGTGATTTGTAAAGTGGTAGGACTAGACTATGGAGACACTAAAACATAATTTTTTTTTGTTTCAAAACGTATATTATTGTGTAAAACCTAAATAAATAAAAAAGTACACATATTAGGTATTGACACGTCCGTAACAACTTGCTCTATCAAAATATCACATGACCTAACCCCTCAGATAAACACCATAAAAAAATGGTGTCAAAAAAGCCATTTTTTGTCACTTTACATCACAAACAGTGTAATATCAAGCGATTAAAAAGTCATACGCACCCCAAAATCATACCAATCAAACCGCCATCTCATTCTGCAAGAAATGAGACCCTACCTAAGACAACCGCTCAGGTGAACACCATATAAAAAAAAAAAAGTGTGTCAAAAAAGCCATTTTTTGTCACCTTCCATTACAAAAAGTGTAATACCAAGCAATCAAAAAATCATATGCACCCTAAAATAGTACTAATCAAACCGTCATCTCATACTGAAAAAAATGAACCCCTACATAAGACAGTGGCCCAAAAAATAAATACTATGGCTTTTAGAATATAGAGACACAAAAATTTCATTTTTTTCAAAAATGCTTTATTATGCAAAACTGAAACAAACAACCAAAAAAAGTTGTCATATTTGGTATTGTAATACCACATGACCTAACTTGTCAGATGAATGTAAATATCAAAAAATAAAAACAGTGCCAAAACCGTTATTTTTTGTTACCTTGGCTCACAAAAAGTGTAATATAGAGCAACCAAAAATCATATGTACCCTAAAATAGTACCAACAAAACTGCCACCTTATCCAGTAGTTTCCAAAATAGGGTCTTTTTTTGGAGTTTCTACTCTAGGGGTGCATCAGGGGGTCTTCAAATGTGACATGGCAACTTAAAATTATCCCAGTGAAATCTGCCCTCCAAAAACCATATGGTTTTCCTTTCCTTATGCAATCTGCCGTGTGCCGTACAGCAGTTTACGACCACATGTGGGGTGTTTCTGTAAACTACTGAATCAGGATAATAAATATTGAGTTTAGTTTGGCTGTTAACCCTTGCTTTGTTACTGGAAAAAATGAATTAAAATGGAAAATCTGCCAAAAAAGTGAAATTCTGAAATTTCATCTACATTTTCCATTAATTCTTGTGGAACACCTAAAGGGTTAATAAAGTGGGTTTTGGAAATTTATTTATTCCTAAAAATAAAATGACATTTTCAAAATGATGCCAACATCACTTTCTGTTTTAAAAGCAGAGAAATTGAAATGTTGCAAATTGCGAATTTTTTTGAATGTTAGTAAATGTAGTATTTTTTCAGAAATAAAGGTTAAATATATATTTACGACTGTCATGAAGTATAATATGTCACGAGAAAAAATGTCAGAATCGCTCGGAAAAGTAAAAGTGTTCCAAAGTTATCGCCACATAAAGTGTCAGTAAGGTGAAAACTGGCCCCTGATAGAATGGGTTAATGTGTTCTTGTTACTATAACGAAAATATTCAATTTCATGCAGTGAAGAAGACCACCTCTATGCGTGTCATTTGCCAGCTAATGTCCTCTATTCTATGCTTTTATTGTACTTCTTCCTTGCAGTCTGGGCAGTTTTTCTCAGTTTGCTGCAAAGATCATCTGCACATCCCAACAGCACTATGAAAATGCCGTTCCCAGAATATAAGCATCTGTATTGAGCATTTGCTTTAATTAGAGAAAAATAATATGCTGCTACCAACAAAGCTACTGCTATGTTTTATTATGGGGATAATTGCTGCTTCCAATAAAATCATTATTTAGGCAAGGTCTTATTGATTTAACAAATTAAGCGGTTCTCAGTGGCTTTGGAGAAAATCCTCCTGTGCTGACCTGTGGGAGGAAAATAGCCTATTTACTGGTACTTACCCCTCTGCAGCATTGCTGATTCTGCCATCTCCATTGGACTGCTGGGACTGGAGGCAGGCTTTTTCACTCATGTCTACACCAGATATATTCCTTAGGCCTCTCACACGAACGATATGGATTGTGTCAGGATGCATTTAGTGAAACTCGAACCATTTTGCAAGCAAGTTCAGTCAGTTTTGTCTGAGATTGCATTCAGTTGTTCAGTTTTCTCTGGTACAAACGGTTTTGATGTGTTTTTCACGCGCAAGCAGGTGCAATTGCTTTTGATGTGTTTTTCACGCGCGTAAAAAAAAAAACCTGAAGGTTTACAAACAACATCTCCTAGCAACCATCAGTGAAAAACGCATTGCATCCGGGTTACTTTTGGATGCAATGCGTTTTTCACTGAAGCCCCATTCACTTTTATGTGGCCAGAGCTGCGTTAAAAACGCAGAATATGGAACATGTTGCGATTCTCACACAACACAGAACTGATGCGTGAAAAAAATGCACATGTAAACATACCCATTGAAACAAATGGGTCAGGATTAAGACCGGGTGCTATGTGTTCACTTCACCCATTGCACCCGCTCGCTCGTGTGAAAGAGGCCTTAGTCTTCCTTTTCATCTGCATACTATAAACGAAACAGGACCAGAGCAGAAAAGCCTGCAACCAGTCCTGATGGTAGAATAGGAGCAGAAAAAAAGGCAAAGAAGGTGAACTCACGGGCTTATGTGGGAGTAAGTACTGAGGAGACTATCTTCCCTCCATAGGTCAGCACACAGGACAATTCTCAATCATCTTGAAGGGTTATTTACATCTCATTCACTGAAATGTGACTGCTGCGTTTCCCTACCAAATAGTGAAACCAGCAATCTCTTCATAGTCGAAATCAGTAAAAGAGTTTTATCCTAACATTCTTCTTTTTTCCTTTATGAATAGAAAATCCAGGACTCCTGAAAAAAGACAAGTAAGTACATTTACTTCACATAAAATGATTTAAATATAGGCACAAAAATGCCCTTGTGTGCCAGGCCCTGAAAGTTCCCTAGGCTAAAGGGCTCAGTTGCAAGTAGATGTGCTCCAACTTCTATAGTTATGCAAATAGGTTCAACAACTTCTTTACAGTAGGTGATGCATGGCTCTATAACTTGATCTGTTGTTTCAATGGACAAAATATTCTGTATAAACAGAAATATGTCAGCAAAAAAGTCTAAAGGTAATTATATGAGTTTTATTTTCTTGCCTATTGGTTATTCAGTGATGGTGCCGGGTCAGAAATTAACTTATCCACAAGACTGGTGACAAATGTCTGGGGGCCCTACATTTACTACCCCTATGATAACTGGAACACGGTTTAAATTCCTCCTTAAGCATAACTGCAAAGTCTGAATGGAGCAGCAGCGATCAATCATTCAATGACTATCAGGCTGATATAAACAGTCTAGAGATGAGCAAACTTCTCGAGATTAGGTTCGGTTCCAATTTGCATTACTTTTGAAACAGTTTGGTTCAGACCCAAATTGATTTGGGACAAACTCAGAATTTTTAGGAAAACGTTATCTCTTTTTGTTAACTTCTTTATGACTTTTTGCTTTTTCTCTACTACCTCCTCCCTCCCCAAGCACTTGAATGCAATGACAACAATAGTAAATCACGTCTGAGTGACACTGACATTCATACAGTAGTTATGTTAATTTAAAAAAAAAAATTATTAAAAGAAGGATAACGTACATTATACTTGTAAATCAGCAGTGCAATCAGTATCCATGTAATAGATCGCATTGAAGGTACATTATGTTAAGACCATGACAATATTATGAACAATGGGTTTCAACAATTAAGCATCAGGGAACATTCTATGGATAACATCCGGTGTGTAGTACCACCGTGTTAATATCTTGCAATAGTTTTCCTGTAAACGGACACAAGAGGATATCTTAGGAGCCATTGCAAGACACTTTCCAAGGGAGGTTTCCATCCGATCGACATTTAAATCAGTTTCCCACTTTGTCATAAATGAGATGTCATCCGGTTTGTTATGTAGGAATATGTCAGTATATAAGGTAGATATCTTTTTAGAAGGTTCCTTAACTTGCAGTATTCTACATTCAAAAGGCGTAGGGGCCGTTAGTTCCAGGGAGTATATCTTTAAGATATGTTCTAACATGTGACATCTGGAGGTAGGACAATGAGGGTGCCTGGTCACTTAGTCCCCAAGTGTCCAGTAAGTTACCCTGATCATCTAACAGATCAACAATAGGTGTGGTGAGACTCCCAAATTACTCTGGTAGGGTTTGGAGGAATTGGGGTGGAACATACCATAGAATATCCTTAATTTGTATCAAGGGAGATAATGAGTTAGAGATTAAGAAGTGTTTGAGGTTCTTTTGCGATAATTGAATTGTGTTTTTGGACATGGCGTTGTGAAGCTTGTTATGCGACACGTGTTTGTTAATAACAAAAGAGACCTCAAAGGAAATTGACTAATTGCTTGTTCGGCTTGAATATCCAATTGAGCGTCTGAATGGCGGAGCCATTCCAACATCTAGTTCCTTGAACAGCCAAGTAGTACTCATAGATATCTGGTAGTCCTATACCCCCCTGTGAGGATGGCAGTATAGTGTAACATCGTTTAATCTTGTTTTTTTCCTGTTCCATAAGAACCTGGAAAATATGCTTTGCAATTGGGCAAAGAAAGGGCGGGAGAGGGGTATTGGAAGGGTCTGAAGATAATATAAGATCTTCGAGAGCAAAACCGTTTTTATCAGGGCCGGTTTACCGAACCACAAAGTAAAGGGAATGTCCCATGAGTTAATGGTTTGGCTTATAGTATTTGGTAGAGCTTGTAAATTCACAGTATAAAGCTGTTTAGGGTCTGCTGTTAGTAAAATCCCCAGAAATTTTAAAGAAGTGTTAGACCATTGGTATGGTCTGAGAAGTTGCAGGCGGCTCTGAGATTGTAAATCTAGGGTGACGTTTAGGACCTAAGAATTTGCTGGATTTATCAGGAAGTTAGACAATCTTCCAAAAAGATCAAATAAGTTTTGTATAGCAGGAAATGCTGAGTCAGGGTTCGAGATTATCACCAAAAGGTCATCCTCAAATGCGGCTAGATGGTGGTGAACTCCCTGCAGATCAATACCTCTAATTCTATCATCCTGTCTAATTGCTTGGAACAAGCATTCAACAGTGAGAACGAACAACAGAGGAGACAGGGGACATCCCTGACGGGTTCCGTTATTGATCCGCAGGGAGGGGGACAAGGTGCCATTGACCAGAACTCTGGCTGTGGGATTATTGTACATTGACATAATAGTGGAGATAAATTGTTCTGGGATTCCAAAATTATGCAGGGCCTTTCTCATGAAACACCAGTCGATGCGATCAAACGCCTTTTCGGCGTCAGTGCCCAATAAGACTAATGGCACTCGACGGCTACAAGCATAGTTGATGATATTAAGCAATCTCGTGGTGTTCATTCTGCCCTCTCGGCCAGCTACAAACCCGACCTGTTCGCTTGAGACGAGAGTAGGAAGAAGCGGTTTTAGCCAAAGAGCAATTAATTTAGCGAACATTTTAAGGTCCGTGTTTAATAGTGATATGGGTCTGTAACTGGAGCAGAGAGAGTTGTCTTTGCCCTCTTTGGGTATTATTGTGATATGTGCCATCAACATCTGAGAAGGCAAAGGCTCTCCTAGCAACGCCTTATTATAGAGTTCCAGAAATTTAGGCAGTAAAATGGAGCAGAAAGTGCCGTAGTAAGTCAAAGGCAAGCCATCTGGGCCAGGACTTTTGTGTGTGTGTGGGGGGGGGGTGGTTTTAAGTACGTCTTTAAGCTCCTGGATGATAAATGGTTTGTGTAAGTTTTGGGATTGGTCTGCTGATAAGGAGGGCAAGGGAAGCGTAGCTAACCATTTGTCTATTACCGAGGTCTTGTTCTCTATATTCCTCAGTAAAGGAGAAGATTTATTCCGTATTCCTACGAGAAATGGAGGAAGATGAGCGGATCATATAAATCTAAGATTTGGCCTTCCTTTTCTTTATCTGCGAAAGCATAAATTTGGAGGCTTTGTCTCCATGCACGTAGTATTTATATTTAGCAGATAGATATAATTTGGCTGTGCGAGCATTTAGAATGTTTTTGAGAGTAGATCTTAGTGATGTTAATTGGTCTAACACCGTGTCAGTCAATTGGCTTTTATGGATATTTTCGAGTTTTTAAATCTGCCTAGATAAATCCAATATGTGTTGTTCCTTTTGTTTTTTAAGATAGGAACCTAGGCCTTTTAGATGGCCTCTTACTACCGACTTGTGAGCTTCCCAAACTGACCCATATGACACATCTGAGGTACTATTTAGTTTGAAGTATTCCTCAAACAGCTCAGTAACTTTCTTAGTGTGACCTGGAAAATTGAGTAAAGTCTCCTTCAGCCACCAGTTAGACATAGGCTTGGGGATCTGCAAGAGAATCACCTCCAGAAATACCGGTGCGTGGTCTGAGAGGAGCAATGAGCCGATCTGCGCTGTCGTGCTGGAAGACAAAAGCTGCATGGGAATGAACAAATAGTCAAGACGTTGGTATGACCAATGCGCTACCGAGTAGAAGGAGTAGTCTTTAGTAGTGGGATGTTAAACCCTCCAGCTATCCATCAATCCAAGGGATTCCAACGCGGATCTGACTCACGTCAAGGCCGCCCCGGACTTATTAGATGTACCCATTGAGGAATCTAATTGTGGATATAGTGTAAGATTTAGATCTCCCCCCAAAACAACCGTCCCCTCGGCAAAGTTTTGCAACAGCTCCAAGACATGGCAGATCCATTTGGATTGCATTGAGTTAGGGCCATATAAGTTACCAAAAGTAAAGGTCAGGGAGCCCAGCGTGCCTTTAAGGAAAAAAGTATCTTCCTTTTGGGTCAATCATACAGTAGTTATGTTAGACAGTATTAAGGAACAGTGTGTTAAAAAAAAAACACGTTACATGTGATGTTTTTTCATCTTACAAAGCTTTCAAAAAATGTGGTGACATGGGGAAAAATGTGGATTGCTGGGGGACCAAGCTTCCAAAAATGATGCCAGAATGCCTTCCCCCTATGACACGCTCAAGTGTTGGGAGCAGCAGCAGTACAATGTGGATGTGGAAAGGGTAGGGTATGAGAGGCACTTGGCCGCAATAGTAGCGACAGCAGAAGTAGTATAGAATGGAACATATAAGGCAGTAAATCAGCTGTCTATAAGTGGTAGTCGTAGTGGCAGTAGTAGTAGTAGTAGTGGTAGTAGTGGCAAATGCGTAGTATAGTGGTGACAGTAGGGGATTAGCAGCAAGGAATAGCAGCTGAAGTGGTGGCAGCAACAGCCATATGATACATCTTGGCAGACAGGAAGCAGCATGATGGCGGCAATGGTATAATGGAGGAAGCAGCTGCTGTACGTAACATGATGGAAGGCTGGCGGCAGCTGTGGCATGATAGTGGCAGTGGCATGATGGAGGCAGCAGCAGCCTTATGAAACATGATAGTAGGCAGGCAGCAGCAGTGGCATAATGGAGGAAGAAGCAGCAGCAGCCAAACAGAAGATAATGGAAGGCAGGCAGAGAGCAACAGTGGCAAGATGGGTCACCATTATATATATAGAAAAAACAGAAACAACGAAAGACAGTGCCTTATGTGTGGTATCGTCTGGGTAAGTGTACAGATAAAGAGTGCTTATTGTGCTTACCAGAGGCTGTTGTGAGGAATCACAACAGCTATGGATGCCTGGCTGGTATATAGGCCTACCAGGGTTAAGGTGTGCTGCTGCCTTGGTCTTTTCCTGTCTCAATTCCACGAGCACCAGGAGAAGTTGGAGAAGAGTGAAGTGAAGAAAAAAGGGAAACCAATCCTTTGGTGCTGCCAGCATACAGAGGAGTCTTTAAGGTAAGTATTGGTATTAATTTATTTGTCAATGCATTTCAGAGGAGAAATATCCCCTTCAACAGGACAATTACAGAATACAAGTATATTACATGACATGCAATTTAAAACATAGTTTATCCAGAGCAGTAATCAAATCTGATACTGGTACCGGAGGACACACGTCGCAACACTGCTCTAGAAGCGACACGTCTGGGGGGAAAAAGTTCTGACCCTACAGATCAATATCAGCCAAACGATGGAATATTTCTATCAAAGAATACAGCAGCGAGAGCTTATAATATCACGCTACACCACCTAGAATGAGAAGGTGACTTTAGATTCTGGTGCTACAAGCATAAATATAGCAAGTTTCTCAAAGGAAAAAACGGAAAATATGTTGAACCTATTTAAATCTTTAAAAAACAATCTGAAACATGAACTTTTTCATCAATTAGATGTGATGTTCTTGAAGATCTATTTAAAGGAGAATTTAGCTCTTAAAGGCTTGAGAATGTACATTCAACCAACATTTCCAGATGATCCGTAATTTACATATGAATGGAATGATTACCTTGATCAATGTGCAAGCAGGCCTTATCAGAATTGTTTTGAATAAAAGAAAAATACAAACAGACTTGTATACAAAAGAAATAGAGCCAAATATTCTAGCTCTCCAACATTTTAAAACACATCCAGATTTTTTTTACTATTAATCGGACTCTGACAAACAGAATACCGGTATATGAGAAGGAACAAGACACTATTGCTAAAAAATCCCATAAATTAATAAGGGATAGAACAGATAGAGAGTTGGGCGCTTATCGCACCTCAGGAAATAAAGATAGACCTAGCATCCAAACTCATTCCACATTAGTACAGATGAACATACTAGCAATGGAACAATAAAAGATACAACAGGCCAAAGAATAAGATATAATATGGGGAACTGAAAAACGAGGTTCTTTACTAACCAACAATATTGAAAAACAAATAGACGTGCATCACAGAAAAATGCTGATACACCAAAGAATCCTATAGAGAAAATTAGATCCAAAACAGAAATTACAAAATAACCCTCAGCCCCCCCACACAGATATTACACCTGAAGCTACCATTAACAATAGGGACAATATAGGACAACATCAAATACATAATCATGATAACAAAACCAAAGAAAATAAAAATGGATTTGAGGACCATGTAAAAATACGGCCCTGCAATCTCAGGCCTACATTTATTACCAGGACAATGAATACAGATGAGTTCCTTGATAAATTTAGAGCCTTAAAATCTAAATACCTATAATACAAATCAAGGAGAGATACCCTCATATGTGAGTCACAACCTAGTGACCACAGAAGTACATTTAATCTCATCAACCTTATTCCCGATCAAAAAGGAGATACAAAGGATCCCAACAGTACATCTATTATAAACAACTATACCCTCCACTCTCCACCCTTTTACAACAAATCATACTTTCCAAGACGTTTACCGCTCCTTTTTTAGAAGCCACAAAACATCTCCCCCACCAAAACTCAATTCACAGATCACCCAATACTTCCCAAAAACAAAAAGAAAGTTAGAACACAAGGAAGGAGGGGTGGAGAGCACAAAAAAAGGAAGGGTTATATAGATGAAAGTAAAAACATCTCTACTCGAAATAAAGAAACATCTACAATCCAGTCACATGTTTTCTATTCATGAAACAAGTCTCCTACAAAAAGGATTATCATCCTGTCCCTATAACAGAGTTGACCCCTTGGAGTTATTTATAGATGTTCAAAAATTTAGACGTAACCTTACAATAAAAAGACATTTTGACACTGAAAAAAACAATACATATACACAAAATAAAACCAATAAAAAAAATTATGAAATCAATGTGAAAAAAGAAAAAAACATTGAAATCAATAGAGAAATCGAAACAACAAATAGTGACACCTTTAGACATATAGATGTCCAACCTAAATCTAATTTCTTTCCGCTACAGAGTCAGGGACACTGTGTCCCAATGTTTTTCAATTTATTATCTACAGATTTGAAGAAAATCACAAATGAACTCGAAATTCTGTATCATAAAGGCAATCTCATAAAACAGGAACAAAAAGCTTTAGATGCCTTAACAAACAATAAGGAGCTAATTATCCGCCCAGCAGATAAGGGAGTGGTTATTTAGAATTATGAGTAGAGTTGAGCGAACACCTGGATGTTCAGGTTCGAGAAGTTTCAGCCGAACTTCCCGAAAATGTTCGGGTTCGGGATCCGAACTCGACCCGAACTTCATCCTGAACCCAAACCCCAATGAAGTCAATGAGGACCCGAACTTTTGGGCACTATAAAGGCTGTAAAATAGTCCAGGAAAGGGCTAGAGAGCTGCAAAAGGCAGCAAAAATCTGATGCAAACAAATGTGGATAGAGAAATGAATTAAAATAAAATAAAATAAATTCTAATTAAGCAATATCAATTGGACAGAGGTCCCATAGCAGAGAATCAGGCTTCATGTCACCCACCACTGGAACAGGCCACTTTCAGATAATTAGGCCCCTGGCACCTAGATGGAGGAGAGGTTCATTCAACTTTTGGTTGCACCCCAATATAATGGTAAAATTAAAAAAAGAGGATTCAATAAAGAAGTGCCCCGGAGTACAAGAATATATGGTTGAGGGGGAGGCAGTTATAAATGTCTATTCTGCACAAGGGAGGCACAGGTCCTGTGGGATCCATGCCTGGTTCATTTTTATGAACGTCAGTTTGTACTCGTTGGCTGTGGACAGGCGGCTGCGTTTGTCAGTAATGACGCCCCTGCCGTGCTGAATACACGTTCAGACAAAACGCTGGCCTCCGGGCAGGCCAGCACCTCCAAGGCATAAAAGGCTAGCTCTGACCACGTGGACAATTTGGAGACCCAGAAGTTGAATGGGGCCGAACCATCAGTCAGTACGTTGAGGGGTGTGCACACGTACTGTTCAACCATGTTAGTGAAATGCTGCCTCCTGCTAACACTTTCTGTATCAGGTGGTGGTGCAGTTAGCTGTGGCGTGGTGACTAAACTTTTTCACATTTCTGCCATGCTAACCCTGCCCTCAGAGGAGCTGGCCATGACACAGCTGCGTTGGTGACCTTTGCTCCTCCTCTGCCTTCGCCTTGGGCTTCCACTTATTCCCCAGTGACATTTGGGAATGCTCTCAGGAGCGCGTCTACCAGCGAGCGCTTGTACTCGCGCATCTTCCTATCACGCTCCAGTGCAGGGAGTAAGGAGGACACATTGTCTTTGTACCGGGGATCAAGCAGCGTGGCAACCCAGTAGTCCACACACATTAAAATGTGGGCAACTCTGCTGTCGTTGCGCAGGCACTGCAGCATGTAGTTGCTTATGTGTGCCAGGCTGCCCAGAGGTAAGGACAAGCTGTCCTCTGTGGGAGGCGTATCATCATCGTCCTATATATCCCCCCAGCCATGCACCAGTGATGGGCCTGAGCTGTGTTGGGTGCCACCCCGCTGTGAACCTGCTTCATCCTCATCCTCCTCCACCTCTGCTCATCCTCCTTGTCCTCCAGTAGTGGGCCCTGGTGGGCACATTTGTACCTGGCCTCTGTTGTGGCAAAAAACCTCCCTCTGAGGCACTTCTAACAGACTGGCATGAAAGTGCTAAAAATGACCCCTCATCCTCTTCCTCCTCCTGGGCCACCTCCTCTTCCATCATCAGCCTAAGTGTTTTCTCAAGGAGACATAGAAGTGGTATTGTAACACTTATAAAGGCGTCATCGCCACTGGCCATGTTGGTGGAGTACTCAAAACAGCGCAACAGGGCACACAGGTCTCGCATGGAGGCCCAGTCATTGGTGTTGAAGTGGTGCTGTTGCGGAAACTCCACTTTGGCCTGCTGCTGCTCGCACAGTCTCTCCAGCATGTGCAAGGTGGAGTTCCACCTGGTGAGCACGTCGCATATGAGGCGGTGAGCGGGAAGGCCAAAGTTACGATGTAGTGCAGATAGGCGAGCAGCGGCAGGACGCGAACGCCGGAAGCGCGCACAGACGGCCCGCACTTTATGTAGCAGCTCTGACATGTCGGGGTAGTTGTGAATTAACTTCTGCACCACCAAATTCAGCACATGCGCAAGGCAAGGGATGTGCGTCAAACCGGCTAGTCCCAGAGCTGCGACGAGATTTCGCCCATTATCGCACACCACCAGGCCGGGCTTGAGGCCATCCGGCAGCAACCACTCGTCGGCCTGTTGTTCAATACCCTGCCACAACTCCTGCGCGGTGTGGGGCCTGTCCCCCAAACATATGAGTTTCAGAATGGCCTGCTGACGTTTATCTCGGGCTGTGCGGAAGTTGGTGGTGAAGGTGTGTGGCTGAATGGATGAGCAGGTGGAAGCAGAGGAGGAGGCAGCAGAGTAGGAGGAGGAGGCTACAGGAGGCAAAGAATGATGCCCTGCAATCCTTGGTGGTGGAGATACTTGGTGACGGAGGTGGTGGTGTCGGTGGCACATCCTCTGTTTGGTGGGCGGCAGGTGCCAACATTCCTCCCGAGGCGGAGGAAGAGGCCGAGTCAGAAGCAGAAGAGGGAGCAGGGGGAGCCTGAGTGAGTTCCTTGTTTTTAAGGTGTTTGCTCCACTGCAGTTCATGCTTTGCATGTAGATGCCTGGTCATGTAGGTTGTGCTAAGGTTCAGAACGTTAATGCCTCGCTTCAGGCTCTGATGGCACAGCTTGCAAACCACTCGGGTCTTGTCGTCAGCACATTGTTTAAAGAAGTGCCATGCCAGGGAACTCCTTGAAGCTGCCTTTGGGGTGCTCGGTCCCTGGTGGCGGTGGCTAGTAGCAGACGAACTCTCTTGGCGGTGGCTGTTCTGCTTTTGCCCCCTGCTCCCCCTTTTGCCATGCTGTTGGCTCGGTCTCACCACTGCCTCTTCCTCTGAACTAAGAAAGTCAGTGGCACGACCTTCATTCCATGTGGGGTCTAGGAACTCATCGTCCCCTGCATCGTCTTCCACACAGTCTTCCTCCCTGACCTCCTGTTCGGTCTGCACACTGCAAAAAGACGCAGCAGTTGGCACCTGTGTTTCGTCATCATCAGAGAAGTGCGGACTCCAATGATGTAGTATTCCCATGTCCTCATCATCAGGAAACATAAGTGGTTGTGCATCTGTGCATTCAATTTCTTCCACCACTGGGGAAGGGCTAGGTGGATTCCCTTGGGGAACCCTGCCAGCAGAGTCTTCAAACAGCAAAGGAGACTGCTGCATAACTTGAGGCTCTGACAGTTTCCCTGATGTGCATGGGGGTGATGTGACAGACTGATGGGCTTCGTTTTCAGGCGCCACCTGTGAGCTTTCTGCAGAAGACTGGGTGGGAGATAATTTGTGTGAACGTGCTGGATCCACTGTCGGCCACCCAATTGACTAGTGCCTGTACTTGCTCAGGCCCTACGAATCTTAGAACGGCATTTGGCCCCACCAAATATCGCTGTAAATTCTGGCGGGTACTGGAACCTGAGGTAGTTGGTTCACTAGGACGTGTGGCTGTGGCAGAATGGCCACGTCCTCTCCCAGCACCAGAGGGTCCACTAGCACCACCACGAACGCGTCTGCGTCCCTTACTAGGTGTTTTCCTCATAGTTACCGTTCACCAAGCACCACAATAAGAAAAAAAATATTTGGCCCAATGTATTGATTTCAAATTCAGGCCTTTTTTTTACAGGCACCTAACACTATCTGCCTTTTTATTTATGTACCGTAATACACTAATCCAGGCACAACAGTAACCACTGATTTAGTGGAATATCAATTGCAGGCCTAGTATTTAGGCCCTGGATAAAAGATATCCTTTTATGGACAGATTTACATTTGGAGATGTACAGTAACGTGTAAAAAAATATGTAGGATTATGCCTTCAGCAATTGTATTTTAACACTTTGTGTAATATACCCTTTAACGGTAGCGTGTGAAGTTATTGAGCATGACCCTCTCAGCACTTGTATATACACCTTGAGTGTAATATACCCTTTTACGGACAGAAATACACTATGAAATGCACAATAGTGCGTGCAGATTTACAGGATTATGCTTTCAGCAATTGTAATGTAACTCTTTTTGTAATATACCCTTTTACGGAAAGAAATATACTTGGAGATGAACGCTGAGTGTAATATACCCTTTTACGGACAGATTAACACTAGGCCTGCAACAGCTGGAACACCAGATTCAGGGTATTGCTATATTGGCAAGTGAATTTCACCACAGAACAAAATCTATCCTTAGACGCATACTGTTAAACTTGTCCAGTCATAGCTGGAACACCAGATTTACTGTATTTCTATTTTGGCAACTGAATTTCACCACAGAAAATAATAAATCCTTTGACGGATACTATTAAACTTGGCAGCCACAGCTGGGACACCAGATTTACGATATTGCTATTTTGGCAATTTAATTTCACCCCAGAAAAAAATATATCCTTTGCTGGACACTATTAAACTTGTCCAGTCACAGCTGGAACACCAGATTTACTGTATTTCTATTTTGGCAACTGAATTTCACCGCAGAAAATAATAAATCCTTTGACGGACACTATTAAACTTGGCCAGCCACTGCTGGGACACCAGATTTGAGGTATTGCTATTTTGGCAATTGAATTTCACCCCAGAAAAAAAAAATATCCTTTGCCAGATACTATTAAACTTGTCCATTCACAGCTGGAACACCAGATTTACTGTATTTATATTTTTGCAACTATATTTCACCCCAGAACAAAATCTATCCTTTGGCGGACACTATGAGAATTATCCAGTCACAGCTGGAACACCAGATTTTCTGTATTTATAGTTTTTCAACTGTATTTCACCCCAGAACAAAATCTATCTATTGACAGATACTATTAAACTTGGCCAGCCACTGCTGGGACACCAGATTTACGGTATTGCTATTTTGGCATTTGAATTTCACCCCAGAAAAAAATATATCCTTTTCTGGACACTATTAAACTTGGCAAGCCACAGCTGAAACCACTGATTTATGGTATTGCTATTTTGGCAATCGAATTTCACCCCAGAAAAAAATATATCCTTTGCCGGACACTATTAAACTTGATGTCGGGATAATAATAATTCAATAAGAATTATTAATTATGGTCATAAAAATTATTAACCATTAATTTTTCATAACTTCTAGAGATCATGACCTGGTGAATTGTAGATAACCCAATCTATACAATTCACATCTGAGGCCGACTATTTCCTCAGATAATAAGTTCATTTCATGTGAGATGACATTAATGCTAAAGATATAGTTTTGACATTAAATAATAATACGCAGGTATTATAAAAATATGCAGATTTATTGGTTACAAGGTTCTAAACATTAATAAACACAATTAAAAATGCAAATGAATATATACAGAGTTGATATAAAGCATTACAAGCTTTAAATAAGTAAATAAACACAATGATATCATCGACATAAGCAATATAAGCTTAGCAATACATGTGGGGAGAAGCAACTTGTCACATTATAACAAAGCTATTATTTGGTTAGGATATCAAAACAAGTAGTTAAATTATATACATCACTTCTGTTCAGAGGAAACCTCATGATATCAGGATGGGCATGTCTAATCCTAGACATCAATATCGAATGCTAACTACATTCTGCCACCCTCTAACCAACTACACCTCACATGACTTCAGGAATGGGCAAATCCATCCAAGGATATAATTTAGAAGAGATAATTGTATCCTTTCGCCCCATCCTGGACTATTTTCACATGTATGACTTGGTAAGACTATTAAGACACACAACATAAATGGGAAGAACTTGGAACAAGTCTTTCCAGTGAGAATTTATCACCTAGCTTGGCGAAGAATGCTACTATCAATATATTTATATATGTATATATATACAATCATTTAATACTTTGTTAGATTATGAGTCTTGATTCTTCTGCAGGTAGAATGAAGCCTCACAATATCCTAAGACTACATCTCAATATGGAGATGATCAATTAATTAATGTTTTTATGTATTCGCCAATCTAGATGGTATGACTTCACCCACATTATCCAATTAGTCTTAATAAAATGAAATATCATTCTTTATGTCTCTTACCAAGTCCTAGCAGGAATCACACTTCTGTTCCTAGGAGAGCTGGGTGGTCCATCATCGCATGTCTCACCATGACTTTCATATTGATAGACCCCTCTCTCTTGGGTGTTCTGGCTATGATCATGATAATGATGACGATTCTGAATCCTGGAAAATTGGACCTTTCCCTCTTTGCTTGTGAGTCTTCTTCTTGTTCCCCCCCCCCTTATCTCATGTCACCTCCTGCTGGATTAAGATCTTCCAATCATACGCTCATATGTTAATGAGATCATATTTACCCATAATGCGACTGTGGAGGATGGTATAGTGACATCCAACTGTCTCCAGATGGCACTGTTGTGCAAGCTATTAGCGCGACACAATAAAGAGTTAACTATGGCACTCTTGTATTATATACCTTTGTCCTTCATTGTCGTAAATTAGAGATAAGGATTAATGTGGACATTTTAAAATAACTAAAGACAGACCTTGAGGCGTCTCTCTGAATGTTTCTCACACTGTTGATCTATGGACCATAATGTATGAATGGGCCTTGTTCTCTTCAGACGGACATGTCTGGAGAATCCAGTGTACTCCCTACAGATAAGCCCACATCTGTGGCAATAACTTTTAAAATACAATGTTCTTTATATTCAGTATAAACTTTTACACAGACTGAACTCGGCATGACCTCATGTTGGCCTGTTTCAGCCATACAGCAAAACTTTGTAACTTTGGTTCAGTCTGTCTCTTAAAAAGACAATGAGCATCAATTTTGAATATAATATGATCAGGTATCATATACACTCATGAAAATGCCGGACAAATCCCCCCTTTTCAACATATTCAATTTAGTTTTTAGAAGGTTGAATAGGCTGAAATGCAATACAGGGCATAATACTCCAAATCATTATGGATTGGGGAATACAATTTTTCCTTGCAATAAATGAATCACAATTTTGTGTGTACTCTTACAACATATATCTAATGCACAAACTCTGTTTAGTTTTACTACAAATATGTTATGTGCCTTTATGACCACTGTAGAGAGAAAGACGTTCCGGTCATTTTCTGGACTTTCTGGAAATGTGTCTCAAGAGAAAATATTTCTTTGGTCCTCTAACTTAGTAACATTGCTGCTAAAATGAAAAACTCGAAGTAATGGCTTCCTGGCTCGTCAGCAACTTGACAACTCTTAATAGCGAGCGGTGTTTGACAACATATCTACATGTCTGCAATCTCGAATACTTTGTCATGTTGAATTGGTAACATAGTAACATAGTAACATAGTATATAAGGCCGAAAAAAGACATTTGTCCATCCAGTTCGACATGTTTCCTGCAAGTTGATCCAGAGGAAGGCAAAAAACCCCTGTGAGGTAGAGCCAATTTTCCCCACTTAAGGGGAAAATATTCCTTCCCGACTCCAATCAGGCAGTCAGAATAACTCCCTGGATCAACGACCCATCTTTAGTAGCTATAGCCTGAAATATTATTACGCTCCAGAAATACATCCAGGCCCCTCTTGAATTCCTTTATTGTACTCACCATCACCACCTCCTCAGGCAGAGAGTTCCATAGTCTCACTGCTCTTACCGTGAAGAACCCTTTTCTATGTTTGTGTACAAACCTTCTTTCTTCCAGACGCAGAGGATGTCCCCTCGTCACAGTCACAGTCCTGGGGATAAATAGATGATGGGAGAGATCTTTGTACTTGGTATGATGTACTTTTGTTGAGGCTGTCGAATCCCCTGGGGCTCTGCCCACTTGTCACTCCTGGATACATCTTGGATACATCTGGGTTGGCTCCGACTGGACATCTCTTGCGTCACGGATAGCCTTGACCTCAGGCTCTCTTGGTTCCGGATAGTAAGACTTTTTGGATTCCGCCATCAACATGTGATCACATCTTGGGCCATCATCTATGCTTAAGAAAACAACAGACAGTATGAGCAATAACGCAGCAAAACTTTATCAAACATATATCTGCCTATTTTAGGCCTTTGACTTATGCCATACTTTAGCCAGCAGCTAGTTGAGGATTTTTATGGGGTTTTTTTTCCAAAGAAAAACTAACTACAGGGTATCATGAATAGATAAAACTATTCTTCCTCTGCCAGGCTAATACAGCCTTAGGTGTTATGCCTATTTAGAATCATAACCTAATCAATACTTTGAGACTACCTTGAAACAGAGTAAAATATATATATGTGTCCATACATCTGCATGGAATACAGTGACGACAAGTTAGTCGACAATTGATTGGCAAACAATATGGTTAATATAACTGTTTAGTCTTTTTTTTTTTTTTTCATACGATACCACCACCAATCACATGAAATTTATTATGTGTCTCCATCTTCAAATTTTTGATTTTTCAATCTCAGTTCAGCTCTTGCCTTTTTTAGCACTGAAATAAAACTCTACACAAACATCATGTTGATGATTCTATGGAAAAATTTGATTAGTAATCAATATCATTAATCATTTATTGACTTGCTATGATTATTAGCTTAATGAAGCAGTTTGTTTTGTTTACCGGACATTCCCATCTCAGCGAAGTATTAAACAACTTTTCTTTACTCTTTATTCACTTCATGAGGTAAAGAATTTACATTCAATGGAGTTGGGAGAGTCTTACTCCTTATTTCCATTAGGCTGACTTAAGATATCAGCTCGCAGCGCAGCTCTGCGACCTCTGACCTCTTCACTGACATGTACCTAGGACTTAGGAATTCACTCCTTTCCCCCCTCCCATCTTTAAGATGTTGGCAAAATTTTGGGACATACAGCATCTGCAAGAGAACTAATTGTACATATGACACAGCTCTGTGATCCCTGGGAGTATATTGTGGTCTGCTATTACCACAAACTTCCTCTCATCCCCCTTGGGGATTATCATATCTGCGGCAATTGCAGATTGTACATTAGGATCGTATAAGAAGGCATGGTTATATTAGCATACGTAGCAATTTACCTATTTAGTCACCTTGTGGTTGCCCTGGATTACTACTCACATTCCCCTTTAATCTAGCACTTCTTTTTGAGTCAACTTAGTGACTGGAGTGCATTACTTTTATGGGATATCTTCTCCAAATATAGGAGGTACTGGGCTAAATTATAGTTAAAATTTTGAGTCAAAATATGGACGATAGCCATAGACCCACTTTCTCATCTAGGCTTGCAAAGCCTGTGTTGGTTCCCTAAGTAACATAACATTTTGGGAACAACTATATCAATTTTAGGTGATTAACACAATTATGTTTTATAGACAATATGGCTTCTTATCGCCGGTTTATATATTTTGCATTTATGCAATTTAGAATCAGGAACATGAAAAGAAGAACAGGGTTACATCAACATCATTAACCTGTTTAAAACCGTTCTCTTATAGATTTTATTTATCAATAACATCGGATCAGAGCTACTAAACTCAACTTCCCTGTAATCTGGGACTTCAAAAAAATCAACTACTGTGATATGAGTCCATTACATATATGGGATAAATCTCCAACTATGGGAGTTAACTGGCCTGGAAATAATAGGAAGGTTCCTGAGTCAAACAAATGACTAGAACCAGATCCTGTAACGCCTAGGCTAATGGAACCTACATCTGTTCCCTATCTTGGGACAATTTACAATTAATTTTTGGCGATACAAAAACATAACTTGTTTTTAGCATAGACAAACAACTCCTGAGTTGATTTACATGTCATGCACTGGTTGCATCCGTGTAATAACACTTTACTGCAACTACTCATCTGCGGTTCTGATACTGGCTTAACCCCTTCAGTACCAGGACAGTGATATTGACTATATATGGACCAGGTCCTTCTGAGGGTTGTAACCATAATCTGATTGTAGCATTCTAATGCCAGCAACAATATACATGACAATTAATCATTAAAAAGTCAACTCATCAATAATCTCATCTTGATATGAGATGTCATCTTATCAAATCTTAGCAAAATGTGATGTCATCAAGATCCCACTGAGGCCTTCATTTTTGTCGGGATAATAATAATTCAATTAAGAATTATTAATTATGGTCATAAAAATTATTAACCATTAATTTTTCATAACTTCTAGAAATCATGACCTGGTGAATTGTAGATAACCCAACGATAAAATTCACATCTGAGGACGACTATTTCCTCAGATAAAAAAGTTCATTTCATGTGAGATGACATTAATGCTAAAGATATAGTTTTGACATTAACCACTACAGGACCGCCTAAAGCACGGATGCGTCCGGCGGGCGGTCCTGTAGTTCTGAGATGACACGTCGGCGCGTCATCTCGCGAGATGTGAGACTTCCTGTGAACGTGCGCGCGTTCACAGTGCCGCGCGCCTCACAAGTTGTAGTACAGCCTGCCAGCGATAATTAATCGCTGGCAGGCTGTAGATGCGAAATAAATCGCATCAAACCTGTATATCAGACGCTGTTTTGTTAACAGCATCTGATATACCTGCTACCTGGTCCTCTGGTGGTCCCATTTGCTGGGATCGACCACCAGAGGACCAGGTAGCTATGTAAAGTTGCACCAAACACTACACTAACCCCCCCCCCTTACTTATGAACCCCTTGTTAACCCATTGATCACCCCATCTATATTCACTGATCACCCCCCTGTCACTGATCACACCCCATGTAAGGCTCCATTCAGACGTCCATATGTGTTTTGCGGATCCGTGGATTCAAGGATCCGCGGATCCGCAGATCCTCAAAACACGGACACCGGCAATGTGCTTTCCGCATTTTGCAGATCCACATATTGCCAGAACTATATAGAAAATGCTTTTTCTTGTCCGCAATTGGCGGAACGGAAGTGCAGACCCGGAAGCGCGGATCCGTAATTCCGGATCCGAGCGGGACAAAGTCTGTCCCCATAGAAATGAATGGGTCCGCAATTCCGTTCCGCAAACAGAATTGCGGACGTGTGAATGGGGCATAAGGGTCCCTTATCACCGCCAGTTAGTTAGCTACTTGTTAGGTAGTTGGCACAAAGCCCACCGCACCGCAGTCAGTGATTTTGGCAGAGATTTTTCATCCACATCGATCGATGCAAATGAAGAAATCTGTGCCGTTCATTTTATTTATTTTTTTCAGCCAAGAGGCTGAACGGAAAAAAAAAATATCATACCCGTATGCTCAATATAAGGAGAATCGCAGAAACTCCTAATGATGGCCATACATGTAATGATTGCGGAGACCCTCAAATGCCAGGGCAGTGCAAACACCTCACAAGTGACCCCATTTTAGAAAGAAGACACCCCAAGGTATTCGCTGAGGTGTATGGGGAGTTCATGTAAAAAAAATTTTGTCACAAGTTAGTGGAATATGAGACTTTGTAAAAAAGTTAGTGGAATATGAGACTTTGTAAAAAAAAAAAATATCAATTTATGCTAACTTTTGCCAATTTTTTTTTTTTTTCTGTGAACTCGCCATGCCCCTCACGGAATACCTTGGGGTGTCTTCTTTCCAAAATAGGGTCACATGTGGGGTATTTATACTGCCCTGGCATTTTAGGGCTCCTAAAGAGTGAGAATCCAAATGCGTAAAAATGCCCTGTGAAATCCTAAAGGTACTCATGGGAATTTGGGCCCCTTTGCGCATCTTGGCTGCAAAAAAGTGGCACACATGTGGTATCACCGTACTCATGAGAAGTAGGGCAATGTGATTTGGGGTGTATTTTTACATATACCCATGCTGGGTGAGAGAAATATCTCTGTAAATTGACAACTTTGTGTAAAAAAATTTAAAAAGTTGTCGTTTACAGCGATATTTCTCACACCCAGCATGGGTATATATAAAAATACACCCCAAACCTCATTGCCCTACTTCTCATGAGTACGGTGATACCACATGTGTGCCACTTTTTTGCAGCCAAGATGCGCAAAGGGGCCCAAATTCCCATGAGTACCTTTAGGATTTCACAGGGCATTTTTACGCATTTGGATTCTCACGCTTTAGGGCCCCTAAAATGCCAGGGCAGTATAAATACCCCACAACTGACCCCATTTTGGAAAGAAGACACCCCAAGGTATTCCGTGAGGGGCATGTCGAGTTCACAGAATTTTTTTTTTTTGCCACAAGTTAGCGGAAATTGATATTTTATTTTTCTCATATTCTCATATTTTCTCATATTTCTCATATTCCACTAACTTGTGAAAAAAATATATATATTACATGAACTCACCATACCCCTCACGGAATACCTTGGGGTGTCTTATTTCTAAAATGGGGTCACATGTGGGGTATTTATACTGTCCTGGCATTTTAGGGGCCCCTAAAGCATGAGAAGAAGTCTGGAATCCAAATGCGTAAAAATGCCCTGTGAAATCCTAAAGGTACTGATCGGAATTAGGGCCCCTTTGCGCACCAAGGCTGCAGAAAAGTGTCACTCATGTGGTATCGCCGTACTCAGTAGAAGTAGAGCAATGTGTTTTGGGGTGTATTTTTATATATACCCATACTTTGTGTGAGAAATATATCTGTAAACAACAACTTTTTAAAAAAAATTAATACTAAGTTGACAATTTACAGAGATATTTCTCTCACCCAACATGTAAAAATACACCACAAAACACATTGCCCTACTTCTCCTGAGTACGGCGATACCACATGTGTGACACTTTTTTGCATCCTGGGTGCGCAAAGGGGCCCTAATTCCAAAGAATACTTTTAAGTTTTACGTGGCTGCTCACAATTTAGCCCCGCCCAAAATGCCAGAACAGTAAACACACTCCACAAATGACCCCATTTCAGAAAGTAGACACCCCAGGGTATTCACTGAGGGGCATAGTGAGTCCGTCTGAGATTTGTTTGTTTTTTTTGCCAGAAGTTAGCAGAAATGGAAACTTTATTTTAATTTTTTTTTTCCTCAGAAAGTGTCATTTTTCGCTAACTTGTGAAAAAAAATGAAATTAATTATACATGAACTCACCATGCCCCTCCGCGAATACTTTGGGGTGTCTTCTTTCTAAAATGGTGTCATTTGGGGGGTATTTATACTATCCTGGCATTCTAGCACCTGAAGAAACATGACAGGTGCTCAGAAAGTCAGAGCTGCTTCAAAATGCGGAAATTCACTTTTTTGCACCATAGTTTGTAAACACTATAACTTTTACCCAAACCAATAAATATATACACTTATTGGATTTTTTTTTATCAAAGACATGTAGAACAATAAATTTAGAGAAAAATTTAAATAGAAATGTATTTTTTGTTTTTTTAAATTACAACAGAAAGTGAAAAATTTTATTTTTTTTGCAAAAATGTCGTTAAATTTTTATTAATAGCAAAAAAAGTAAAAATGTCAGCAACAATGAAATACCACCAAATGAAAGGTCTATTAGTGAGAAGAAAAGGAGGTAAAATTCATTTGGGTGGTATATTGCATGACGGAGCAATAAACGGTGAAACTAGTGTAGTGCAGAATTGTAAAAAGTGGCCTGGTCATTAATGGTGTTTAAGCTAGGGGAGCTGAGGTGGTTAAATAATAATACGCAGGTATTATAAAAACATGCAGATTTATTGGTTACAAGGTTCTAAACATAAATAAACACAATTATAAATGCAAATGAATATATACAGAGTTGATATAAAGCATTACAAGCTTTAAATAAGTAAATAAACACAATGATATCATCGACATAAGCAATATAAGCTTAGCAATACATGTGGGGAGAAGCAACTTGTCACATTATAACAAAGCTATTATTTGGTTAGGATATCAAAACAAGAAGTTAAATTATATACATCACTTCTGTTCAGAGGAAACCTCATGATATCAGGATGGGCATGTCTAATCCTAGACATCAATATCGAATGCTAACTACATTCTGCCACCCTCTAACCAACTACACCTCACATGACTTCAGGAATGGGCAAATCCATCCAAGGATATAATTTAGAAGAGAAAATTGTATCCTTTCGCCCCATCCTGGACTATTTTCACATGTATGACTTGGTAAGACTATTAAGACACACAACATAAATGGGAAGAACTTGGAACAAGTCTTTCCAGTGGGAATTTATCACCTAGCTTGGCGAAGAATGCTACTATCAATATATTTATATATGTATATATATACAATCATTTAATACTTTGTTAGATTATGAGTCTTGATTCTTCTGCAGGTAGAATGAAGCCTCACAATATCCTAAGACTACATCTCAATATGGAGATGATCAATTAATTAATGTTTTTATGTATTCGCCAATCTAGATGGTATGATTTCACCCACATTATCCAATTAGTCTTAATAAAATGATATATCATTCTTTATGTCTCTTACCAAGTCCTAGCAGGAATCACACTTCTGCTCCTAGGAAAGCTGGGTGGTCCATCATCGCATGTCTCACCATGACTTTCATATTAATAGACTCCTCTCTCTTGGGTGTTCTGGCTATGATCATGATGATGATGACGATGCTGAATCCTTGAAAATTGGACTGTTCCCTCTTTGCTTATGAGTCTTCTTCTTGTTCCCCCCCTAATCTCATGTCACCTCCTGCTGGATTAAGATATTCCAATCATACGCTCACATGGTAATGATCCTATGAGATTATATTTACCCATAATGCGACAGTGGAGATTTAACTATGGCACTCTTGTATTATATACCTTTGACCTTTGCCATCGTAAATTAGAGATAAGGATTAACGTGGACATTTTAAAATAACTAAAGACAAACCTTAAGGCGTCTCTCTGAATGTTTCTCACACTGTTGATCTATTATGGACCATAATAATATAAATGGGCCTTGTTCTCTTCAGACGGACATGTCTGGAGAATCCAGTGTACTCCCTACAGCTAAGCCCATGTCTGTGGCAATAACTTTTAAAATACAATGTTCTTTGTATTCAGTATAAACTGTTACACAGACTGAACTATGCATGACATCATGTTGGCCTGTTTCAGACATTATAATCCACACCAAGGACTGGACATATAAAACATAGCTTTTAATTCTACTATTAAAATTCTATATAGAAATACCTCACTGTGTAATATTCCTTATAATAAGTGCATATTCAAAACAGCTTACCTCAAGCCTTCACATTGATTACTACTTACATATTTTGATTGCAAACATGTGTAGGGTATAGATGCCTGCTTGCACAGTAAATCATGTGACAGTAGCGGATTATCCTATATAACCCTAGTTATCCCTATGGTGGTAGGGGTAAGGGGCCTACTGTAGATCCCTTTGGCCTGACCGAGCAACAAAATTACGCTTGTTTTTTGTGAATAATGAATGTAAAAACATCATACTGGAGAATAATAAAAGACAAATGTGACAGTTATGTAACAAACATCTAATGGTCCGCTGAAGGGACTATGTGCCTAGATCTGTATAAACTTTTTCCTCTGAACTGGGATATAACATATGATGTCAATTAATAATCCTGCCATTCAGCCCTTTTTTTGGTCTATTATGACACTGAATAGTTAAACTTTATGCACTGCAGCAAGCCGTGACCCCGATCGGTATGTGGGCGGCGGTTGCTAGGCAGCTGGGGAGGGGGCAAGGCAGCGCAGTCTCCCTGCGATCATCGGGCGGCGTGACGTCGCTTCCGGTCTGTGGAGCGCACGCGAGGAGGCAGCCGGCACTTTGATGAGGTGGGTTATTTAAGGAGCGGGGTGTCTGAAATCGATAGCGCTCGCTCACTGGCCTCGCTGTACTATTCTTTTGGGGGGGTGATTACATATACCCTTTTACGGACAGATTTAAACTAGGCCTGCAACAGCTGGAACACCTGATTTACTGTATTTCTATTTTTGCAACTGTATTTCACCACAGAACAAAATCTATCCTTTGACGGACACTAGTGAAATTGTCCAGTCACAGCTGGAACACCAGATTCAGGGTATTGTTATTTTGACAATTAAATTTTACCCCAGAAAAAAATATATACTTTTACGGACAGATTTAAACTAGGCCTGCAACAGCTGGAACAAAAGATTTACTGTATTTCTATTTTTGCTACTGACTTTCACCCCAGAAAATAATATATCCTTTGACTGACACTAGGGAAATTGTCCAGTCACAGATGGAACACCAGATACAGGGTATTGCTATTTTGGCAATTGAATTTCACCCCAGAACAAAATCTATCCTTTGACGGATACTATTAAACTTGTTCAGTCAAAGCTGGAACACCAGATTTACGGTATTTCTATTTTTGAAACTGTATTTCACCCCAGAAAATAATCTATCCTTTGACAGACACTAGGGACATTGTCCAGTAACAGCTGAAACACCAGATTCAGGGTATTGCTATTTTGGCAATGAAATTTCACTCCAGAAAAAAATATACCCTTTTACGGACAGATTTAAACTAGGCCTGCAACAGCTGGAACACCAGATTTACTGTATTTCTATTTTTGCTACTGACTTTCACCCCAAAAAATAATATATCCTTTGACGGACACTAGGGAAATTGTCCAGTCACAGCTGGAACACCAGATTCAGGGTATTGCTATTTTAGCAATTGAATTTCACCCCAAAACATAATCTATCCTTTGACGGATACTATTAAACTTGTTCAGTCACACTTGGAACACCAGATTTACGGTATTTCTATTTTTGAAACTGAATTTCACCGCAGAAAATAATATATCCTATGACGAACACTATTAAACTTGTTTAGCCACAGCTGGAACACCAGATTTACTGTATTTCTATTTTGGCAACTGAATTTCACCCCAGAAAATAATAAATCCTTTGCCGGACAATATTAAACTTGTCCAGTCACAGCTGGAACACAAGATTTACAGCATTTATATTTTTGCAACTGTATTTCACCCCAGAAAATATTAAATCCTTTGTCGAACACTATTAAACTTGCCCAGCCACTGCTGGGACACCAGATTTACGGTATTGCTATTTTGGCAATTGAATTTCACCCCAGAAAAAAATATATCCTTTGCCGGACACTATTAAACTTGGCTAGCCATAGCTGGGACACCAGATTTACGGTATTGCTATTTTGGCAATTGAATTTCACCCCAGAAAAAAATATATCCTTTGCCGGACACTATTAAACTTGGCCAGCCACAGCTGAAACCACTGATTTATCGTATTGCTATTTTGGCAATTGAATTTCACCCCAGAACAATATATATCCTTTGCCAGCCACTGCTGGGACACCAGATTTAGGGGATTTCTATTTTGGCTATTGAATTTCACAACAGAAAACAATCTATCCTTTGCCAGACAGCAGACAGTATTATACTTGGCTAGCCACAGCTGGAACACCAGATTTAGGGGATTGCTATTTTGGCAATTGAATTTAACCCCTCAATAAAATATAGAAATTTCTATCCTGAGTTTCTAGGGGTGACAATAGGCACAGCCAAGCCCCTGATGCAGGATATAGCAAAAAAAAAAAACTAGTATTGATGGATTAATGGACTTGGTGGCAGCTTGTGCTGGTGCACCACAAGACAAAAAATGGCCGCCGATCACCCCATAAAAAAGTGACAGAAAAACGCTCTGTGCAGCCTAAAAAACAGTGAGCAATTAACTAGCAGAAGTTGAATGTTTCACAGCTGTAGATCGATCACTTCATTAGGTGTTTTTGCTTAGTTTTCCCTGTCTAATCTCGCCCTCACAGCAGCTGCATCCTATCCATATACTAATCAGACCAGAGTGACGTGCGGCGCTACGTGACTCCAGCTTAAATAGAGGCTTGGTCACATGCTGCACTTGGCCAATCACAGCCATGCCATTAGTAGGACCCGAACCCGAACTTTTTTGAAAATGTTTGGGTCTGGGTCCGGGTCCCGAACACCCCAAAATTCAGTACGAACCCGAATTATCCAGTTCGGGTTCGCTCATCCCTAATTATGAGGATTATAAAAGAGAGGCCCAAAATATCCTCAGCAATGGAGTCTATTACGAACAAATTCCACATGATCCATTTCCTGAAACAACAAAAAACTAAGCGATCTCATGAAGAATGCCTTTGAAAAACATTATAACAATAAGAAAGAACAACATTTTCTACTCCCAAAGGCCCCATCTACCCCATATTTCTACCATCTACCTAAAATTCATACCAATATAAAAAATCCTCCTGGTAGACCTATTGTATCTAACACTAAATGTGCCACCAGTAATTTATCACAATATATGGACATGCACTTGCAAACATTTGTAAAAAGCCTCCCTTCATGCTACCTTCATGATTCAAGCCAGCTTATTTGAGAATTAAAAACAATCTATTGTAAAGATACGTATGCCCTACTAACAATGGATGTTACATCCCTCTATTCCAATATACAACATGATTTAGGAATAGAGTGTGTAAGAACGGTCTTAGAAAATGATGCCACATTAAAACCCCTGCAAATAAAATTCCTTCTTGAGAGTTTCAGTTTTTTTCTCGAGAATAATTATTTTATATACAATAATACAGTCTACCACCAATGCAAAGGGACCGCTATGGGGACATGAGTAGCACCAGCTTTCACAAACATTTTTATTTAGCAATTCGAAGAAAAATTCATTCTAAACCACCCCAACTTCAGAAAATGGATCAAATATTATAAAAGATATATTGATGATCTATTTATTATTTGGGATGGAGATGAAGAAACAGCCAGAATCTTCTGTGACTCACTAAGTGATACAGAGTTGGGGATCTCCTTTATCCCAAATTACAATAAAGTATATAGAAATAGATTTCCTAGACATTGTAATCATCAATCAAAACAATCAGCTAACTACGAGAACTTTAAAACGATAGATACTAATAGTTATATTCATTACTCAAGCTTCCATCATAAAAACTGGTTGTAAAATATACCCTACAGTCAATGTAAAAGAATCAGACGCAATTGTAACAATAATGAGGATTTTAAATTGAAAACAAGGATCCTGGAAAAATGTCTCAAGGACCAAGGTTATCCTAAACAACTAATAAAAAAATGCCATAAAAAAGAATAGTTTATTCTCACAGGAAGAATGTTTAGTAAGCACTACGAAATCAAAACGGACAAAAGAAGAAATGTTTTTTACTCAATACAACACTTCCAATAGACAGATACTAAAACGCTTGGCACGTCATGTTACAGGATCCCTAGTTAGCTTGGGGAAACATTGGCACGTCTTGTTACAAGATTCTTATTTAGCTAAACACCTCCCCAGCGTTCCAAAAATCACATACAGACGTGCTCCTACTACTAAAAACATTCTAGCCCCAAGCAAATCAAACCAACATAACCCAACAAAAGGGAAACTATCCTGTAAAAACAGGGAGCTACAGATGCAGAGCAACTCGTTGCTTATGCTGCAAAGTTATCACACATGATCAAACATCCTTCTCCTCTAATTAGAATGGTACAACATTCCCAATAAAATATTGCCTCATATGTCATATACCTAATCGAATGTGGATGCGACTGACAATATGTAGACCGCACCACACAAGCTCTTTATTGCTGGGTCAATCAACACAGGTATAGCATTCAAAGACAATACATGAAACATAGCGTCTCTAGACACTGTGCATCCACTCCTGAGAAAGAAAAACATGCATTAAAAATGACTCCCATTGATTTCATACCAGAAAACCCATTTAACCTCTTTGAGAATCTACAAAAAAGAGAGGTTTACTTTATTTACCAATTAGATACCCTCAGTCCACATGGACTCAATGAAATTAGCGAGACCATTTTTCGATAACAAAAACACAAGTACTATTAATAAGACATAAGTATAAATGGGGAATGAAATAATAATAATAGTACAGTAACTGTCACTACCATGTATGCACGTCCTATGTTTCATTTAGTATTATTATTTTTGTTATATGTAATTTTTTATCTACTATCATCGCTATCATTTTTTATTATCATTATATTATATATAGTTTTCATACATATTCTTTATATCTAATTTTCCATATATATTTTTTTCCATTTTTTGAAAATATATGCTTAAATTTTTTATTTTTCATAATTTTATACCCCTTTTCCTCATATTTATGTTTACATTCAGCTTTTATATTTATTATTTTTTTTACAATAATTCTTATTTACTATCTACTCTACGTATGTGCCTAATGCTCATAAAATGACTGTACATGCGGCAATAAGTGTATACGTGAATAAGTACACAATTCTTATTTATTTATTTAATATTATACATTTTTTATTTTATTTATTTTATCTTATTGTTCAAATGAAATGGATTTAATACTCTATGTTCATGTAGGAAGCCCCTCCCCCACTGGTTAGTCACCCCGAGTTAAAAGCACTCATAATGTTGCAATATACATGAGGTCCCCCACTCAGTAATCACCTGGGGGCATAATGGCATAAGATAACTCTATAGAATACAGAAAGCAATTCCCTTATACATTTCATGAGGCACCACTATTATACACATACTGTCACCGAGAGGATTAACGCCTGCCCCCCACACCCCACGATGTACTCCTCCGATACGAGCAGTGTCAGGTCTCCTCATTTTTCTTTACTTCACTCTTCTCCAAGATGGGTCAGCATAAGCGCAGCCAGATATTCATTGACCTCAGCCGGAGGAGTTTAAAAATCCTCTCGAATCCACGCTTGGTTCATTTTGACAAAAGTAATGTTTTGGACACTGGCAGATGACCATGGTCCATTTGGGTGTCACTGCGGCCCCTGTGGCACCGAAAACCCTCTCCGAGATGACACTGGAGGCTGGGCAAGAAATAATACAGAGAGCATACTGTGCCAGTTTGGGCCACTGTTCCAGTCTACCTGCCAAGAAGTCTATGGGGTCAGGGAACAGAGAATGTGCCAGAAAAAGGCCACAGTGTAGGTAGGCCTGAACCTGGGTATTGAGGCAGGAGGTCTGATTCGTATCAGCTTGGCGTGGCACTTGAAAATACAGCTATATTACAGTGAGGAGACTGAATTGAAGGCTACTGCAGCTTCTTATCCTCCTGCTCCTCCTCCATGGGAGTTTCTCCTTGTGCGTTCCCAACAGATACAGAGTGAACAGGAAGATGCGTTGGCTGTTTTTCTTCTGCTGTCATCTCCTGCTGCAAGAGATTCTGCATCTTTTCTAAGAAAATATGAAAGGGATGAGATTTTTCGTGCCACAGTTGTCCCTGTTGACAAACTTAGTGGCCTCTTTGAATGGCTTCAGCAACAGACATGTCGGGTGAGCTGCCACTGCCTTACCTCAAAACAACACATTTTCCCTTCTGAGGAGTTCTGATGCATGGCAAAATTATTCACGGATTTCTGATGTTTGTACAGACGCTCTAATATGTGTAATGTGGAAGTCCAGCAAGTTGGAAAACGGTGTAGCAACAGACCGCTTTTCACCATGTAAGAATGGCTGAAATAAGAGGACAGTCTTTTGGACATTGCAAGCACCTTGCGCAAGCCAGTGTACTTTTTTAAAAAGGTATTGCACTATTAGGTTAATCACGTGTGCTCTGCAGGGAGCATGTGTTATTTCCCCAAGGTTCAGCACAACCACAATGTTGCTGTCACTGATGCTGACCACCTTACCCAGTTGGAGTCGGCGGGGTAACAGAAATCACTGAAGAATTAATTAGATAGTGTTGTAGGTAAATTATTGGGGATTTGGGATTCACTGTAATTGACTTACTTAAAAATTAACTTTTAATCAGGTATTATTAAAATAATGCCCCACTAAACAAAAATAAATATGCAAAACAAAAATCAAATGCATGCAGACAACCAGAGACACTTGATAGAATATATGTAAAGGGTAGATCAGTACTAGATCGATATTCCGAGGGTTTGTACTGCCACTAATGTGGCTAGTCACGGTTTAATAATCAAAGCTAGTGAGCTCAAGTATTATCCAGGTAGGCCAACAGGTTCAAAATGATGTCATCAGTTGAAGTGGGTTGCCTCAAAACAGAGATAGAGATATCTTCTGAATCTGGATGTAGTGCAACTGAATAACTTCTAAGGGCATAGATAGGCTTAGTTATAAATAGATATGCCTAAACATGGGATTCTTGCCATATCAATTCTGATGGCTGTCCCTCATAAATAACTCTCCCTTCCTAAACCAGTATCCCATATACAGTATTATCCACTGCAAGGTCCCCCACTTCCAAAGGAGGAGGCAGGATATCTGGATGATTGCGAGGGGTCTCCATGTGTTACCGGGTTGTCGCCCAGGTTTTGTGTTTCTCATCTTTTGCCTGAGTCCCTGAGTCCCTAGGTCCTCCCCTTCCCCTGTTTCCTCTGTAACTAGGTTTGCCTCTAGATGTCTGCTCTATAGATCTTTCTGTATCCGAGGTTTCTATTTCAGATGCCGATACCTCAATATTCACTGTAGTATTCTTGGGGCTCTCAGTTAGGTAGTTATATGCTCTTTGGGGTGACAGTCAGCAGGATGTTTGCTGATTGATGTACTTTAGAAACTGCTCGCCTATGTGGCTACTGTTGCCCATGCTGATTAGCTCCAACAACTCATGGCAACTCATGCCTTGACACATGATAGGAATGGGAGTGCTGACAGCCTGTGTGGAAGAAGCCTGCAGCCTGGGAATCAGCCCACACTGTCCTGCTGAGTGATCTGTGTCTGCAGCAGGGGAGAGAGGACTGTGAGCTTCAGGAACAGGACAAGGTGAGTAGTTACTGTGTGGGGGGTGGGAGCACAGTGGGCATTACTACTACTACAAAGGGGGCACAGTAAGCATTACTACTACAAAGGAGGCACAAAGGGCATTACTACTACAAAGGGTGGCACAGAGGGCTTTTTTGCTATAAGGGGGGCACAGAGGGCATTAATACTATAAAGGGGCCACGGAGGGCATTGCTACTATAAAGGGGGCAGAGAGGGCATTGCTACTATAAAGGGGGCACAGAGGGTATTGCTACTATAAAAGGGGTATAAAGGGCATTGCTACTATAAAGGGGGGCACAGATGGCATTGCTACTATAAAGGGGGCACAGAGGGCATTACTACTATTAAGGGGACACAGAGGGCTTTACTACTGTCAAGGGGGCCCAATAGGCATTATTACTATGAAGAGGGCACAATGGGCATTACTACTGTGGCAGGGCACAATGGGCATTACTACTGTGCAGGTGGCCCAATGGGCATTACTACTGAGAAGGGGCACAGTGGGCATTTCTTCTGTGAAGGAGGCACAGTGGTCATTACTACTAGGAAGGGGGCACAATGGGCATTACTACTGTGAAGGGTGCCTAGAGTGCATTACAAATGTGAAGGAGGCACAAAGAGGGCATAACTACTGTGAAGGGGCATAATTATTATGGGGGCACAGAGTGGGCATTACTACTGTGAAGGGGGCACACTGGGCATTACTACTGTGAAGAAGCCACAGAGTGCATTACTACTCTGAAGGAGGCACAGAGAGAGCATAAATACTGTGAGGGGGCACAAAGAGGGTATTACCACTGTCAAAGGGGCACAGATATGTCTTTCCCTGTGTGTGTGTGTGTGTGTGTGTGTGTGTGTGTGTCACCATCACCATGCCCACAGTGTTCCTATGTCTTGACGCAGCTGCATCAGGACATTCTGTGCAGGGCAAGGAGAAGAAGAAGGAAGAGGAGGAAGCACTGCCAGCATGGAGTCCCGTAGAAGAGGCAGAGGGAGGCACACAAAGGACGTAGGTAACACTACCACATGATCTACACTAGTGTTATCTGTGGTTTTACATAGGACTGCAGGTAACACAACCACATTATCAGCACTAAGGTTATCTGTGGATTTACATAGGACTGCAGGTAACACTACCACATGATCTTCACTAGTGTTATCTGTGGTTTTACATAGGACTGCAGGTAACACTACCACATTATCAGCACTAGTGTTTTTTGTGGCTTTACATAGGACTGCAGGTAACACTACCACATTATCAGCACTAGTGTTATTTGTGGCTTTACATAGGACTGCAGGTAACACTACCACATTATCAGCACTAGTGTTATTTGTGGCTTTACATAGGACTGCAGGTAACACTACCACTTTATCAGCACTAGTGTTATCTGTGGTTTTACAAAGGACTGCAGGTAACACTACTACATTTTTTGTACTCAGATAGCCATCACTGTGTTACCTGTGATGTTACATAGGACTGCAGGTGATATCAATAACATTATATGTATTTGTACCACCCCCAGATCTGGAAGGACAGTCTCGGAGTTTGGTGGCTACTTGGATTTCATACTATTTTTAATGGGAGGAGGCACCATTTAAATTTTTGCCTCAGGCAGCAGATGAGCTAGAATCGTCCCTGCTGTGCTCTTCTGCTGTTGGGGACAGGAGCGTGTCCATGAAGGTGGCAGATAAGTGCCTGGTGTGGGAGCTAGGCTAGGCAATAGTGGAGTGGAGGTCAAAAGGGCCGAGCCTTGTTGCTGGGGGGACAGCCTTGTCGCTGCCGCAAAAAACATTGACACAGGGGGCTGTGAAAGACATCTACAGTCCCTGTCCATACAAGCTGCTCCACTATAGCATGCACCTTGATGCACAAAATAATCGCAAGGAGTGGCCCACGTTTTCTGCCGTGTGACAGTACAAGGCAGAAATGGCTTTTTGGGAGCCAGCTCCTTCCAGCAAGGCTGTGCTCATGCCATCAGCTCCCTAAAAGCAGCAGACTCTTCTAAGTGGTACAGCAGCAACTGCACTGCCAACTTGACCAGGTGGAATTAATTGCTGGGCATGTAAAGTTCACAATGACACAGAAGAGAATTCTGAGCAGTAGAGGCAGAAAGTGAGGACGACGATGTGAAAGACACAATACTGCCTGTGGATGCAGCCTGGCTGCTTCAAGTGATAACGGGAGAAGGAGGAAACTCTTCTTGTGGTAGCTGGTGGCCAACTTTGTTTTCCCACAGGATGGGGCGATAACTTATTTATTCTTGCAGAGCATGTACAAGGCAATTCTTCCGTCTTCCTGCAGTGTGGAGAAAAACTAACTCTGCATGAGTATCTCCTGTCTAGCAGAGTCAGCTAGGCTTGGCTAGCTCTGGCATGTCTTGGGTCTGATGCACTCACAGTGTCAGCGGCATCACCAGATGCCAAAGCAGAAATGGTCCTGGAAGTTCTTTGGGGGGTACATCACCTCTGCTCTTTATAGCTGCCAGTGCCACCACTCTCCTCCTCTGATGTTTCCTCCTCCTCAGCACCTCAATCCGGCTCCCAGGTCCTGTTCAACATAAAGTCATCATCGAAGTCCTCATCCTCCCTGCCACTTTTAACAGACTGTGAGATATAATGGTTGGCTTCTTGGCCCCCCCCTTACTGCTCTGCATTTGCCCTAAATTCTGCTGTCACTGCCCACACCGCCAACATCCCATAGTTCGGGGTGCCACTCCTACCATAACGAACACAGTTATTGATGTGGTCTCTAGCCTCCTCCTGAACCACCTCCTCAGTCCAAATTCTGAATGCTCTCACAGAAGTCGTCAACACAGACACTTTCTTTACTATCTGCCATAGGTGGTGAGGGGGTTTTCTTGACAGTTTTTAGGAAAAAGGAAGGTGCCCCACTAGGAAGGGACAGTAAAGACAGAGAAGAGTGTACTGAAGGCCTTTTCTGGAGTAGTGATGAGCGGCAGGGGCAATATTCGAATTTGCGATATTTCGCGAATATTTGGGCGAATATTCGCCATATATTCGCAAATTCGTAATCTCCAGACATTATTTTCTTGTTTGGGAGAATTCGCATTAAAAATTCGCATAAATTAGCATTAAAAATCGCATAAATTAGCATCAACATTTGCATAAACTGGCATTTAAAAGATACCTCTTAAATACCAGCTTATGCAAATTTTTATGCTAATTTATGCAAATTTTTATGGTAATGTATGTGAATTCTTATGTGAATTTTCGCAAACAAGAAAATAATGACATTATTTTCTTGCTTGCGAAAATTTGCATATAAAAAATTTGCATAAAACGAATATTCGCAATTGCGAATATATTTTGCGATATTCTAAATATTCGCGAATTCTCGAAGTGCTGATATTCGAGATTAAAATTCGCAATTCGAAAATTCGTGATCAACACTACTCTGGAGCTGCAAGGAGGAGAAACAAGAGGAATTCTTTGAAACCTGGCTCCGAGGCATGGAGTCAAACTCAGAAGTCACTTCCATATTATTATCCTGTGACTCAGAGAAGGAGAGAGCCCTCCAATTCAAAAACATATTCTCTTTCTCCTCAATGATATGTTGTGCCTTTCCAAAGCCAGGGAGAACTGCTGCTTCCACTAGTACTACTTCTGGTCGAATTTCTGGTGCTGGTACTACCCACATTCTTTCGTTTGGAAATCTTCAGTATTCCTGACATGTTTGGGCCTAATATACACAGTCACACAAAGTCAGGAACAGTGAGCAAGTCTGTTTTCTGGAAGTTAAATACAGAGAGGCACAATAAAATGTCCTTCCCTTTCCATAAACACACTGAAGACACTGCCACTGACAATTCACTTTAGAAATAATGCAGTATCCGTGCCACTAATAGATTTGGGCCTAATGTCGTATGCGTGTTCAAATATGTAAATTAAGAAAAAAAGCTATCTCAAGTTTAAAACACAAGTTGTTAACCTACTATGAGATTATTTCCCCCACACCAACATTTAAACTGCCTGGAGAGGCCCTGACACAGATGTCAGACTTATATTTCTGATGTTTTCACTCATAAATTTAAACGCTACCCTCTGTATTGTAATCACTGCAGGGAATTTGGGACCTCCAACTTAGTTCTAGTTGGGGTCCTAGTGATGGGCCTCCAGAAATGAATCACCTATCTTGGGGATAGGTTAGAAATACTGTATCTATTGTAGGAAACCCTTTTGAGGAATTGTCTTGATGAGTTTAGGTATTTTAAGAGCAAAAATGTTACATATACTGTATGAACTGTTTATTGGAAAACTACTGAAAATTAGATTCTGTATTCCCTCCTGCAAAATCCAAAGTAATATGTAATATGATTTCCTTCATGCAATGAATGCAATTTGTTGGCCTAAGATACATAATAATAATGTGTTTCTTGATTTTCAGAGACAATACAAATACATTTGAAAATCCTACATTTGAAGGTTTGTACTCTGCTATGATATATATTTGAAGAAAACCTGTCACTATGGAATGCAGGGCAATCTACAAGCAGCTTGTTTTAAAGCAGACGGAGCTAAGCACAATGATATATAGTTCTGTGGGAAAAGATTTAGTAAAACGTGTCATTTAAATTATATAAATTAAAATCTCAGTTTTTTTTTTATTTATCCCAGTTGTACACAGTTGCTATCTTATCAGTGATTGATAGCATTCTCTGTGTAAGGGCTCATTAACACGGCCGTTTTTGCACTCCATAAATTACGGATTCGCAAAATACAGAAAAGGGCCTTGTGCAACAAGGCCCTGTTCTGTGGAACAGAACGTGTGGCCCATAATAGAACAGTCCCATACTTGTTTGTTAACGGCCAAGAATAGGACATGTTCTATGTTTTTGGCAGATGCAACGGAAAGGACATAAGGATGCTGACCACATCTTTTGCGTTCCTATTGAAATGAATGGGTCCACATCCCACCATCACAAGATGTGGATCGGATGCAGAAAAAATTAAGTATGTGTGCATGAGCCCTAAGAGATAATTGTTAGTCACTGATAGTTGTACATGGGGGTGGTCTTAAATTCAGAAACAGCAGAGATTTCACTGTATAAATTACAAGTTTAAATACCTTTATTTATATTGGCTTGTTCTTTTTTTCTAGGGGATAATCAGTGAAGGGTTTTAAAAAGGCCACTGTCAGATTTATGAGCATGGAATCTGTCCTCCTAATGACATTGCAGGACACCCTGTGTGGGAATATAGAGCACAGAGCCTTATGTAGGCGGCCATGTTTATACAGCCACATTGGAGCCAATACATTTTACGGCATGTACAGAGATAGGAATTTTAATTACATTCAGTAAACAGATTAACAAATCAGGTTAGTCCAAAGCAGGATGAACTTGATTCACTCATTTTATATATATATATATATATATATATATATATATATATATATATAGGGATGTCCCTATACTGATACCAGTATCGGTATCGGGACAGATACCAGACATTTGCACAAGTACTTGTACTCGTGCAAATGTTGCCGATACCACTCCAGATACCTGATGGCTGTGCAGCGGCGGGTCCCGTGTCCGAGATGATCAGTGGTGGGGGCTAAAACTGCGGCAGCGGGTCCTGTGTCGGCTTCTGTGGGGTGGCAGCGCTCCCAGCCGATCAGAGTGGGGGCAGGACTTCTGTGCAGCGGCTCCCAAGCCACTTCCTCTGAGTACTCCAGTGCATCCGCATGGGAAGGATTACAGCAGGCCAGGTGGGTATGATGCATGAAATGGAGGAGAAATTCAGTTAATCCCTAAATATATATATATATATATATATATATGTACAGTCGTGGCCACAAGTTTTGAGAATTACATAAATATTGGAAATTGGAAAAGTTGGTGCTTAAGTTTTTATAATAGCAATTTTCATATACTCCAGAATGTTATGAAGAGTGATCAGATGAATTACATAGTCCTTCTTTGCCATGAAAATTAACTTAATCCCAAAAAAACCTTTCCACTGCATTTCATTGCTGTCATTAAAGGACCTGCTGAGATCATTTCAGTAATCGTCTTGTTAACTCAGGTGAGAATGTTGACGAGCACAAGGCTGGAGATCATTATGTCAGGCTGATTGGGTTAAAATGGCAGACTTGACATGTTAAAAGGAGGGTGATGCTTGAAATCATTGTTCTTCCATTGTTTACCATGGTGACCTGAAAGAAACGTGCAGCCATCATTGCGTTGCATAAAAATGGCTTCACAGGCAAGGATATTGTGGCTACTAAGATTGCACCTCATCAAGAACTTCAAGGAAAGAGGTTAAATTCTTGTTAAAAAGGCTTCAGGGCATCCACGAAAGTCCAGCAAGCGCCAGGATCGTCTCCTAAAGAGGATTCAGCTGCGGGATCGGAGTGCCACCAGTTCAGAGCTTGCTCATGAATGGCAGCAGGTGTGAGCGCATCTGCACACATAGTGAGGCGAAGACTTTTGGAAGATGGCCTGGTGTCAAGAAGGGCAGCAAAGAAGCCACTTCTCATCAAAAAAAACATCAGCAGGGACAGATTGATCTTCTGCAGAAAGTATGGTGAATGGACTGCTGAGGACTGGGGCAAAGTCATATTCTCCGATGAAGCCTCTTTCCGATTGTTTGGGGCATCTGGAAAAGGCTTGTCCGGAGAAGAAAAAGGTGAGCGCTACCATCAGTCCTGTGTCATGCCAACAGTAAAGCATTATGAGACCATTCATGTGTGGGGTTGCTTCTCATCCAAGGGAGTGGGCTCACTCACAATTTTGCCCAAAAACACAGCCATGAATAAAGAATGGTACCAAAACACCCTCCAACAGCAACTTCTTCCAACAATCCAACAACAGTTTGGTGAAGAACAATGCATTTTCCAGCACGATGGAGCACCGTGCCATAAGGCAAAAGTGATAACTAAGTGGCTCGGGGACCAAAACGTTGACATTTTGGGTCCATGGCCTGGAAACTCCCCAGATCTTAATCCCATTGAGAACTTGTGGTCAATCCTCAAGAGGCGGGTGGACAAACAAAAACCCACTAATTATGACAAACTCCATGAAGTGATTATGAAAGAATGGGTTGCTTGCTATCAGTCAGGAATTGGCCCAGAAGTTAATTGAGAGCATGACCAGTCAAATTGCAGAGGTCCTAAAAAGAAGGGCCAACACTGCAAATACTGACTCTTTGCATAAATGTCATGTAATTGTCGATAAAAGCGTTTGAAACGTATGACGTACGTGTAATTATATTTCACTACATCACAGAAACAACTGAAGCAAATATCTAAAAGCAGTTTAGCAGCAAACTTTGTGAAAACTAATATTTCTGTCATTCTCAAAACTTTTGGCCACGACTGTATATTTATGGGGAAAGAGTCAGTAAAGATAGAGTTTATAATAACATGTTTTTCAGTATTTTTATTCTCTCCTAGATAATTCCTTAAGTGTATAAATTAGTTATACTGAATTTCTTTCCCACAAAAATATATATCAATCTGCTTAGCTCCTCTTGCTCTATATCATGCTGCCTGCAGATTTGACTGCATTTTGTGGTGGCAGGTTCACTTTAATAGAGTTGCCCAGTCTTTTGTATAAAAAAATAGGTAATCACTGTAAAATAGTATTTCCTTAAACAAATCTATTACAAGTCAAAAGGAAAAGTTATGTTTGGAAAAAATACATGTTAAATCGTAAATTTCCCAAATGTAATTCTTACAAGGCAATTTATTAAATCCAGGGAATACAAACAGAGAACATCCTACCATTCTGAACTCTTCTATTTCGCTTCAGTTCCTAAGATGTGGGCAGGAGAGCTTAACCATCAGAGAAGAAAGGGATTACATAATGCAATCATAAACGTGGTATATTAAGGTTTAAGTAGCTGGGCAGACACCTTTTGAAGAAAGGAAAATTTCATTTTTTCTACAGAATACACTGACAAATTCTTAAAAAGTAGGTACAGCAAAGAGGAGATTTGTATTTGTATTTGAAATACTGCAACTTCTCACTGCTTATGCCAGGTCTAAGAAAGTGGCCTGGGAAGGGGAAAGGGCAAGGAGGCCCCTCTCATTTATCTTTTTCTACATGGTTCAGGTGTAAAAAAAGGGTTTAAACCACCGCCATCTTAGGGGTTTATTCATTTTAGATGCCGGTCTAAATAAATGTGCCCCAAAATCCCTTGAAGTTTTTTCAAGTGTTTAATACCTATGACCGATTAGGATAGGTCATTAGTATCTGATCGGTGGGGATCTGACTCACAGCACCCCCACGGTCCCACCAATCAGCTGTTCGAATAGGCTGACTGCTGCGGCCTTCCCGCAGCATACCAAGCACAGTGTCATTCATTAGATAGTGGCCATAATTATTAAACACCTGGGCAATAGAGATGTCCCGAACTATTCGCCGGCGAACATAGCTTATTCGCGTTCGTCAAGGCGGGCGAACATATTCGATGTTCGGTCCGCCCCTATACATCATCATTGAGCAAACTTTGACCCTGTACCTCACAGTCAGCAGAAAGATTCCAGCCAATCAGCACCCTCCCTCCCACACCTTACCACCTCCTATAAAAAGGGCAGCCATTTTAGATTCAGTCTGAAGCTGATTGTTAGTGAGAGCAGGGAGACTGCAGCTGCTGCTGTGCTGATGATTCTGAATTCATAGGGAAAGCATTAGCTAGGCCAGTGTTCTGTGTCCACAGACTCATCTGCTGTAAGAACAGCGTCACAGCACCCCAAAAAGCCCTTTTTAGGGCTGATACATTAGTCTGCTCTTATTTATTTTTTCTCCATATCTATATATTACAGTTGCCTCGCCTGCCCGTGTGTGAGGAGCTGCAGGCCCACAGACTGTAGTGCGCCCACTGCCAGTGCCCACCACTCATACCGTGTGGCACAGGACTTTGCATAAAAAAAAGGCATTTCATTTTTACCCTTTAATCTGAGGTTAGTTGCCTGCCAGTGTGTGTCAGGCCAACTTCCACTGACTGTAGTGTGCCCACTGCAAGTGCCCACCAATCGTATCGGGTGGCACAGGACTTTGCATAAAAAAAGGCATTTAATTTTTACCCTATAATCTAAGGTTAGTTGCCTGCCAGTGTGTGTCAGGCCAACCTCCACTGACTGTAGTGTGCCCACTGCCAGTGCCCACAACTCATACCGGGTGGCACAGGACCTTGCAACAAAGAAGCATTTCATTTTTACCCTTTAATCTAAGGTTAGTTGCCTGCCAGTGTGTGTCAGGCCGACCTCCACTGACTGTAGTGTGCCCACTGCCAGTGCCCACCACTCATACCGGGTGGCATAGGACTTTGCATAAATAAGGTATTTCATTTTTACCCTTTAAGCTAAGGTTAGTTGCCTGCCACTGTGTGTCAGGCCGACTTCCACTGACTGTAGTGTGCCCATTGCCAGTGCCCACCACTCATACCAGGTGGCACAGGACTTTGCATAACAAAGGTATTTCATTTTTACCCTTTAATCTAAGGTTAGTTGCCTGCCACTGTGTGTCAGGCTGGCTTCCACTGACTGTAGTGTGCCCACTGCCAGTGCCCACCACTCATACCGGGTGGCACAGGACTTTGCATAAAAAAAGGCATTTAATTTTTACCCTTTAATCTGAGGTTAGTTGCCTGCCAGTGTTTGTCAGGCTGACTTCCACTGACTGTAGTGTGCCCACTGCCAGTGCCCACCACTCATACCGTGTGGCACAGGACTTTGCATCAAAAAAAGGCTTTTAATTTTTATCCTTTAATCTAAGGTTAATTGCCTGCCAGTGTGTGTCAGGCCGACTTCCACTGACTGTAGTGTGCCCACTGCCAATGCCCAACATTCATACCGGGTGGCACAGGACTTTGCACAAAAAAAGGCATTTAATTTTTACCCTTTAATCTAAGGTTAGTTGCCTACCAGTGTGTGTCAGGCCGACTTCCAGTGACTGTAGTGTTCCCACTGGCAGTGACCACCACTCATACCGTGTGGCACAAGACTTTGCATCAAAAAAAGGCATTTCATTTTTACCCTTTAATCTAAGGTTAGATGCCTGCCAGTGTGTGTCAGGACGACTTCCACTGACTATAGTGTGCCCACTGCCAGTGCCCACCACTCATACCGGGTGGCACAGTAGCTTGCCGATAAATAAGGCATTTAATTTTTACACTTTAGTCTAACTTCAGTTGCTTGCCTGCTGCAAGTGTGTGTGTCAGGCCGACTTCCACTGACTGTCGTGTTCCCACTGCCAGTACCCACCACTCATACCGTGTGGCACAGGACTTTGCATCAAAAAAGGCATTTCATTTTACCCTTTAATCTAAGGTTAGTTGCCTGCCAGTGTGTGTCCAGGCCGACTTCCACTGACTGTAGTGTGCCCACTGCCGAATTACCCCACCACTCATACTGGTGGCACAGGACTTTGCCGCAAAAAAGGCATTTAATTTTTACCTTTTAATCTAAGGTTAGTTGCCTGCCAGTGTGTGTCAGGCCGACTTCAATCTGTTGTTAGTTGCCTGCCAGTGTGTCAGGGCCGATTTCCACTGACTGTAGTGTGCCCACTCGCCAGTGCCCACCACTGATACCGAAGGTGGGCACAGGACTTGCACAAGAAAAGGCATTTAATTTTTTTACTCCTTAATCTAAGGTTAGCTGCCTGCCAAAGTGTGTGTCAGGCCGACTTCCAGTGACTGTAGTGTTCCCACTGGCAGTGCCCACCACTCATACCGGTGGCAACGGTGACTTTGCATCAAAAAGGCATTTCATTTTTACCCTTTAATCTAAGGTTAGATGCCTGCCAGTGTGTGTCAGGCCGACTACTGGATCAGTGTGCCCACTGCAAGTGCCCACCACTCATACCGTGTGGCACAGGACTTTGCATCAAAAAAGGCATTTCATTTGCCTCTTTAATCTATGGCAATATCGCCAGTGTGTGTCAGCCGATTTCCACTGGACTGTAGTGGGCCCACTGCCAGTGCCACAGTAGCTTTGCCGATAAATAAGGCATTTAATTTTTACACTTTAGTCTAACTTCAGTTGCTTGCCTGCTGCAAGTGTGTGTGTCAGGCCGACTTCCACTGACTGTCGTGTTCCCACTGCCAGTACCCACCACTCATACCGTGTGGCACAGGACTTTGCATCAAAAAAGGCATTTCATTTTTACCCTTTAATCTAAGGTTAGTTGCCTGCCAGTGTGTGTCAGGCCGACTTCCACTGACTGTAGTGTGCCCACTGCCAGTGCCCACCACTCATACTGGGTGGCACAGGACTTTGCATAAAAAAAGGCATTTAATTTTTACCTTTTAATCTAAGGTTAGTTGCCTGCCAGTGTGTGTCAGGCCGACTTCCACTTACTGTAGTGTGCCCACTGCCAGTGCCCACCACTCATACCGGATGGCACACGACTTTGCATAAAAAAAAGCATTTAATTTTTACCCTTTAATCTAAGGTTAGTTGCCTGCCAGTGTGTGTCAGGCCGACTTCCACTGACTGTAGTGTGCCCACTGCCAGTGCCCACCACTCATACCGGGTGGCTCAGTAGCTTGCCGATAAATAAGGCATTTAATTTGTACCCTTTAATCTAAGGTTAGTTGCCTGCCAGTGTGTGTCAGGCCGACTTCCACTGACTGTAGTGTGCCCACTGCCAGTGCCCACCACTGATACCGAGTGGTAAAGGACTTTGCATAAGAAAAGGCATTTAATTTTTACCCTTTAATCTAAGGTTAGTTGTCTGCCAGTGTGTGTCAGGCCGACTTCCAGTTACTGTAGTGTGCCCACTGCCAGTGCCCACCACTCATACCGGGTGGCACAGGACTTTGCATAAAAAAGGCATTTCATTTTTACCCTTTAATCTAAGGTTAGATGCCTGCCAGTGTGTGTCAGGCCGACTTTCACTGACTGTAGTGTGCCCACTGCAAGTGCCCACCACTCATACCGTGTGGCACAGGACTTTGCATCAAAAAAAGGCATTTCATTTTTACCCTTTAATCTAAGGTTAGTTGCCTGCCAGTGTGTGTCAGGCCGACTTCCACTGACTGTAGTGGGCCCACTGCCAGTGCCCACCACTTATACCGTGTGGCACAGGACTTTGCATAAAAAAAAGGCATTTAATTTTTACATTTTAATCTAAGGTTAGTTGCCTGCCAGTGTGTGTCAGGTCGACTTCCACTTAATATAGTTTGCCCACTGCCAGTGCCCACCACTCATACTGGGTGGCACAGGACATTGCATAAAAAAAGGCATTTAATTTTTACCTTTTAATCTAAGGTAAGTTACCTGCTTGTGTGTGTCAGGCCGACTTCCACTGACTGTAGTGGGCCCACTGCCAGTGCCCACCACTCATACCGGGTGGCACAGGACTTTGCATCAAAAAAAGGCATTTAAATTTTACCCTTTAATCTAAGGTTAGTTGCCTGCCAGGGTGTGTCAGGCCGACTTACAGTGACTGTAGTGTGCCCACTGCCAGTGCCCACCACTCATACCGGGTGGCACAGTAGCTTGCCGATAAATAAGGCATTACATTTTTACCCTTTAATCTAAGGTTAGTTGCCTGCCAGTGTGTGTCAGGCCGACTTCCACTGACTGTAGTGTTCCCACTGCCAGTGCCCACCACTCACACCGGGTGGCACAGTAGCTTGCCGATAAATAAGGAATTTAATTTTTACACTTTAGTCTAACTTCAGTTGCTTGCCTGCTGCAAGTGTGTGTTTCAAGCCGACTTCCACTGACTGTAGTGTGCCCACTGCCAGTGCCCACCACTCATACCGGGTGGCACAGTAGCTTGCCGATAAATAAGGCATTACATTTTTACCCTTTAATCTAAGGTTAGTTGCCTGCCAGTGTGTGTCAGGCCGACTTCCACTGACTGTAGTGTGCCCACTGCCAGTGCCTACCTCTCATACCGGGTGGCACAGGACTTTGCATCAAAAAAAAGTCATTTAATTCTTACCCTTTAATCTGAGGTTAGTTGCCTGCCTGTGTGTGTCAGGCCAACTTCCACTGACTGTAGTGTGCTCACTGCCAGTGTCCACCACTCATACTGGGTTGCACAGGACTTTGCATCAAAAAGGCATTTAATTTTTACCTTTTAATCTAAGGTTAGTTACCTGCCAGTGTGTGTCAGGCCGACCTCCACTGACTGTAGTGAGCCCACTGCCAGTGCCCACCACTCAAACCAGGTGGTACAGGACTTTGCATCAAAAAAAGGCATTTAATTTTTACCCTTTAATCTAAGGTTAGTTGCCTGCTAGTGTGTCAGGCCGACTTCCACTTACTGTAGTGTGCCCACTGCCAGTGCCCACCACTCATAATGGGTGGCACAGGACTTTGCATAAGAAAAGGCATTTAAATTTTACCCTTTAATCTAAGGTTAGTTGCCTGCCAGTGTGTGTCAGGCCGACTTTCAGTGACTGTAGTGTGCCCACTGCCAGTGCCCACCACTCATACCGGGTGGCACAGTAGCTTGCCGATAAATAAGGCATTTCATTTTTACCCTTTAATCTAAGGTTAGTTGCCTGACAGTGTGTGTCAGGCCGACGTCCACTGACTGTAGTGTGCCGACTGCCAGTGCCCACCACACATACTGTGTGGCACAGGACTTTGCATAAGAAAAGGCATTTAATTTTTACTTTTTTATCTAAGGTTAGTTGCCTGCCAGTGTGTGTCAGGCCGACTTCCACTGACTGTAGTGTGCCCACTGCCAGTGCCCACCACTCATACCGGGTGGCACAGGACTTTGCATAAGAAAAGGCATTTAATTTTTACCCTTTAATCTAAGGTTAGTTGCCTACCAGTGTGTGTCAGGCAGACTTCCACTGACTGTAGTGTGCCCACTGCCAGTGCCCACCACTCATACTGGGTGGCACAGTAGCTTGCCGATAAATAAGGCATTTCATTTTTACCCTCTAATCTGAGGTTAGTTGCCTGCCAGTGTGTGTCAGGCCGACTTCCACTGACTGTAGTGTGCCCATTGCCATTGCCCACCACTCATACCGGGTGACACAGTAGCTTGCCGATAAATAAGGCATTTAACCGCTTCAGCCCCCCTAGCTTAAACACCCTTAATGACCAGGCCACTTTTTACAATTCCGCACTACACTACTTTCACCGTTTATTGCTCCGTCATACAACTTACCACCCAAATGAATTTTACCTCCTTTTCTTCTCACTAATAGAGCTTTCATTTGGTGGTATTTCATTGCTGCTGACATTTTTACTTTTTTCTATTAATCAAAAATTACCGAAATTTTTGCAAAAAAATGACATTTTTCACTTTCTGTTGTAAAATTTTTCAAAAAACTACATTTCTATATAAATTTTTCTCTAAATTTATTGTTCTACATGTCTTTGATAAAAAATCCAATAAGTGTATATTTATTGGTTTGGGTAAAAGTTATAGCGTTTACAAACTATGGTGCAAAAAGTGAATTTCGGCATTTTGAAGCAGCTCTGACTTTCTGAGCGCCTGTCATGTTTCTTCAGGTGCTAGAATGCCAGGATAGTATAAATATCCCCCAAATTACACCATTTTAGAAAGAAGACACCCCAAAGTATTCGCGGAGGGGCTTGGTGAGTTCATGTATCATTTCATTTTTTTCACAAGTTAGCGGAAATTGACACTTTCTGAGAAAAAAAAAAAAAAAAAGTTTCAATTTCTGATAACTTCTGGCAAAAAAAAAAAAAATCTCAGACGGACTCACTATGCCCCTCAGTGAATACCTTGGGGTGTCTACTTTCCGAAATGGAGTCATTTGTGGGGTGTGTTTACTGTTCTGGCATTTTGGGCGGGCTAATTGTGAGTCGCCATGTAAAACCTAAAGGTACTCGTTGGAATTTGGGTCCTTTGACACTCAGGCTGCAAAAGCGGCACTTATGTGGTATCGCCGTACTCAGGAGAAGTAGGGCAATGTGTTTTGGGGTGTATTTTTACATATACCCATGTTGGGTGAGAGAAATATCTCTGTAAATTGTCAACTTTGTATAAAAATTTTAAAAGTTGTCGCTTACAGAGATATTTTTCACACAAAGTATGGGTATATATAAAAATACACCCCAAAACACATTGCCCTACTTCTCCTGAGTACGGCGATACCACATGTGTGCCACTTTTTTGCAGCCTGGGTGCTAAAGGGGCCCTAAAACCAAAGAGTACCTTTAGGATTTCACAGGGCATTTTTACGCATTTGGATTCCAGACTTCTTCTCACCCTTTAGGGGCCCCTAAAATGCCAGGACAGTATAAATACCTCACATGTGACCCCATTTTGGAAAGAAGACACCCCAAGGTATTCTGTGAGGGGTATGGTGAGTTCATGCAAAATTTTATTTTTGTCACAAGTTAGTGGAATATGAGACTTTGTAAAAACAAAATTAAAAAAAAAAAAAAAACAATTTCCGCTGACTTGTGCCAAAAATAAAAATTCTGTGGACTCACCATGCCCCTCACGGAATACCTTGGGGTGTCTTCTTTCCAAAATGGGGTCACATGTGGGGTATTTATACTCACCTGGCATTTTAGGGGCTCCTAAAGTGTGAGAATCCAAATGCATAAAAATGGCCTGTGAAATTCTAAAGGTACTCATTGGTTTAGGGCCCTTTGCGATCTTGGCTGCAAAGTGTCACCATGTGGTATCGCCGCACTCAGGAGAAGTGGGGCAATGTGGTTTGGGGTGTATTTTATATATACCCATGCTTAGTGAGAGAAATATCTCTGTAAATGACAACTTTTTACATTTTTTATTCAAAGTTGTCAATATACAGAGATATTTCTCTCACCCAGCATGGGTATATGTAAAAATACACCCCAAAACACATTGCCCTACTTCTCCTGAGTACGGCGATACCACATGAGTGACACTTTTTGCAGGCAAGATGCGCAAAGGGGCCCAAATTCCAATGAGTACCTTTTAGGAGGGCATTTTTACGCATTTTTCTTCTCACGCTTTAGGGCCCCTAAAATGCCAGGGCAGTAGAAATACCCCACGTGTGACCCCATTTTTGAAAGAAGACACCCCAAGGTATTCCATGAGGGGCATGGCGAGTTCATAGAATATTTTTTTTTTTGGCACAAGTTAGTGGAAATTGATTTTTTATTGTTTTTTCTCACAAAGTCTCCCTTTCCGCTAACTTTTGACAAAAAGTTTAATTTTTCATGAACTCATTATGCCCTCAGCGAATACCTTGGGGTGTCTTCTTTCCAAAATGGGGTCACATGTGGGGTATTTATACTGCCCTGGCATTTTAGGGCCCTAAAGCGTGAGAAGAAAAATGCGTAAAAATGCCCTCCTAAAGGTACTCATTGAATTTGGCCCTTTGCGCATTTGCCTGCAAAGTGTCACCATGTGGTATCGCCAGTATTCAGGAGAAGTAGGGCGATGTGTTTGGGGTGTATTTTTACATATACTATGCTGGGTGAGAGAAATATCTCTGTATATTGACAACTTTGAATAAAAATGTAAAAAGTTGTCGCTTACAGCGATATTTCTCACACCCAGTATGGGTATATGTAAAAATACACCCTAAACCACATTGCCCTACTTCTCCTGAGTACGGCGATACCACATGAGTGACACTTTTTTGCAGCCAAGATGCGCAAAGGGGCCCTAAAACCAATGAGTACCTTTAGGATTTCACAGGCCATTTTTACGCATTTGGATTCTCACGCTTTAGGACCCCTAAATGCCAGGGCAGTATAAATACCCCACATGTGACCCCATTGTGGAAAGAAGACACCCCAAGGTATTCTGTGAGGGGCATGGCGAGTTCACAGAAAAAAATTTGGCACAAGTTAGCGGAAATTGTTTTTTTTTTTTTTTTTTTTACAGTCTCATATTCCACTAACTTGTGACAAAAATAAAATTTTCCATGAACTCGCCATGCCCCTCACGGAATACCTTGGGGTGTCTTCTTTCTAAAATGGGGTCACATGTGGGGTTTTTGTACTGCCCTGGCATTTGAGGGTCTCCGCAATCATTACACGTATGGCCAGCATTAGGAGTTTCTGCGATTCTCCGTATATTGAGCATACGGGTAATGAGATTTTTTTCCGCTCAGCCTCTGGGCTGAAAAAAAAATGAACGGCACAGATTTTTTCATTCGCATCGATCAATGTGGATGAAAAATCTCTGCCAAAATCAGTGACTGCGGTGCGGTGGGCTGGGCGGTAGCTACCTAACAAGTAGCTAACTAACTGGCGGTGATAAGGGACCCTTATGCCCCATTCATACGTCCGAAATTCTGTTTGCGGAACGGAATTGCGGACCCATTCATTTCTATGGGGACAGACTTTGTCCCGCTCGGATCCGGAATTACGGATCCGCGCTCCGGGTCTGCACTTCCGTTCGCAAAAATATAGAACATGTCCTATTCTTGTCCGCACTGCGGACAAGAAAAAGCATTTTCTATATAGTTCTGGCAATGTGCGGATCTGCAAAATGCGGAAAGCACATTGCCGGTGTCCGTGTTTTGAGGATCCGCGGATCGGATCCGCGGATCGGATCCGCGGATCGGATCCGCTGATCCGTGAATCCACGGATCCGTGAATCCACGGATCCGCAAAACACATATGGACGTCCGAATGGAGCCTTACAAGGGGTGTGATCAATGACAGGGGGTGATCAGGGGTCTAGATGGAGTGATCAAGGGGTTAATAGGTGAGGGGGTGGGGGGTTAGTGTAGTGTTTGGTGCAACTTTATTGTAGTTACCTGGTCCTCTGGTGGTCGATCCCAGAAAATGGGACCACCAGAGGACCAGGTAGCAGCTATATCAGACGCTGTTCATAAAACAGCGCCTGATATAGCTGTTTGATGCGATTTATATCGCATCTACAGCCTGCCAGCGATTGATCATCGCTGGCAGGCTGTAGTCCAACTCTCGAGTCGCGCTTCACTGTGAACGCGCGCACGCGCGCTGCTTCACAGGAACTCTCGCGTCTCGCGAGATGACGCCCCGGCGCGTCCAAACAGAAGATCCCGGCCGCCCGCAGGACGCAATCCTGCGTACGGCGGTCGGGAACTGGTTAATTTTTACCCTTTAATGTAAGGTTAGTTGCCTGCCAGTGTGTGTCAGGCCGACTTCCACTGACTGTAGTGTTCCCACTGCCAGTGCCCACCACTCACACCGGGTGGCACAGTAGCTTGCCGATAAATAAGTAATTTAATTTTTACACTTTAGTCGTCTAACTTCAGTTGCTTGCCTGCTGCAAGTGTGTGTTTCAAGCCGACTTCCACTGACTGTAGTGTGCCCACTGTCAGTGCCCACCACTCATACCGGGTGGAACAGGACTTTGCATCAAAAAAAGTCATTTAATTCTTACCCTTTAATCTGAGGTTAGTTGCCTGCCTGTGTGTGTCAGGCCAACTTCCACTGACTGTAGTGTGCTCACTGCCAGTGTCCACCACTCATACTGGGTTGCACAGGACTTTGCATCAAAAAGGCATTTCATTTTTACCTTTTAATCTAAGGTTAGTTACCTGCCAGTGTGTGTCAGGCCGACCTCCACTGACTGTAGTGGGCCCACTGCCAGTGCCCACCACTCATACCAGGTGGCACAGGACTTTGCATCAAAAAAAGGCATTTAATTTATACCCTTTAATCTAAGGTTAGTTGCCTGCCAGTGTGTCAGGCCGACTTCCACTTACTGTAGTGTGCCCACTGCCAGTGCCCACCACTCATACCGGGTGGCACAGGACTTTGCATAAGAAAAGGCATTTAAATTTTACCCTTTAATCTAAGGTTAGTTAAATGCCAGTGTGTGTCAGGCCGACTTTCAGTGACTGTAGTGTGCCCACTGCCAGTGCCCACCACTCATACCGGGTGGCACAGGACTTTGCATAAGAAAAGGCATTTAATTTTTACCCTTTAATCTAAGGTTAGTTGCCTGCCAGTGTGTGTCAGGCCGACTTCCACTGACTGTAGTGTGCCCACTGCCAGTGCCCACCACTCATACCGGGTGGCACAGTAGCTTGCCGATAAATAAGGCATTTAATTTTTACCCTTTAATCTAAGGTTAGTTGCCTGACAGTGTGTGTCAGGCCGACGTCCACTGACTGTAGTGTGCCGACTGCCAGTGCCCACCACACATACTGTGTGGCACAGGACTTTGCATAAGAAAAGGCATTTAATTTTTACTTTTTATCTAAGGTTAGTTGCCTGCCAGTGTGTGTCAGGCCGACTTCCACTGACTGTAGTGTGCCCACTGCCAGTGCCCACCACTCATACCGGGTGGCACAGGACTTTGCATAAGAAAAGGCATTTAATTTTTACCCTTTAATCTAAGGTTAGTTGCCTACCAGTGTGTGTCAGGCAGACTTCCACTGACTGTAGTGTGCCCACTGCCAGTGCCCACCACTCATACTGGGTGGCACAGTAGCTTGCCGATAAATAAGGCATTTCATTTTTACCCTCTAATCTGAGGTTAGTTGCCTGCCAGTGTGTGTCAGGCCGACTTCCACTGACTGTAGTGTGCCCATTGCCATTGCCCACCACTCATACCGGGTGGCACAGTAGCTTGCCGATAAATAAGGCATTTCATTTTTACCCTTTAATCTGAGGTTAGATGCCTGCCAGTGTGTGTCAGGCCTACTTCCACTGACTGTAGTGTGCCCATTGCCAGTGCCCACCACTCATACCGGGTGGCACAGGACTTTGCATAAGAAAAGGCATTTAATTTTTAACCTTTAATCTAAGGTTAGTTGCCTGCCAGTGTGTGTCAGGCAGACTTCCACTGACTGTAGTGTGCCCACTGCCAGTGCCCACCACTCATACTGGGTGGCACAGTAGCTTGCCGATAAATAAGGCATTTCATTTTTACCCTCTAATCTGAGGTTACTTGCCTGCCAGTGTGTGTCAGGCCGACTTCCACTGACTGTAGTGTGCCCATTGCCAGTGCCCACCACTCATACCGGGTGACACAGTAGCTTGCCGATAAATAAGGCATTTAATTTTTACCCTTTAATGTAAGGTTAGTTGCCTGCCAGTGTGTGTCAGGCCGACTTCCACTGACTGTAGTGTTCCCACTGCCAGTGCCCACCACTCACACCGGGTGGCACAGTAGCTTGCCGATAAATAAGTAATTTAATTTTTACACTTTAGTCGTCTAACTTCAGTTGCTTGCCTGCTGCAAGTGTGTGTTTCAAGCCGACTTCCACTGACTGTAGTGTGCCCACTGTCAGTGCCCACCACTCATACCGGGTGGCACAGGACTTTGCATCAAAAAAAGTCATTTAATTCTTACCCTTTAATCTGAGGTTAGTTGCCTGCCTGTGTGTGTCAGGCCAACTTCCACTGACTGTAGTGTGCTCACTGCCAGTGTCCACCACTCATACTGGGTTGCACAGGACTTTGCATCAAAAAGGCATTTAATTTTTACCTTTTAATCTAAGGTTAGTTACCTGCCAGTGTGTGTCAGGCCGACCTCCACTGACTGTAGTGGGCCCACTGCCAGTGCCCACCACTCATACCAGGTGGCACAGGACTTTGCATCAAAAAAAGGCATTTAATTTATACCCTTTAATCTAAGGTTAGTTGCCTGCCAGTGTGTCAGGCCGACTTCCACTTACTGTAGTGTGCCCACTGCCAGTGCCCACCACTCATACCGGGTGGCACAGGACTTTGCATAAGAAAAGGCATTTAAATTTTACCCTTTAATCTAAGGTTAGTTGCCTGCCAGTGTGTGTCAGGCCGACTTTCAGTGACTGTAGTGTGCCCACTGCCAGTGCCCACCACTCATACCGGGTGGCACAGTAGCTTGCCGATAAATAAGGCATTTAATTTTTACCCTTTAATCTAAGGTTAGTTGCCTGCCAGTGTGTGTCAGGCCGACTTCCACTGACTGTAGTGTGACCACTGCCAGTGCCCACCACTCATACCGGGTGGCACAGTAGCTTGCAGATAAATAAGGCATTTAATTTTTACACTTTATTCTAATTTCAGTTGCTTGCCTGCTGCCAGTGTGTTTCAGGCCGACTTCCAGTGACTGTAGTGTGCCCACTGCCAGTGCCCACCACTCATACCTGGTGGCACAGTACCTTGCACGCATAGTACCACTAATAAAAAATAAAAAAATGACAGGCAGAGGTAGGTCATGGTGCTGTGATTTCCTTTGGCCCTAGAATAATGCCCAGTGTTCAGTGGCCACATACCCTGAACTCCAAAAATTCTGAGGACATAGTTTACTGGCTTACACAGGACACCCAATCTTCTACAGCTTCCGCTCGGAACTATGTCGCACCATCCTCCTCCAGCTCAGCTTCGGGCACCTCTCAAGTTACCCCTCGACTGCCCGCCACCACCAGCACCACAGCCACTTCATTTGATCTGGTAGAAGATTTATTTACACATCATTTGGAAGAAATGAGTGATGCGCAAGCATTATTGCCAGAGGATGTAGATAACAGGGATATGTCTCAGTTAGGCAGCATTACAAATATGGATGTACGGTGTGATGATGATGATGTTGTACCCGCTGCTGCTTCCTTTGCTGACTTGTCAGATACAAGTGAAGCGGTTGATGATGACGATGTGTCCGTGGATGTCATGTGGGTGCCTGCTCGAAGAGAAGAAGAACAGAGGGAAAGTTCAGATGGGGAGACAGAGAGGACGAGGAGACGAGCTGGAAGCATGGGGAGGTCGTCGCAATTAGCTAGTGGCACAGTCAGACAGCATGTATCGTCACCCGGGGTTAGCCAGACAGCACGCCAATCAACGCATGCTGTTGCCACCACCAGGATGCCGTCATTGCAAAGCTCAGCAGTGTGGCATTTTTTGTGTTTCTGCCTCTGATAACAGCGATGCCATTTGCAATCTGTGCCAAAAGAAACTGAGTCGTGGGAAGTCCAACACCCACCTAGGTACAACTGCTTTGCGAAGGCTCATGATCTCACATCACAAACACCTATGGGATCAACACATGAGTACAAGCAGCACACAAACTCAAAGCCACCATGCTCCTCCTGGTCCAGAATCTTCAGCCACGTCAACCACTGCTGTCCTCCCTGCCCCCTCTCAACCACCCGCCAATCCGCCTCTCACCTTCAGCAGTTCCTGCTCATCTGCCCACAGTCAGGTGTCTGTCAAGGAAATGTTTGAGCGTAAGAAGCCAATGTCACAGAGTCACCCCCTTGCCCGGCGTCTGACAGCTGGCTTGACTGAACTCTTAGCCTGCCAGCTTTTACCATACCAGCTGGTGGAGTCTGAGGCCTTCAAAAAAAATTGTCGCTATTGGGATACCACAGTGGAAGGTACCCGGACGAAATTTTTTTTCAAAACAGGCAATCCCAAACCTCTAATATGTTATTCAAAAGGAAGTCATGGCATCTCTGGCATACAGTGTTGGGGCAAGGGTCCATGTGACTACTGATACATGGTCTGCAAAGCACGGTCAGGGCAGATATATCAAGTACACTGCGCATTGGGTCAACCAGCTGACAACTGACAAGCATGGAATGCGTGGCTCCGCAGCGGAGGTGGTGACACCGCCACGACTTGCAGGCAGGCCTACTGCCACCTCCTCTACTCCTCCTACTCCATCCTCTTCGATATCCTCCTCGGCTGAGTCCTCTTCTGCTGTGGCGTCTGGCTGCACATCAACTGAATCCCCCCAGCTCCCCAGGGGCTATTCCACATCCCGGATACGACAGTGTCTTGCTGTCTTGAGGTTGACTTGCCTGAAAGCAGAGAGCCACACAGGACCAGCACTCCTGTCCGCCCTGAACGCACAGGTGGATCAGTGGCTGACCCCGCACCAACTGGAGATCGGCAAAGTGGTGTGTGACAATGGAACAAATTTGTTGGCGGCATTGAATTTGGGAAAGTTGTCACATGTGCCGTGCATGGCACATGTGTTGAATCTCATCGTACAACGCTTTGTGTCTAAGTACCCAGGTTTACAGGACATCCTCAAGCAGGCCAGGAAGGTGTGTGGCCATTTCAGGCGTTCCTACACAGCCATGGCGCACTTTTCCGATATTCAGCGGCAAAACAACATGCCAGTGAGGCGCTTGATTTGCGACAGCCCGACACGTTGGAATTCAACACTCCTAATGTTCGACCGCCTGCTCCAACAAGAAAAAGCCGTCAACGAGTATTTGTATGACCGGGGTGCTGGACAGCCTCTGCGGAGCTGGGAATTTTTTTTGCCACGTTACTGGACACTCATGCGCAATGCCTGTAGGCTCATGCGTCCTTTTGAGGAGGTGACAAACCTAGTCAGTCGCACTGAAGGCACCATCAGCGACTTCATCCCATTTGTTTTCTTCCTGGAGCGTGCCCTGTGAAGAGTGCTGGATCAGGCTGTAGATGAGCATGAAGAGGAAGAGTTGTGGTCACCATCACCACCAGAAACAGCCTTGTCATCATCGCTTGCCGGACCTGCGGCAACGCTGAAAGAGGAGTATGAGGAAGAGGAGTCAGAGGAGGAATGTGGCGGCTTTGAGGAGGAGGAAGACCAACCACAGCAGGCACCCCAGGGTGCTCGTTGTTGTCACCTATCTGGGACCCGTGCTGTTGTACGTGGCTGGGGGGAAGAACAGACCGTCAATTACATCAGTGAGGACGAGGAACGGGAAATGAGTAGCTCTGCATCCAACCTTGTGCAAATAGGGTCTTTCATGCTGTCATGTCTGTTGAGGGACCCTCGTATAAAAAGGATGAAGGAGAACGACCTGTACTGGGTGGCCACGCTACTAGACCCCCGGTATAAGCAGAAAGTGGCAGAAATGTTACCAAATTACCGAAAGTCGGAAAGGATGCAGCAGTTCAAAACCAAACTAAAAAATTTGCTTTACACAGCTTTTTAGGGGGATGTCACAGCACAACGGGAATCTAACTGGGGAAGAGGTGAATGTAATCCTCCTCCTACCACGGCGGCAAGGACTGGACGATTTACGGATGTATTGTTGATGGAGGACATGCAGAGCTTTTTCAGTCCTACACATCGCCACAGCCCTTCAGGATCCAGCCTTAGAGAACGACTCGGCCGACAGGTAGCAGACTACCTCGCCTTAACAGCAGATATCGACACTCTGAGGAGCGATGAACCCCTTCACTACTGGGTGTGCAGGCTTGACCTGTGGCCTGATCTATCCCAGTTTGCGATAGAACTTCTGGCCTGCCCTGCTTCAAGTGTCCTGTCAGAAAGGACCTTCAGTGCAGCAGGAGGCATTGTTACTGACAAGAGAAGTCGCCTCGGTCAAAAAAGTGTTGATTACCTCACCTTCATAAAGATGAATGAGACATGGATCCCGAAGGGACTGATGACATGCCTTGGCCTCAAAATGGTCCCCACGCTGCTGTATTTAATGTCTGCATACCGGATGACTTTCGTAAATTCTCCGCCACCAACTAGGGTTCAAGCCGCAATGTTTTAGTCACTTTTCAGCCTGGAAAACATAAATTTTTCCGTCCGCTGCTACAACAGCGGCTGCAACAATGCCATTATTTTTCAGGCATGTGTACATGCCTAATTTTTCTGTCCTGTGGTGCAGCACTGTGGCTGCAAAAACAAAACAAAAAAAAAGGCACATACAAGTGTCAATTCCCCTTCGTGATCGTTACCTTGTTGTGGTGAAGGAGCTTGCGTATCACAATGAAGCAATCATCACCTCTATGAGTGTGTTGGCAATGTTGTCATACCCCAGATGATAAGGCCGTTGCTTCATTATGGTCAGACCAAAAGTGATCAGCTGGATAATATTTCATAGAAAAAACATTAATTTACCTTTTTTTTTTAAAGTTGTATGGGTTTTTAATACATAAAATAAAAAATCATAATAAAGTCTCTTAATAGTTTATTAGAAATAATGCAGACAATTAAAAAAAGCCCCATCAATTCCAATACAAAGCAAGTACAGAGCTCAGAACTAAATTATTTCATGATGTCGTAATAGTTCGTTAATTCGACAATGGTTAATCAATTCGACACACTTCTCCGGATAGGGTACGTAAAAGGGATTAAACTGATAGGAATAGTACTAGTTAAGACACCACTCATATAGGGTGTCACAGCACATTGCTCTTTGCACGCGCAGTGCCCCAATTTGGGAGTAAGAGGACAGACCAAGCTGCTTTTTCCATCTGCCGGTTCCTAAAATCAATTCAGTTTGGTGTATGAGAGTTTGGTCTGTCACTGTGAAGGCAGTCGAAGGTACCCGGCCTACATTTTTTTTCACAAAAGGCAATCCCTGATATGGGACGTAACAGGGATTTAACTGATAGGAATAGTTTAGTTAAGACACCACTCATATAGGGTGTCACAGCACATTGCTCTGTGCACGCGCAGTGCCCCAATTTGGGAGTAAGAGGACCGACCAAGCTGCTTTTTCCATCTCCCGGTTCCTAAAATCAATTCAGTTTGGTGTATGAGAGTTTGGTCTGTCACTGTGAAGGCAGTCGAAGGTACCCGGCCTACATTTTTTTTCACAAAAGGCAATCCCTGATTTGGGACGTAACAGGGATTAAACTGATACAAATAGTACTAGTTAAGACACCACTCATATCAGGTGTGACAGTAAATTGCACGGCGCAGACGCAGTGACCGTGGATTAAAACAAAGGGGAGGGAGCCAGCATTTTTTTAACCATCTCCCCGTTCGAAAAATCAATTCAATAAATGGACCCCAGATTGGGGACGTAACAGGGATTAAACTGATAAGAATAGTACTAGTTAACACACCACTCATACTGTGTGGCAGAGTACATTGCATAGCACACGCGCAGTGCCCCAAATTGGAAGTAACAAGAAGGACGCACACAGATAAATCACATTTCTGCAAGGAGTTTGTCAACTTTTGACAACTGTCTGCGGTTGTCTAAAATCCATTCAATACATGTCCTGATAGGGGACGTAACAGGGATTGAACTGATGAGAATAGTACTACAGAAAATACCACTTATATCGGGTGTGACAGTAAATTGCACGAGGCAGACGCAGTGACCATGGATTAAAACAAAGGGGAGGGAGCCAGCGTTTTTTTAACTATCTCCCCGTTCGAAAAATCAATTCAATAAATGGACCCCAGATTGGGGACGTAACAGGGATTAAACTGATGAGAAGAGAACTACAGAAAATAACACTCATATCGGGTGTGACAGTAAATTGCACGGCGCTGACGCAGTGACCGTGGATTAAAACAAAGGGGAGGGAGCAAGCGTTTTTTTAACCATCTCCCCGTTCGAAAAATCAATTCAATAAATGGACCCCAGATTGGGGGCGTAACAGGGATTAAACTGATAAGAATAGTACTAGTTAACACACCACTCATACTGTGTGGCAGAGTACATTGCATAGCACACGCGCAGTGCCCCAAATTGGAAGTAACAAGAAGGACGCACACAGATAAATCACATTTCTGCAAGGAGTTTGTCAACTTTTGACAACTGTCTGCGGTTGTCTAAAATCCATTCAATACATGTCCTGATAGGGGACGTAACAGGGATTGAACTGATGAGAATAGTACTACAGAAAATACCACTCATATCGGGTGTGACAGTAAATTGCACGAGGCAGACGCAGTGACCATGGATTAAAACAAAGGGGAGGGAGCCAGCGTTTTTTTAACTATCTCCCCGTTCGAAAAATCAATTCAATAAATGGACCCCAGATTGGGGACGTAACAGGGATTAAACTGATGAGAAGAGAACTACAGAAAATAACACTCATATCGGGTGTGACAGTAAATTGCACGGCGCTGACGCAGTGACCGTGGATTAAAACAAAGGGGAGGGAGCAAGCGTTTTTTTAACCATCTCCCCGTTCGAAAAATCAATTCAATTTACCTTTCGGGGACCCTTGGTGTTGTACGTGGCTGGGTGGAGGAAGAAGCCTTCAATGACATCACCAGGACATGGCTAGCTTGGTATCCAACCTTGTGCAAATGGGAAGTTTGCAGTTGTGCAAATGGACTGTTTGCGGTTGTTTGCGGTGCATTAAAAGGGGAGTTTGGTCTATCAATGTCTGTGAAGCGGGCGTAACCCTTACACTTCCTGATCGTATACACACACTGGATATTTTAAACCACGTTGTTCAAAAATTTTTAGGATTGTTAGGTGATTTATGCCTTTTATGGATTAAAACCCAACTCTGCGTCAACTATGTAATTTTCCATGGGAGTTTTGCCATGGATCTCCCTCCGGCATGCCACAGTCCAGGTGTTAGTCCCCTTGAAACAACTTTTCCATCACTACTGTGGCTAGAAAAAGTCCCTGTGGGTTTTAAAATTCGCCTGCCTATTGAAGTCTATGACGGTTCGCCCGGTTGGCCTATCGCGAACATTTAAGGAAATTCGCGTTCGCCGTTCGTGAACGGAAAATTTTATGTTCGTGATATCTCTACTGTGCAACTGTTTTAAGGCTGGCCTGTGACACCAAGAAGTGTATTGAAAATGGCAATCTCCTAAATTTCACTACAGTAAAGATATCGTGATGAACAAATTGGGTTAGTCCGTAGTGGATTTGTAACTTTTCTCTCTTTTCCAACACCCTTATAACTTTTGGGTAGGAGAAGGTGAGCCATGACAGATTTACTCAAATGTACACCAGAAACTGGCACATTATACCAGAAATCTACGACAGTTCCTTTGTCTAATCTCAAACACGTTGCTGGTACTGCTGGTTCTAGCGTGTGTGCCCCATGCCCCTGCTGCGGACCACAAAGAGGAGTCCGAAATGCACGGGTACTGGCCGAGTACATGCTGTTGTGGATGTGGAACCATTCACTTGAATGGGTCCGCAATCTGCAAGATACGTTCCATATCACAAAAAAAGTGTTCTATTTTTTTGCGGTGCAGAGGCGCAGACCGAAATTTCATGAATGAGCTTCTTAGTGCTTCCGTAGGCCTCCAATCTTTTCCTCTGTTCCACACCACTACGTCAATGGGTCCGCATCCGTGAAATGGAGTGCACACGGCCAGTGCCTGTATATTTTGGACCCGCTGTTTGCGGTCTGCAATATGGGCACCACAGCCATACAGCCCTGTAAATGAGACCTTATGCTGAGGCTTTTCCCCACAAAATCCACCTGGAAAAACTACTCATTGTCTGCACCGTGCGCAGGTACCTTTAGAATCAAGGCAATCAATTCTCAGAAAATGTTTAAGATGACATCCATTTGGCAGGCTTTACATAGTTGTAATGAATGAGTTGCATAGTTACATAGTGAATACGGGTGAAAAAAGACAAAAGTCCATCAAGTTTAACCAAGGGATAGGTTGGGACTCAAATCCGAGAAGGAAGTGAGACTCAGATTTCTACACATTTTCGTAAGCATCAATGTAATTTACTTTTAAAAGTTCATTTTAGAATTATAGGCTAGAGCTACTAGAGATGGGTCGTTAATCCAGGGAGTTATTCTGATTGCCTGATTGGAGTCAGGAAGAATTTTTTTTCCCTTTAAGTGGGGAAAATTGGGTACTACCTCACAGCGGTTTCTTTGCCTTCCTCTGGATCAACTTGCAGGATAACAGGCCGAACTGGAAGGACAGATGTCTTTTTTCGGCCTTATAAACTATGTTACTATGCCCTTTTTAAAACTGTCCACTGTTCCTGCTGTGACCACATCCTGAGGAAGTCTATTCCACAGATTCAAGATCTGTATGGCCCATTTTTATATTTGTATAGGTTAATCATATCCCCCCTTAGACGTCTTTTCTCAAGACTAAATACATTTAATTTTTAATCTTTCCTCATAACTAAGACCCTCCATGCCCCTTATCAGTTTAGTTGCTCTCCTTTGTACTTTTTCCAACTGCAGAGCGTCCTTTCTATGGACAGGTGCCCAGAACTTAACTGCATATTCAAGATGAGGCCGCACCAACGCTTTGTAAAGTGGTAGTATTACATCCCTGCCCTGCGAGTCCATGCCTCGTTTAATGCATGACAATATCCTGGTAGCCTTAGAAGCAGCTGATTGTCATTATCTGCTGTTATTTAATCTACTATCTGCAAGGACACCCAAATCCTTCTCTATAAGTGAATATCCCAGTTGTTACATCCCCTTGGACATATGAAGCACAAAGATTATTACTAACAAGATGCATAACTTTACATTTATCCACATTTATCCTAATTTGCCAAGTTGATGCCCAATCACTCAGTGTTCAAGTCAGCTTGTATTTTATGGACATCTTCCATAGACTGCACAGTACTACATAGCTTTGTGTCATCTGCAAAAATAGAAATGGTGCTATTAATCCCGTCCTTGATATCATTAATAAATAAATTAAATAATAGAGGACCCAGCACTGAACCTTGGGGTACACCACTTATAACCTGGGACCATTCTGAATAGTAATCATTGACCACAACTCTTTGGACACGGTCCTTCAACCAGTTTTCAATCCAATTGCAAACTATACTTTCCAAGCCTATAGACCTTACTTTACCTATTAAACGTCCATGAGAGACAGTATCAAAAGCCTTTGCAAAATCCAGAAACAATACAACCACAGCCGCACCTCTGTCCAGTCTTCTACTCACCTCCTCATAAAAACAAATCAGGTTAGTCTGTCCTTGGTAAACCCATTTTGGTTATCACTTATAATATTATTTAGTCACATACTCCTGTTTATAGTCCCTTAGCAGTCCTTCAAACATTTTTCCCACAACAAGTGAAACTAACTGGTCTTTAATTACCTGAGGAGGACCTAGATCCTATTTTGAATATGGGCACCACATTTGCCCAGTGCCAATCACTTGGCACTGTACCAGTACCAATAGAATCTTTAAAAATTATGAACAGGGGCACATCAATGATTGAACTGAGCTCTTTAAGAACTCTTGAGTGTAATCCATCTCGACCTGGAGCCTTGTTCATATTTACCCTATTTAACTTTGCTTGAACAATATCTACAGTTAGCCAATTGAGTAGATTACTGGATGTACTAACAGCCACAACACCAGATATCAGTTCCTTTCTCTTCATTTGTATATACAGAGCTAAAAAATCAATTTAGTAACTCTGCCTTTTCCTTATCTTCAATGACTACCCCCCTTTTACCATTATTTAGGGGATCTACCTGCTCAGACTTTGTTTTTTTTAGCATTTATATAGTTAAATCATTTTTGGGGGGATTTGTTTTGCTCTCTTTTGCCACTTGCTGTTCGTTTTGTATTTTTGCTAATTTTATCTAATTTTTACAGGTTTTTGGAAACTTCAAAGACTACATCTGACCCCTCAGATTTGTATTTTTTAAATGCCCTTTTTTGTCATTTATTGCCCTTTTTACCGTAGCTATAAGTCATGCGATGTTTAATTTTAGCCGTTACTCAATGTGGATTTAAAGCTCTCCCATTTATCCTTAGTATTATTATGTGACAGCAGCTGCTCCCAGTCTATGCCCTGAACTGCTTCTCTCAACCAAGGGAAATTAGCCTTTTTAAAATTCTGTGTTTTTGGTCTGCCTGACAGAGTTTGCTTCTTATAATTTAGGTGGAATATAATTATATTGTGGCCACTATTACCTAGTGGTTCTCGAACAGTAACATTTCCAACAAGCTCTGCATCCTTAGAAATTACCAGATCCAACAGAGCATTGCCCCTAGTGGGAGCTTCTATAAACCGGCCTATAAAGTTGTCCTGCAGCAAGCTGAGGAATGTCTGCCCTTTGCAGTTGAGGCAGAACCAATGCCCCAGTCAATGTCTGGAAAGTTAAAATCACCCATTATGACCACTGTACCAGCCTGTGAAGCCCGCTCTATTTGGTTATACAGTTGAACTTCTATCTCCTCTGTGATGTTAGGGGGTCTATAGACTGTTTAAGAAATTGTTTAAGATGACATCCATTTGGTAGGCTTTGCATAGTTGTAATGGGTGAGTTCTGCAGAAGAATTGGTATGCCCTTTGGTTTGGTGTCCACTGCATCAGAGTTAAAAAAAAATTAATAGTGTACATTTGTGTACAGTATTTCACAGTTATTGGGGCGCATGTGGAATCATTTGTGATCTATATGGGAGGGCATCTATAATTGTTAATAAATTAAATGACTCATACAGTTGAAACAGTCAGCTTTCATTGGAAGGAAACCACAATATAAGTGTTGGAAAAATGTATATTTACATGTATATAAAGTGCAAGTGCTGCCAAAAATTACAAGCAAGAGGCACTCCGATACAACATTGTGGTACAATTGTTTATGTAGTGCAGGCATGCTCAACCTGCGGCCCTCCAGCTGTTGCAAAACATGCCATTCTGTAGGCTGATAGCTGTAGGCTGTCCGGGAATGTACACTCATAAAGCCAAAAATTGCCAGGAACCGGCTCTCGAATACACTCTTTGTTACACATAAAGGAGGGCATCATACACACCCTTGAAAAATTATGATTGATGGCCTGCTGATGACCCTCAAAAACATTAGGCGCAAGGGCCTGCTGCTGAGCTGACTCTAAAACATTAGGGGTGAGGGTCTGCTGGTAAGCTGACCCTGTAAAAGATTGTAGATGAGGGCCTGCTGGTGAGCAGACCCTCTAAAAGGTTGTAGTTGAGGGCCTGTAGGTGAGCAGACCCTGTAAAATATTATATTCGAGGGTCTGCAGGTGAGCTGACCCTGTAACACATTATATGCGAGGGCCTGCAGGTGAGCTGACCCTGTAAAAGATTGCAGGTGAGGGCCTGCTGGTGAGCTTATTGTTTGGCCGCATGCTCGCTCAACACTAAAAGGCTGTCAATTGTTTACTATGGACACATTCAATTTTAGTAGACAGGTATAATTAGCAAAAACCCTTGCTGCATGCAGTTGTCAGTTGCACAGTTTTGTGCAGCATTGGCCACCACATGTGGATGACAGTCAGACCATCTGTGCTTACTCTAACATTGGGGCATCTGAGCATGTTATAGGGCAATGTCTGAAAATGATAACCCTTTAATGTAAAAAAAAAAATCATTGGTACTTGTTGGTTAAGCTAAATAAAAAAAATCTTGTAATAAATGTATTTTCATTGTCATTTTGTTTGCTTCTAGATAACGAGACCTCATTTGACCAGTGATTGCTGGAGCTGTTCTTTTCTAGGGCTACCGTTACCACTTAAACACTCTACAATGATGGATGCAAGAACAATCTTACATACACAATATTGAAATAGCATTTACTCCCATGCAATATATGTAATGAAGTTTAGGTTACAGTTGTGAGCACTCTAGGCTGATTTTTTTATTTCTTTGAATACTCCTTGTAAACCCTAACAACAGATACAATGGGCCAGATATACTAAGACTGGCAAAATGCGATATACTAAGACTTACAAAATGCACCAAATTCATTAAGAGGCTCAGGTCTCTTTATAAATTTAGCACATCAGATGGCAATCCCTGCTTCACAAACTGCAATCTGTACATGCTATGTAAATTACAGTACAGTACAGTAATTACATCTGAAGAGCCACACCCTCTCATGCTAAGCCCCACCCACTTCATCCACACATTTGAAGTGGGAAAGGTAACTGCACACATTGTGGATTACGTGTTTTTTCCACACATATTTTTGTGTGCAAAAACCTTAGCATAATACAGTACCAGCAAAGTGAATGAGATTTGACAAATCTCATGTAACTCCTCTTTAGGCTCACCTCTGTAGGCAGTGTGTATTGTAGTTCTCACCTCGCTATGGTGCAATGCCCCCACCCAAATCTTACTGGTAGCTCTGCAGGAATGCGGGAGGGTCTTCCTCTTCTGCCAGGGGTCGATTTGGGAAACTCTCACCTAACTTAGTACATACCCAAGAGAGAGAGATAAAACTACAACATATTTATTTGGGGAAGGGTAAACAATGGTGAGCTGAAGAAGAATGATGCAAACAGAGAAAAAGAGCCCAGATCACATAACAGCACAGCTACAGTTCTGTATGAGGAACCCCCTAGTATGGGAATGGCCTCTATGCCAGGACAGGCTGGTATAACTAATAGTATTGTTCCCTGAAATAATATGGGAGGATTACAAATAGTTAAGATAATGAGGGAGATTTATCAAACTGGTGCAAAGTAGAACTGGCTTAGTTGCTCATAACAAGCAATCAGATTCTACCTTTTATTTTCCAAATGAGCTGTCAAAAATTAAAGGTGGCATCTAATTGGTTTCATAAATCCCTCCCATTGTCTTTACCCAACAATGATGGTGATTTAGATAAACTGTCATGTGGAAAATACAGCTTGCACATACCTCCTAACTAACTGCACATAATACACATTTACTACTAGCTGCTGTAAAGCAATGAACACAGTCCAAACGTTGGGGCCCTGTTCCCGCAGACATTGGCGTGCTTTTTAGAAACCATTGGCGCACTTCATTACTGTTATTCCTCTCAGGAACTGTTTTCTCTCTAAATCCTCAATAGCAGTACAATATGGCTGCTATTGGCACTGTCGCTAGGCATTAAATCACTGATTGTGATATGGGGTTTCAGGGGGGATGGTGCTGCCTGTGATGTCTAGATTGGGTGGGTGTTTCTGCTTTTTTGGGTCTGGGACCTGCCACAGTGCTTAATCATTAATGCTCAGTCCGATACACACTGCTTGTTTTTCACCCTATTTAGCTGGATATTTTGTACAGTATATACATTTAATCTGCAAACAGCATTCATCCTTCATTGTATATCTTAGAATTTTACATTACATTTATGCGACATTTGTATTATTAATAAAGGATATTTTTATAACGTTGCTGAATAATGTGTTATTGTGGACCAGAGGATATTACAGGTTATAAATGGAGGCCATCTGAGCCCGGTGGCCTATTGAATTCTATGAAGGACATTTAATAAGACTGGCTTTTTAGGCTGCCATAAGATTCAGCTAATTTATACCAAGGTGTGCTCTTTGTCATAAATTAGGCGAATCTATAGCAGTCTGTGCACGTGGCATAAAAACGACTGCAGTCCCTGACTGGAGTCGTTTTTCGCTACCATTAACACCAGGACCGGCACAACCCCTTAATAACTGACCATCTATATTAGTTCTTGAGTTAGGGTCCTGCTACATGGTTACATGTGTCGTGCTACATTTCAAGTAAGGCAATTCAATAGTGTCACTGTGCAACATTCTATGACTGCAACGTGACAGTCGCAAAAAAAATACACCCAAGTCGGATTTTTCTGCAACTGTCATGTTGCAGTCACAATGTGTCACGTGCATTGTGTCACTTTTGAAATACATTATATCAAACGTTGCACGACTTTCTTGTCGCCATGTAGCCGTATTCCTTTGTGTCGCGGGACTCTTATTTTTGTTTTGATCTGTCTGAATTGCTCAACCACAACCTGCTGCAGCAACAAAATGGTGAAAGCCTCATTCACACTTTAGTGTTTTGGTCTGTAATTTCCATTGGTGACTGTGAGCCAAAACCAGGACTGGAGCCTCCACAGACATAAAGTATAAGGGAAAGATCTGCACCTGTTCTGTGTTTAGAGCCGCACCTGGTTTTGGCTCAAAATCACTGATGGAAATCACTGACCAAACACTGACGTGTGAATGAGGCTGTACAAGGTGCTTATTTGTGTACAGAAAATCTGCATGAAATCTATACAAAAACCGAATTTAAAAAGGCACATAAATCTGCACTATTTATTGTGGTTATGGTGCGTTTTTTGTGTTGATTTTCTGTTACTTTTAGCATCCCATGAAGTCTATAGGGAAAGCCACTCTACAGAAGGTGAGGAATTGCACAAGCAATTGACATGCTGTGGATTTTAAAATCCGCACAACAGGTAATTTTCCGCACCTAAGAAAAAGGCAAAGTGTAGATGAGATTTGTCTAATCTCATTCAATTTGCTAGTACAAAATTAGGCTCCGCAAATGGGTCTGCATCCGTTCCGCAATTCTGCAGAACGGGTGCGTACCCATTCATTCTCAATGGGGCTGGACGTGAAGCGGAGAGCATGCTATGTGCTCTCCGCTTCTGCATTTGCTGATACCCTTCTGCCCAACTGCAGTCTTTGTGAACCCTGCTTCAACCAACAATTTTCTGATTTGTTTCTGCGGGTAAGCTACAACACTGTATAGTTTGTGTTCCACTGCTGGCCACATCATCCCGACGTGGAGCCTTGGAGGACCCTTTTTTTTGCACTTTCTTATATGTCATGTGAGTTTTACATCACCCAAACCAGACACACCTCCATCCTCGACACAACCCCACTTTACAAAATCCTAATGTCACCTGATGAGACGCAGCGTGTTTTCGGAGGCTGCTGGCTGCAACATTTCAGAGGGTGTGGTAGCCGTGTGAGAGATACTTTTTTGTCTCTGGTCTACTATGGGCAAGTAAGCAGAGTGACAGGAAGGGTAGTGTCCGTAAAGACTTTCTGGTGTCAGGGTCAGGTGACATGGTAACGTATTGGCCCAGTTGGCCCTTACCAGTGATGGGAAATAGTCCACTCCTATAGCAGCTGTCTATTTCCCATCACTGGGAAGGACCTTTTATCTTCCAAGTGGTCAGGTCTGGAACAGAGGTACTATTTAGCCAGCTCACAGTGATTTCGCTAAACTCTATCCTTAAGAAGGACTTGGTCCTCACCAGTAAGGGGAAATAGGCCATTCTTTAGAAAGCTTCCCATCATTTGTAGGGACCATTTTGCCTCCCTGCTGGTCAGGTTCTGAACTATGATGGTCTTTAGCTGCTTCACAGTGAATTGGCTAAACCCCATCCTCTGTAGGACCTGCTTGTTATCTTAAAGTTGTTAAACCTTTTATGTCATGGGGTCAGTTACATTTAGTTTCGCGCAATAAAGCAAAACATATAAGAAGTAGAAAATTAGGGTTTTATGTTTTATTTTTATTCATTTTTATATCTTAATACTGTTTAATAATACAACAGAACATGAATAAGCTTCATGTATACCCCTTACTCACCTGTCTGAATCCTATGAGAATCAGGGTCAGCTCCGATTATGTTCCTGGTAAATCTCTGGTCATAACCAAATTTTAGTATTTTTCGATAATTGAAAAGTTGCAGAATGTACAAGAAAAAAAACGGGTGCTAAATTCACATTTGCCAAGAGTTGTCTGACTTTTTCCTACCTAAGTATACATTCAGATTGCAGGATATTCATGTTAACTTGTGATTTCACCATCATTATTTTTAGAGAAAAGCTCAACATATAAACCCATCATACTCGTGATAGAGGTGCGAATCAGTGATGGGATATAGTTGACTCACACAAAACTATTTTCCATACCTCAGACAGACATTTTCCATTTCTTAGATACTAAGAAGGTTTCATATTGGTAAGGTCCTTTTCAGTGATGGACGCTAGTCAAATCACATAAAAATGGCTATTTCCCACACCCCAAAAGGACCTTTTCCATCTCTTATAAGGCCTCATGCACACGAATATATTTTCTTTCCGTGTCCGTTCTGTTTTTTTTGCGGACCATATGCGGAACCATTAATTTCAATGGGTCCGCAAAAAAATGGAAGGTACTCCGTGTGCATTCCGTTTCCGTATGTCCATTTTTCCGTTCCGCAAAAAAATAGAGCATGTCCTATTTTTTTCTAGTTTGCTGACAAGGATAGGCATTATTACAATGGACCTGCAAAAATAACGGATCCTCAAAAAAAACGGATGCCATACGGAACATCATCTGTTTTTTTGGCGGATCCGCAATTTGCAGACCGCAAAACACATACAGTCGTGTGCATGAGGCCTAAGTGTGATGATTTCATACTAGTGAGGTCATTTTCAATGAGGTCAAAAAGCTAAATCACACAAAAATGACTATTTTCCATACCCCAGAAGGACATTTTTCATATCTTATATACTGAGAAACCTTCTTAGGCTTCATGCACACTACCGTTTTTTTATGCTGTCCGCAAAAAGGGGTACCGTTGTTCAGTGATCCGTGTCCGTTTTTGCCTTCCGTTGTGTTTCCGTGTGTCTTACGTTTTTTTTAGCGGACATGACCCAAAAGATTTTACCAAAAGACAGGCTGACAATTTTTGCCAAGTGCCTGCCAAGGGATCCGCAAAAAAAACGGACGCGGAACGCGGATGGCACACGGATGGCCATCCGCATTTTTTCACGGTCCCATTGACTTGAATGGGTCCGTAAACCGTTTTTCACGGACATGAATAGGACAGGTTATATTTTTTTGGCGGACTGGAATCACGGACCACGGACACGGAGGACAAACGGTGCATTTGCCGAGTTTTCCACGGACCCATTAAAAACCAATGGGTCGAAAAACGGAGCAACGAACACGGAATCAAACAACGGTCGTGTGCATGAGGCCTTACTGGTGGGGTCCTTTTCAGTAATAGCATCTATCTAAATCACAGGGAAAACCAGAGCGTCATCATAGGCTCTCTCAGGTACGTAATCATCTATTCATCACTACAGATCTTTCTCCTGAGTTGTCCAGTTTCATACTAAAATCATACAACCCCTTTAAAAGAACAAACATTAAAGGGGTTGGCCAATCTGAGACATTGATGGCACAGGAATACCCCTTTAAAATCAGCTGATTGCACGATGTGCTTCGATAAAAATGTACCTAAAATGTATTACATAATAATAGGTAATTAGAAATGTAAGTTGTCTGCAAAAATGTACTGTATTAAAATAGTGCAGAGAGCAGTGGAAAAAAAATCACTTAACTAAAGATAATTTGTCACTTCTGACAAGCCCTTTAAGTACAGTAATACATGAATAGAACATCTACCACTAACTCCAGAACAGTAATTTGTATATCGATACCGAAACATGTCCCCTCACTAGAGATGGCCCGAACTATCCGCCGGCGAACATAGTTTGTTCGTGTTCGCCGCGGCGTGCGAACACATGCGATGTTCGGTCCGCCCCTATACATCATCATTGAGCAAACTTTGACCCTGTACCTCACAGTCAACAGACACATTCCAGCCAATCAGCAGCATACCCTCCCTCCCAGACCCTCCCATCTCCTGAACAGCATCCATTTTAGATTAATTCGGAATTTGCAGTCTTAGTGAGAGGAGGGACAGTGTAGCTGCTGCTGATTTAATAGGGAAATTGATAGCTAGGCTAGTGAATTCAGTGTCCACTCCAGTCCTGAAAGACTCATCTGATCTCTGCTGTAAGTACAGCGTCCTGACAGCACCCCAAAAAGCCCTTTTTAGGGCTGCACCATTAGTCTGCTTTTTTTTTTTTTCTCCATATATATATTGCAGTTGCCTGGCCTGCCTGTGTGTGAGGAGCTGCAGGCCCACAGACTGTAGTGTGCCCACTGCCAGTGGCCACCACTGTCATCCCGTGTGGCACAGGACTTTGCATCAAAAAAAGGCATTTCATTTTTACACTTTAGTGTAATTTCAGTTGCTTGCCTGCTAGTGTGTGTCAGGCCGACTTCCACTGACTGTAGTGTGCCCAATGTCAGTGCCCACCCCTGTCATACCGTGTGGCACAGGACTTTGCATCAAAAAAGGCATTTAATTTTTACACTTTAGTGTAATTTCAGTTGCTTGCCTGCTAGTGTGTGTCAGGCCGACCTCCACTGACTGTAGTGTGCCCAATGCCAGTGCCCACCCCTGTCATACCGTGTGGCACAGGACTTTGCATCAAAAAAAGGCATTTCATTTTTACACTTTAGTGTAAATTTCAGTTGCTTGCCTGCTAGTGTGTGTCAGGCCGACTTCCACTGACTGTAGTGTGCCCACTGCTAGTGCCAACCACTGATACCGGGTGGCACAGTAGCTTGCCGATAAATAAGGCATTTAATTTTTAGACAGTAGTATAATTTCAGTTGCTTGCCTGCTGCCAGTGTGTGTCAGGCCCACTGTCACAGACTGTAGTGTGACCGCTGCCAGTGCCAACCACTGATACCGGGTGGCACAGTAGCTTGCCGATAAATAAGGCATTTAATTTTTACACATTGGTCTAATTTCAGTTGCTTGCCTGCTGCCAGTGTGTTTCAGGCCCACTTCCACAGACTGTAGTGTGTCCACTGCCAGTGCCAACCACTGATACCGGGTGGCACAGTAGCTTGCCGATAAATAAGGCATTTCATTTTTAGACAGTAGTCTAAATTCAGTTGCTTGCCTGCTGCCAGTGTGTGTCAGGCCCACTTTCACAGACTGTAGTGTGCCCACTGCCAGTGCCAACCACTGATACCGTGTGGCACAGTAGCTTGCCGATAAATAAGGCATTTAATTCTTAGACAGTAGTCTAAATTCAGTTGCTTGCCTGCTGCCAGTGTGTGTCAGGCCCACTTCCACTGACTGTAGTGTGCCCACTGCCAGTGCCCACCACTGATACCGGGTGGCACAGTAGCTTGCCGATAAATAAGGCATTTAATTTTTAGACAGTAGTCTAAATTCAGTTGCTTGCCTGATGCCAGTGTGTGTCAGGCCCACTTCCACAGACTGTAGTGTGCCCACTGCCATTGCCAACCACTGATACCGTGTGGCACAGTGGCTTGCCGATAAATAAAGCATTTAACTTTTAGACAGTAGTCTAATTTCAGTTGCTTGCCTGCTGCCAGTGTGTGTCAGGCCCACTTTCACAGACTGTAGTGTGACCACTGCCAGTGCCCACCACTGATACCGGGTGGCACAGTAGCTTGCCGATAAATAAAGCATTTAATTTTTAGACAGTAGTCTAATTTCAGTTTCTTGCCTGCTGCCAGTGTGTGTCAGGCCCACTTCCACTGACTGTAGTGTGCCCACTGCCAGCGCCCACCACTGATACCAGGTGGCACAGTAGCTTGCCAATAAATAAAGCATTTCATTTTTAGACAGTAGTCTAAATTCAGTTGCTTGCCTGCTGCCAGTGTGTGTCAGGCACACTTTCGCAGACTGTAGTGTGCTCACTGCTATTGCCAACCACTGATACCGGGTGGCACAGTAGCTTGCCGATAAATAAGGCATTTAATTTTTAGACAGTAGTATAATTTCAGTTGCTTGCCTGCTGCCAGTGTGTGTCAGGCCCACTTTCACAGACTGTAGTGTGACCACTGCCAGTGCCAACCACTGATACCGGCTGGCACAGTAGCTTGCCGATAAATAAAGCATTTCATTTTTAGACAATAGTCTAATTTCAGTTGCTTGCCTGCTGCCAGTGTGTGTCAGGCCCACTTTCACTGACTGTAGTGTGCCCACTGCCAGTGCCCACCACTGATACCGGGTGGCACAGTAGCTTGCCGATAAATAAGGCATTTAATTTTTAGACAGTAGTCTAAATTCAGTTGCTTGCCTGCTGCCAGTGTGTGTCAGGCCCACTTCCACAGACTGTAGTGTGCCCACTGCCATTGCCAACCACTGATACCGTGTGGCACAGTGGCTTGCCGATAAATAAAGCATTTAACTTTTAGACAGTAGTCTAATTTCAGTTGCTTGCCTGCTGCCAGTGTGTGTCAGGCCCACTTTCACAGACTGTAGTGTGCCCACTGCCAGTGCCAACCACTGATACCGGGTGGCACAGTAGCTTGCCGATAAATAAAGCATTTAATTTTTAGACAGTAGTCTAATTTCAGTTGCTTGCCTGCTGCCAGTGTGTGTCAGGCCCACTTTCGCAGACTGTAGTGTGCCCACTGCCATTGCCAAACACTGATACCGGGTGGCACAGTAGCTTGCCGATAAATAAGGCATTTAATTTTTAGACAGTAGTATAATTTCAGTTGCTTGCCTGCTGCCAGTGTGTGTCAGGCCGACTTACACAGACTGTAGCGTGCCAGTGCCCACCACTCATACGGGGTGGCACAGTACCTAGCACGCGTAGTACCACTTATCTAAAAAAAATGACAGGCAGAGGCAGGCCACCCCGCAGGGGCTGTCGTGGTCATGGTGCTGTGATTTCCACTGTCCCTGGAATAATGCCTAGTGTTCAGAGGCCACGTACCCTGAACCCGAAAAATTCTGAGGACACAGTTGACTGGCTTAGACAGGACACCCAATCTTCTACAGCTTCCGCTAAGAACCTTGACGCACCATCCTCCTCCAGCTCAGCTTCGGTCACCTGCTCTCAAGTTACCATGCTCCCGCCCGCCGCCACCACTACCACCAAAGCCGCCTCACTTGATCCGTCAGAGGAGTTATTTACACATCAGTTGGATGCAATTAGTGATGCGCAACCATTATTGCCAGATGATGTAGATTACAGGGATATGTCTCAGTCAGGCAGGGTTACACACATGGACGTACAGTGTGATGATGATGATGATGATGATGTAGTACCCGCTGCTGTTTCCTTTGCTGAAGTGTCAGATACAAGTGAAGCGGTTGATGATGACGATGTGTCCACGGATGCCACGTGGGTGCCTGCTCGAAGAGAAGAAGAGGGGGAAAGTTCAGATGGGGAGACAGAGAGAATGAGGAGACGAGTTGGAAGCAGGGGGAGGTCGTCGCAAGGAGTTAGTGGCACAGTCAGACAGCATGTATCGGCACCCGGGGTCAGCCAGACAGCACGCCAGTCAATGCATGCTGTTGCCACCACCAGAATGCCGTCATTGCAAAGCTCAGCAGTGTGGCATTTTTTTTGTGTGTCTGCCTCTGATAACAGCAATGCCATTTGCAACCTGTGCCAAAAGAAACTGAGTCGTGGGAAGTCCAACACCCACCTTGGTACAACTGCTTTGCGAAGGCACATGATCTGACATCACAAATGCCTATGGGATCAACACATGAGTACAAGCAGCACACAAACTCAAAGCCACCATGCTCCTCCTGGTCCAGCATCTTCAGCCACGTCAACCACTGCTGTCCTCAACCAACCGCCACTCCGCCTTTCAACTTCAGCAGTTCCTGCTCATCTGCCCACAGTCAGGTGTCTGTCAAGGACATGTTTGAGCGTAAGAAGCCAATGTCATAGAATCACCCCCTTGCCTGGCGACTGACAGCTGGCTTGACTGAACTCTTAGCCCGCCAGCTTTTACCATACCAGCTGGTGGAGTCTGAGGCCTTCAAAAAATTTGTCGCTATTGGGACACCACAGTGGAAGGTACCCGGATGATTTTTTTTTTCAAAAAAGGCAATCCCAAACCTCTACAATGTCATTGAAAAGGAAGTCATGGCATCTCTGGCATACAGTGTTGGGGCAAGGGTCCATATGACCACTGATACCTGGTCTGCAAAGCACGGTCAGGGCAGGTATATCACGTACACTGCGCATTGGGTCAACCTGCTGACGGCTGACAAGCATGGAATGCATGGCTCCGCAGCGAGTTGGTGACACCGCCACGACTTGCAGGCAGACCTACTGCCACCTCCTCTAATCCTACTCCATCCTCTTCGATATCCTCCTCGGCTGAGTCCTCTTCTGCTGCGGCATCTGGCTGCACATCAACTCAATCCCACCAGCTCCCCAGGGGCTATTCCACATCCCGGATACGACAGTGTCACGCTGTCTTGAGGTTGACTTGCCTGAAAGCAGAGAGCCACACAGGACCAGCACTCCTGTCCGCCCTGAACACACAGGTGGATCAGTGGCTGACCCCGCACCAACTGGAGATCGGCAAAGTGGTGTGTGACAATGGAACAAATTTGTTGTCGGCATTGAATTTGGGAAAGTTGTCACATGTGCCGTACATGGCACATGTGTTGAATCTCATCATACAACGCTTTGTATCTAAGTACCCAGGCTTACAGGATGTCCTCAAGCAGGCCAGGAAGGTGTGTGGCCATTTCAGGTGTTCCTACACGGCCATGGCGCACTTTCCCGATATTCAGCGGCAAAACAACATGCCAGTGAGGCGCTTGATTTGCGACAGCCCGACACGTTGGAATTCAACACTCCTAATGTTCGACCGCCTGCTCCAACAAGAAAAAGCCATCAACGAGTATTTGTATGACCGGGGTGCTAGGACAGCCTCTGCGGAGCTGGGAATTTTTTTGCCACGTTACTGGACGCTCATGCGCAATGCCTGTAGGCTCATGCGTCCTTTTGAGGAGGTGACAAACCTAGTCAGTCGCACCGAAGGCACCATCAGCGACCTCATCCCATTTGTTTTCTTCCTGGAGCGTGCCCTGCGAAGAGTGCTGGATCAAGCTGTAGATGAGCGTGAAGAGGAAGAGTTGTGGTCACCATCACCACCAGAAACAGCCTTGTCATCATCGCTTGCCGGACCTGCGGCAACGCTGGAAGAGGAGTATGAGGAAGAGGAGTCAGAGGAGGAATGTGGCGGCTTTGAGGAGGAGGAAGACCAACCACAGCAGGCACCCCAGGGTGCTCGTTGTTGTCACCTATCTGGGACCCATGGTGTTGTACGTGGCTGGGGGGAAGAACAGACCGTAAATGACATCAGTGAGGACGAGGAACGGGAAATGAGTAGCTCTGCATCCAACCTTGTTCAAATGGGGTCTTTCATGCTGTCATGTCTGTTGAGGGACCCTCGTATAAAAAGGATGAAGGAGAACGACCTGTACTGGGTGGCCACGCTACTAGACCCCCGGTATAAGCAGAAAGTGGCAGAAATTTTACCAAATTACCGAAAGTCGGAAAGGATGCAGCAGTTCAAAACCAAACTAAAAAATATGCTTTGCACAGCTTATAAGGGGGATGTCACAGCACAACGGGAATCTAACAGGGGAAGAGGTGAGTGTAATCCTCCTCCTACCACGGCGGCAAGGACTGGACGATTTACGGATGTATTGTTGATGGAGGACATGCAGAGCTTTTTCAGTCCTTCTCATCACCACAGCCCTTCGGGATCCAGCCTTAGAGAACAACTCGACTGACAGGTAGCAGACTACCTCGCCTTAACAGAAGATATCGACACTCTGAGGAGCAATGAACCCCTTCACTACTGGGTGTGCAGGCTTGACCTGTGGCCTGAGCTATCCCAGTTTGCGATAGAATTTCTGGCCTGCCCTGCTTCAAGTGTCCTGTCAGAAAGGACCTTCAGTGCAGCAGGAGGCATTGTCACTGACAAGAGAAGTCGCCTCGGTCAAAAAAGTGTTGATTACCTCACCTTCATAAAGATTAATTAGGCATGGATCCCGAAGGGACTGACAGTGGGGGATACGTTTGACTAACAAAAGGCCTGATTACATGCCTTGGCCTCAAAATGGTCCCCACGCTGCTGTATTTAATGTCTGCATACCGGATGACTTTCGTGAATTCTCCACCACCAACTAGGGTTCAAGCCGCAATGTTTTAGTCACTTTTCAGCCTGGAAAACATAAATTTTTCCGGCCGCTGCTACAATAGCGGCTGCAACAATGCCATTATTTTTCAGGCATGTGTACATGCCTAATTTTTCTGTCCTATGGTGCAGCACTGTGGCTGCAAAAACAAAACAAAAAAAAAAGGCACATACAAGTGTCAATTCCCCTTCGTGATCGTTACCTTGTTGTGGTGAAGGGGCTTGCGTATTACAATGAAGCAATGATCACCTATATGAGTGTGTTGGCAATGTTGCCACACCCCAGATGATAAGGCCGTTGCTTCATTATGGTCAGACCAAAAGCGATTGGACGGCTGGATAATATTTCATAGAAAAAACATTAATTTACCTATTTTTTTTTTTATGTTTTATGGGTTTTTAATACATAAAATAAAAAATCATAATAAAGTCTCTTAATAGTTTATTAGAAATAATGCAGACAATTAAAAAAATCCCCATCAATTTCAATACAAAGCAAGTACAGAGCTCAGAACTAAATTATTTCATTATGTCGTAATGGTTCGTTAATTCAACAATGTTTAATCAATTCGACACACGTCCCCAGATAGGGTCTGTAACAGGGATTAAACTGATAGGAATAGTACTAGTTAAGACACCACTAATATAGGGTGTCACAGCACATTGCTCTGTGCACGCGCAGTGCCCCAATTTGGGAGTAAGAGGACCGACCAAGCTGCTTTTTCCATCTCCCTTTCCTGAAATCAATTCAGTTTGGTGTATGAGAGTTTGGTCTGTCAATGTGAAGGCAGTCGAAGGTACCCGGCCAAAAATTTTTTTCACAAAAGGCAATCCCTGATATGGGATGTAACAGGGATTAAACTGATGAGAATAGTACTACAGAAAATACTACTCATATCGGGTGTGACAGTAAATTGCACGGCGCTGACGCAGTCACCGTGGATTAAAACAGAGTGGAGGGAGCCAGCGTTTTTTTAACCATCTCCCCGTTCGAAAAATCTATAAATAAATGGACCCCAGATTGGGCACGTAACAGGGATTAAACTGATGAGAATAGTACTACAGAAAATACCACTCATATGGGGTGTGACAGTAAATTGCACAGCGCAGACGCAGTCACCGTGGATTAAAACAGAGTGGAGGGAGCCAGTTTTTTTTTAACCATCTCCCCGTTCTAAAAATCAATTCAATAAATGGGCCCCAGATTGGGGACGTAACAGGGATTAAACTGATGAGAATAGTACTACAGAAAATACCACTTATATCGGGTGTGACAGTAAATTGCACGGCGCAGACGCAGTCACCGTGGATTAAAACAGAGTGGAGGGAGCCAGCGTTTTTTTAACCATCTCCCCGTTCGAAAATCAATTCAATAAATGGACCCCAGATTGGGGACGTTAGAGGGATTAAACTGATGAGAATAGTACTACAGAAAATACCAATCATATGGGGTGTGACAGTAAATTGCACGGCGCAGACGCAGTGACCAGTAGATAAAAACATTACTTTCTCTATTGGAGATGAAGAAAACGCCAGTGGTAAGGCATACTATATGAAGATTTCCAAGCCCCCACCCAACCAAAAAACGAAAAAATTGCAGTAACAAACATTTAGTTGCATTTTTAGATGTAAAAAAATAAGGCAGAAAAATGTATGTGAAGGAAGGAGCCAGTCTCAAAGGTCCACACAAATAAGTGATAAGGATCCTACTACAGGTTAAATGTCATTATTCTAGCTGGTTGTAAAGATAAAAATAAAAACTTTCTCACAAAACTGTTTTATTAAAATATATAACCATAAACTACACAAGATATATAGAAAGACTCAATTATTAGGGGTAGAGCGATCTGTCACAAAGACCGGGATCGTCGAACGGTATGTTGTCTTACTGGCGCTCGAGTTCAACATATCGCGGATTGTGTTGAGAGATTACACGGAGGGGCTGGCGAAGATCTAGCAGTCATGGTTTATATTGGAACCAATGACAAAGTTAGAGGTGGGTGGAGTGTCCTTAACCACTTTCTAACCGCCCATTAGCTATAAACGTCCTTGGGCAGTCGGTTTATCTCTGAATGGATGTTCTGGAAAGTCCTTTCAGAGATGGCAGCTAATCACGCAGCTGCCGAGCGGTGGGCCCGCTGTCAGTGACAGCAGAACACACCAGATAGAAAGCAGGGACCGTTCCTGTATGTCCCTGCCTTCTAGATCGCTGTATACACAGCACTCAACGAGAGCTGTGTATACAGATCAGGATGTGCTGTACAGCATAGTATAGGGCTGTACAGCCTCTCTGGGGGTTGTATTTCCACTGTAACTGGGACTAAAGTTGCCCTCCCGGACAGATTTTCTGGGAGTAGTGATAATTTCATTTTGTTTAGGCAAGCGTGCAAATTGTATTTTAGGCTACATCCACACTCATCTGGGGATGAGAATTAGAGAGTTGGTGTGGTTATATAGTTGCTTAAGGGGGACACTCAGTCTTGGGCTTTTTTCTCTGCCGACCGGATAGCAGTCTCTCTGGTTGGTGGATGAATTTTTCAAAGCTCTGGGTCTCATCTATGATGACCCGGATCAGACCTCCCTGGCCGAGACCAAGCTACGTGGCCTCATCAGGGAGAGCGTTCTGTTGAGATCTATTACTCTGAGTTTAGGAGGTGGGCTACGGATACTGAGTGGAACGATCCGACTCTCCGTAGTCAGTTTTGTCAGGGATTATCAGAGAGGCTGAAGGATGCTTTGACCTTTCATAAAAATCCTGAGTCTCCGGAAGCCTCTATGTCTCTTGCAGTACGCATTGATAGATGCCTGAGAGAGAGATCTTGAGCAGAATTAAATTCTTCACTTTTTTGACGTCTATAGGGTTTTTTCATAGAAACGTTTTTATTCCATAAGAAGCTGGATCCCATTTTTCCATTGGATACTTCATAAGGCCCAGTTCTGGTCTCTTCTCCGTGCTTCTTGGATTGAAAGTGGAGGTGAGAGCTGCAGCCATTTGAACTATTGCTATTGATTCTGCACCTCTAACTCAGAAGTGTTTATCTCAGATGGTGCATGACATCTGATTAAGAGTGGGTGACTTTCATCAGGAATTCATCTTGTGTTTTGTGTTGGAGGGTCTCCCTGCTCTGTTGGCTCTGGGTTTACCGTGGTTAAGCAGGCACAATCCAACCACCATTAGCAAGCTAGACAGATTCTGGATTGGGGTGATTATTGTGCTGACCATTGTCTGAATACATCTTTTTCTGCTTTAACCACTTAGACATTACCCTCTTTTAAATCTGATTTTGCCAATGTATTTTCTGAAAGTGGATGCCAGGATTTACCTCCTCATCGGGAATATGATTGTATTATTAACCTTATTCCTGGAGCTAAGTTGCCCAAATCTAGGTTGCATAACTTTTCTGGACCTGAATGAACAGCCATGAGAGAGTATATTACTGAGAGTTTGGATAAAGGACACATAAGACCTTTCAAATCTCCAGTGACAGCAGAGTTTTTCTTTGTTAAAGAAAAGGACGGAACTCTTAGGCCATGTCTGGATTTCCGTGAGCTTAATCGGATTACTGTCCGTGAACCGTACCCCCTTCCTTTGATTCCTGATTTGTTTAACCAGATTGTTGATGCCAATGTGTTATCTAAATTGGGCTTAAGGGGGGAGGGGGGGCATATAATCTGGTCAGGATCAAGGAAAAGGATAAATGGAATACAGCTTTTAATACCCCAGAGGGTCACTTTGAGAACCTGGTCATGCCTTTTGGGTTGATCAATGCTCCTTCTGGTTTTCCAGCATTTTGTGAATTACATTTTTCATCATCTGGTAGGGAGGTTTGTTGTCGTTTATTTGGGAGACATACTAATTTATTCTCCAGACGTGGAGACACATCGGGATCACCTTAGACAGGTGTTACAGAGCCTAAGAAATAATAAATTGTGTGCAAAATTAGAGAAGAGTGTTTTTGCTGTACACGAGGGGCAATTCTTGAGCTACCTGCTGTCATCTTCAGGTTTTCAAATGGATCCAGAGAAAGTCCATGCTGTATTGGACTGGAATCGACCTGAAAATCTGAAGGCTCTTATGTGGTTTTCAGGGTTGACCAACTATTACCGAAAATGTATTCAAAACTATTCAACAGTGGAGAAACCCTTAACTGACATGACTAAGAAAGGGACGGATGTCTCAGTGTGGTCTGATTCGGCGTTGCAAGCCTTTTCTGCGGTTAAGGAGTACTTCTCTTATGCCAGTATATTGGTGCAGCCGGATGTATCACAAACTTTCATTGTGGAAGTTGATGGGTTTGAGGTGGGGGTAGGAGCAGTTTTATCCCAGAGCCCGTCACCTGGTAAATGGAGCCCATGTGCCTTTTTCTCTAAAAAAAAACTCTCTGCCGCAAAGAGAAATTACAATGTGGGTAACAGAGAGTTGCTGGCCATTAAGTTGGCTTTTGAGGAGTGACGTCATTGGTTGGAAGGGGCGATTCACCAGGGGCTGGTGTTCACAGATTACAAAAATCTGGCTTACCTGGATAGGCTAAACACCTGAACCCAAGGCAGGCCAGATGGTCTTTGTTTTTTTACCAGATTCAATTTCATTGTGATTTATCATCCTGGGGTTAAGAACGTCAAGGCAGATGCCTTGTCACGTAGTTTTCCTGGAGGTGGTGATTTTGAAAATCCGAGTCCGATACTGTCGGAAGAGGTGGTGGTATCCGCTCTACACCCTGATTTAGAGGTGAAGGTGTTAGAGGCTCAGGGAGACGCACCGGAGTCTTGACCCTCTGGGAAATTGTTTGTTCCATCAGAATTGCGTCATAAAGTGTTTGAGGAACATCACTGTACGGTTCTTACGGGAGACCATGGGCGTAGATCAACTGCGGACTTAATCTCTCGTAGATTCTGGTCGCCGGGGTTGCGTACGTGTGTTGAGAACTATGTGTTTCGCCAGTAGTATCTGTGCACGCGCTAAGGTGAAACATACTCGACCTTCTGGATCTCTACTTCCGTTGCCCATCCCGTCCAGACCATGGACTCACTTATCTATGGATTTTATTACTGATCTGCCTAATTCGTCTGGAAAGACAGTTATTCTGGTGGTAGTTGATATTTTAGTAAAATGGTACACTTTATAGCTTTGCCTGGCGTACCTAATGCTAAAACACATTGTGAAACTTCATGGCATTCCCTCTGACGTGGTCTCGGATCGTGAGACAGTTTGTGTCCAGACTCTGGAAGGCGTTCTGTACTCGGCTGGGGGTACACCTTTCATTTTCTTCTCCTTTAATCCTCAGACGAAAGGACAGGCAGAGCGCACTAATCAGAGTCTGGAGACTTACCTAAGATGTTCTGTCTCTGAGAACCAGGAGGAATGGTCCTAGTTTTTGTCTTTGGCAGAGTTTGCCATAAACAATCTTAGACAGGAATCCACTGGTAAGTCACCATTTTTTGGGGCATATGGGTTTCACACGCAATTTGGCACGTTCTCTGGTTCGGATACTTCCGGTATCCCTGAGGAGGAAGGTTTTTCATCATCATTGTCTTCTATATGGCGGAAAATTCAAAATAACTTGATGAATATGGACAACAAGTATAAACGTGTGGCTGACAGGAAACATATAAATGGTCCGGACCTAAGTGTGGATGATTTTGTTTGGCTGTCCACAAGAAATAGTAAGTTGAGGGTTCCTTCTTGGAAGTTGGGTCCAAGGTTTATTGGTCCATATAAGATCACTGCCATTATTAATCCTGTAGCTTTTCGTCTTGAACTTCCTCAGGCTCTGAAAATTCATAATGTGCGTTCACAAATCTTTGTTGAAGAGATATGTTGAACCTTTTGAGTTGTCCCCTTTGCCACCTGCTCCTGTCATGGTGTACGGCAGTTTGGAATTCCAGACCGCCAAGATTATTGGCTCTCGAGTTCTCTGTAGATCTCTTCAGTATCTTGTTCACTGGAAGGGTTAAGGACCAGAGAAGAGGATGTGGGTACCGGCATCTGACGTGAATGCCAGTCGTAAAAGCCTTTCACAGGTCTCATCCGGATACGGTTGTTCCTGGGTACCCAGAGGTCACCGGTAGAAGGGGGGTACTATAACAGACGTACCGAGATATACGGACGTTCCCGCGACAGGTGGCAGGAGATCTGTGAGACTGGCAACACGTGGTTTGATCTGACATGTTTTCTTTTTGGATCAAATGACGTCTGTGTTGTTTCTGGTGCTTGCCACACCTTTTATCCCCAGGTGTTGCTATTGTGGTCATTTAATCTTCCCTATTTATTGTTGTTTCTCCCACTATGCTGTGCGGTTTATAGCTTCTGTTGGACTTGTGGTTAGCTTGTATTTGGTTCTCGGCTGAGTTCCTGGTGCTACCACAGCTTCATTGAAGATAAGTGTGTCCGTTCCCTTTTGTATTTTGTTTTGATATTGTGAGTTGCCTTTCCCTGTTGTTCCCTGTCATTAGGCCTGAGGGAGACTACTGTTCACCCTTCCCTTTGGAGGACCAGGTTGACTCAGTCCTGACATTAGTTCCAGAGACCTAAAGGGTGAAATAGGATTCTAGGTATCCGGTGTGTGAACTTGCCTACCTTTGGGGCCTGTTCATACTGGTAGTCAGTCAGGACTGGAGTTAGGGTTTTCTCTAGGAGGTGTCCATCTTCCTTCCCTAGTTTCCAGGCCTTATTCCTGTTTTCCCTCCTATGCTCAGTGTGGTGTTTTCCTCCCACACGCAAGCATGACACGGCCACACTGGACTTAGTATTAACCAAAGACCTGACAGAACAACAGATGTGCAGGTTTGGGGACACCTGTCAAATAGTGACCATAAAATAATAACCTTCCAATTGCCATTCAAAAGAGTGTTTCTTCAGGTAGGAACAAAAATACCAAACTTCAAAAAAGCAAAATTTAACCAACTAAGAAAGGCCATTGGCCTAACTAACTGGGACAAAGTGCTAAAAAATAAAAATGGCGACTGCAAAATCGGATATTTTTAAAAGCATCATAAACTGTAGTTCTGAGAGGTACATACTTTATGGGAATAAAAGGCAGTGGCGGGCTGGGATGGGGGGCAGGGAGGCAATTGCCCCCCATGCTGCCCTAAATCATGTATGTAGCGCCCCGTGGGTGTGCCTTAGAAGTGGAATAGTAGGTTCAGATCTCTCTTTGCTCTGGTGAACTCCCTTTTTGTTCCCCAATGCTCAGACACAGTTTATATGAACAATGGGCCCATTTATTTTCAACAATGTGACCCTAAACAAAATAATGGTAAGCAGTCAAACTTGCACAGAATATTACTAGTTATAAAATTACTGCAGTATTACATGTAATGCGCGGTCAAACAGCTTCTTACACAAAAATTTCAATCAATCACACTTTTCTCCACAGGGTGTCTCTATAACAAGTTTCACTGCAAAAATAAACTATGGTGAGAATACAATAAAAGTTAGATATTGACTCTAATCAAATGAAAATACAGCAGCTGAGTATATTAAACCCTGTAGAAGGCTTCCAACGCTTAAATATACCTAAAGGAAACACAAATATAGTCCCGGCGTTAGCAGAAAAGAAAAGGGAAAATAGTTGGCAGCTGCATGTGTTGGGGCCCGTCTTTTTGGTTAAATATTTATAATAATGGCGGACAGTGTAGCTCACTTGTGCAGGAAAAATCCTTAACTGGTGTCCAAGTCCAGAACCTATGATTCCCTGCACTTTACTAAGCTATATGATTCAGAATGGGGTCCTTAGGCTCTAAGCATTTGCCTTGTGAAGATTTCAATATCAGCATGAGAAATATACACTAGGAGAGTCCACACAGTGTCTTCCAGACAAACAGCTTGTATCAATGCAGCTGGAGGTGAATGCAGGGTATTAGTTTGTGTTGATCTCACACTCTCCTGGATGCAATGTTCATAATGCTTTAGTATGGTGTGCAGATCTGTTACCTCTGAGAGCAGAAATTGCCAGCAACTCACTACCATTTAGTCTTACTCCTTCCAAGAAACAATCCACTCTCGCTCTGGTCCCAGTGCAGTATACAGCTTGATCTTCTGTCTGGCCAGACAATCCAGTAACTCTATCTTGAACAGCATACACAGCATCCTTTCTCCAGCCTTCATCGCACACCCAAAAAAAACCTCCCCCTCGGGAACTGTCCTCTCCAAACTTGGTTCCTAGTGTGATGCAGCAATCTTTTCTAAGTACACCCCTAGTGGGCAGAACTGTGCACTGCAACTAATGAGGGAAAGAAGAGAAAAGGTTTAAACAAAAAACTATGGGGTGTTACACTCTCCCCCACTTAAAATGTCTTGGGTCCTCCCAAAGAATGGCTCAAATCTAATGTTTTTTTTTTTTTTTAATAACACTTAGTGTACAACTAACTGAACAGTGCCACTGTAGTCAAATGGGATATTTCACCATGGAGTGTCATTAGTACACATTATTAAGGGGAGTGGGTCACCTTTGGAGCAAAGAGCAAAGGGAACATGAATGTAGACTCCTCGATGTGCAGTGCTCACAGGTTCTTGAGTACTATTTCCCATAGTGTCATATGTGAGTCTCTGTGGAGGCCTTATCTGTCTGGGTGGCCTTAGTTCAGAGGTGTTGACTGGGGAGCATGCTTTAACAGGGGGTGCATCATTGACACACTCACACTTTGTTTCCGCAGTAGTCACGTCCTCTATTTCTGGAGTAACCTGGGAGTCACCCACACTTGGATTGACGGCAAACAAAAGGTCATTGTCCATAGTAGGCAGGGGAAAACTCTCATTTTGTTGCTCATTCAGGGCCGAAGAACCCTCCAGACGAATGCCTGTTTTGGATTGGTCAACTTGACAAGGGACGAACTCTAGAGCATTAGCATTCAGATCGCTTTCAATGGGGTTGTACATACTATCATAGAAAAGTCCATCTATACCCCACTCACTATCACTGTCTTCTTCCCCATCAAGGGGGGTCACTGGTTCTTCAGCTGACGGGGTAGTCTCTCCTTTTCTCTGCAGTCTGCTGGACCACCTGGAATTTTATTTTCCTTGTGCACGTTTGGGTTCAGAATTTATTATCCTCACAGTTTCTGCTAGGGGCATCAAGTTGTTGCAATGCCAAGTCTTAATTGGTCTTTCCTTTCCTTCAGGGCGAACCTGGTAAACTGGAATGTTTGGCAGTTGGGAGCAGATTATGTAGAGATCAGAACCCCATCGATTTGCTAATTTGTGCTTGCCTTGTAGGCCCACATTCCTCAAAAGAACTTGGTCCCCTGGCTGAAGATCATGTACTTTCACTTTCTTGTCATAGCAAGCCTTATTCTGTTGATGTCGCAGTCCTGAAGAGATTTCAGCCAACTCATACGCTTGCTTAAGACCTTTCTTTAGTCTCTCCACATAGCTAGTGTGAGAGTTCACCGGAGTGTCATTAGCAGAGACTCCAAATGTCAGATCGACAGGGAGACGAGCTTCTCACCCAAACATTAAAAAGTAAGACGAGAACCCCGTGGCCTCATTTTTTGTACTGTTATAGGCATGCACCACTGTTGCCACATGTCTACTCCAATGACTCTTTTTTTCAATAGACAAAGTACCCAGCATGGAAACTGTTAGCTCTTTCCAATTCGAGGTGGTTATGAGATGGTTATACAATGAGGCATCCGACCTCGAACCCATATATATTTCCCCTTGCAGTAAATATCCTAGTTGCACTGGCCAGGAGATACCAGCTTCCCAGACTGAACTTAGGTAGCCAATATCTGAAGTCTTTATTGCACAGCACATATTTATAGGACATTGGGGGTGGGAACACCAAAATTAGCTCAGCAGATGACATGTTAATTTTGGGAAGTCGGTAAACAATACTGGTATCTGCCATATAAAGGGGTATTTTACATATTACAATGGTATATGTCAATGGTAGTCTAGATGCTAACAAGTTAAACTCGTTACAGCTTGCTCTCATGTACATGAGGATCCTGCTATCCATTGTATTTCCAACTGATAACTGTGTGTCATGTATTGTAGTGTCAATGTCTGCTGGGGTGGGCTTGCATACAGGAATTAAGAGCCCTCTGGGGGATGTGTCTTCTGAGGAAATTACCTGTCTTGTAACAAGTGGCAGTGCCTGATAGAAATATATATCTAATAGCAAGGTTAAAAAATCCCTTTCATCAAGTAAAGTCCTGTTGAAGCGTTCAGGCTGGGCATCCCCTTGCGGATGATATGGGGTGGTGCGACTCTTCTGCACCCCCAAAAGTGTCAGTAGTTCCTTTACAAGTTTGCTCTCAAAATCACGCCCCTGATCAGAATGAATTCTCTTTGGTAGACCATAATGGACAAAGAACTTTTCAACAAGCAGTTTAGCCACTGTGAGAGCTTTCTGATCACAAGCAGGGAATGCCTGAGCGTATCTTGTATAATGGTCTGTCACAACCAACACGTTGCTAATTCCCCCTTCGTCAGGTTCAATACTGAGAAAGTCTATGCATACAAGTTTTAATAGTCCTCCACTCTCTAACTGTCCCAAAGGAGCAGCTCTTGTGGGCAAAGTCTTTCTTTGAATGCAACACAATCAGGAACGGCAATAGTCTTCTATGTCTTGCGCTTCATACATGGCCAGTAAAATCTGTCTCTCACGAGCCCCAAGGTTCTGTCATAACCCAGATGGCCATGTTCATCATGTAACGCACAAAGTACTGTCTCCTTGTACTTCTGGGGGAGTAATAACTGCCATTTTTCACTATTGACGGTACTTGGAGCCCTTCTGTATACAAGTCCACTTCGTATTTGCAACCGGTCCCACTCTTTGACCAACAGCCTCGCCATTGGGTGGGCATTTGTACGAAGAATGTCAACTTGGTTCTTCTCTAAGGCTGCCACTGCTAGTTTTCCTAAAGGATCTTCCTTCTGATCTCTTCTGAGATCACTGTGGCTCAAAGCTGGTAATGAAGAAGCCGAGTGACTGGATTGCAAAAGGATGAAGGTAGACTTTCGGCTGATAGAGCTATGCTCTGGGCACAACACTCACTTCTCGACTGAACTGTTGAAAATTTGCACATAGCTCTCACTCCTGGTGCAGGTATTTCTACCCATTCATTATCAGGGTGTAAATCTTCATGAGGTCTACGGGATAGACCATCAGCATCTCCATTCTGTGTGCCCGGACAATACTCAGACTGAAATTGTAGTTAGACAGAGCAGCCATCCATCTGTGTCCAGTGGCATCCCACTTTGCAGTGGTCTGTATGTATGTCAAAGGATTATTGTCTGTCTGAACTTCGAACTCAGCCCCATAAAGTTAGTCATGCAGTTTGTCCACTACAGCCCAGTTCAAGGCAAGAAATTCCAATTTGTGGGCTGGATAGTTCTTTTCTGTGGGGGATAGACTTCTGCTAATGAAAGCCAAAGGCCTCAGCCCCTTGTCTTGCTCTTGATAGAGAACTCCTCCCAGACCTTCTCTGCTAGCATCTACATGCAGTGTATAGGGCTTAGTCGAGTCAGCATAGGCTAGCACTGGAGCATGAGTAAGATAATGCTTGAGCTTTTCAAATGCTTCATCACATTCATAGGTCCAGCGGTCCTCAATACACTCTTTAGGCCCTCTTGATCCCCTCACTTTCTTCAATTTAAAGCCTTAATCTGAGTCAGTGAGATCCACATCACTTTGAAGCAGTTGGTTTGGGGGTCGGGCTGTCTTGGCAAACCCTTGTACAAATCTTCTATAATAGCTACAGTACCCAAGAAACGAGCGCAACTCTGTGATGGTTCGGGGCTTAGTCCAAGATGTCACTGCTTTAACTTTGCTGGGATCTGTTGCTATCCCCTCTGCAGACACCACGTGTCCAACATATGTCACTGATGGCTGGAAAAATTTGCATTTGTCTAAGGATAGTTTCAATCCTATCCAACACTTTCCTTATCCTTGCCTCATGCTCTTCTAAAGTTTTCCCGAAGACAATGATGTCATCCAGGTAGACAAGTACTTCAAGAAGATGCATATCTCCAACTGTTCTTTCCATGAGCCGCTGAAAAGTTGCTGGTGCCGTTTGACCTTGGGGCATGTCATTGAACTCAAAGAACCCCAGAGGAGTGATGAATGCAGTCTTTTCTCTATCTGTAGGGTCCATTGGAATTTGGTAGTATCCACTCCTCAGATCTAACACACTGAACCATTTGCTGCCCACCAAACAATTAAGTGCTTTCTCTATCCGTGGGGTGGTGTATTGATCATGGATGGTCCGCTTATTCAAAGTACGGTAGTCAACGCACATGCGTATTGATCCATTTTTTTTTTTTGACAACCACAATGGGGGAGGCATAAGGGCTTCTGGACTCCTGAATCACCCCAGCGGCTTTCAGTTCCATCAAGTGCTGTCGTAGGTCCTCCAAATCTCCCAGAGCAACTCTTCGTGAGCGTTCCCTGAAGGGCCGCTCTTCCATCAGCCTGATGCTATGCATTGCACTCTTAGAACGACCTATGTCATATTCACCTGCAGAAAAACAGTTCTTCATTTGCTTTAGCATCTCTTTAATTCAAACCATCCATTCTGGTGACAGGAGGACCACCTCCTAAGTCAACATTTTCCAGGTTCAGTTCATCTATATTGACACTTGGAGGCAAAGGAGTGGCAGCATATACATTTCCCAGACGGACTTGAGAGTGAAGAATAATGGGAGTGCTCCCCTTGTTCTTCAACGCCACTGACAAGGTATCATGCGGGTGCTTTAATTTGTCAGCTGGCCAGACCTCTGGTATTAACTCCAGACCAGGTGGCAATTCTATTTCCGAGCCCATCTCCGTCATGAAGTGGGAGGTAGTTGCCTTTCCACACATCCTCACCTTTGCCCTTAGACAAGTTATTCTTCCTGGTTAAATGACATGTTCTCTTCCGGAAGGGGACCAAACATGCTCAATCTCTTCTTTTGGGTTGATCTTCTCCTTTTTCAAAGCATAGTACACTGGTTTTAAGAATGGGTAAAGTGAAAGACAATTCTCAGCCAACTGTGGTCTCAACAATCTCCGAATAAAGTCTGTATTTGTCCCAACCAACATGGCAGCTTCTCCCTTCTCTTTAGGTCTTGGACACACAACAGCTAGAGTGTTAACTTCTTCGCTGATCCCCACCACTGAGGTAGGGAACTCTAACTTGAGTGAGACGTAGCCATCATATGGGAACTTTGTGTCGCTCAGACCCCAAATCTCCAGATCTTCCAGTCTTTGAAGTGGCAAGTGTTTCAGGTGCTTCTGATAAAAGTCTCTGAATAAAATAGTAACCTGGGCCCCAGTGTCTAACAAAGCTTTGCTATAGATTCCCTTTATCTTAATTGGCACTAGAGGGGACGGCCCAATTAGACCAGCTGGCAGCTTCTCATTCCTTGTTCTTTCCACTGCCTTACAGTCGGCATGCTGATGAGCGGTAGATGGTAGTCTTAAAACTTTTGCTCTCTCCTTCAAAGAATCAGGCCGTGTTAGTCTTCTGTCATCTGAAATGTAAATGGGCGAAGAATTCGAGGCAGGGGTTCTTTCCTTCATGGTGTTATTTATGGAGCTCTTTAAACTTGGGCACATAGTTGGCTCCTTCACTGAGGCCCTCTGAAGTTTCCCTGCGTCGAGTTTGCCAAAAACATTTCATTTACTCTCCTTAGATTCTCAGGATTCGGACATCTCCGTCTCATGTGTCCTGTCTCTCCACATCGGTAACAGAATCCAACAAATGCTCTTGATCTGACTCCATTCAATTCTCTTTTGACTGCCATACCTGTGGATGCTGCATCTATTTGCTTCTCTTCTGCTAGTGTCTTGACTGTCTTCTGTAGCCCCTCTACTGTCTTGACAATCTGTGTTATTGCATCTGCTAATGTGGCCACTTGTGACTGTATCTGTGATGCTTCGGAACTAGAGGCGCTGTGAACCATTGCTCCTGTTTGTACCTGAGAGGAGCTCCTCTCTTCCAACACTGCTTCTTCCTCTCTGACAGCTTTCACCAACTGATGATACATTAAAGGTGTGTGGTTTGTTTGTGCCCGCATTTTTATAATGATGGGATCTAGAGGCAATGCACCCTGAAATATCTGCTAAACTCTTTTCTGATCTACTTGGTCTGAGTTTATCCCCTTCTTGAGCATTAGTTGATGAAGAATTCGATCTAACCGCCTAATAAACTGGGACAATTTCTCCCCCTCTGTCTGATAGGTATGCGTGAACTTATATTGAAGCTCCTCCACTGTCTCAGTTCGCCCAAAAACATCTTGTAAAGCGTTCAAGTAGTCTCTAGCAGAGCAGGCCCTTTTGCTCAGTCTTAGATTTCTGATCACTTCTGCGGCCGCCCCTTTGAGACTTTCGGCATCCCGCTGTTTCTTAACAGCTTCCGACACATTCCATTCTTCTATTACTTGAAGCACTTGGTATTACTTGCTCCCCATTTGGTGTGGGCTAAGTCCCTGAGAAGAACTTTAACTTGCGGTATTCCGATGCCAAAGATTTCTGGCCCAGAGTAGCACATTTACTCATTACTTTGGTCAGTGCTTGTACTAACCCAGAGGTGGTGACCATGTCATTTGCATCTACTGACTTGTTTCAGGCAAAAACACTGGTCGAACCAATCTAGCTTTGAGTCCTTTTTTCCCCAAATTCAAAGTCCTCAGGGAAATCTAACGCTGACACTGGTGTCTCCCACTCAAACAGAACATCGGTCCTCTCCTCTTCTGTGTCCCTATTTACTTTGATATCTCTAATTCTCCTAGGATAATCTTTTCCATCAAATCATAAAGCTGACGGCGGGACATTTCAGTACTGGAGACTATCAATGCAAGTGCTTTGTCTAAGTCCACTCTACAGGTCTGACACCACTCAGTGACTAACTTTGAATCCATTTTGTTGTCTTTATTGTGCTTAAAAAGGGGAAACGAAGTTATGGTCTGAAATGGATCCCGGACGAGCCCCCAATTGTAGCGCACCATGGGTGTGCCTTAGAAGTGGAATAGTAGGTTCAGATCTCTCTTTGCTCTGGTGAACTCCCATTTCGTTCCCCAATGCTCAGACACAGTTTATATGAACAATGGGTCCGTTTATTTTTAACAATGTGACCCTAAACAAAATAATGGTAAGTAGTCAAACTTGCACAGAATATTACTAGTTATAAAATTACTGCAGTATTACATGTAATGCGTGGTCAAACAGCTTCTTACACAAATATTTCAATCAATTACACTTTTCTCCACAGGGTGTCTCTATAACAAGTTTCACTGCAAAGATAAACTATGGTGAGAATACAATAAAAGTTAGATATTGACTCTAATCAAATGAAAATACAGCAGCTGAGTATATTAAACCCTGTAGAAGGCTTCCAACGCTTAAATATACCTAAAGGAAACACAAATATAGTCCCGGCGTTAGCAGAAAAGAAAAGGGAAAATAGTTGGCAGCTGCATGCGTTGGGGCCCGTCTTCTTGGTTAAATATTTATAACAATGGCGGACAGTGTAGCTCACTTGTGCAGGAAAAATCCTTAACTGGTGTCCAAGTCCAGAACCTATGATTCCCTGCACTTTACTAAGCTATATGATTCAGAATGGGGTCCTTAGGCTCTAAGCATTTGCCTTGTGAAGATTTCAATATCAGCATGAGAAATATACACTAGGAGAGTCCACACAGTGTCTTCCAGACAAACAGCTTGTATCAATGAAGCTGGAGGTGAATGCAGGGTATTAGTTTGTGTTGATCTCACACTCTCCTGGATGCAATGTTCATAATGCTTTAGTATGGTGTGAAGATCTGTTACCTCTGAGAGCAGAAATTGCCAGCAACTCACTACCATTTAGTCTTACTCCTTCCAAGAAACAATCCACTCTCTCTCTGGTCCCAGTGCAGTATACAGCTTGATCTTCTGTCTGGTCAGACAATCTAGTAACTCTATCTTGAACAGCATACACAGCATCCTTTCTCCAGCCTTCATTGCACACCCAAAAAAAAACCTCCCCCTTGGGAACTGTCCTCTCCAAACTTGGTTCCTAGTGTGATGCAGCAATCTTTTCTAAGTACACCCCTAGTGGGCGGAACTGTGCACTGCAACTAATGAGGGAAAGAAAAGAAAAGGTTTAGCATTAAACATCATCATTGCACAAAAAGCTATGGGGTGTTACATGTAAAAAACGGCCGCTGGGCCGTGGACCTTTCATTTACACTGCTTACCGATGCCAGCGCATTGGGAGGAGATTTCTTCTCATTCCCGGGGCGTCTTCATCTCCCAGGCTAGAGTGCTGGCGAATCGCAGTGCTCAGCTCACAGCCTGTGAGCTTTTTCTCTCCTAGGCTATGAGCTGAGCGCTGCGATTGGCCAGCGCTCCAGCCTGGGAGATGGAGATAGACGTCCACCCAAGGCAGCAGAAGTCTCTCCGTTCCATGTGCAACTTAACAGCTCGCCGCCAGCCCTGACCGTCACGAGTGAGGAGAGATCCGACCCAGTCAAGCTTCAAGAGAGACCCATCACCCGACAATCCAATCCCCACCCCGGCAGCCGATTGCTGCAGGTCAGGTCTGTGAGAGTGCACTGTGTGTGCACAGCAGGCACTGCAGAGTGACTGGCTGCAAAGCCACTGCAGTCAGTCACACTGTCAGTCCAGTCAGCGAGGAACTCCCGCCCTGACGGGCTGCCAATACGCAGAGGCACAGCAGTGCCTGTGCTGTGCCTGCCTTGATGGTAACTTCTGTTCTGGGGGCTGAGTGAGTGGCGACTGATAGGTTGCTAACTTTCTGAGGGCTTTCTTGGGGGGGGGGGCTGACTGATGGAGATAATTGTAGAGGCTGCTGGGGGCTGATGATGAGAGAGGCAATGGGGGCAGATGCAAAGCACTGTGGCAGATGAGAGGCACTGGGGGCAGATAAAGAGGCACTGGGGGCAGATGAGAGGCACTGGGGGCAGATAAGAGGCACTGGGGGCAGATGAGCAGTTGTAGAGGGATTATGAGAGGCACTGGGGGCTGATGAGAGGCTGCTGGGGGCTGATGAGGGGCTGCTGGGGGCTGATGAGGGGCTGCTGGGGGCTGATGAGAGGCACTGGGGGCAGATGAGAGGCACTGGGGGCAGATGAGCGTTTGTTGAGGGATTATGAGAGGCACTGGGGGCTGATGAGAGGCTGCAGGGGGCTGATAGAAGGCTGCTGGGGGCTGATGAGAGGCACTGGGGGCTGATGAGATGCTGCTGGGGGCTGATGAGAGGCTGCTGGGGGGCTGATGAGAGGCTGCTGTGGGCTGATGAGAGGCTGCTGGGGGCTGATGAGAGGCTGCTGGGGGCTGATTAGGGGCACTGGGGGCTGATGAGAGGCTGCTGGGGGGCTGATTAAAGGCACTGGGGGCAGATGAGAGGCACTGGGGGGCTGATGAGAGGCACTGGGGGCTGATGAGAGGCTGCTGGAGGCTGATGAGAGGCTGCTGGGGGCTGATGAGAGGCTGCTGGGGGGCTGATGAGAGGCTGCTGGGGGCTAATTAGAGGCACTGGGGGCTGATGAGAGACTGCTGGGGGGCTGATTAAAGGCACTGGGGGCAGATGAGAAGCACTGGGGGGCTGATGAGAGACTGCTGGGGGCTGATGAGAGGCATTTGGGCAGATGGGAGGCACTAGGGGGCTGATGAGAGGCACTGGTGGGCTGATGAGAGGCACTGGGGGCTGATGAGAGGCACTGGGGGCTGATGAGAGGCACTGGGGGCTGATGAGAGGCTGCTGGAGGCTGATGAGAGGCTGCTGGGGGCTGATGAGAGGCTGCTGGGGGCTGATATGAGGCTATGGGGGGATGATGAGAGGCATGGGGCTCTTATCTGGGGTCTGATTGGAGGTCATTCATATTGGGGTCTGAGCTGAGGTCTTATTGGGGTCTTATTGACATTGTGGCTGTTAGCTGAGGTCCGATTAACAAAGGAGGTCTGATTGGTGGTCTGACCCAAGGTATAATGAAAAATATTTTTTTTCTTATTGTCCTCCAGCGCTCCAGCCTGGGAGATGGAGATAGATGCCCACCCAAAGCAAGAGAAGTCTCTCCGTTCCATGTGCAACTTAACAGCTCGCTGCCAGCCCTGACCGTCACGAGTGAGGAGAGATCTGACCCAGTCAAGATTCAAGAGAAACCAGTCACCCGACAATCCAATCCCCGCCCCGGCAGCCGGTTGAAGCAGGTCAGGTCTGTGAGAGTGCACTGTGTGTGCACAGCAGGCACTGCAGAGTGACTGGCCGCAAAGCCACTGCAGTCAGTCACACTGTCAGTCCAGTCAGTGAGGAACTCCCGCCCTGCCGGGCCGCCAATACGCAGAGGGGCTGGTGGGCTGATGAGAGGCACTGGGTGCTGATGAGAGGCAATGGGGGCTGATGAGAGGCTGCTGGAGGCTGATGAGAGGCTGCTGGGGGCTGATGAGAGGCTGCTGGGGGCTGATATGAGGCTTTGGGGGATTATGAGAGGCATGGGGCTCTTATCTGAGGTCTGATTGGAGGTCATTCATATTGGGGTCTAAGCTGAGGTCTTATTGGGGTCTTATTAACATTGTGGCTGTTAGCTTAGGTCCGATTAACATAGGGGGTCTGATTGGTGGTCTGACCCAAGGTATAATGAAAAATATTTTTTTCTTACTGTCCCCCTGAAAAACCTAGGTGCGTCTTATAGGGTGAAAAATACTGTACTTGCTTGCTCCTCCTCCCGATCTCCCCTGCCCTTTGCGTATGCCACGTGCCGTGACGTCACAGAGAGGCACTGCAACGCTAGGGTGAGCCTCCTCCCTGAACTGCAGAGCAGTGCCCACTTCCAGCCCTGAGCCCAGCTACCCAGAGCACTGAGCCTGAGCCTGCTGGAGTCTTCAGTACTGTAAGTATTTACCGTAATTCACTGTAAGCTATATTATATATGTTGTTTTATGTAAGTAAGGGTGCTGGGTGGTTGGAGAAGGGGAGGGAGGGGTGGATGGAGGGGCTAGTAGTACAGTACTATCTGCACATTGTAAAAAAAAAAGTAATCTGCAAAATACTATATATTTGCATCAGAAGTTGTGCTTTTTTTAACTTTTAGGATAATGATACAGCCATTTTATTTGATATTTTTGTGTTGATTCATTTTTTCTGTCTCTGCAAGCCTTTTAAACACTTCAGCCCCCCAAGCTTAAACAACCTTAATGACCAGACCACTTTTTACAATTCTGCACTACACTACTTTCATGGTTTATTGCTCGGTCATACAACTTACCACCCAAATGAATTTTACCTCCTTTTCTTCTCACTAATAGAGCTTTCATTTGGTGGTATTTCATTGTTTCTGACATTTTAACTTTTTTTGATATTAATAAAAAAAATTACCAAACTTTTTGCAAAAAAATTAAATTTTTCTCTTTCTGTTGTAATTTTTTTTTAAACTACATTTCTATATACATTTTTCTCTAAATGTATTGTTCTACATGTCTTTGATTTAAAAAAAATGCAATAAGTGTATGTTTATTGGTTTGGGTAAAAGTTATAGCGTTTACAAACTATGGTGCGAAAAAGTGAATTTCCGCATTTTGAAGCAGCTCTGACTTTCTGAGCACCTGTCATGTTTCTTCAGGTGCTAGAATGCCAGGATAGTATAAATACCCCCCAAATGACACCATTGTAGAAACAAGACACCTCAAAGTATTCGTGGAGGGGCATGGTGAGTTCATGTATGATTTCATTTTTTTTCACAAGTTAGCAGAAAATGACACTTTCTGAGGAAAATAAATAAATAATAAAGTTTCCATTTCTGCTAACTTCTGGCAAAAAAATAAAAAATCTCCCACGGACTCACTATGCCCCTCAGTGAATACCTTGGGGTGTCTACTTTACGAAATGGGGTCATTTGTGGGGTGTGTTTACTGTTCTGGCATTTTGGGCGGGGCTAAATTGTGAGCAACCCTGTAAAGCCAAAAGGTACTCGTTGGACTTTACGCCCCTTTACGCACCTAGGCTGCAAAAAAGTGGCACACATGTGGTATCGCCGTACTCAGAAGAAGTAGGGCAAAGTGTTTTGTGGTGTATTTTTACATATACCCATGCTGGGTGCGAGAAATATCTCTGTAAATTGACAACTTTGTATAAAAAAAAAAAGTTGTCATTTACAGAGATATTTTTCACACCCAGCATGGGTATATGTAAAAATACATGCCAAAACACATTGCCCTACTTCTCCTGAGTACGGCAATACCACATGAGTGACACTTTTTTGCAGCCAAGATGCGCAAAGGGGCCCAAATTCCAATGAGTACATTTAGGATTTCACAGGGCATTTTTACGCATTTGTATTCCAAACTACTTCTCACACATTAGGGGCTCCTTAAATGCCAGGGCAGTATAAATACCCCACCAGTGACCCCATTTTAGAAAGAAGACACCCCAAGGTATTCCATGAGGGGTATGGTGAGTTCATGTAAAATTTTATTTTTTGTCACAAGTTAGTGGAATTCGAGACTTTGTAAGAAAAAAATATATATATCAATTTCCGCTAACTTGTGCCAAAGCATTTGCGGAGCTGCGGCCGCGAACATCCGGGTTTCCGCAAAAGATAGAGCATGTCCTATTCTTGTCCGAAATTGCTGACAAGAAAAGGCATTTTCTTTATAGTTCTGGCAATGTGCGGATCCGCAAAATGCGGAAAGCACATTGCCGGTGTCCGTGTTTTGTGGATCCGCGGATCCGTTGATCCGCAAAACACATACGAACGTCTGAATGAGCCTTACAGGGGGGTGATTAGTGACAGGGGGGGTGACAGGGGGTGATCAGGGGTTAATCAGTGACGGGGAGGGGCGGGGTGTTGGTGTGTGGTGATTGGTGCACTTACAGTGTCCTTTGGTGGTCCTAAGCAAAAGGGACCACCAGAGGAGCAGGAATATCAGACGCTGTTTACAAAACAGCGTCTGATATGCGAGTCAGATGCCATTTTTTAAACATCTACAGCCTGCCAGCGCATGATCAGCGCTGGCAGGCTGTAGTTAAAGTTCCTGTCGTTGCGATCGGAAATCTCGTTCCTCACGAGATGACGCGCTGATGCGTCTAGGAGGAACATCCCGGCCACCCGCAGGACGCATCCCTGCGTTAGGCGGTCGGGAGGTGGTTAATGTAAACACTGCCTTTTGAAAATATGACAATGAGTTACATAAAACCAGCAAACATTTAGTAATGTAGTGATTTAACTTTGGCCTCCTGGATCCCGCCTTCCCACACCCTAGCATGAAATCAATGTGCAGTTTGTGAGTGTATTATAGATCACCTCATCAATACAATGCAAAGGAATGTGCAGTGTGTGAGTATATCATCGCCAACCCACTGCTTTCTCATAGGGAAGCATTGGGAGGCTATTGTGCATGCGTGGCTTCATAGAGATGCTTTGAATCAATGCATTTCTATGAGGATTGTTTAGCACGAATGCCGGTGTTGCACGTGGTTTTTTTAAAGGGCCTATTTAGAAAAAAAGGCAGTATTTACCACATGTAGCACTGGCATTCACGCTAAACAATCCGCATAGAAAAGCATTGATTCAAAGCATTTTCATGAAGCAACACATGCACAATAGCCTTACAATGCTTCCCTATGGGAAAGCAGTGAGTTGGCTATGATATACTCACACACTGCACATTCCTGCGCATTGTATTGATGAGGTGATCTGTAATACACTCACAAACTGCACATTGTGTTGTGGTGGAGGGCGTGATTTCATGCTAGGCTGTGGGAAGGCGGGATCCAGGAGGCCAAAGTTAAATCACTATATAAGTAAATGTTTGCTGGTTTTATGTAACTCATTGTCATATTTTGTTGTTCAATACATTTTACAGTTGGTTTCATATTGATAAACATAGTTTAAAGAGAAAGGTGGTGCTCAGAAAATACAACAAAAATGGTCCAAAGAGCTTGAGTTAGCAGGAAGGGATCCTACGCAAATTAAAATACTATCTTTTTCGGTGGTATGTTAAAAGTTCGAAAGTTAAGGCTGGTTCTTACATTTTATGTCACAGAAATGTATATTCACTCTTTGATAACAAGAATGAATATATCCACCGTATATACTCGTCTATAAGTTGATCTCGTCTATAAGTCGAGAGCAGTTTTTTGAACAACAATTGTGAAATATGCTATTACTCGTGGATAAGTGGAGGGTAAAACTTGGGGCTATGAAATCTTGTGACTTTTATTATTTTGTCAGATTTTACCTAGGAAAAGATCCTGGAACAATCAAACAGTTATGGTACCTACTTCTCTGCATCTCAGTGCACACACCTAGATCCAAAGCTATTAGATGACCAGGCAGGCACATTCGGTTAGCATTATCTCGCCAGCTAGTGGTCCTGCTTGTGGCTCACTACAGCCAGTGACGTGGAAAGGGTACCGACAGGTGGCAGTGATCAGCAATAGCTGCACTGTATTCTAAATCAGCCTGCTGTTGTCCGTGCGTGTACCCGGGATCTGGGTCGATGTACAGCTAAGTACATTAGCACTACCGGTAACTCGATATTGCCCCGCATTCAATTTGAACAAAATCCTATCTAAACTAGCATTGACCAGTGGATTTGCGTTTTAAAATGAAGGTTACGACTAAAATTTCTCGAGTATATACAGTAGTCATGATGGATTATCAAGGAGTGTGCATACTTGACTTTCCATTGACTTTGAACAGTTTTACTTTTTTTTAAGATAGTGGTTGTTCTCATTTCGACATTATTTTTGACATTTCGGCAAATAAGTACGAATCTTCAAAAAGTCATTGTTATGCTGTTAGTGCTTATTTTACCATGAAAACAAATAGAAGCACTGACACATTATTAAATCAGGCTCAAGTCTCCAGAAGAAAGAAGGAAATACTACAAAATATTGAGGTATTAAACATTATATTTAATATTGTAAAATGTCTCGGAAAACAGGGATTGCCATTTCGTGCCCATGGCACTAATGAATCGCTGTACAATTTAAATAACATTGAAATAAACCATGGGAACTTTCTGGAAATTGTCCTACTTCTATCACAGTATGATATTCCTCTTAAAAATCACTTTGATGGGGCGGGGCCTGATGGCGCATGGAGTAAGACGCGGGTCTCCAGCTCTCCGGCCATGATCCTGTCATAAATAGCCTTCCAGCTGTATTTACTCAGCAGCACTTACAGAGCAGGCCTCCCTAAAGCCTCTAGGACAAACATCCACGTACCTCGGTAGCCATTATGCCGGGGAAGAGGGGGAAAACAAACTCAGACCGGAGCGTGAGGAGCGGATCCAACATGGCGCCGGCGATGAAGAAGCTGCAGACACGCTGGCTGCGGTAATCCAGGGTATAGCGGCTCGGCTTAAAAATTTCGCCCACAAGCCTCAGACATCTCTGCAGTGCGCATGGGGGGATACAGAGGGGGTCAACTTGGCCTCAGATGGGGCTACTACAATGTCCGGTGGTTGCTCTGAGGAGGAACAGCAACCTCTGCCCACAAATGATACTCTGCCTGTCCACCACAGTAACAGCCCAGTGAAGTGCAGTCCAGAGACTGATGTAGCAGAGCCGACCTTAAAATATATAATGGCAGCGATTGCAAGCTGCAATGCCACACTGAAATCCATGAGCATCCACATTGGGAGCCTAAAGGAGGACATATCAATAATACGTCATGACCTGCACAAAGTGGGGGAACGTACTACTGAGGTAGAAAGGAGGGTGTCGGATCTGGAGGATGGCGCTAAAACGCTTCATGATGCCGGTAAAATGACAGCAAAAGATATAGCGGCGTTATACGCCAAAACTGATGATCATGAAAATCGATCACGTCGAAACAATATTCGGCTAGTGGGGGTGCCAGAAAAAGTGGAAGGTCCGAACCCCACTGAGTTTATAGAAAAGTGGATAGCCGAAAAGTTTCAGGATAAAGGCCTCTCTGCGTTATATGCCGTTGAACGAGCACACTTTGTTCCAACGCGACCGTTACCACCCAGTCGTCCACCACGTCCAATACTTGCAAAGATCTTACATTATAGAGACAGAGATACTGTACTTAGAGCCTCTAGGAATCATACAGATCTGAAGATAAATGGGGTACAGGTTTCTATATTTCCTGATTATTCATCAGAGGTACAGAAAAAGAAGGCTCCCTTTGTGGATATAAAAAGGAGACTCCGAGACCTGCAAATTCAGTATTCCATGATGTTCCCCGCCAAGCTGAGGGTGGTGGCTTACGGTTCTGCAGTGTTCTTTGAAGACCCGGATGCTGCACTAAAGTGGCTGGATCAAAATGGATGTCGACTCAGGAATTAATCTGTGGACACTTGAAGCACATATCCACTATCAGGAAAGTGAGACGGTCTGCATATCATATACATACAGCTGAAGTTCCAATCCAGATGTCTCGGGCCTGTTGCTGGAGATGTTTGCTGGGTAAAGCGTGAGTTACACCGAGGCTCCCCGTTACTATGTTAGTTCTACATGTTGGGTTCTGTGGAACCGCAAGTTATTGTGGACCCTGTTGGGCCAGTTTTTTTCTATTGGCCTCTGGTTACAGAAGATTCTTTGTTAACTATGCAATTTATATGTGTTATTTACAAGAGGGCAAAGGGGTGGGGGGAAGGGGTTAATTGGTGTTGGTAATCTGAAATGGGTAATTACACAGCGTCATAGTCAGGCTACGGGTAATAATCTATTCCTTCAAGACAAGGGTTCCGCAGCGGGAGAGGAGGCGGATATTGATCAACGGCTGTTTGGCTTTTGCTGGGTGAGGGTACTACAGCATCTGCTCAGGCACTTTTATAGTCGAACACTATGTGATGGGGTCGACCGTAAGGGTGCTTAGTTGGAATGTGAGGGGAATGGCGGATGCCGATAAAAGACAGGGTATTTTTCAATATTTGTCAAGATTTCAGCCTGCAATATGTTGTCTACAGGAGACGCACATGACCAAACAAAAATGACATTTAATGCAAAAATCATGGGTAGGGTGCATTTCGTCTTCTCCTCATATTCCATGGGGGTTCAGCATCTTGGTTAATAAAAATGTGAATGTTGAATGTTTGAAAGAACATGTAGATTCGGAAGGTAGATTTTTAGGAGTGCATTGCATTCTGCAGGGAGTGAGAATGGTGCTAGTGATAATTTACATACCTCCGCTTTATTCTTCAGTACCTTTGAGACTGGTGCTGGAGTTTCTGGTGGACTTCCAGTGTTGATTGTAGGAGATTTTAATAAAGTACTGAGCGAAACTTTAGACAAATGTCAAGTATCAGTAGGAGACGGAAGTAACAATAAAACCCCTTTTGGTAGATTACTGAGGGAAATGGGGCTGACTGATGTGTGGAGAGAGGCTCACCCTACAGACAGGCAATACTCATGTTGCTCCTCGACTTATAGATCTCTGTCTAGAATTGATATGGGCCTAGTGAACGCTCTTATGTATTCCCGAGTCCGGAAGTCGGAATATCTAACCAGGACTTTGTCGGACCATTCTATATTTAGTGTAGAGATGGATGTCTCGGAGGGAGCCAGGCCGGGGACAAAGTATTGGCGTATGAACGCCTTTTGGTTGACCCTGATAGGGGACACTACTGAAATAGAACAATCTTTGAGGGAATATTTTAGAACTAATGAGGGTTCGGCCTCCATGCATACAGTATGGTTGGCTATGAAAGCCTTTCTTAGAGGAACCCTGATTAAATCCATTAGTAAGATTAAATCTGCTTTTACAATTGCACCTTCCACGGTGACGAGCAATCAATTAAAAGCTAAGCAGGAGGAACTGAGGTGTCATCTCATGCAGATGGCTGAGAGGAAACGCCTCTTCCATAAACAACAATTTTTTGCGGAAGGGGAAAGAGTGGGGCACATGCTCTCAATGATAGCTAAAGCACAGAGGGGTTCTTCGTGTATTACAGGTTTGGTGGATTCCAGCGGAACTCTGAAAAGGGATACAGGGAGTATTCTGAATATATTGGGAGAATTTTACTCTTCCCTGTATTCATCTAGGACATTATGTACTGACTCAGATATTGATGGGTTTTTGCAGGGTTTAGATCTTCCTCGGCTGTCACAGGAGAACAGTTCATTCCTAGATGCCCCGATCGACCTGGAAGAGCTAAGGGTGGTAATGGGTTCCATGGCCAATTAAAAAGCCCCGGGTCTTGATGGTCTCCCTGTGGAGATATATAAGGCCTTTGCAGACACACTTCTTCCGGAGCTGCTGAAAATGCTTAAACACTCTTTGGAGGTGCTTATAGTGGTACTTCCTGAGCCTGATAAGGACCCTTCGCTACCTGATTCCTACAGGCCGATTTTGTTACTATCTACTGATGTTAAGATGTTGCCGAAGGTCTTGGCTAATAGTCTCTCTAAAGTTATATTGTCTCTTATACACCCAGATCAGACTGGTTTTATGCCCCAAAACTCGACTTTGATTAATGTAAGACAAGTTTTTACCAGCCTACAAATACCTACGGACAATATGAGAGACAGGGCTATATTTTCTTTAGATGCGGCCAAGGCCTTCGACAGTATAGAGTGGCAATTACTGTGGCGTACCCTAGAATGTATGGGATTTGGGAGCACATTTATCTCTTGGGTGAAGGTACTATATTCCAATCCGAAAGCCAGTATTAGGGCGAATGGAGATGTGTCTGCGAAATTTCTTTTGTGGAGAGGCACATGCCAGGGGTGCCCTCTGTCACCCCTGCTGTTCACGGTGGCGATAGAACCTTTGGCGGCGGCAATGCGTAAATCCCCGGATATACAGGGCTTTTGATATGGGGCGGTACACAATAAAGTGGCGATGTACGCAGTTGTTTTTGTATTTTCAATAAAGAATTTTTTATATTACATTATGCATGTCCCATAAGTGGTTTTTCTGAGATGTTGGTATTGAGTCATGCTATTTTTTGCATTCTTTGCATTTCTGTAGTCGGTTTAATTATTTTTGGGAGATACTGAAACCTCTCTGGTTACAGTTATGAACCTTATAGACCATTATGGCAGTTTGTCTGGCCTGACTATAAACTGGCATAAGTCTGTACTAATGCTAATTGATGGGCAGTCACAGTCACAAGTGATAGTAGATAGGAAAATCCCCTGCGTGGATTCATTTAAGTACTTAGGTATTTATGTATCTCCCAAAATTTTGGATTTTGAGAGGCTTAACTTTGATCCTCTGATGCTTAAATTTCTGAACAAAATCAAGGCATGGTGCAAGTTGTATCTATCAGTGGCAGGGAGGACGAATCTTCTGAAGATGGTACTAATGCCTCAACTATTATATATTCTACAAAACTCCCCGGTCTGGCTCCCAAAGGCTAAATTTGACAAGATCTATTTGATCTTCAGGGAATTAATATGGCGCAAGAGTCAACCGAGAATTAAACTGGAAACATTGCAATACTCAAAAACAGAGGAGGGATTGGCGGTGCCAAATCCCTGGATATATTCTCTGGCTGCTCAGAGTCAACATTTCAAGGGATGGTTGGAATCTAAGTCTAGGGACATGACTAGTCAGCTGTTTCAATATCAGCTGAAAAGCCGGGACCTTTTGACGCTTTTAGAGGGAGCAAAGGTACGACCAGGAGGACCTACAGGCTCTTTGGGATACATGATGTAGAACACTTGGAGTAAGATTAAACAGTTAAGAATGGTAGTAGGAACAACCGAATATACGCCTATATGGCACAACCCAGCTCTACCCGAGTTTACTTCCTTAGAAGGTTTTGGTGACTGGAGAGGGAAAGGGATTACAAGGGTGGGCCATTTTTTGGAGGAGAGGCGGTTTGCATCTTTCACTAAACTGCAAAAAGTATATGACCTACCTAGAAGCTAATTTTATAAATATCTACAAATACGCCATGCGTATAGTACTAGGTTCGAAAATGACATTAGAGTATCGAAAAGGGATGTAGTGCTGCACCATATTGTCTCTAAAGGGGTTAAGAGAGGGATGATATCCATGATTTATAGATTACTATTAGATGAGTATCTGCTGTTTTAACCATTGTCCAGGATGCGCAATGGTCAGATATTTTGGAAGCAATACCACTATCTTCACTTAGCGAAGGTGGAAAGCTCTCGCAGAGAGTTATTCTGATTGGAGTCGGGAAATAATTTTTTTCCCCTAAAGTGAGGAAAATTGGCTTCTACCTCACAGGCGTTCTTTTTGCCTTCCTCTGGCTCAACTTGCAGGATAACAGGCTGAACAGGATAGACAGATGTCTTTCTTCAGCCTTACAAACAATGTTACTACTGTGTCAGTGGAGCTGCCAGGGGGCCATTAAAATGGTGCATCTTGCCCAGAGGAAGCTGGGTGAGAAAAAGAAAGGCTGGGAAAATAGGTTTTTCCCACTGTGCAGCAACTAGGTTGCTAATTAGCGAGTTCAGATAAATGTTGGCGGAGCTCCTCAATCAGGGCTCCTAGTCTGGGGAAGGAGCAGGCAGCATGGAGGCCTGTAGGAGACAGGACCCTCTAACCCTGTGTGGGGTAAGCACCATGCTGTGTTTTGGGGAGCTGGCTGGTAGACCCAGATCCTGATAGAGAGGGAGAAATGCTGTGTATTCAGTGGCCAGACGGCCTAGGATTTATGTTTCTGATTTACAGTATGTTTGGTCTGCTGGAAAAGTGACAATAAAGCTGGTCATGGCCAGTTAGCACCCCAATCTGCAGTGTTGGAGTGGCTTCTTGAGGTGTGCACACCGTCTAAGCGGAGAAGAAGGCGATCCTGGAGAACTAAGTGACCCTGAGTTGTCACACTATGTTAGAAACTTGTTTATAGGGAACCTGTCATCAAACTTTATGCTGACCTCACTGAGGACAGCATAAAGTAGTGACAGAAATGCTGATTTCATCGGTGTGTCACTCATGAGGTAATAGTAAGTGCTTGCCAAAAACCAGCTTTATAATCATTATAGCCCAGGCCTTGAAAAGAGTCAAATCTACCTGAGAAAAGTGATGGCTATTCATAATCTCGTGCACTTTCACCCATTTACTGATGATTGGCAGTTATTTCCTAGAGAGAAAGGGAGAAAACCAGGTAGAAGACTGTCAGTCATCGGTGGGTGGGCAGGGAGAGCAGGAATTTATGAATAACCATGACTCTAATCGTGTGCATTTATCCTTATGCACAGTATTACATGAGTAGCACTGCAGATAAGGAGTCCAGATCACCATATTTCCTAATGCCCTCTATTACCCCACTGTTAGTGCTCAAAACTGCACTGACATACATAGCCTGGACTAGTGTTGAGCGTGAATATTCGAATAGCGACTTTTTATTGTGAGTATCGCAACTTTGATAATTCGCGAATATTGCCAATATAGCGCTATATATTCGCAATTTCGAATATTCGTTTTTTTGTTTTCTTTTAGATGTTAATCCTTGTTGCTCTCTGGTTGTCTTCCCACTTCCCAAAAGCTGTTCTTACCTGTCCGGAGGATTCCTGGCTCCCTGCCCGCTCCAGTTAATGCCCGCTTCTGCCGACTTTCTGTGTGGCCTGTGTGTGCCTTCATGCTAAAATGTAATCATCTATGGGACCTAGCCTGGGTAAGGTTATTTAACACAAATATTATTTAACAGATGCCCAGTTGGGCAGTAAACCTATCTTGACCCAGGTTATTATAAAACGTCACTTTTATTTGACATACACTAAAAATTAAAGTGTGAGAGGAATGCAACTTTAATAAACCAAATATTATTTGTTAAAAGTACAGTCGACACTCCACCTATAGATAGAGGTGTTATTCAGAGAGAGAGAGGGTAGGGAGATGTGCACAATCTCCCATCCTATCACTGCTAGATATAGCGTACTATGATGTCACTGTTTGCAGAGCAGGTTGCTAATAAGATATATCCGGCACCTTTGCCATATTTTGTGGTGAAGACTTGTGTACCTTCACACCACTGTCAAATTAACACAGCCACCATTAGCATGTGTCTAAACTGACATTGAGCCTGAGGGCTGCTAGCCCTGCAAACAGAGGTAGCTACAGTTAAGTGCTGCGGCTCACATCAGTACACTAAAGTGCCAAGCATTTGAACAAGCATCTGGTTTGAGTCCAACCAGACTATTATTAGTTGATTGCTAGTGGAGTGAGAGGCCGCATTTAAAAACTAGCACTGCCCCCCGACATGTTTCACCAGACTTCTGGCTTCTACAGGGGTAAATGGGCAGCCCATTTATAGGATGGGAGATTGTGCACATCTCCCTACCCTCTCTCTCTCTCTGAAGAACACCTCTATCCCTAGGTGGAGTGTCGACTGTACTTTTAAGAAATAATTTTTGGCTTATTAAAGTTGCATTCATCTCACACTTTAATTTTTAGTGTATGTCAAATAAAAGTGACGTTTTATAATAAAAATAACAGTTTAGGCTTTGATGGTGGGTCTCCAAAAATCGAAATCTCACCTCAACAATTGTCTAGTGGACCCTTATTATTAAAACATAACTTTTACTAGATATATAAGATAAAATACACCACATAACCCAATAGTGAGATAGACAGTTGTGCCAACATTAAAATTAGCCACCTAGTGGCAGACAATGTGACTTCCGCGTGTGAGGTAGGGTGTAGTATATCCGGCGGGGCAGAGTGGGATGCCTGTCCCTAGTCCGCCCTGTCTAGGCCTCAGCCCAGGGACAATCCCTTATGGTGGAATTTCCCTGTCCCCGTTCCTACCCTGTTTGCACCCTATACTCACCCTTATTCGGTCATGCAAAAACGTCGGCCCCTATTATACCTTATTGCCTGATTAGCAGAGGTATAAAGTGGCACTAAATACATATAATTCCCCGTATTGTCCCCGACGCGTTTCGCCCTTTCCGGGCTCCTCAGGGGGAATATAATGCAAATGACACAGCTTCCTGGATAGGATATTACCACCAGAAGCAAAACTGTTGGGTTATGTGGTGTATTTTATCATATATATCTAGTAAAAGTTATGTTTTAATAATAAGGGTCCACTAGACAATTGTTGAGGTGAGATTACGTTTTATAATAACCTGGGTCAAGATAGGTTTACTGCCCGTCTGGGCATCTGTTAAATAATATTCATGCTAAAATGTACTGTCGGATGTGAGAATCCCGATCTCACAAATTTGATTAAGTTGTAATCGCAATGCGATTAATATAACTTTAATTATTCGCATTGCGATATTCGTTATATTCTAGCAATACAACCATTAGAAACCCAGCTTTAAGTTGAATTCAGGTTATATTAATCGCATGGTGAATTCAACTTAGAGCTGAGTTCCTAATGGTTGTATTGCTAGAATATAACGAAGATTGAGAATATAGTGCTATATTCGTGAATTCGTGATATTCGTCATCTTCGTTATATTCTAGCAATACAACCATTAGGAACTTAGCTCTAAGATCAATTCGCAATGCGAGTATATGTTTGCTTCGCGAATGAAACTTAGAGCTGAGTTCCTAATGGTTGTTGCTAGAATATAACGAAGATTGAGAATATAGTGCTATATTCGTTAATTCGTGATATTCGTCGTCTTCGTTATATTCTAGCAATTTAACCATTAGGAACTTAGCTCTAAGATCAATTCGCAATGCGAGTATATGTTCGCTTCGCGAATGAAACTTAGAGCTGAGTTGCTAATGGCTATATTGCTAGAATATAACGAAGATTGAGAATATAGTGCTATATTTGTGAATTCATGATATTCGTCATCTTCGTTATATTCTGGCAATACAACCATTATGAACTTAGCTCTAAGATCAATTCGCAATGCGAGTCTATGTTCACTTCGCGAATGAAACTTAGAGCTGAGTTCCTAATGGTCATTGCTATAATATAACGAAGATTGAGAATATAGTGCTATATTCGTGATAGTCGTTATATTCTAGCAATACAACCATTAGGAATCCAGCTTAGTTGAATTCGCAATGCGAGTAATACAGGTTATATTAATCGCATGGCGAATTCAACTTAGAGCTGAGTTCCTAATGGTTGAGAACCATTAGGAACTCAGCTCTAAGTTGAATTCGCCATGCGATTAATATAACCTGTATTACTCGCATTGCTAATTCAACTTAGAGCTGGGCTCCTAATGGTTGTATTGCTAGAATATAACGAAGATTGAGAATATAGTGCTATATTCGTGATATTCATTATCTTCATCAATTCTAGCAATACAAGTTACAACCATTAGGAACTCAGCTCTAAGTTTAATTCGCAATGCGAATATAAATTCACGTAACATTCGCAATATATAGAATAATGACGAAAATTCGATTTCGGCGAATATATGATGAATATTCAATCGAATATTAGCGAAATATCGCGAAATCGAATATGGCACCTTCCGCTCATCACTAGCCTGGACTACCATGTGGTGCTAACATAATGGAGAGGACTCATGTTAACATACACGACAGTCCAGACTGTATTTCAGTGCAGCTCTGAGCGCTGACAGGGTAGTAGAAAAATAAAGATCTGGATTCCTTACCTGCAGTACTACTCATAAAGTGGAAGAAAGGAACATCCCTCGGCGCAAGGAACCAACCAGATGCGGATGATGAATCTTCAGAAATATTTATTGCAAATACACTACGCGTTTCGGGGAATAAATCCCCTTCATCAGGTGAAAAATATTGCATAACAAATGGCCAAACATACTGAGTATATATACACACACTAATGGTCACATGCAAGTGAGGTCAGAGGAGAGGTGGGCGTTACCCCAAAAACTCCCCAAACTGTGGGCATAGAAACAAATGTTCAAACAAATATGTATATATTCACCGCCCCATTGGGCTTGTGGGCTATCAACATAAATGTATTTTATTAGTTAACATACACAATAATCGCTTCATGATTCAGCCCATCACTAGGGAGGCGGAATTATGTCACCCTGGGAATAGCGATCATGTGACCTGTGATGCAAACTGTTGCTATGGCAACGTGATGCTTCTAAGCCGGCATGAAGAGAGGCTCGGCACTCGGAAGAGTCAGGCATAACATGATCGCTCTTCATGTGACTTGTAATGCAGACTGTTGCTAGGCGACGTGACGCTTCCAGGCCGGCATGAAGAGAGGCTCGGCATTCGGAAGAGTAAGACGTCACACCGCCTCCTTAGGGCCGTCTGTAGTGCTGTGGAAAGGTGCTTGAAGTGGCTTTCATCAAGGGGAACGATCGCTCCAAGTCCACAGGGCAATTAATTATTTTAATCAAAACTAAGGGGACAGATTACTACATATAAATTGAGAATAAAAATAAGAATGTTAGTTACAGATAAAAAATGCACATAAAAAAATAAATTCTCATAACCCATAGATTGTATATTGTAAAATCAGATGAATAGCTAATGCATATTAAAAATTAATATAGATTTGAAATAAAATATAGTATAAAATTATAAATAATGCAAGAATATACCCCATGTTGAATATGGGGGACTTCAAATATATATATATACATATATATATATACATATACAGTCATGGCCATGAATGCTGGCACCCCTGAAATCCCTCAAGAAAATGAAGTATCTCCCACAGAAAAGCACCGCAGCAACACATGTCCCGCCACACACATGTCCACTCCCCCCGCGTGCACCGGAACAAAACTAAAAAAGGGAGGGGAAAAAGCGAACTGGACACAACGTCACACCAAACTCCAAAAATGAGCTGGACAAAACAATCGGCACCCCTTCAAAATTGTGGATAAATAAGATTGTTTCAAGCACGTGATGCTCCTTGAAACTCACACCTGAAAGCAGATAAAAAGGAGAGAAGTTCACTTAGTCTTTGCATTGTGTGTCTATGTGTGCCACACTAAGCATGGACAGCATAAGAGGAGAATAGAACTGTCTGAGGACTTGAGAACCAAAATTGTGGAAAAATATCAACAATCTCAAGGTTACAAGTCCATCTCTAGAGATCTAGATTTGCCTTTGTCCTCAGTGCACAACTTTATCAAGAAGTTTGCAACCCATGGCACTGTAGCCGATCTCCCTGGGCGTGGACGGAAGAGAAAAATGGATGAAAGGTGTCAACGCAGGATAGTCCGGATGGTGGATAAGCAGCCCCAAACAAGTTCCAAAGATATTCAAGCTGTCCTGCATGCTCAGGGAGCATCAGTGTCAGCGCAAACTATCCGTCGACATTTAAATGAAATGAAACGCTATAGCAGGAGACCCTGGGAAACAGTAATATGCCAAATAAATGTGGAGCCCCAGTATTGGGTCTACAACACAATGAAAAAATCACCAATACTACAAGAGCAATAGGTACCTTATATATCAATAGCACAAAAAACTACGTACCCTAAAACTTAACTTTTATTACAAAAACCGTAGGCCAAAGTATATAAAACCGCCACAAGGAGTGGCTACAGACAGAAAAAAGATAATGGAAGAGTACCTAGACAGAACCGGGTCTCTGAAAACTAGTATACCCTACATATATCCACAAAATTCTGTCCCTACAGAATGCCCTAACCAACCCCGGTGGTGGACTGCCCAGTAATTCGTCCCTAAGGAGGCAGGGCAAAGAAAGAATGGTGCAACCTTCACCAAAGGCTACTAGAACCGCAAACTGCTGTTCAAAAACAATCAACAAACAAATAAGTCTCGGGAGCAATGTAGATGAATGTAAATTGCCGTCCCTCTATTATGATAACCGTCTCAATGCGTTTCTTTAGCAATAGTCGCAAATTCCTCAGGGGACCATCAGGTAAGAAAAAAAAATGAACTATCACAAGGAAAATATCAAAAGAGTGTCTGAAAACATCATTAGCTTGTGAATTACCACCTACAAAGGAAAATAAGTTGTACTTATCAAATTGCAGTGATCAATCTCCTCCGTCTCCACGGTAGGTGTACCGGAGATCAAGTAATATCTCTACAGCGGGTACGCCGGAGATAGGAGCAGTTGGCCTCAACAGCACCCACCGGAGCTCACATCTCAACAGCCAGTGCGCCGGAGATAGAAAGCAGTCAGCCACATAGCAGACGCCGGAGTTCAACAGTGAAAGCCGGAGCACATGATGAGCGCCCGTTCAAGCAGTCAAAATAGGTTAAAATAGCCTGCAATAATCTGTCTCGGCACACCCCCCCCCCGGGGTCATGTGATGGTCACGTGATCCATCCCGACCAATGCGAGAGACCACGTGACCTACAGGTCCTGAAAGGACACTGAATGCAAACCCGGCATCGCATGGAGGTGTGTCCAAGACGTCACACACTAGGCGGAACTGACAAGGCCGATCATCAGCCTCCGCACTTTAGGTTCTTAATACTAGTACATTCATCAGTGGTTTTGAAGATGAATATATCGCCCCCTAAATCCACGATTATTCAAGCGGCCTTAGAAGAGCTTATAGCAGGTGGACCTAATAGACTAGCATGAAAGAGTTATCAATATAAGGTTAGCTTCAGTCAAATGTGTAAAAAACCGTCCTTTCATTTTAATACTTCCGATTATATTCTGCATAAATGTAATCCAAAGTAGCGACTTTAGTTCGGATTACATTTTATTCACTTAAATGTAATCGAAAGTAGCAACCTTAGTTCCAAAGAGATTCACATGGATATAGTCAAAAATAGCGATTTTGTGTTCTAAGGAGATTCATCCAAAGGGGCATGAAACATACACATACCTATATAAGCCTATGTATACCCATAGGTCTTACATATATATTAAATCGCACAGGAAAAATACCCATCCAAAATTATATAACTAACATTACCAAAGAATATAAATGTATCAACATGATCTCCCATAAATAACTAGAAGATCCTGCACATGGGAATGGTTATATATATATGGCATGGTACCAGGTGTGAAGGGGGTAGACTGAGGAAACAATACTTATGAACAGAGTCCATAACGGTAAATAAAAGATCCTACCCACAGCCATGATTGTATACGTGGCATAGTGGCATGTATCGAAAGAGGTAGACTGGGATAATCAACCGATTTAATTTCACTGGAAACTAGGTGAATAGGTGTAGTTACGTACTAGAGAAGTGTCAATGAAATCATCTGGTGGAAAAAGATTTTAGGATGTAATCTCTGGTGGAAAAAGATTTTTAGACGTAACATCCGAACCGTAACTGTTCATTCAGTCCCTTAGGGACAGATGTACGCAATATATAAATCCACCAGGTTTCTCTTTGCAGCACCTTCTTTTCCCAGTCACCTCCACGTTTTAATGGTAGAACAAAGTCAATCCCCAAAAATCGGACCTTAGAAAAATCTCCCGCATGTGCACTAAACACATGTGTCGCACATGTGTCTCTCTTTGATTTCTCAAATCTCCCAAATGTTCTCCAATCCGTCTGCGTAGTTCACACGTCGTTTTACCGACATATTGTAGACCACACAGACATGTCGCCAGATAGATCACCCCTTTTGAGCGACAATTTATAAAATGTCGGATACAGTATCTCCTCCCTGTAACTGTGCTTTGAAACATTTTACTCTGTGTCAGGAATCCGCATGCCGCACAACCACTACAACGGTAACAACCAGTCACCTTAGGAAGCCAGTTTTTATCCTCCTTTTGTGGTTCCAAGTAGTGGCTGTGGACCAGACGGTCCCGTAAGTTACGACCCCTGCGATATGTAATCTGAGCCTGCGTACTAACCACCTTCCTAATGTCTGGATCCATTCTTAATGTGTCCCAATGTTTATTGAGGATGTCTCTCACCTCCTTAGCTGCGACATCAAAGGTGCCGATCAAACGGACAAGGTCTGTTTTTTTAGGTTTCGGATGTAACAATTCTGTTCGTTTACTGTTACAGGCCTTTTTATATGCCTCCCTCAAGACTGAATCTGGATAGCCCCTATCTCTGAGGCGCCTACGTAGGTCATCTGCCTGGGCCTGAAAATCCGTCTCATCTGAACAGTTTCTCCTCATTCTCAAATACTGTCCGATGGGTATGCCCCTCTTCAGGGATAACGGATGATGACTGCTCCAGTCTAAGAGCGAATTAGTCGCAGTGGTCGGACCCCTAGAAATCTCCACATCAAGAAAGGGTAATCTATCTCTCTGAAACTCGGCCGTGAATCGCATCCCAATCATGTTGTTATTAAGTTCTCTCAGAAAAGCATCAAAACCAATCTTATCCCCTTTCCATATCAAAAATACATCATCAATGTATCTGTACCAACAAACCACATTGTCAATGAAATTACTGGGATTGTCACAGAAAACTAGGGTCCTTTCCCACCAGCCCAGGAACAAGTTGGCATACGATGGGGCACAAGAACTCCCCATCGCCGTGCCCCTGAGTTGGTGGTAAAAGGACCCCCCAAAAACAAAAAAATTGGAGGTTAACATCTAAGAGTAGCAACACAAAATTATTATGTGATTCAAATTGGCATCCTCTTGTGCCTAAGAAGAAGCCTACCGCCTGCAAACCTAAGGTGTGGGGGATAGAGGAATACAAAGATTTCACATCGATGGACGCCAAACACATATCATCGTCAATCGTGATGTCTTCCAAATGGCCTAAAAGATCACTGGTGTCTCGTACATAAGACGGAAGTGCTTTGACAAATGGCGCCAGAATCTCATCAATGTAAATGCCTACATTCCTCGACATGCTGTTGGAACCAGCAACAATGGGACAACCTTTTAGCGGATTAGTCCCTTTGTGCACCTTAGGAAGGCTGTAGAAGGTTGCAACCGTAGGGTGCTTGTTAATCATAAAATCCCTCTCTTCTTTTGTGGTTAGTTCTCCCTTAAGTGCTTCATCCAAAATACCAACCAATTTCTTTTGATATGTCTCCGTAGGGTCAAATTTAAATTTTTCATATGTGTCACAGTCCTTTAAGATATCTAGACACATTTTTTTGTATTGTGTCGTTTCCAGTAGCACGATATTACCCTCTTTGTCGGAGGGTTTTATGGTGACACTGGAATCTTTCTCAAGATCACCTATGGCCGCCATCTCTTCTTTTGAACAATTAAATATCGTTTTTTTAATCACTAACTCCTCCAGATCCCGTGAGACCTGCGATACAAAAACGTCAATACAATTGGGATCCCCTTGTGGGGGCATTTTCGTACTTCTTAATTTTAAATTTGAAAAAGGACCTTTACCTAGTTGGGGGTCACTTGTACTTAGATCGTAGAGTAAACGTACGTCTTGTAAAATATCCACCGGGACACCCAACTCTTTGCTTTCCCGTTTGTTTTTTAGCGCAAAATATTTGCGCCAATGCAACTTGCGCGCAAAAAGGTAAAGGTCCTTGATCCAATCAAAAACATTAAAGACCGTAGTGGGGACAAATGACAAGCCTTTCTTTAAGATATTATTTTCAGCGACACTAAGGGACCTTTTAGTGAGGTTAATTATCTGACCGACGTCTCTTGTAAATGGGTTTTGGGTTGATTCCGATTCCGCAAGGGGTAATTTATTTCCTCCCCTAAAAAACGTTGATCACCGCTTTCTCGTTTATTTCTACCTCCCCTACCTCTCTGACGGCCTCTCCCTCTTCCTCTACTTCTATATGAACCCTCCCTGTCACTTTTGGAGGCTTCTGTGTCACTAGATGTACGATCAGACTCTTGGGCCTTAATGGCACTTGAGCCTTGCCCTATAAAACTATAGACACGGTTCTCTTTAAAATCTTTAAGGTCTCGATTGAATTGTCGATGTTTTCTCTCTTTAATGTTATATTGGAATTTTTCAAGAGTAGTTTTAAGTTCTAACTCCTTTTTACAAAAGTCTGGTTCCTCTTTAAAAATTTGAGTAACCTCAATTTGTTCTTTCAGTTTGTCTTCCAACAGGTTCAGGTTGCTTCTTTCCTGTTCCAGCAAAAGATGCATAAAAGATAATGAAAATTCAGTGGCCTTGGTCTCCCACTTGTTCATTAATTCAGAAGTTCGACATCTTTTTGCAGGAAGGAGAGCAATCCTGAGTCCTCTAGGAACCAGCTGATTCTGGATATAACATTCAAGAGACCGTATCTCCCAACAAGATGTAATGTGTTCTTTATATGTTTTTGTCAATTCCTTAAATGATGATTTAAAGGATGGAGTATATTTTTTCTGCGTCAAAGTTTTTTCTGAAAAAACATCATCTGCATCAGCCAACCATTGTTTCTTATCTACCGCAGTCGACAGGAAACCTGCCATGTCTCAAAAAACTGAAAAAATCACCAATACTACAAGAGCAATAGTTACCTTATATATCAATAGCACAAAAAACTACGTACCCTAAAACTTAACTTTTATTACAAAAACCGTAGGCCAAAGTATATAAAACCGCCACAAGGAGTGGCTACAGACAGAAAAAAGATAATGGAAGAGTACCTAGACAGAACCGGGTCCCTGAAAACTAGTAAACCCTACATATATCCACAAAATTCTGTCCCTACAGAATGCCCTAACCAACCCCGGTGGTGGACTGCCCAGTAATTCGTCCCTAAGGAGGCAGGGCAAAGAAAGAATGGTGCAACCTTCACCAAAGGCTACTAGAACCGCAAACTGCTGTTCAAAAGAAGAGATGGCGGCCATAGGTGATCTTGAGAAAGATTCCAGTGTCACCATAAAACCCTCCGACAAAGGGGGTAATATCGTGCTACTGGAAACGACACAATACAAAAAAATGTGTCTAGATATCTTAAAGGACTGTGACACATATGAAAAATTTAAATTTGACCCTACGGAGACATATCAAAAGAAATTGGTTGGTATTTTGGATGAAGCACTTAAGTGAGAACTAACCACAAAAGAAGAGAGGGATTTTATGATTAACAAGCACCCTACGGTAGCAACCTTCTACAGCCTTCCTAAGGTGCACAAAGGGACTAATCCGCTAAAAGGTCGTCCCATTGTTGCTGGTTCCAACAGCATGTCGAGGAATGTAGGCATTTACATTGATGAGATTCTGGCGCCATTTGTCAAAGCACTTCCGTCTTATGTACGAGACACCAGTGATCTTTTAGGCCATTTGGAAGACATCACGATTGACGATGATATGTGTTTGGCGTCCATCGATGTGGAATCTTTGTATTCCTCTATCCCCCACACCTTAGGTCTGCAGGCGGTAGGCTTCTTCTTAGGCACAAGAGGATGCCAATTTGAATCACATAATAATTTTGTGTTGCTACTCTTAGACTTCATGTTAACCTCCAATTTTTTTGTTTTTGGGGGGTCCTTTTACCACCAACTCAGGGGCACGGCGATGGGGAGTTCTTGTGTCCCATCATATGCCAACTTGTTCCTGGGCTGGTGGGAAAGGACCCTAGTTTTCTGTGACAATCCCAGTAATTTCATTGACAATGTGGTTTGTTGGTACAGATACATTGATGATGTATTTTTGATATGGAAAGGGGATAAGATTGGTTTTGATGCTTTTCTGAGAGAACTTAATAACAACATGATTGGGATGCGATTCACGGCCGAGTTTCAGAGAGATAGATTACCCTTTCTTGACGTGGAGATTTCTAGGGGTCCGATCGATCTTTTAAACACCAGGACATATCGAAAAACCCACTGCGACTAATTAGCTCTTAGACTGGAGCAGTCATCATCCGTTATCCCTGAAGAGGGGCATACCCATCGGACAGTATTTGAGAATGAGGAGAAACTGTTCAGATGAGACGGATTTTCAGGCCCAGGCAGATGACCTACGTAGGCGCCTCAGAGATAGGGGCTATCCAGATTCAGTCTTGAGGGAGGCATATAAAAAGGCCTGTAACAGTAAACGAACAGAATTGTTACGTCCGAAACCTAAAAAAACAGAAGAAAACCTTGTCCGTTTGATCGGCACCTTTGATGTCGCAGCTAAGGAGGTGAGAGACATCCTCAATAAACATTGGGACACATTAAGAATGGATCCAGACATTAGGAAGGTGGTTAGTACGCAGGCTCAGATTACATATCGCAGGGGTCGTAACTTAGTTATCCTAAGCCAGTTATCCATCCACAGACAGCTGTTTCCCCCGTCACATCCTTAAAGCTTGTAATACAGCGGGATCTTGAAATAGGGGCCACTTAATATGGTGGATTTGGTGATCTCTGTAATGGAGACACCCCTTTGCACTGGTTTTCCTTCCTTTGAGGGATATCTGGCTTTCATTGTGTTGTAGACCCAATACTGGGGCTCGACATTTATTTGGCATATTACTGTTTCCCAGGGAGCTTTGCAATTTGGATTGCTGTGTTGAGACTCTTAACTGAGGCTCCGCAGTGTTTTTGTGGCTGGTCTCCCTGATATCAGCTATTTTTTTGTTTAACCAAACATTAAGTTAAGGGTGCCAATAATCCTGTCCAGCCCATTTTCAGAGCCCGGCGCGACACCATGTCCAACCAGCTTTCCTTTCTTCCCTCTCCGGCCCAGCTCCAACACACACAAAGGGAACAAACACGTGCACAGCAAAACATGTGCCACTGCAACACTCCTCCGTGAGAAACACTCCACTCTCCCGAAAAACCCCAGGGGTGCCAACATCCACGGCCATGACCATACATACACATGCACACGCATAAACAGTATCATATAAAAGTATTAAAAATTATAATTTTTTTCTCTCTATTTACCATAAGGAAATCGACAATCTCAAGTCTCTAAAGATTTATTTCAAAAGCTTCATTCAAACCGTTAGGATTGAGGCAATTTAGTTTGAAAATCCAAAACATTTCGCGTTTGCGAAGGGTCTGAATGACATTACGGCAGCTGTTGTTTACTTGTTCGATGGGTGTGACCTTAAAGCCAAAAAAACACCCATTGTGATGCTCTGCTGCATGGCGAGGTACACTATGCTGTAAAAATTTCTTTTTTACATTTGATCTATGTTTATTAAGCCTGTTGCGTAGCGTTTGGATAGTGCGACCTACATATTGTAGGATGCTAGGGCATTTCAGCAGGTAAATAACATTCTGGGAACCGCAGCTGAGATGGTTTTTTATGGGAAAAGAATCCCCAGTGGATTTGCTGCAAAAGAAAGATATGGTACTGATGGTCACACAACACAAACACCTGGATAGGTTGCATTTATAACTCCCTGTCGGTCTTGAGACTAGGTCACTCACAGTCAATTTCACATGCTGTGGAGGTGTGGCTCTAAGTCTACTGGGGGCCAGAATATTCTTAAGGGTTTGGGCCCTCCTGAAGGTTAGTCGGGGTTGTCCTGGTAACATTTGTTTCAAATGGGGGTCCCTTTTTAATATATGCCAATGTTGGGACAATATATTTCTAATGGCATTATGGTTAGTACCAAATGTCGTCAGAAAGTTCATACTGAAACGATCATTAGTGGCTTTTGTTTTTCTACTCTTAGTAAGACATATATTCTGGGATAGACCCCTGACCCTTTCATATGCGGCTTCAATGATCTTCGGGGGGTATCCTTTTTTCAAAAAGTTGTCACGAATAGTTTCACTTTGGCAAATAAAGTCCTTATCAAGGGAACAATTGCGTCTTACTCTTTTGAATTGGCTAAAGGGGATATTCACCTTCCATTTTTTATAGTGAGTGCTGGAATAGTCCAAATAACTATTACAATACACCTTTTTGAAAAAGGTGCGCGTGATAAATTGCCTTTCCAACAGCCTCTAATTCTAGATCAAGATATTCGATCTTGAGGCGGTTGGATGTCCCCACCAGATTTATACCCCAATCAGTAGATTTAATTTCTTTAAAAAACGAGGTGATGGAGGTATCATCACCACTCCAAATGAGGATCAAATCATCTATGTATCTACGGTAGAAGATGATGTTGTCAGTCCAATACCTAGACCCATAGATGTATTGATCCTCAAACCGCCCCATAAATAAAGTTGCGAAACTAGGCGCAAATTTTGTCCCCATTGCGGTTCCCTTCCTCTGAAGGAAAAGTGAACCCTCAAAGGTGAATACATTATGTGTCAGTATAAACCTAATGCAATCCTGTACAAAAACTCTTTGCTCATCAGGTAATAGGGGATCATTGTCTAAATAGCATTTTATACATTCAATTCCCTTGGTGTGTGGGATATTGGAATACAGAGCTGTCACATCTAGGGTGACCCAGTTGTATGTATTCTTCCATTCTATATCTTTTATGGATTGTATTAAGGCTGTGGAATCCCTTAAATATGAGGGTAGTGTGGTGACATATTTTTGTAACAACACATCCACATATTTTGAAAGGTTACAGGTAGGGGAGGAGACACCTGAAATGATCGGTCGCCCCGGTGGGTTCTTCGCATCCTTGTGGATCTTGGGTAAGTGATAAAACAATGCTGTTACCGGATCAGATATTAAAATTAATTCTTTCTCTTTTTTATTAAGTATATGGGATGCTGATTCAATTAGGCCCTTAAACTCTAAAGTGTGCAGCTCAGTGGGATCCGTGTCTAAGGGTAAATAGTAATCTGTATCTGACAGAATGCGGAGTGCCTCCTTGGTGTAAGTCTCCCTATCCTGGATCACCACTCCCCCTCCGTTATCCGCACTGCGGATAACAATATCTAAATTGTTTTGGAGCTGTTTGACTGCTGTCTTCTCTTTCTTACTAAGATTGTGACTACAGATTGGTTTTTGGTGTAACCTCCGAAAATCGTCCATAACTACATTGTAAAAAGTATCAATGAAATTCCCCTTGCATTGTATGGGGTAGTATTTAGAAGGTGGTTTGAGCCCTGTATGCATAAAATCATGGCTCTGAATATCTGGAACGACTTCCGAATCCAGACTAGCCTTCGGTTTGGCGGATTTCTCCAAAATTCCAAAGTGTTAGAGTTAGCTTCCTAGTGAAATTATGTAAGTCTAAACACAAATAAAAGCCCTTAATGGATGCAGAAGGACAAAAAGACAGGCCTTTAGATAAGAGTGATGTTTCTTCAGAGGCCAAAATATGTTTGGACAGATTGAAAATTTTGATCTCCTGTGGAAAAGGGGCACTATGAGCTATATTCTCCTTTTTGCTTTTGCCCCCTCTGCATCCTCTCCTATATTTTTTTTTTTGAGGCTCTTGGGCCCAAAGGGTGAAAGTAGTTGTTTATCGCCACTGTATTCTGGCCCTTTAGGACCGGATAGGTCATGACAGGATTTAGGATAGGAGATAAAAAAGAAGAAGAAGATGAGGAGGAAGGACCAGTGGTGGAATAAGCAGTATTATCTAACGGATCAATGAGTCCTGGAACCGTCTGTATTGTACTGACCTGTATTGCTAGACCTGAGGGGCTAGTATTGAAAGGTGCTGAGGATTGGGGAGGTGAAACATCATGAATAGTAAGAAGAGAGTGTGCTTCTAAATCAATAGAGGAGGCTGGTGATAATGGAGGTGGTGGATGGTGTATGGAGCCTGGGTGGGGGAGGGAGACCTGGGGATAGGACCTAAGGGGAGTACTACTCATGACAGATTCGTTTTGGGGAGAGGCGGTCTTGGGCCCTCGGGGTATGCATGGTTTTAATTATGTTAGGCAGTAATGCATTTCAATGCCATGGGTTCCATATAGTAAAATTAGGTGACATTCCCTTTAATAGGGTTGATCCTGGTGACAGATACTCTTTAACACTATAAATCTTTAAACTGAAGCCACTTTGTAAATTAGTGATATTGAAAAAGATATTACTACCACGGGGGAGGGGGACAATGCTGGCATTATAACATAGGGGAGGGAAACTGCGGCATGCTGTTCAGTGAATACACGTCAGGCACTCATCGGATTCACTGTCTAGATTTCTTGGGCAGTCAGGGACACTTTAACAACGTTGAATGTTCATAGGACAGGCAGTAAAATAAAAAATATTACAAAAACTTGATCAATAAAAATAAAACAAGGGAAAAGTGAAGTAAATCATTAGCATAATTGTGAGCACAGCTTTATTCCAATCTAGAACTACTGTTTTATGGACCACCCTCAACATACAGTCCCATTCTGCACATCTCTACTCCACAATGTACAGTGCCATGTAAATAACCTTACTGCCCTCCCTTCAGACCCCTCCAACATACAGTCCCATGTAAATAGCATCACTCCCCTCTCTTCAGCCCCTGTTACATACAGGCCAGTGTAAATAACACCCCTCCCTTCAGCCCTAACATACAGTCCCATGTAAATAACATCACTCCCCTCTCTTCAACCCCCGTAACATACAGTCCCATGTAAATAACATCACTCCCCTCTCTTCAACCCCCGTAACATACAGTCCCATGTAAATAACATTACATTACATTACATTACTCCTCCCTCTTCAGCCACCTCCAATATACAGTCCCATGTAAAAAGCATCACTCCCTTCTCTTCAGCCTTCTGGAATATACAGTCCCATAGAAATAACATCACTCCCCTCTCCTCAGCCGCTGTAACATTCAGTCCCATGTAAATAACATCATTCTCCTCTCTTCAGCCCCGTAACATTCAGTTCCATGTAAATAACATCACTTCCTCTCTTCAGCTCCTGTAACATGCAGTCCCATATAAATAACATCACTCCCCTCTCTTCAGCCCCCGAAACATTTAGTCCCATGTAAATAACATTACTCCCTCTCTTCAGCCCCTGTAACACACAACACCGTGTAAATAACATCACTCTTCACTCTCCAGTGGTAAAGACTAAATACTATGCTCCAGAAGGACCTGTTAACTGCATTTAGTCACAACCATTTCTGCACTGGCTAGAACTAAATACATGTCTGTCTTCTCCAAGCAACACAAATGATGAAGTATGGGAGCTGTACTAGCTCAAAACAAGGAGACCCACTGTGTGTGCACCAAAGGGAACCCTTTGCAAGGCCATGGGTTGCTGATAGGGTTGAGTGAACCCGAACTGTAAAGTTCGGGTTCATACCAAACATTACGGGTTCGTTGTTCGGCATTTTCTTCCCTCTTTTAGAAAGGCTGCAGGGCAGCCAATCAACAAGCATTTCACTGCTTTACCCTAAGAAGCCATCACAGCCATGCCTACTATTGGCTTGGCTGTGATTGGCTAAGTGCAGCATGTGACCCATCCTCTATTTAAGCTGGAAGCGCGTAGCGCCGCACTTCACTCTGCTGCTCTTAGTGTAGGGACAGGTTGCTGCTGGTGCTCTCAGGGAAAAATTAGGGAAGAAATCTGTTGAACTTGGTGGTGTTAACTCTTACAACTACAGCAATTATTGAGGGTGCTATGCTACATATTTGTACCCAGCCCTGAGCCCAGTGATATTGCAAAATAATTTTTAATCCATCTGTTACTGAGGTGGGGGTCGGCAGCCATTTTAGCAACTTGGAACTGCATGTGACCTGCATGTGTGCCAGCATGCCAGGTACATCAGACTAATTATTTTTTGGTAGCTCAGTGGAGGAAAAATGTATTTTTTCTAGCAGGTCAAGTCCCCCTACATTACCTATTTTAACATTTTGCAGTGACATAGTGCATTTCTGGAGTTGCTGTAATAAACCCGTACTGTCGTACCACAGAGCACGTTTGCATACACCCCTGAAAAACCTGTTTTATAATTTTGAAGTGACAGTGAATTTCTGTAGTTGCTGTAATAAACTCGTACTGTCGTACCACAGAGCACATTTGCATACACCGCTGAAAAACCTGTTTTATAATTTTGCGGTGACATAGTGCATTTCTGTAGTTGTAATAAACCCGTACTGTCATACCACAGAGCACGTTTGCATACACCACTGAAAAACCTATTTTAAAATTTTGCGGTGACATAGTGCATTTCTGTAGTTGCTGTAATAAACCCGTACTGTCATACCACAGAGCACGTTTGCATACACCACTAAAAAAACAATTTTAAAATTTTGCGGTGACATAGTGCTTTTCTGTAGTTGCTGTAATAAACCTGTACTGTCGTACCACAGAGCACGTTTGCATACACCACTGAAAAACCTATTTTAAAATTTTGCGGTGACATAGTGCATTTCTGTAGTTGCTGTAATAAACCAATACTGTCTTACCACAGACCACGTTTGTATACAGCGCTGAAAAACCTGTTTTATAATTTTGAGGTAACACAGTGCATTTCTGTAGTTGCTGTAATAAACTCGTACTGTCGTACCACATAGCACGTTTGCATACACCGCTGAAAAACCTGTTTTATAATTTTGCGCTGACATAGTGCATTTCTGTAGTTGCTGTAATAAACCCGTACTGTCGTACCACAGAGCACGTTTGCATACACCACTAAAAAAACTATTTTAAAATTTTGCGGTGACATAGTGCATTTCTGTAGTTGCTGTAATAAACCCGTACTGTCGTACCACAGAGCATGTTTGCATACACCACTGAAAAACCTGTTTTATAATTTTGAGGTGACATAGAGCATTTCTGTAGTTGCTGTAATAAACCCGTACTGTCGTACCACAGAGCACGTTTGTATACAACGCTGAAAAACCTATTTTAAAATTTTGCGGTGAAAAACCGCATTTCTGTAGTTGGGTTAATAAACCCGTACTGTTGTGCCACAGAGCACGTTTGTATACAACGCTGAAAAACCTGTTTTATCCTTTTTGGGGTGACATACTGCATTTCTGTAGTTGGGTTAATAAACCCGTACTGTTGTGCTACAGATCACGTTTGCATAAAATGCTGAAAAACCTGTTTTATAATTTTGAGGTGACATACTGCATTTCTGTAGTTTGTTGCAATAAACACTGGTTTTGTGCTACATAGCAGATATGAGGCCTACCCTGTATTTAAGTCATTTTAAGTAACCTGTGGACCTCCGCATTTACATAGTTGGTTGCAAAAACAAGGGTTTTGTGGCAGATAGCACATTAGCCATGTACGCTGCATTTATGACAATCAAATTAAGCCGTTAACCTCTGCTGTTACATTGTTGGTTTGAAAAATCTAATTTTTGTTGATAGTGAAGTAATTGTATTGAATTGCTCCTTTACAATGTTGTGTGACTTAAAGAAGTGTATTTTGTTTATGACACGGGCACTGCCTTACTGTTAGTGAACTTAATTGTTGACTTTTGGCAGTTAAATTGACAACTGAGATAAACCATCTGTTAGTCTGTGAGTGAACGCAAATAATGAGCAGAACATCAAAAAAGGGACGTGGACATGGTCGTGGTGGTGTTGGTGGAGCTCCTGTTGCTGGGAGAGGACGTGTCCATTCTGCGCCAGATACAGGTCCAAGTGAAACACCTTCCTCAGGTGCGAGTAGGCGACAGAACCTGCAGCATTATTTGGTAGGCCCGAAGGCCGCTCTACGGATGGTGAGGCCAGAACAAGTACAGGCAATAGTAGATTGGGTGGCTGACAGTGGCGCCAGTTCCTTCACAGTATCTCCCACCCAGTCATCTGCAGAAAGCTCAGAGTTGGCACCTGCAGCCCATGCCCATCCGTCTTTCACCTCACCCCCTTGCAAAGCAGTCAAGTTGTCTGAGCTCAAAGTCATGCAGCAGACTCTTATGCTTTTTGATGACTCTGCTGGCAGGGTTTCCCCGGGCCATCCACTAGTGATGAGCAGGAGGTGCCATATTCAATTTTGCGATATTTCGCGAATATTCGATTGAATATTCGTCAATATATTCATCAAAATCGAATATTCGTCATTCTATATATTGCAGATGTTACGCGAATTTATATTCGCATTGCGAATTAAACTTAGAGCTGAGTTCCTAATGGTTATATTGCTACAACATAACAAAGAAAACGAGGATTGAGAATATCACGAATTCACGAATTTAGCACTATATTCTCAATCTTCGTTATATTCTAGCAATACAACCATTAGGAACTCAGCTCTAAGTTTAAATCGCGAAGCGAATATATACTCGCATTGTGCATTCAACTTAGAGCTGAGTTCCTAATGGTTGTATTGCTAGAATATAACGAAGATTGAGAATATAGTGCTATATTCGTGAATTCGTCATCTTCGTTATATTCTAGCAATACAACCATTAGGAACTCAGCTCTAAGTTGAATGCGCAATGCGAGTATATGTTTGCTTAGCGAATTAAACTTAGAGCTGAGTTCCTAATGGTTGTTGCTATAATATAACGAAGATTGAGTATATAGTGCTATATTTGTGAATTCGTGATATTCGTCATCTTCGTTATATTCTAGCAATACAACCATTAGGAACCCAGCTCTAAGTTTAATTCGCAATGCGAGTAATTTATGTTATATTAATCCCATTGCGATTACAACTTAGTCAAATCTGTGAGATCGTGATTCTCACATCTGACAGTACATTTTAGCATGAAGGCGTTCCCATGCACACAAGAAATCAGCAGAAGCGGCAACGGGCATTGAATGGAGTGGACAGGGAGCCAGGAATCCTCCGGACAGGTAAGAACAGCTTTTGGGAAGTGGGAAGACAACCAGAGAGCAACAATGAATAACAACTTAAAAAAAAAAAAAAAAAAAAGAATATTCGAAATAGCGAATATATAGCGCTATATTCGCGAATTAGTAAAGTGCCGATATTCGCAAAAAAAATTTGCTATTCGAATATTCGCGCTCAACACTACCATCCACATAGCCCTGCCCCAGAATTGGAAGACATTGAATGCACTGATGCCACTTATGTTGCAGGATGAGGACATGGGAATACCACCGCAGCACGTCTCTGATGATGACGAAACACAGGTGCGAACTGCTGTGGCATTCTGCAGTGTGTAGACGGACGAGGAGGGCAGGGGTCAAGAATGGGTGGATGATGATGTGGAGGACGATGAGGTCCTAGACCCCGACTGGACTTAAGTTCATGCTAGTGACATGTGCAGTTCTGAGGAAGAGGTGGTGGTTGTACAAAGACAACAGCACAGCAAAAGAGGGAGCAGGCTGCAAAAGCGGAGCGGCCGTCTCCGAGACAGTACGCCTGCTATTGCCCACTGCACCCAGGGACCTAGCACAACAAAACCAGCTCCAAGGAGTTCATTGGCGTGGAAGTTTTTCAGACAATGTCCTGACGGCAAGATACGAGTGGTTTGAACGTTGAGCCATCAAAGCGAGTCATAAATGTTCTAAATCTGAGCACAACCTGCATGACAGGCATCTACATGCAAAGCACGAACTGCAGTGGAGTAAACACCTTAAAAACCAAGAAAGTTCTCATGATCCTCCTGCTTCCTCTTCTGCTGCTGTCTCTGCCTCTTCCTCCACCTCTGGAGTCACAGTGGCACCTGCCACCCAGCAAATAGAGGATGCGCCACCATCTCCGTCATCATCACCAAGCATCTCCACCATGTCACACGCAAGCGTTCAGCTTTCCATCTCCCAAACACTGGAGAGAAAGAGAAAATATCCACCTACCCACCCTCGATCCATGGTCCTGAATGCCAGCATTTCAAAATGACTGGCCTTTGAAATGCTGTCATTCCGTCTGGTTGAGACGGACTGTTTTAAACAGCTGATGGCGGTGGCTGTCCTACAGTACGTCGTTCCCAGCCGCCACTACTTTTCCAGGCGAGCCGTCCCTTCTCTGCACAACCAAGTGGAGGATAAAATCAAGTGTGCACTGAGCAACACCATCTGTGGCAAGGTCCACATAACCACAGATACATGGACCAGTAAGCACGGGCAGGGATGCTATATCTCCCTAACTACACACTGGGTAAATGTAGTGGTGGCTGGGTCCCGAGGCGGATAGCGGTTTGGTGCATGTCCTTCCACCACCAAGGATCACAGGGCATTATTCATTGCCTCCTGTTGCCTCCTCCTCCTACTCAGATTCCTCCTCCTCCTCTTCTACCACCTCCTCATCCGGTCAGCGAAAGACCTTCACCAACTTCAGCACAGCCAGGGGTAAACGTCAGCAGGCGGTATTAAAACTAATGTGTTTGGGGGACAAACCCCACACCGCACAGAAGCTGTAGAGGAGCATAGAAGAACAGACCGATGAGTGGTTGCTGCCAGTGAGCCTCAAGCTCGGCCTGGTGGTGTGCGATAATGGGCGAAATCTCGTAGCAGCTCTGGGACTAGCCAGTTTGAATCACATTCCTTGCTGGCGCATGTGCTGAATTCGGTGGTGCAGAAATTCCTTAAAAACTACCCAGACATTTATTAGAGCTGCTGCAGAAAGTGCGGTCCATCTCTGGGCACTTTCGGCATTCTGACCCTGCTGCTGCTCGCCTGTCTTCGCTGCAGCGTAACTTCGGCCTTCGCGCTCACCGCCTCATATGCGACGTGCCCACCAGCTGGAACTCCACCTTGCATTTGCTGGAGAGACTGTGCGAGTTTCAGCTGCAGCACACATGGGTAAGTCGCTGTGCGGAACAGCACCACTTCACCACCAATGAGAGAGCCTCCATGCGAGACCTGTGTGCCTTGTTGCGGTGTTTCGAGTACTCAACCAACTTGGCCAGTTCCGATGACACCCATCTTAGCATTACAATACCACTTCTGTGTCTCCTTTAAAAAACACTTAGGGTGATGATGGAAGAAGATGTGGTAGAGGAGGAAGAGGGGGCATTTCACAGGGTTTCAGGCCAGTCATTCAGAAGTGGCCCAGAGGGTGAGCTCCTGCACCAACAGAGGCCAGGTACACATGGAGCCAACCAGGGCACAGTTCTGGAGGACGAGGAGGATGAGGTAGAGGAGCACAGCAGGGTGGCACCCAACGCAGCTCATGGCCATCACTGGAGCATGGCTGGGGGGATACGGAGGACACAGATGATACACCACCTACAGAGGACAGCTTATCCTTACCTCTGGGCAGCCTGGCACACATGAGCGACTACATGCTGCAGTGCCTGCACAAAGACCGCAGAGTTACCCACATTTTAACTTGTGCTGACTACTGTGTTGCCACCCTGCTGGATCCCCGTTATAAAGACAACGTGCCGTCCTTAATTCCCTCGCTAAGCGTGATAGGAAGATGCGCGACTACAAGCGTGCGCTGGTAGACACGGTCCTAAAGGTATTCCCAATTGACACTGGGGGACAAGTGGAAGCACAAGGCCAAGGCAGAGGCGGAGGTTGCCCTTTATGCCTTGGAGGTGCTGGCCTGCCCAGCAGCCAGTGTATTGTCTGAACGTGTATTTAGCACAGCAGGGGGTGTAATTACAGTCAAACACGCAGCCATCTGTTCACATCCAACGTGGAAAAGCTCACGTTCATTAAAATGAACCAGCTTGGATCCCACAAGACTTGTCTGTACCTTGTGCAGAATAGACATTTATACCCGCCTCAACCATACATTCTTTACTCAAGTGCACTTATTCTTTGATTTCTTTTCTTTATTTGCCCCCATTATTTTGGGGGCGACCCCAATAAAAAAAAAAAAAAAAAAAAAACATTGTTAGCTAGCTACTTTCTCCTCCTCCTCCATCGCCGCTTCAACCTACAACACACCACATTCACCGCCTCCTCAACCTCCGACTCCACATCCACCTCCTCCTCCGAGATGCAGGTTAATAATTTTTAATTTTTATTTATTTTATTTTAAGTTATTTCCTTATCTACAATTGTTTGCAGAGCACTTGCCATGCTCTTAAGCACATTCTGCTGCCTTTTGCAGCTCTCTAGCCCTTTTTAGTGCCCAAAAGTTCGGGTCCCCATTGACTTCAATAGGGTCCGGGTTCTGGGTCAAGTTCGGGTTAAGTTCGGATCCCGAACCGGAACTTTTTTGTGAAGTTCGGCCGAACCCGTCGAACCCGAGCTTCCAGGTGTCCGCTCAACTTTAGTTGCTGACATAGGAAGACTGAAGCCGTGTGGCAGTGTCTACTGTGCTGTATACAACCGCAGACCCCTCACCTATCACTACGCCGGACGCCTGGCCTGCTCATCGCTATTTCATTGCGCCTGAAGTGTCCCTGTAATGAGTACTTCTCGCTGTATGTTCAGTGGGAATTCTCTCATGGAGAGCAGATCTCTGAAAATACAGGAGTCACTGTAGCCCCTGCAATGAATGTCCTATCCAAAGAGCTAATGAATGATCAAGATTAGTGATGAGCGAGCATGCTTTATTCGGCCGAGCACCACGTGTATTCGTCGCATTGCTCGAGTCTCCTCTACGCACATTTGGCGCCTTCTAAGCAGCCAATGAAGGTCCAGGTAAGTAAATCCCCTCAGTGTAAGGCTATAGCCATGTTAGCTGTAAGCCTTACACTGATTGGCTGGCCGGAACACGTGATACCATTTCATATAGGAGCTGAGGTCCGGCGCTCGGCTCGTTCAGCGTCAGGGAGAGCAGACAGCAGGCAGGGACAGATAGTGTTTTGCTCTAAACTTACTGATTTCACTCCAAAAACCTTATTGAAAGACCTAACGGTCATTTTAAGGACTAGAATGTGTGCTTGACAGCAGTACAGCACCATTTATTTATTTTTTTAAGAAGGGGTTTGCTTCAGCACTATCAGGGACAGGCGTCACCAAGAAGGGACAGATAGTGCAGGGCTTGAAAATCTCTTTTTTAACTACTAAAAGACAGAAAGATTTCCAATTAGTGACATCTACAATACGCCATCATTAACCACCTCAGGACCGCCTAACGAACGGATGCGTCCGGCGGGCGGTCCTCTTTCTCTGGGTCGACGCATCGGCGCGTCATCTCGCGAGACACGAGATCACGCGCTGATGCCGCCGCGCATGCGAACTGCGCGGCGGTAAAAAGTTCATGAAGGAGTTGGTCATCAGCCTGCCAGCCAATGATCATCGCTGGCAGGCTGATGACGTTTAAAAAAAACGAATCACAAGCCGTCTAACACATTATATTTATAAATATAATGTGTTAAATGGCTTCTGTGCTCTCTGCTGGGTCCTTTTCGTCGGTTGGACCCAGGAGAGAGCACATGTGACTGTAAGTACACCAAGCACTACATACTTAGCCCCAGATCACCCCCCATCACCCCAATTAACCCCTTGATCACCCCTTTCAATCACCTGTCAATCACTAGTGAAAGGGAAAAAAGTGATCAGTGTAAACTGTCACTTTTTTTTTCACTAGTATTGACTGTTAGGTTTAGTTTAGTTTAGGCCCCTTTGGTAGGTAGTTAGCTTCCAGCCCACCGCACCACAGTCACCGATTCGCTGATTAGCGTAGCGCTAATCAGCATTTGTACTTTTATGGTATCTGTAAGTGATCAGAACTGATCACAGTCAGATCTATAATAGTATTAGTGTCACCTTAGTTCGCCCCCCACCCAAAACGCAGTGTTTGCCTGATCAGGCCTGATCGGTCGCCCACACGTGCGTTCACCCACGCCCACCCCGCCACAGTGACAAAAATTTTTTTTTTTTTTATCACTTCACAAGCGCTGCGGCAATAAAAAAATCTGTTTTGATCTTTTTTATCAATCGCAGCGGCTTCCTGTACTTTGCTAGCCTCCCATTTGTAAGACAGGCTTGCTCTTTTTCTTGGGTAGTCTCAGGGAATACCCCCTAAATTTAGTTATGCAAATGTCAAATAAGGGGTATTCCTCTGAAGAGGCCTACAGGATTCTGACCCAGTCGGATAAGGAATGTGATATGAACAGAATATGAACCTGTAGAAAGCAGTGGCAGTCTGACCCAAAGTTCGGACGAGGAGGTTATGGTCCCTGATAGCACCAGGTGTACCCAGCCCCGTGTCGCTAGACCACAGGTTGCGTAGGATACGTTTTAAGGGCAGCAGAGTGGGGCTGGCGCTGACGGATTACGTGGTGAGGCATACACCAGCAACGCAGCCCATCCTGGACCTACTACCAGCACTGCCGTAGAACATGGTGAAGTGGCGAGCACCAGAAGGGCAGTTGAAGCTGGTACGGTGGCACGTGCAATAGTTCCCCAGTCGCAGCCACCGCATAGACAGGCCCCTAGAGCACCTAGAATCCCTGAGGTTCTGGCAAACCCGGAATGGCAGCCCCCAACTTCAGCCGCACCATTAGATCCCCCTTTCACCGCCCAGTCAGGAGTTCAGGTGGCGACAGCTCTGATCGGATCGGCACTGGGGTTTTTTGAGCTGTTCTTCACTGCGGAGCTCTTTGACCTAGTCATGGCAGAAACAAATCGGTATGCCACTCAATTTATAACCGCCAACCCGGGAAGCTCTTATGCCCAGTCTTTCCGGTGGAAACCAGTCTAAGTTTCCGAATTTAAAACTTTTCTGGGCCTTCTCCTCAACATGGGCCTAACAAAAAAGCATGAATTGCGGTTATATTGGTCCACGAACCCAATTCCTCACATGCCCATGTACTCTGCTGCCAGGACACGATTTGAGACCATCCTGCGTTTCCTGCACTTTAGCGACTACACCACCTTCCGTCCCAGAGGCCCACAGCTTTTGACCGGCTCCACAAAATTCGGCCCCTCATAGACCACTTCAACCTGAAATTTGCAGATTTGTATACCCCCGCACAAAACATCTGCATAGAAGAGTTCCTGATACATTTTACCAGGCGCTTTTGCTTCAAACAGTACATCCCAAGCAAGCGCGCCCAGTATGGGGTCAAATTGTATAAGCTCTGTGAAAGGGCCACAGGCTATACACACAAATTTCGGATCTATGAGGGAAAAGATCAGACCCTGGAGCCGGTCAGTTGTCCTGACTACCTGGGAAGCAGTGGGAAGATAGTCTGGGACTTGGTGTCACCCTTATTCGGCAAGGGGTACCATCTTTATGTGGACAATTTTTACACAAGTGTGCCCCTCTTCAGGCATTTGTTCCTAGAACAGATTGGCTGCTGTGGCACCGCGCAACCTAGTCGCCGAGGCTTCCCCCAACGGTTCATTACCACCCGCCTTGCAAGGGGGGAGAGGGCTGCCTTGTGTAACGAAGAACTGCTCGCGGTGAAATGGAGAGCGTGACGTTTACATGCTCTCCTCCATTCACGCAGACACGACAATCCAAATTGAACGGGCAACCAGTGTCATTAAAAAGCCCCTCTCGGTCCACGACTATAATTTGCTCATGGGAGGGGTGGACTTCAATGACCAGATGTTGGCCCCATATTTGCTTTCCCGCAGGACCAGACGCTGTTATAAGAAGGTGTCTGTATATCTAATTCAATTGTATCCAGGAGGTTCTGTGGCCCCAACCACCAGTGTAGTGAGCCGTCTACACGAGCGATATTTCCCCAATGTCGTTGCTGTTACCTCAAACCAACCGCCACCCCGAAAAAGATGTCGTGTCTGTAGCAGGAGTGGAATAAGGCGTGACACCCGATATTTCTGTCCTGACTGCCCTGACCATCCTGCCCTATGCCTAGGGGAGTGTTTCCGGAAGTACCACACTCAGGTACACTTAGGGACCTAGGGATTGCAGGACACAGGTAGTTTTTACTCTCAGGATCTAGGGTCTCTCAGGATACTAGGTTTTGAGAGACCCTAACACATAGGGATGCTGGTGTGCTACAGCAGAAAAGTGAAACGGTAGAAACGTCTCCTTTCACTTGGGATAAAGTGCATAATGTACTTCGCACAATCTCTGTGTGATTTACACTTTACACATTGTCCCATGGGAAAGGAGAGGTTTCTGCTAGGAAAATAAAGAGTGAAATGGTAAAAAAAAAAAATTAAACAGGTAGCAAGAAAAAGAAATCTAAGAGTTATTTCAGGTTTTAAAAGTTTTATGATGTTCAGGTTTTTAAAAAAAGTTTTATGTTCAGGTTTTATAAAGTTTGTAACGTTCAAGTTTATGTTTTTTCTTCTTCTTTTTTTTTTCCCCCTAACCACCCTTTATTTTACAGGTAGACCAACGGACCAACCGACGAAAACACTGCAGCACTGATGTGCATTCTAAGAGAAGCATTGCACTGCTATCAGAAGACGGTGTATGCGGTGTATGAAGGTGAAGTCGGTGTATGCGGCGCTGCAAGGCGAGATTTCTCCTCTGCAGTACAGGTACGTTTGCCAAGGCATATGAGCTGAGGAGAGGTGTTGGAGTTCATATGCTTTGGCAAACACTTTGTATCAAAAATCTGGCAAAGATGTCTTCCCCCACAACGATCGATGTGAATGGAGAAATCACGTTTGCCAGGACATAGGAGCTGAAGTGGGTATGCATGTTTGGGCGGAGCCCCTATGTCCTGGCAATCGCCAGGCCCCTCTTTTTTTTCTTGCATATTTTTGGGCAGAGATTTTTTCATCCACATCGATCGATGCGAATGAAGAAATCCGTGCCGTTCATTTTTTCTTTCAGCCCAGAGGCTGAACGGAAAAAAAATCTCATTACCCGTATGCTCAATATAAGGAGAATAGCAGAAACTCCTAATGCTGGCCATACATCGAATGATTGCGGAGACCCTCAAATGCCAGAGCAGTACAAAAACCTCACATGTGACCCCAAGGTATTCGCTGAGGGGCATATTGAGTCCATGAAAGATAGAACTTTTTGTCACAAATTAGCGGAAAGGGAGACTTTGTGAGAAAAAACAAAAAAATCGAATTCGGCTAACTTGTGCCAAAAAAAAGAAAATCTACTATGAACTCGCCATGCCCCTCACAGAATTCCTTGGGGTGTCTTCTTTCTAAAATGGGGTCACATTTGGGGTATTTTAGGGGCCCTAAAGCGTGAGAAGAAAAATGTGTAAAAATGCCATCCTAAAAGGTACTCATTGGAATTAGGGCCCATTTGCGCATCTTGGCTGCAAAAAAGTGTCACACATGTGGTATCGCCGTACTCAGGAGAAGTAGGGCAATGTGTTTTGGCATGTATTTTTACATATACTCATGCTGGGTGAGAGAACTATCTCTGTAAATTGACAACTTTGTATAAAAAATGGAAAAAGTTAGTCATTTACAGAGATATTTTTCACACACAGTATGGGTATATGTAAAAATACACCCCAAAACACATTGCCCTACTTCTCCTGAGTACGGCGATACCACATGTGTGACACTTTTTTGCAGCCAAGATGCGCAAAGGAGCCCTAAATCCAATGAGTAACCTTAGGATTTCACAGGGCATTTTTACGCATTTGGATTCTCACGCTTTAGGGGCCCCTAAAATGCCAGGGCAGTATAAATACCCCACAAGTGACCCCAGATCGGAAAATAGACACCCTAAGGTATTCGCTGGTGGGCATAGTGAGTTCATGGAAGTTTTTATTTTTTTGTCACAAGTTAGCGGAAAATGAAATTTTTTGAAAAAAAAATCAATTTCCGCTAACTTGTGACAAAAAATAAAAACTTCAATGAACTCACTATGCCCCTTAGTGAATACCTTAGGGTGTCTACTTTCATAAATGGGGTCATTTATGGGGTGTTTCTACTGTCTGGTCATTGTAGTACCTCAGGAAACAGGACAGGTGCTCAGAAAGTCAAAGTGCGGAAATTCACATTTTTGCACCATAGTTTGTAAACGCTAGAACTTTTACCCAAACCAATACATATACACTTATTGCATTTTTTTTTTATCAAAGACATGTAGAACAATAAATTTAGAGAAAAATTTATAAAGAAAGTGAAAAATGTCATTTTTTTGCACAAATTTCGTCAAAAAAATGTCAGCAACAATGAAATACCACCAAATGAAAGCTCAATTAGTGAGAAAAAAAGGAGGTAAAATTCATTTGGGTGGTAAGTTGCATGACGGAGCAATAAATGGTAAAATTAGTGTAGTGCAGAATTGTAAAAAGTGGCCTGGTCATTAAGGTTGTTTAAGCTAGGGGGGCTGAGGTGGTTAAGCAGTGTGTTGGGCAGATATTATAAAAAGGGGCTTATTCACTACAGTGTGTCTGGTACTGAGATATACACTGCACCATCAGAGAAATTATTTGTTCTGGGGAAATTAACCTAACTTGTGCCACATCTGTGTGTGTGTTCAATCCACAACCGTTATATTAATTACTCCAGCAGAGAGTGATTTATATTTTGGCCATAGTTAACTAGTTTGGGCACATCTGTGTTTGTGTCTAGGCCGCAACCGCATATACAGTATTCCTGCAGAGAATACATTTTATTTGGGACAAATTTGTATACAATATAGAAGTACATCCGAATACAGTGTGTATTGTAAAAATTACATTATCTCTGGGCTAGTGTAGTGCCGAAAATCTGTATTTTCCTGTATCCAGTACCTTACTGGAAGCCAATACAGTGTGTATTGTAAAAATTACATTATCTCTGGGCTAGTGTAGTGCCGAAAATCTTTGTTTTTCTGTATTCAGTACCTTACTGGAAGCCAATACAGAGTGCATTGTAAAAATTACACTATCTCTGGGCTAGTGTAGGGCCAAAGATCTGTATTTCTCTGTATCCAGTACATTACAGCAAGCCAATACAGTGTGTATTGTAAAAATTTAATTATCTGCCGCCTAGTGTAGTGCCGAAAATTTTTATTTTTCTGTCTCCAGTACATTACAGCAAGCTAATACAGTGTGTATTGTAAAAATTACATTATCTGTGGCCTAGTGTAGTGCCGAAAATTTGTATTTCTCTGTATCCAGTACATTACAGCAAGACAATCCAGTGTGTAATGTAAAAATTTCATTGTCTGCCACCTAGTGTAGTGCTGAAAATTTGTATTTTTATGTCTCCAGTACATTACAGAAAGCCAATACAGTGTGTAGTGTAAAAATGTCATTATCTGTGGCCTAGTGTAGTGACGAATATTTGTGTTTCTCTGTATCCAGTACATTACAGCAAGCCAATACAGTGTGTAGTGTAAAAATTTAATTATCTGTGGCCTAGAGTAGTGACGAAAATTTGTATTTCTCTGTCTACAGTACATTACAGCAAGCCAATAAAGTGTGTAGTGTTAAAATTTATTATCTGTGGCCTAGTGTAGTGCCGAAAATATTTATTTTTCTGTCGTCAGTACAATACAGCAAGCCAAAACAGTGTGTATTGTACAAATTTCATTATTTGTGGCTTAGTGTAGTGACGGAAATCTGTATTTTCCTGTATCCGGTACATTACAGCAAGCCAATACAGTGTGTATTGTAAAAATTACATTATCTCTGGGCTAGTGTAGTGCCGCAAATCTGTATTTTTCTGTATGCAGTATTGCCCACACCAAACAGGCCCGCAACCATTACACCGAGCACCCCCATGCGTATATCTACCTTGCCAAGGGGTAGGTGTTCCACAGTATGGCGCTTTTTTGAGGAGAGCGCAGACAACAAAAGAGTGGTAGTTTGCAACCTATGCCGTACCAAAATGAGAAGGGGCGTGAACACTAGGAACCTCACCACCAGCATGATCCGCCACATAGCATCCAAGCACCCTAATAAGTGGGCCGAACGCCTGGGTCCACACTCTGCATCTGCGGGTCGCACCACTGCTTCCACTTTCCCTGTGTTACCAACTGCTGGCCAATCCCCTGTCGAAGGCACAGGCCCGGATGCCCCTCGCCCTGCACCTGGACCTTCGCATGAACCGTCAGCAACAACATCCACTTCCCTGTCCCAGCGCAGCGTCCAAATGTCGATAACACAGGCATTTGAACGCAAGCGCAAATACCCACCCACAGGCCATAGCAACTTTCAAAATTACTGGACCTTGAAATGTTGCCACTTAGGCTTGTGGATACTATGGCCTTCCGCAGCCTAATGTCGGCGGCCGTCCCTCGGTACGCAGTCCCCAGCCCCCACTATTTTTCACAGTGTGCCGTGCCCGTCTTACACCAGCATGTGTCCCAGAACATCCCCAGTGCCCTGACCAATGCACTTACTGGGAAGGTCCACCTCACCATGGACACATGGACAAGTGTGGTGGCCAGGGATGCTACATTTCCCTGACCAGACACAGGGGAAAAGGTTGTGGGGACCGGGAGTGAGTCGTACCCTGGGATGGCACAGGTGCTACCCACGCCCAGGATTGCGGGCCCTACATCCAACAGAGTCTACGCCAGCAGCTATGTTACTGGCTGCAACCCCCACTTATCCTCCTCTGCTGCCTCCTCCTCCACTTCCACCTCCAACAGCAGTCAGCCATCAGTCCCTAGCTGGAAGCAGTGTGGCACTGCTGTGGGTAAGCGTCAACAGGCCGTGCTGAAGCTGATCTGTTTAGGGGACAAACAGCACACTGTAGCAGAGCTGTGGCAGGGTATAAGGGACCAGACCGAGCTGTGGCTCTCCCCACTCAGCCTACAAACAGGCATGGTTGTGTCTGACAATGGCCGTAACTCGATGGCAGCTTTGGAGCTCGGCAACCTGACACACATTCCATGTCTAGCCCATGTCTTAAACTTAGTGGTTCAGCGGTTTATCAAAACCTACCCCAATTTGCAGGAGCTACTAGTGAAGGCACGTTTCCGAAAAGTCGTCCACAGCTTCAGCCGGTCTGTCAACGCTGCAGCAGCACTTGCGGCTTCCAGCTCACTGACTGTTGTGCGACATGAACACACCAAATTAAGGGTATATGGTAGTATAAACTTTTTCTTGCATTATTGGTAACAGAATATTGAAAATACTTTTATACTTATATTTGCCATACAATGTATTACAGGCACAAGATGTTATCTATGCCATCCTAATCTTGGGGAAGGAGCTCCATGCTGAGCCGATCGCTGTACCAGTCCCTTCATCCGGGATTATGCTGCAGGATACCGCGGGATTCATCTTGACGATTAAGAGGGTCTTGTCCCAAAAGATCTACGTCAGTCTGGATCCATGCACCTTTGTTGAAAGACAGTTCAATGTCTCTGAAATCCTGTCGCCGGAGATTCGATCATGGTATCAAGAACATATCGGTTTTTCCCAAGGAAGGATTACACAGATCCTGGAAAAGGCGAAAATGACCCTGACAAGGGGGAAGTTTTCTACAAGTCAAAGACCAAAGCGGTTCATTTCTGCGATTGTAGCCGCCATAATCTTAAACGTAGTGGGCGCGCTCATTGCACCGGTATATCAGCTGTTAATTCCATCTCTATTAAGACATTGGAACTTGAGATCGGTTCACCGAAAAGGAACTTACTCAGTGTTTATCCGAAGATGGAAAATCAGAAGCGACACTTGTCATACTTCTAAAAGGCGCACACTCGGAAAAACTTTAGCCAAGCTCTGGTTGGTACATTATAAACCGAGGCTGCGCACCCAGATTCTTGAACCAGTATGAAAAGCTCTTTTTGACATTCCAACATAATCCAATTTATTACGTTGGATTGAGTTGTAATGAAGGGGGTTCTTGTTCTGCTTTTCATGATTATAAACCATATAAACCGTTATATATGCATTAGTTAGGATTTAATCATGAGCTTTAGCTAGTGAAGCTCATAGAAGCTAGTGTTTATTGTATTAATCAAAGATACATTTAAAGAGGACCTTTCACTGGTCCACAGTTTATCATTTAAAGCTATGTACATTGAGAGCGGCACCCAGGGATGTCCCTGCACTTACTTGTATCCCTGGGTGCCGCTCCGTTCGTCCTCTGTAGCCCCTGGTACCGGCGCTCCTGCTGCTGTAATTTTGCCTGGGGCGGAGACTTCTTCTTCTGCCCTGAGCGTCTCCTTCTCCTAGGGCTGGAGCGCTGGCCAATCGCAGCACTCAGCTCATATTGAGGATATGAGCTGAGGCGCTGCGATTTGCCAGCGCTCCAGCCCTGAGAAGAAGACGCCCAGGGCAGAAGAAGGCTCCGCCCCAGGCAAATTACAGCAGCAGGCGCCAGTACCGGGGGCTACAGAGGACGAACGGAGCGGCACCCAGGGATACAAGTAAGTGCAGGGACATCCCTGGGTGCCTCTCTCAATGTACATAGCTTTAACTGATAAACTGTGGACCAGTGAAAGGTCCTCTTTAAACAGTAGAAGATACACGACACCTGTGTTTAGTTGATACCTCATTGTATTCTTAATCTTTGAACATGTATTCCACAGCGTGAGAAGTGTCTCGATGTTCCTCACAGGATACATTTTGTATCAAAGTTTGTTCTTCTGCTCTAAGACAAGGTCTCCAGATGTCAGAAGTGTATAGGGTGAAAATGTTAGGCATATGTAAGTTAACTCTTAATGGTATTATGCCAACAGCTTATACAATAGTGCCACCTAGGTATGAGTAGATGACACTACATCAGAGCCCAAATGCTTTTTGGGTAGTGTTATGATGTCACATTTCTTATCAATGTACACGCCCGTCCAAACTTGATTGGAGAACTCCAAACAAGAAGGGCGGGGTCTTCTGATAAACTTGTGGTTAAGAAACCATGTAGAGAAAAAAAAAATAATCTACCAAAAGAAAAAAAAAAAAATGAGGCACAACAGATACGTGGCCAGGAGAAGCAAAGCTTTGGATTTTATCCGGGATCACGGGAAACCCTTTTGAGAGCCGATTGTCCCTTGAAGGCTCTGCTCATCATTTGACCCTTGGTAACGGATATATCGTTTGTTGACTGTCGTATTGATAAATTACTTAGCATGGTATATAGCCAAATATCCCCGTGTTGTGTGGATACATAGTTTCAGACGCCTGGTCAATAATGTTCGTTATCTTGGCAAAGATGCATATTGCCAATAAGATCAGACATTAAGACCCAGTCCCTTGGGAGTTTATATTCCCTAGCCTCATACCGAGCTAAAGCACTTATAGTTGGTGTAATACCGCCATATACCGAAAAATTTGGTCATAATTGTAGCAGAGCAAAAGGGTTCATACATAATCGTTTCCTTTATTGATTTTCTGTGCATATATCAACTGCTTGCATAGTTTTCATATTTTGTGAATTATATCTTTGCATAGTTTTCATATTTGGTTGTGAAACTAAGGAATGTTGGTAGATTTATGATGTGTTGGTTCTAGTGGCAGATTTTGGTATTGCAACATTTTTCTACATAGATATTTTCATTGATGTTATTGCTCTAAAATTATTGCATAATAAAATTATTTATATATTTTGCATAGACACCTGTCCCTGTTTTGCGGATTGCACACAATAATTAAGGTTCTCGGTCAAGAACTCAAGGTGTTATGTCCACCTTGCGGATCAATAAATTTTGATATTTTTTCCTTTGATCCATTTTTTTTATATAAGGCATTTAGCGCTTTATAACGCACAACATAAATGGAGGTCCCACCGAGATCGAGTTAACTCTTTAATTGTTTGTGCAAATAGTAAAAGGTTCCACATTTTTTGGGCTAGCCAGATTGTTGTTGATATCTGTGTATTGGTTATTGATCAGAAAATGAGTGCTGCAGACAGTGACATGGGCAGTGGCCATGCTACAGCAGATAGCCCATCTAGCCCGGAGCAGTTGATCCATAACATTGTTGAATATTTACATTCACGGCTTAAATTGAATAAGGATATGTCTACATGGATCAGTGAGACACAGGCAAGAGCCAAGGAAGAATGAAAGATATGTGGACGCCACATTGCACAGTTAGAAAATATCTGACATATTTTGATACGGTACAAGATAATACCAAGAAAGACCAACACCTATTATGCGTGTTGCCACCTGTTTTGTTTGCATTATTAGAGGTCAGTACTCTCTCAGAGAGTAGACATGCATATATAATGAAAATGCAGATCAATGTATCCCAGTTAGAGGAAAGATTAAAATCTGCAGAGGCAGCGATCGGGGACTTAGAGTCCCGGTTCAATCATAGCCATGCTGCCTATCAAAAGGTAAAAAGTGACATAGAGGAGTTGCACCTCCGTTATTCCAACCTTCAGCAGACAGGCGAATCAAGCCATACTGTTGTCGATGCTGAAAGTGACCCGTCTGATACTGAGGGAACTCCAGATCCCCCATTTCTTATGCCCCAGCATCCAGATATGTCATCACATGCTCTTAAAGCAGATTCCATCCAAGGCCCTAAGCCACCCGAAAGTGATGGCATGATTACACAGGAGGCATTAACCCAATTTAGTCAGGCGCTTCAAGCTGTAACCGCCTTACTGGGCGCCAGCAACACGAAAGCCCCTAGAAGTGTCTTTCCACATATTCCCTTGAAGAGAGACATTAGGGTTAAATAACCTGTGCCGAGTACGTCTGAAGGAAGTGATCGTAGTGTGTGTGATTTTGACAGTGATGTGGGAAAGCGTGTGACTTATTCCCTGCCACGCAGGCATGAGTTTGCCCACAAGGGGGACCAGGATCCCAGGCGACCATATGCTGATGTGGTCTCTAGGAATAAAAATCCTCAATGTTCAGAAAAGGATCAGAGCTCCTCAAGCATCATTAAGTTTTTAAATGCCACCGTGTCCAAGTTCTCTAAAAAGGGTTCTGTCACGACTGTGACTGATCCAGACAGGTCTGGGAGGAGAAGGTCGCAGCTTCTTGCTACTCGCGATAGCTTGTGAGTTTGCTCCGTGGTTCAGGGTATGTCATCCGGGTTTTGCCTTGTGAACCTTTTTGTCCTGACTGGGAGTTTGTAGGCATTCTTCTCAGGTGAGTGCTGTCTGCCACTCCCAGCTACTATATTAGTTTCAGTTTCACTTGCAGTCATTGCCAGATATAGTCCTTACTTCCATTGCTATGCTGACCTTTGAAGGAGATCGTTTGACGGTATTGCTGTGGAGCTCTTGTCTGGCGTGGACTGTCGTTATTGGGATCATCTTCTCTGCTCATGACTGGATAAGTCTATCTCTGCTGGAGATTGTTTGTTTGTTGCTGTCTTCCCCTGTTGTTCTCCTAGACATGAGTGATGGTGACTAGTGCTCCCATCTGCCTTTCCCCAGTCTAGTCTTCTTAGGGTGACTCAGGGTTTAGGCATCCTGCTCGCCGCACGGGTTTACACCCCGTCTAGGGTATCAGGGCAGACAAGTGCCAGCTTAGGGTTTGTCAGGGGTGGCCGTTCTATTTCCCATCCATAGATAAGGGTCCCCCTTCCCCTCCGTCTGGTGCGACACGACTGCTGCTGGGATAGCCGACGTGACAGCATATCTGGCCTTTTTTTTAAAAAAAAAAAAAAAGTGACATTTCCTTTTTTTTTTGCCTGCTGTTTTGCTTTGTATTTTCTGTTCCACTATGGATCCGGTTACGGTTTTGGCGAAACAATTACAGGGGTTATCCCTTGAAGTGGCAGGATTAAAAGCAACAGTGCTGCAGCAGCAGCAGCAGCAATCCTTGGGTTCCACCGTTGCTACGGGAAACCAAGGTACTCCTGAGCCAAAAGTGGCTTTTCCTGATAGGTTTTCAGGAGGGAGAGACCAATTTGTAACCTTCAGAGTAGCTTGTAAATTGTTCTTCAGGTTACGCCCTAGATCCTCCGGCGGTGAGGAACAAAGGGTGGGCATTGTAATTTCTATCCTGCAAGGAGATCCGCAGGCTTGGGCTTTCTCCTTACCATCTGACTCTCCGGCCTTACGATCAGTGGAGGAGTTTTTTGAAGCCTTGGGTCTCGTATATGATGACCCGGACAGAGTCTCACTGGCTGAGTCTAAGCTACGTAGACTTCGGCAAGAGAACCGGTCAGCTGAACTATATTGTTCCGAATTCCGTAGGTGGGCTACGGATACATTATGGAAGGACTCGGCCCTTAGGAGTCAGTTCTGCCAGGGGTTGTCTGAAAAATTAAAAGACGCGCTGGTGGTATACGAGGTCCCTGGGTCTCTTGAGGCTGCTATGTCTCTGTCCATAAGAATCGACAGACGACTCAGGGAGAGACTATTAAATTCTACAGAGGCCTGTATAGGGCAGGGATCGGTTTGTTATGATCCAGTCGAACCAATTCACAACTAGACGGGTGAATCCTCCTAAGGTCCGCCGTAGGTCAGAGGTTTGTTTTCGTTGTGGGGGGAGGGGTCATTTTGTAAAGGTATGTCCCTCAGTACCCAAGAGACCACAAACAAAGGAGCCGCCGGAGAAACTAGAGTCCTCAGATTGTGCGGAGGATAACAGTCTGGGTGTATTCGTTTCCTCCATACGCATGTCTCAGTTTTTGTTGTCCGCTACCGTTATGGCGGGCAATAAGACTGAGATCTGTTACATCTTTTTGGACAGTGGGGCGGGTGTCAACTTGGTGGATTCACGGTTTGCTCAGGCTCTGGGGTTTACTCCGGAACCGGTACGCAGAACTATTCCTGTTTTTGCCATCGACTCCTCCCCTCTTACTCAGAGAGAGTTAACACAGATCATCCATAATATCCATCTGCAGGTAGGGGACCTCCATAAAGAGCATATCTCTTGTTATGTCCTGGACGGTCTTCCGGCTCCTATGGTATTGGGGCTTCCCTGGCTGGTGACTCACAATCCAGTGGTGGATTGGCAGGCCGGGGAGATTGTGGAGTGGAGTGAACATTGTAAGGACAACTGCTTGAGTAGTAGGTGCTCAACACTCTCTGTAACAACTCTACTTGCCTTTCTGTCAGATTTTATGGATGTGTTCTCTGAGAAGGGTTGTCAGGGGTTACCACCTCATCGTCCATATGATTGCCCGATTAATCTGTTACCTGGGGCAAAACTACCTAAAACCCGGTTATACAATCTTTCCGGCCCGCAGAGGTAGGCTATGAAAGATTACATTTCGGAGAGTTTGGCTAAGGGACACATCAGCCCCTCTTCTTCACCCGTGGCTGCAGGGTTCTTTTTCGTTAAAAAGAAAGATGGGGGCCTGCGTCCTTGCCTGGATTTCCGGGAATTAAACCGGATAACTATCCGAGATCCCTATCCTCTTCCTCTCATTCCCGACCTCTTTAATCAGGTTGCTGGTGCTAAATGGTTCTCCAAAATGGATCTCAGGGGAGCCTATAACCTGGTTCGCATCAGAGAGGGGGATGAGTGGAAGACGGCTTTTAATACTCCAGAAGGGCAATATGAAAATCTTGTCAGGCTCGGTGGTCGTTATTTTTTACTAGGTTTAATTTTGTAATAACCTATCGCCCGGGGGCAAAAAATACTAAGGCGGATGCATTGTCTCGAAGTTTTCCTGGAGGGGGTGATGTTGATGTTCCAGAGCCTATTTTGCAAAAGGGGGTGGTGGTCTCTGCATTACACTCAGGTTTAGAGGGGAGGGTGTTGGAAGCTCAGGGGGACGCCCCGGCCTCCTGCCCCTCGGGTAAACTGTTTGTGCCAGAAAATTTACGCCTGGAGATACTAAAAGAACACCATAACTCCGCACTGGCAGGACACCCAGGTAGTAAGGCAACCTCTGAATTAGTGTCTCGTCGGTTCTGGTGGCCTAAGTGGCGCCAGGAGGTGTTGAATTTTGTGTCTGCATGTGCTACCTGTGCTCGTTCTAAGGTGGATCATACTCGTCCGGCAGGGCGTCTTTTACCTCTGGCCATCCCCAACAGGCCTTGGACGCACCTATCAATGGATTTCATTACTGATCTACCAGTATCAGCGGGGAAGACTGTTATTCTTGTTGACAGATTCAGTAAAATGGTGCACTTTATTGCTCTTACCGCATTGCCTAATGCTAACACACTGGCTCAGGTTTTTATTGACCACATCGTGAAGCTTCACGGGGTCACTTCCGATATTGTTTCGGATCGTGGTACCCAATTTGTTTCTAAATTTTGGAAAGCTTTTTGTTCTCGTTTAGGGGTTCATCTGTCGTTTTCTTCATCTTTCCATCCACAGTCCAACGGTCAGACTGAACATACCAATCAAAACCTAGAGACCTATTTGAGATGCTTTGTTTCCGAAAATCAGGAGGAATGGTCATCTTATTTACCGTTAGCTGAGTTTGCCATTAATAATCGTCGTCAAGAATCCACCGATAAGTCACCATTTTTTGGTGCGTATGGTTTCCATCCTCAGTTTTGTACGTTTAGTGAGGGGGGGCCGTCTGGGATTCCCGAGGAGGAACGATTTGCATCTTCACTTTCATCAGTGTGGCAGAGTGTGCAAGAAAGTTTGAAGAGAATTGGTGGTAGATACAAACGTGTGGCTGATAAGAAGCGCTCTGAAGGTCCGGACCTTGGAGTGAATGACTTGGTGTGGTTGTCTACCAGAAATATCAAGTTGAAGGTTCCCTCATGGAAATTAGGTCTGAGATTTATTGGTCCTTATAGGGTAATTAAGATCATTAACCCGGTGGCTTTTCGTCTGGAGCTACCTCAGACTCTAAGGATCCATAATGTCTTCCACAGATCTCTGCTTGAGAGATATGTAGAACCTCCTGAACCATTGCCACTACTGCCTCCACCGGTGGTTGTTGATGGCAGTCTTGAGTTTCAGGTAGAAAAGATTGTTGATTCACGATATGTTCGCCGCTCTCTTCAGTACCTGGTGCACTGGAGAGGTTATGGTTCCGAAGAGAGAATGTGGGTGCCAGCATCAGAGATAAAGGCGGACAGACTCATTCGAGCTTTTCATAGGTCCCATCCGGAGAGGCCTGGTCTTGAGGGTCCGGTGGCCCCTCGTAGAAAGGGGGGTACTGTCACGACTGTGACTGATCCAGACAGGTCTGGGAGGAGAAGGTCGCAGCGACTTGCTACTCGCGATAGCTTGTGAGTTTGCTCTGTGGTTCAGGGTATGTCATCCGGGTTTTGCCTTGTGAACCTTTTTGTCCTGACTGGGAGTTTGTAGGCATTCTTCCCAGGTGAGTGCTGTCTGCCACTCCCAGCTACTATATTAGTTTCAGTTTCACTTGCAGTCATTGCCAGATATAGTCCTTACTTCCAGTGCTATGCTGACCTTTGAAGGAGATCGTTTGACGGTATTGCTGTGGAGCTCTTGTCTGGCGTGGACTGTCGTTATTGGGATCATCTTCTCTGCTCGTGACTAGATAAGTCTATCTCTGCTGGAGATTGTTTGTTTGTTGCTGTCTTCCCCTGTTGTTCTCCTAGACATGAGTGATGGTGACTAGTGCTCCCATCTGCCTTTCCCTAGTCTAGTCTTCTTAGGGTGACTCAGGGTTTAGGCATCCTGCTCGCCGCACGGGTTTACACCCCGTCTAGGGCATCAGGGCAGACAGGTGCCAGCTTAGGGTTTGTCAGGGGTGGCCGTTCTATTTCCCATCCATAGATAAGGGTCCCCCTTCCCTCCGTCTGGTGCGACACGACTGCTGCTGGGATAGCGGTCGTGACAGGTTCTTCTCAAATGGCGAGCCTCTTCGAGTTGTATGAATCCACTATGGATTCTTTGAAGTTATACTCTGATGGTGACAGGATCAGATTTCTTCCATGGGCATTTGATGATAAGTATCGTCATTACTTTACCTCCTTTGGGGACAGAGGAAAACAGAATTGGCAAAATGTCTTGCATGAGGTTAAACTGGAATTCAGACCATACCGAACTGTTACTGCTGCAAAACGTGACATTTATGGGCTCATATGTAGACCCAATCAAAGTCAACGTGAATTCCTCTCTATCCTTAAAAACGCCTATGAATTGGCGTAAAGGTCCCCAAACTGGGAGTCTGAGAAATTCAAACAACTGTTTTATGATGCAATGCCGACCCAAATCAAACTTAGCCTAGCTAGAGACCTTGATCTCAAAGCTCCCTTGGATAGGTTGGTGACGGCTGCCACCTTACTGTATAATATCAGTGAATATCATGCTACAGGAGAGAGGAGATACAAAAAGTCCCCAGAACAAAGTGTAGCAGAAGCTAAGGTAAACCCTAGCTTGGGGTTTGAAACGCAGCCACGTAAGTACTCTCAGTCTACAGGACCTGTCCAACAAACCCAGCGCCAACAGGTAGGACCCAAAGTCCAGTCTCTGTAGCCAAGACTCTGGTCTGATCCTCCTTCCTCTTACCATGTCGCGTCTGGCCAAACAAGTGATCCCACACTCAGATATTCGCATGATCTCTTTTTGTCGCCAGTACTTGGTTTGGCTCTCTTGCCAAGCACGCTTGAAGAGGAACCTGAGATATTGTGCCCTGATCCCAACCTCATGAGCCTTCACAGTCTCAAGAAGATGACGGTGGTGAACGGCAATCATTCTTTCATGAGGTGGATGATGATGAAACACAGTTGCCAATCACTGAGGTGGTGGTTAGGTCAAATCAGGAGGATGAGCAGAGTGAGGAAGTGGAAGAGGAGGTGGTGGACGATGAGGTCACTGACCCAACATGGGGAGATGAAAAGCCGAGCGAGGACAGCAGTACAGAAGGGGAGGGATCCGCAGCACCGCAACAGTCTGGAAGATGCAGCGGGGTTGCAAAGGGAGACATCGGCCCACACCAAACAGGCCCGCAACCGTTACACCGAGCACCCCCATGCGTATGTCTACCTTGCCAAGGGGTAGGTGTTCCACAGTATGGCGCTTTTTTGAGGAGAGCGCAGACAACAAAAGAGTGGTAGTTTGCAACCTATGCCGTACCAAAATGAGAAGGGGCGTGAACACTAGGAACCTCACCACCAGCATGATCCGCCACATAGCATCCAAGCACCCTAATAAGTGGGCCGAACGCCTGGGTCCACACTCTGCATCTGCGGGTCGCACCACTGCTTCCACTTTCCCTGTGTTACCAACTGCTGGCCAATCCCCTGTCGAAGGCACAGGCCCGGATGCCCCTCGCCCTGCACCTGGACTTTCGCATGAACCGTCAGCAACAACATCCACTTCCCTGTCCCAGCGCAGCGTCCAAATGTCGATAACACAGGCATTTGAACGCAAGCGCAAATACCCACCCACAGGCCATAGCAACTTTCAAAATTACTGGACCTTGAAATGTTGCCACTTAGGCTTGTGGATACTATGGCCTTCCGCAGCCTAATGTCGGCGGCCGTCCCTCGGTACGCAGTCCCCAGCCCCCACTATTTTTCACAGTGTGCCGTGCCCGTCTTACACCAGCATGTGTCCCAGAACATCCCCAGTGCCCTGACCAATGCACTTAATGGGAAGGTCCACCTCACCATGGACACATGGACAAGTGTGGTGGCCAGGGATGCTACATTTCCCTGACCACACACTGGGTAAATGTTGTGGGGACCGGGAGTGAGTCGTACCCTGGGATGGCACAGGTGCTACCCACGCCCAGGATTGCGGGCCCTACATCCAACAGAGTCTACGCCAGCAGCTATGTTACTGGCTGCAACCCCCACTTATCCTCCTCTGCTGCCTCCTCCTCCACTTCCACCTCTAACAGCAGTCAGCCATCAGTCCCTAGCTGGAAGCAGTGTGGCACTGCTGTGGGTAAGCGTCAACAGGCCGTGCTGAAGCTGATCTGTTTAGGGGACAAACAGCACACTGTAGCAGAGCTGTGGCAGGGTATAAGGGACCAGACCGAGCTGTGGCTCTCCCCACTCAGCCTACAAACAGGCATGGTTGTGTCTGACAATGGCCGTAACTCGATGGCAGCTTTGGAGCTCGGCAACCTGACACACATTCCATGTCTAGCCCATGTCTTAAACTTAGTGGTTCAGCGGTTTATCAAAACCTACCCCAATTTGCAGGAGCTACTAGTGAAGGCACGTTTCCGAAAAGTCGTCCACAGCTTCAGCCGGTCTGTTAACGCTGCAGCAGCACTTGCGGCTTCCAGCTCACTGACTGTTGTGCGACATGAACACACCAAATTAAGGGTATATGGTAGTATAAACTTTTTCTTGCATTATTGGTAACAGAATATTGAAAATACTTTTATACTTATATTTGCCATACAATGTATTACAGGCACAAGATGTTATCTATGCCATCCTAATCTTGGGGAAGGAGCTCCATGCTGAGCCGATCGCTGTACCAGTCCCTTCATCCGGGAATATGCTGCAGGATACAGCGGGATTCATCTTGACGATTAAGAGGGTCTTGTCCCAAAAGATCTACGTCAGTCTGGATCCATGCACCTTTGTTGAAAGACAGTTCAATGTCTCTGAAATCCTGTCGCCGGAGATTCGATCATGGTATCAAGAACATATCGGTTTTTCCCAAGCAAGGATTACACAGATCCTGGAAAAGGCGAAAATGACCCTGACAAGGGGGCAGTTTTCTACAAGTCAAAGACCAAAGCGGTTAATTTCTGCGATTGTAGCCGCCATAATCTTTAACGTAGTGGGCGCGCTCATTGCACCGGTATATCAGCTGTTAATTCCATCTCTATTAAGACATTGGAACTTGAGATCGGTTCACCGAAAAGGAACTTACTCAGTGTTTATCCGAAGATGGAAAATCAGAAGCGACACTTGTCGGACTTCTAAAAGGTGCGCACTCGGAAAAATTTTAGCCAAGCTCTGGTTGGTACATTATAAACCGAGGCTGCGCACCCAGATTCTTGAACCAGTATGAAAAGCTCTTTTTGACATTCCAACATAATCCAATTTATTACGTTGGATTGAGTTGTAATGGAGGGGGATCTTGTTCTGCTTTTCATGATTATAAACCATATAAACCGTTATATATGCATTAGTTAGGATTTAATCATGAGCTTTAGCTAGTGAAGCTCATAGAAGCTAGTGTTTATTGTATTAATCAAAGATACATTTAAACAGTAGAAGATACACGACACTTGTGTTTAGTTGATACCTCATTGTATTCTAAATCTTTGAACATGTATTCCACAGCGTGAGAAGTGTCTCGATGTTCCTCACAGGATACATTTTGTATCAAAGTTTGTTCTTCTGCTCTAAGACAAGGTCTCCAGATGTCAGAAGTGTATAGGGTGAAAATGTTAGGTATGTGTAAGTTAACCCTTAATGGTATTATGCTAACAGCTTATACAATAGTGCCACCTAGGTATGAGTAGATGACACTACATCAGAGCCCAAATGCTTTTTGGGTAGTGTTATGATGTCACATTTCTTATCAATGTACACGCCCGTCCAAACTTGATTGGAGAACTCCAAACAAGGAGGGCAGGGTCTTCTGATAAACTTGTGGTTAAGAAACCATGTAGAGAAAAAAAAAATCTACCAAAAGAAAAAAAAAAAAAATGAGGCACAACAGATACGTGGCCAGGAGAAGCAAAGCTTTGGATTTTATCCGGGATCACGGGAAACCCTTTTGAGAGCTGATTGTCCCTTGAAGGCTCTGCTCATCATTTGACCCTTGGTAACATATATATCGTTTGTTGCCTGTCGTATTGATAAATTACTTAGCATGGTATATAGCCAAATATCCCCGTGTTGTGTGGATACATAGTTTCAGACGCCTGGTCAATAATGTTCGTTCTCTTGGCAAAGATGCATATTGCCAATAGGATCAGACATTAAGACCCAGTCCCTTGGGAGTTTATATTCCCTAGCCTCATACCGAGCTAAAGCACTTATAGTTGGTGTAATACCGCCATATACCGAAAAATGTGGTCATAATTGTAGCAGAGCAAAAGGGTTCATACATAATCATTTCCTTTATTGATTTTCTGTGTATATATCAACTGCTTGCATAGTTTTCATATTTTGTGAATTATATCTTTGCATAGTTTTCATATTTGGTTGTGAAACTAAGGAGTGTTGGTAGATTTATGATGTGTTGGTTCTAGTGGCAGATTTTGGTATTGCAACATTTTTCTACATAGATATTTTCATTGATGTTATTGCTCTAAAATTATTGCATAATAAAATTATTTATATATTTTGCATAGACACCTGTCCCTGTTTTGCAGATTGCACACAATAATTAAGGTTCTCGGTCCAGAACTCAAGGTGTTATGTCCACCTTGCGGATCAATAAATTTTGATATTTTTTCCTTTGATCCATTTTTTTTATATAAAGCATTTAGCGCTTTATAACGCACGACATAAATGGAGGTTCCACCGAGATCGAGTTAACTCTTTAATTGTTTGTGCAAATAGTAAAAGGTTCCACATTTTTTTGGCTAGCCAGATTGTTGTTGATATCTGTGTATTGGTTATTGATCAGAAAATGAGTGCTGCAGACAGTGACACGGGCAGTGGCCATGCTACAGCAGATAGCCCATCTAGCCCGGAGCAGTTTATCCATAACATTGTTGAATATTTACATTCACGGCTTAAATTGAATAAGGATATGTCTACATGGATCAGTGAGATACAGGCAAGAGCCAAGGAAGAATGTAAAGATATGTGGACGCCACATTGCACAGTTAGAAAATATCTGACATATTTTGATACGGTACAAGATAATATCAAGAAAGACCAACACCTATTATGCGTGTTGCCACCTGTTTTGTTTGCATTATTTGAGGTCAGTACTCTCTCAGAGAGTAGACATGCATATATAATGAAAATGCAGATCAATGTATCCCAGTTAGAGGAAAGATTAAAATCTGCAGAGGCAGCGATCGGGGACTTAGAGTCCCGGTTCAATCATAGCCATGCTGCCTATCAAAAGGTAAAAAGTGACATAGAGGAGTTGCACCTCCGTTATTCCAACCTTCAGCAGACAGGCGAATCAAGCCATACTGTTGTCGATGCTGAAAGTGACCCGTCTGATACTGAGGGAACTCCAGATCCCCATTTCTTATGCCCCAGCATCCAGATATGTCATCACATGCTCTTAAAGCAGATTCCATCCAAGGCCCTAAGCCACCCGAAAGTGATGGCATGATTACACAGGAGGCATTAACCCAATTTAGTCAGGCGCTTCAAGCTGTAACCGCCTTACTGGGCGCCAGCAACACGAAAGCCCCTAGAAGTGTCTTTCCACATATTCCCTTGAAGAGAGACATTAGGGTTAAATAACCTGTGCCGAGTGCGTCTGAAGGAAGTGATCGTAGTGTGTGTGATTTTGACAGTGATGTGGGAAAGCGTGTGACTTATTCCCTGCCACGCAGGCTTGAGTTTGCCTACAAGGGGGACCAGGATCCCAGGCGACCATATGCTGATGTGGTCTCTAGGAATAAAAATCCTCAATGTTCAGAAAAGGATCAGAGCTCCTCAAGCATCATTAAGTTTTTAAATGCCACCGTGTCCAAGTTCTCTAAAAGGGTTCTTCTCAAATGGCGAGCCACTTCGAGTTGTATGAATCCACTATGGATTCTTTGAAGTTATACTCTGATGGTGACAGGATCAGATTTCTTCCATGGGCATTTGATGATAAGTATCGTCATTACTTTACCTCCTTTAGGGACAGAGGAAAACAGAATTGGCAAAATGTCTTGCATGAGGTTAAACTGGAATTCAGACCATACCAAACTGTTACTGCTGCAAAATGTGACATTTATGGGCTCATATGTAGACCCAATCAGTCCCCGTGAATTCCTCTCTATCCTTAAAAACGCCTATGGATTGGCGTAAAGGTCCCCAAACTGGGAGTCTGAGAAATTCAAACAACTGTTTTATGATGCATTGCCGACCCAAATCAAACTTAGCCTAGCTAGAGACCTTGATCTCAAAGCTCCCTTGGATAGGTTGGTGACGGCTGCCACCTTACTGTATAATATCAGTGAATATCATGCTACAGGAGAGAGGAGATACCTAAAGTCCCCAGAACAAAGTGTAGCAGAAGCTAAGGTAAACCCTAGTTTGGGGTTTGAAACGCAGCCACGTAAGTACTCTCAGTCTACAGGACCTGTCCAACAAACCCTGCGCCAACAGGTAGGACCCAAACAATCAAAACCTCAGAGCCCCAATGGCCCAGAGGGGAATAATTCCAGTGCTGGAAGGTCTAACTACCGTCCCCAATATTACAATAGGCGTCCCCAGGGATACAGGTGCTGGAATAACAGGCCCCGAGAACAGAAGGAAAACAGGACTGATCCCTCTACTTCACACAGGAGTAGGTCCCCCACCAATAACCGGGGCACACCAAAGGACCAAACTGTGCGCAAATCAAACAGTCGGTTTGATCAGTTGGCAGATCAAGGCCAAGCTATGTGACATATTGAGTAAGTTACCGCAGGTATCCACAGGAAAACAGCCTGAGTCTTTTTTAGGGGCAACTTCAGGTCCCAGCTCAGCCCCATAGTGCAGGCGAGGCAGGGTCAGAGCCCAGGCCAGTGCAAGGCTACTGAAACAGTTAAGGGAGAATGTAATGTGATTACTAAACCCCTTTTGCCTTGCAGCGCTCCCGACCCTAAAATTGTGGCCAAGGAGGAGGTGTCTAACATGTTGTCTATTTTGCAGTCTAATCATGTTGATCCCTGTAATAATTTGTCTACTCCAGTGAGTAATCCTCTGATTCCAGCGGCTATCTGTGAGCCTTCTGTAGACTGCGATATAATCCAGTTTTCCCCAAGGGTGGGCGCTGCTGCCGCAAGCACCAGGAATGTGAAAACTTCTTCAGAGGTCACAACGCTGCAGAGAGGTCAAATCCTCAGAAACAGTCAAATGTGTGAACATCCTAACTTCCTATGTGATTTATTTCAGGTTGAAGGCCGATATTTTGTTGATTCCTCTTTCCAGGAGGAATTCATTGAGCTGATTAGGGGTTCACATGACAAAGGATCACAAACAGCTATATTGTTATATAGGTATTTCCCACAGGTTATGGATCTGATCATATTCACTGTGGAGAATCCACTCAAGCATCTTCAGCATGCTGTTGCATTTGTCCGGGATCAGGTGAAGGAAAGGAAATTTTTGCCTTCCTGGAAAGGACCATATGTCATCACTGACAAATTGTCACCTGTGGTCAACAAGATAAAAATTCCTAAGGGGGGTGAGTTTGTAGAAAAATGGGTGCATATTAATCAATTAAGTGTTTGTCATCCTAGTTCACGACTTCGCGAAATAGAAGGAGTTGGATGAAGAGAGATGAAGTGATATCAAGGTTCCAGCTAAAGACGGAAACCCAGGATCGGTATTGTATAAACAAACGAGTGTACTAACCCATCCTCATGCGTGTTTCCTCTGCAACTAACTATATCTTGACTCACTTCTGTACCAAAACTTGCTCTGTTTTAGAAAAGAAACCATGCCAAATTAAGGGTATATGGCAGTATGAACTTCTTCTTGCAGGATTGGTAACAGAATATTGAAAAGACATTTATACTTATATTTGTCATACAATGTATTACAGGCACAAGATGGCATCGATTATTGTTGCTGTTATCTACGCCATCCTAATCTTCAGGAAGGAACTCCATGCTGAGCCGATCACAGCGTGAGAAGTGTCTCGATGTTCCTCACAGGATACATTTTGTATCAAAGTTTGTTCTTCTGCTCTAAGACAAGGTCTCCAGATGTAAGAAATGTATAGGGTGAAAATGTTAGGCATGTGTAAGTTAACCCTTAATGGTATTATGCTAACAGCTTATACAATAGTGCCACCTAGGTATGAGTAGATGACACTACATCAGAGCCCAAATTCTTTTTGGGTAGTGTTATGATGTCATATTTCTTATCAATATACACGCCCATCCAAACTTGATTGGAGGACTCCTCCAAACAAGGAGGGCGGGGTCTTCTGATAAACTTGTGGTTACGAAACCAGGTAGAGAAAAAAATAAAAATCTACCAAAAGAAAAAAAAAAAGAGGCACAACAGATACGTGGCCAGGAGAAGCAAAGCTTTGGATTTTATACGGGATCACGGGAAACCCTTTTGAGAGCTGATTGTCCCTTGAAGGCTCTGCCTGTGGTATTGATAAATTACTTAGCCCGGTATATAGCCAAATATCCCCGTATTGTGTGGATACATAGTTTCAGATGCCTGATCAATAATGTTCGTTCTCTTGGCAAAGATGCATATTGCCAATAAGATCAAACATTAAGACCCAGTCCCTTGGGAGTTTATATTCCCTAGCCTCATACCGAGCTAAAGCACTTATAGTTGGTGTAATACCGCCATATACCGAAAAATGTGGTCATAATTGTAGCAGAGCAAAAGGTTTCATATATAATCGTTTCCTTTATTGATTTTCTGTGCATATATCAACTATTTGCATAGTTTTCATATTTTGTGACTTATATCTTTGCATAGTTTTCATATTTGGTTGTGAAACTAAAGAGTGTTGGTAGATTTATGGTGTGTTGGTTCTAGTGGCAGATTTTGGTATTGCAACATTTTTCTACATAGATATTTTCATTGATGTTATTGCTCTAAAATTATTGCATAATAAAATTATTTATATATTTTGCATAGACACCTGTCCCTGTTTTGCAGATTGCACACAATAATTAAGGTTCTCGGTCCAGAACTCAAGGTGTTATGTCCACCTTGCGGATCAATAAATTTTGATATTTTTTCCTTTGATCCATTTTTTTTATATAAAGCATTTAGCGCTTTATAACGCACGACATAAATGGAGGTTCCACCGAGATCGAGTTAACTCTTTAATTGTTTGTGCAAATAGTAAAAGGTTCCACATTTTTTGGGCTAGCCAGATTGTTGTTGATATCTGTGTATTGGTTATTGATCAGAAAATGAGTGCTGCAGACAGTGACACGGGCAGTGGCCATGCTACAGCAGATAGCCCATCTAGCCCGGAGCAGTTGATCCATAACATTGTTGAATATTTACATTCGCGGCTTAAATTGAATAAGGATATGTCTACATGGATCAGTGAGATACAGGCAAGAGCCAAGGAAGAATGTAAAGATATGTGGACGCCACATTGCACAGTTAGAAAATATCTGACATATTTTGATACGGTACAAGATAATATCAAGAAAGACCAACACCTATTATGCGTGTTGCCACCTGTTTTGTTTGCATTATTTGAGGTCAGTACTCTCTCAGAGAGTAGACATGCATATATAATGAAAATGCAGATCAATGTATCCCAGTTAGAGGAAAGATTAAAATCTGCAGAGGCAGCGATCGGGGACTTAGAGTCCCGGTTCAATCATAGCCATGCTGCCTATCAAAAGGTAAAAAGTGACATAGAGGAGTTGCACCTCCGTTATTCCAACCTTCAGCAGACAGGCGAATCAAGCCATACTGTTGTCGATGCTGAAAGTGACCCGTCTGATACTGAGGGAACTCCAGATCCCCATTTCTTATGCCCCAGCATCCAGATATGTCATCACATGCTCTTAAAGCAGATTCCATCCAAGGCCCTAAGCCACCCGAAAGTGATGGCATGATTACACAGGAGGCATTAACCCAATTTAGTCAGGCGCTTCAAGCTGTAACCGCCTTACTGGGCGCCAGCAACACGAAAGCCCCTAGAAGTGTCTTTCCACATATTCCCTTGAAGAGAGACATTAGGGTTAAATAACCTGTGCCGAGTGCGTCTGAAGGAAGTGATCGTAGTGTGTGTGATTTTGACAGTGATGTGGGAAAGCGTGTGACTTATTCCCTGCCACGCAGGCTTGAGTTTGCCTACAAGGGGGACCAGGATCCCAGGCGACCATATGCTGATGTGGTCTCTAGGAATAAAAATCCTCAATGTTCAGAAAAGGATCAGAGCTCCTCAAGCATCATTAAGTTTTTAAATGCCACCGTGTCCAAGTTCTCTAAAAGGGTTCTTCTCAAATGGCGAGCCACTTCGAGTTGTATGAATCCACTATGGATTCTTTGAAGTTATACTCTGATGGTGACAGGATCAGATTTCTTCCATGGGCATTTGATGATAAGTATCGTCATTACTTTACCTCCTTTAGGGACAGAGGAAAACAGAATTGGCAAAATGTCTTGCATGAGGTTAAACTGGAATTCAGACCATACCAAACTGTTACTGCTGCAAAATGTGACATTTATGGGCTCATATGTAGACCCAATCAGTCCCCGTGAATTCCTCTCTATCCTTAAAAACGCCTATGGATTGGCGTAAAGGTCCCCAAACTGGGAGTCTGAGAAATTCAAACAACTGTTTTATGATGCATTGCCGACCCAAATCAAACTTAGCCTAGCTAGAGACCTTGATCTCAAAGCTCCCTTGGATAGGTTGGTGACGGCTGCCACCTTACTGTATAATATCAGTGAATATCATGCTACAGGAGAGAGGAGATACCTAAAGTCCCCAGAACAAAGTGTAGCAGAAGCTAAGGTAAACCCTAGTTTGGGGTTTGAAACGCAGCCACGTAAGTACTCTCAGTCTACAGGACCTGTCCAACAAACCCAGCGCCAACAGGTAGGACCCAAACAATCAAAACCTCAGAGCCCCAATGGCCCAGAGGGGAATAATTCCAGTGCTGGAAGGTCTAACTACCGTCCCCAATATTACAATAGGCGTCCCCAGGGATACAGGTGCTGGAATAACAGGCCCCGAGAACAGAAGGAAAACAGGACTGATCCCTCTACTTCACACAGGAGTAGGTCCCCCACCAATAACCGGGGCACACCAAAGGACCAAACTGTGCGCAAATCAAACAGTCGGTTTGATCAGTTGGCAGATCAAGTGGCCAAGCTATGTGATATTGTAAGTAAGTTACCGCAGGTATCCACAGGAAAACAGCCTGAGTCTTTTTTAGGGGCAACTTCAGGTCCCAGCTCAGCCCCATAATAGAGGCAGGGCAGGGTCAGAGCCCAGGACACTGCAAGGTTACTGAAACAGTTAAGGGAGAATGTAATGTGATTACTAAACCCCTTTTGCCTTGCAGCGCTCCCGACCCTAAAATTGTGGCCAAGGAGGAGGTGTCTAACATGTTGTCTATTTTGCAGTCTAATCATGTTGATCCCTGTAATAATTTGTCTACTCCAGTGAGTAATCCTCTGATTCCAGCGGCTATCTGTGAGCCTTCTGTAGACTGCGATATAATCCAGTTTTCCCCAAGGGTGGGCGCTGCTGCCGCAAGCACCAGGAATGTGAAAACTTCTTCAGAGGTCACAACGCTGCAGAGAGGTCAAATCCTCAGAAACAGTCAAATGTGTGAACATCCTAACTTCCTATGTGATTTATTTCAGGTTGAAGGCCGATATTTTGTTGATTCCTCTTTCCAGGAGGAATTCATTGAGCTGATTAGGGGTTCACATGACAAAGGATCACAAACAGCTATATTGTTATATAGGTATTTCCCACAGGTTATGGATCTGATCATATTCACTGTGGAGAATCCACTCAAGCATCTTCAGCATGCTGTTGCATTTGTCCGGGATCAGGTGAAGGAAAGGAAATTTTTGCCTTCCTGGAAAGGACCATATGTCATCACTGACAAATTGTCACCTGTGGTCAACAAGATAAAAATTCCTAAGGGGGTGAGTTTGTAGAAAAATGGGTGCATATTAATCAATTAAGTGTTTGTCATCCTAGTTCACGACTTGCGAAATAGAAGGAGTTGGATGAAGAGAGATGAAGTGATATCAAGGTTCCAGCTAAAGACGGAAACCCAGGATCGGTATTGTATAAACAAACGAGTGTACTAACCCATCCTCATGCGTGTTTCCTCTGCAACTAACTATATCTTGACTCACTTCTGTACCAAAACTTGCTCTGTTTTAGAAAAGAAACCATGCCAAATTAAGGGTATATGGCAGTATGAACTTCTTCTTGCAGGATTGGTAACAGAATATTGAAAAGACATTATATTTGTCATACAATGTATTACAGGCACAAGATGGCATCGATTATTGTTGCTGTTATCTACGCCATCCTAATCTTCAGGAAGGAACTCCATGCTGAGCCGATCACAGCGTGAGAAGTGTCTCGATGTTCCTCACAGGATACATTTTGTATCAAAGTTTGTTCTTCTGCTCTAAGACAAGGTCTCCAGATGTAAGAAATGTATAGGGTGAAAATGTTAGGCATGTGTAAGTTAACCCTTAATGGTATTATGCTAACAGCTTATACAATAGTGCCACCTAGGTATGAGTAGATGACACTACATCAGAGCCCAAATTCTTTTTGGGTAGTGTTATGATGTCATATTTCTTATCAATATACACGCCCATCCAAACTTGATTGGAGGACTCCTCCAAACAAGGAGGGCGGGGTCTTCTGATAAACTTGTGGTTACGAAACCAGGTAGAGAAAAAATAAAAATCTACCAAAAGAAAAAAAAAGAGGCACAACAGATACGTGGCCAGGAGAAGCAAAGCTTTGGATTTTATACGGGATCACGGGAAACCCTTTGAGAGCTGATTGTCCCTTGAAGGCTCTGCCTGTGGTATTGATAAATTACTTAGCCCGGTATATAGCCAAATATCCCCGTATTGTGTGGATACATAGTTTCAGATGCCTGATCAATAATGTTCGCTCTCTTGGCAAAGATGCATATTGCCAATAAGATCAAACATTAAGACCCAGTCCCTTGGGAGTTTATATTCCCTAGCCTCATACCGAGCTAAAGCACTTATAGTTGGTGTAATACCGCCATATACCGAAAAATGTGGTCATAATTGTAGCAGAGCAAAAGGTTTCATATATAATCGTTTCCTTTATTGATTTTCTGTGCATATATCAACTATTTGCATAGTTTTCATATTTTGTGACTTATATCTTTGCATAGTTTTCATATTTGGTTGTGAAACTAAAGAGTGTTGGTAGATTTATGGTGTGTTGGTTCTAGTGGCAGATTTTGGTATTGCAACATTTTTCTACATAGATATTTTCATTGATGTTATTGCTCTAAAATTATTGTATAATAAAATTATTTATATATTTTGCATAGACGCCTGTCCCTGTTTTGCTGATTGCACGCAATAATTAAGGTTCTCAGTCAAGAAATCAAGGTGTTATGTCCACCTTGCGGATCAATAAATTTTGATATTTTTTCCTTTGATCCATTTTTTTTTAATATAACGCATTTTGCGCTTTATAACGCACGACAAAGTTTTACATGTTGGCCAGGCTTTGTGAGCAGCAGAGGGCAGTTATGGAATACCAGCTGCAACATGGTCGTCGCCTTTCCAGTCAACTGCCACTATTTACAAGCAAGGAGTGGGCATTAATGTTAGACCTATGTGAGGTTTTAAAAAACTTTGTTGAATCCATACAGATGGTTAGTGGCGATAACCCTATTATCAGTTTAACCATCCCATTGCTGTGTCTACTCAAACGATCGCTGCTCACAATTAAGGAGGATGCTTTGAATGTGGCAGACGAGGTAATGGGGGAAGAGATGACACAGGGTAATAGCCATACCTCTCCCAGTTCATCTTCTCAGCGCGAATTGGGCCATGAAGAGGAGGAGGAGGAGCTGGAGACACTTGCCTCTGCTACAGAGGCTAGTACCCATGGAACTTTAATTCCATCTGTTCAGCATGGATGGGCAGAAGAGGAGGAGGAGGAGGATGGTATAGAGAGTCATCCTGAAGTTGACATCGACGTCTTGTCAGTTGGTACTCTGGCACACATGGCTGACTTCCTGTTAGGCTGCCTTTCCCACGACCCTCGGGATATACGCATTTTAGGTAACACAGATTACTGGGTGTTCACCCTTCTCAACCCCCGCTACAAAGAGAACTTCTCATCTCTTATTCCTGTGGTGGAGAGGATGAGTAAAACCGTGCAATACCAGAAGGTACTTGTTGACAGATTGCTCCAAAATTTTCCATCTGACAATGCGGCCGCCAGAGTCGGTACTTCCTTAGGCAACCGAGGAAGGGAGACAAGGGGAAGACACAGTACTTCCAACAGAGTCAGGGCAACACTTTCCAAGGCATGGGACACTTTCATGACACCCCACCAGCAACCTCACCCTGAATCGCGGCCTATTGCTACAAGAAGGGAAACGTTTTGGAAGATGGTGAAGGAATATATTGCAGACCGTGTCAGCGTCCTAAATGATCCCTCACTGCCTTACATCTACTGGGTGTCCAAGCTGGACACGTGGCATGAACTTGCGCTCTACGCCTTGGAGGTGCTGGCCTGCCCTGCCGCCAGCGTATTGTCTGAGCGTGTATTTAATGCTGCTGGTGGCATTATAACAGATAAGCGTATCCGCTTGTCCACTGACAATGCTGACAGGTTGACTCAGATCAAATTTAACAAGGCCTGGATTGCCCCTGACTTCTCCACTCCACCAGAGGAAAGCTAAGCTAATGAGGAACAAAAACTGAATTTAAATGTATGCTTTATAATGTACTCAATCGATAAGATGCAGATACACCCTTGTCACCGCAAAAAAAAGGGTATATGGTTGAATCTTGTTTTCTCATCCACCTCCTCTTTCATACAGAATATATATGCCCTCACTCCAATGTTTTGTAGGGTTCGCTCGGTTCAGGCCCTCACCTCCAATGCTTTACATGGTCTGCTCACCTGTAGGCCATTACTGCAATGTTTTAAGGGGTTCGCTAAGCTTCAGGCCCTAACTTCCAATGCTTTATACGGTCTGCTCACCTGTAGGCCATCACTGCAATGTTTTATCTGGTTCGCTAGGCTTCAGGCCCTCAACTCCAATGCTTTATACAGTCTGCTCACCTGTAGGCCATCACTGCAATGTTTTATGGGGTTCGCTAGGCTTCAGGCCCTCACCTCCAATGCTTTATACGGTCTGCTCACCTGTAGGCCATCACTGCAATGTTTTATGGGGTTCGCTCACCTTCAGTCCCTCACCTCCAATGCTTTATACGGTCTGCTCACCTGTAGGCTATTACTGCAATGTTTTATGGGGTTCGCTCATCTAAAGGCCGTCACCTCTAATGTTTTATACGGTCTGCTCACCTGTAGGCCATCACTGTAATGTTTTATGGGGTTCGTTCACCTTCAGGCCCCCAATACAATTTTTTATAGGGTCCGCTCACCTTCAGGCCCTCAACTATAATTTTTTACAGGTTTAGAGGGTAAGCAGCACGCCCTTGCTCCAAATGTTTTTGAGGGTCACCAGTAAGCCATCTTTGATAATTTTTTAAGGGTGTTTATGATGCCCTCCTTTATGTGTAATAATGGGTGTATTGGAGTGCCGATTCCTTGTAATTTTTGCCAGCAATTTCGCTTAGTGCATAGGCTTTATGAGTGCAGCAGTGTACCTGAACAATTGTAGCACCATGTGAATGAGGCCCTCCTTTATGTGATATACAAGCTGTATCAAAGTGCTTCTTCCTTGTAATTTTTGGCAGCATTTGCACTGTATATACAATTGAATATACAGGAAAGAATGTTTCCTAACAATTTTACCTCTAAAAATGTCTTTTTTTTTTGAGGGGGCAGGATTTTGGGCGTGATTTTGTTGCTATGTAAAAGTGGCGGACAACTGGGACAATTTGGTTCCCAGCAGCGACATTGGAGTCCAAGATGCACCCAGACATGGTTCCCATTTCGGTGGTGTTTCTGTCACTTTCTGACCTTTTCCAATGGACCACACATGGAGTACAGTGTACAGTTCTGGGCTCCTGTGAACAAGACAGACATAGCAGAGCTAGGAGGGCAACTAAAGTAATAACTGGAATGAGGGATCTACAGTACCCTGAAAGGTTATCAAAATTAGGGTTATTCACTTTAGAAAAAAGATGACTGAGGGGGAGATCTAATAACTATGTATAAATATATCAGGGGTCAGTACAGAGATCTCTCCTATCATCTATTTATCCCCAGGACTGTGACGAGGGGACATCCTCTGCGTCTGGAGGAAAGAAGGTTTGTACACAAACATAGAAAAGGATTCTTCACTGTAAGAGCAGTGAGACTATGGAACTCTCTGCCTGAGGAGGTGGTGATGGGGAGTACAATAAAGGAATTCAAGAGGGGACTGGATTTATTTCTTAAGTGTAATAATATTACAGGCTACAGCTACTAGAGAGGGGTCGTTGATCCAGGGAGTTATTCTGATTGCCTGATTGGAGTCGGGAAGGAATTTTTTTTCCCCTTAAGTGAGGAAAATTGGCTTCTGCCTCACAGGGGTTTTTTGCCTTCCTCTGGATCAACTTGTAGGAAACAGGCCGAACTGGATGGACAAATGTCTTTTTTCGGTCTTATATACTATGTTACTATGTTACCAGGCACCCTCCCCTCATCTGAGCAGGGGGTGCCTGGTTGTCTCCCATTGACTTCCATTATACTCGGGTGCTTGGCCGAGCGCACGAATATTGCTATGTGTTCGGACCGAGTACCCAAACACCCGAACACTTTGGTGCTCGCTCATCACTAATCAAGATCTCTAAGCGCTGCAACACTGTAGATTTATCAAAACTAGTGTAAAAGAAAACTGGCTAGTTGCCCCTAGTAATCATCCATTCACCTTTCATTTTCCAGAGATTCTTGACAAAATGAAACATGGATTCTGATTGGTAGCTATGGACAGCTAAACCAGTTTTTCTTTACACCAGTTTTCCTAAATCTCCCTCCATGTACAATCAATTCAAATATCACTATATATATATATATATATATATATATATAGTATACAAAAGCAGAACAGCACTAGCCTATATATGGATCGGGTGCACGCTCACTGAATCGGCCAGTTCCAATAGTATATTAAAAAAATAGAGCAGCACTCCAATGAAAGGTAGTATTATTTACCAAGGTGCAGGCGACGTTTCAGTCCCTACTGGAACCTACTGGAACCTTCCTCAAGCCTTGAGGAAGGTTCCAGTAGGGACCGAAATGTCACCTGCACCTATGGGTAAAAAAAATACTTACCTTTTTCACTTTTATTGGAGTGCTGCTCTATTTTTTTAATATATATATATAGATATATATATATATACACAACTCGCGCGCACGAGAGAACGGGCCTTCAGTGTGACGTCACACGCTCGTATCTACGGATGCCTCCTCAGTCCACACTTCCAAGGTGTTTCGGAATACTCGGATTCCTTCATCAGGGATAGGTGTGTTTCTTACTACTTGAGGTTTTATAGGCGTCCATCTCCATAGTAACCAGCCCATTGAAATTGGAAACTGATATCGTTCTAGCATAAGCTTCCCATAAGCGTTTTGCATCTCTTCTCTTAGACTATGTGCTGTCCCTCATTATGTGATAGATATTATACTATTTTACTCTATATTAAATATGTGTCATTGTAATTGACTAACCTTCTTATAAAATATAATCTTGCTACTATATCACTGACACACTATTCTTCCTTATTATATGTATATTATTGCCTCTACAGTATTTCACTTACTAAAAAGCAAATAGCTCTATCTCGTGGTTCAGTCCCGTAGGTGCGAGACTGTTTAAATTATAAATCCATTTACTCTCGTTTCTAGACATGAGTTTAATGTAAATTATATTCGTTTTGATAGAAGAAGCTATTACATTCTCCAGATTTCTTGCTTTTCTAAAAGTAAATCTAGGGTATTGGGATAGTTTTTCCCCTGTCACTTTATCTTGCTATCTGGCTGTGGGGGATATTGGTAAATGGCAACTATCCAATGAGATGAAGCTATTGCTGGCTGTCGGTTTGTAATACGTTTGAGTAAGTATTTGATTATTCTGAATCAATATGGTTAGATCTAAACAATGTACTTCCTTCTTACTGAAAGTGGGCGTGAATTGTATATAAAAATAATTTTTATTTATATCAATTAAAAATTCCCAAAGTGAGTCTCTCCCCCCTTTCCATATAAAAACAATGTCGTCAATGAACCTCTTCCAGAGGACCAGATTCACGCGGAGTACACTGTCGGGATAAATGGCAAGCTCCTCCCACCTCCCCATGTAAAGATTAGCAAAACTCGGCGCGAATCTGGTGCCCATAGTGGTTCCCCACGATTGTAAATAAAAAAAACATCCTCAAATTTAACCCCTTAAGGACTCAGCCCTATTTCACCCTTAGGACTTGGCCATTTTTTGAAAATCTGACTAGTGTCACTTTATGTGTGAATAACTTTAAAACGCCTTTACTTACCCAGGCCATTCTGAGATTGTTTTTTCGTCACATATTGTACTTCATGACACTGCCAAAATTGGGTCAAAAAGTTAATTTTTTTGCATAAAAAATACAATTTTTACCAAAATTTGAAAATATTAGCAAATTTCAAAGTTTCATTTTCTCTTCTTCTCTAATACATAGTAATACCCCCAAAAATAGTTATTACTTCACATTCCCCATATTTCTACTTCATTTTTGGAGTATATTGGGAATGGCATTTTATTTTTTGGGGATGTTACATAGCATAGAAGTTTAGAGGCAAATTTTGAAGTTTTTCAGAAATTTTCCAAATCCCACTTTTTAGGGACCAGTCCAGGTCTGAAGTCACTTTGTGAGGCTTACATAATAGAAACCACCCAAAAATGACCCCATTTTAGAAACTAAACCCTTCAAGGTATTCAAAACTGATTTTAAAAACTTTGTTAACCCTTTAGGTGTTCCACTAGAGTTAATGGCAAATGGACATAAAATTTAAGAAATTCAATTTTTTGGAAAATTTTTCAATATAATCCATGTTTTCCAGGAACAAAGCAAGGGTTAACAGCCAAACAAAACTCAATATGGGTTGCCCTGATTCTGTAGTTTGCAGAAACACCCCATATGTGGTCCTAAACTACTATTTGGCTAAATGGCAGGACATAGAAGAAGTGGAACGCCATATGGTTTTTGGAAGGCAGATTTTGCAGGACTGGTTTATTTACACCATGTACCCTTTCAAGCCCCCTGCTGCACCCCTTGAGTAGAAACTCCATATGGTACTATTGTAAGATAAAAATGATTTTTGGTTGCTCTATATTACACTTTTTTGAGGCAAGATAACAAAAAATTTAAATTTTAAAATTGTTTCTACATTCGCCATTAAGTTTTGTGGAACACCTAAAGGGTTAATAAAGTTTGTAAAGTATTTTTTGAATACCTTGAGGGTTGTAGTTTCTTAGATGGTTCACTTTTTTGGAGTTTCTAGTCTAGGCTACATCAGGGGGGGCTTCTAATGGGACATGGTGTAAATAAACCAATCCATCAAAATCTGCCTTCAAGAAACCATATGGCATTCCCTTCGTTCTATGCCCTGCCTTGTGGCTATATAGCCATTTACGACCACATATGGGGTGTTTCTGCAAACTACAGAATCGTGGCAATACATTTTTAGTTTTGTTTGGCTGTTTACCCTTGCTTTATTACCGAAAAAATGGATTGAAATGGAAATTTTGCCCAAAAAATTGTGTTTTTACACTTTTTTTTTTTTTTTTTTTACGCTGTTCATCCGGGGGGGTTGGGTTAAATGTTATTTTTATAGGGCAGATTGTTCCGGATGTGGAGATACCTAATATGTCTACTTTATATAATTTGTTTCGATTTTACACTATATTATCAGTTGAGGAACACAAATTAATTAATTTTAGTATCTCAATATCCTGGGAGCTACATTTTTTTTTTGGTTGGGTGACTGTCTAACGTAGGGGCTCATTTTTTCCAGGATGAGATGGCGGTTTTATTGGCACTATTTGGGGTTGCATATGACTTTTTAATGGCTTTTTATTACACTTTTTGGGATCCAAGGTGAAAATAAAAACGCTTTCTTTACATAGTTTTTATTTGATTTTTTTGGACGGCATTTATCGAGGGGCTAGTTTATGGGGTATATTTATAGACAAGTTTTTTTATGTACGCGGCGATGCCCAATATGTATGGCTCTCATACTTTGGAGACACTAAGCAGGCATCCTCAAACTGCGGCCCTCCAGATGTTGTAAAAATACAATTCCCACTGTAGGTTGTCTGGGCATGCTGGGAGTTGTAGTTTTACAACATCTGGAGGGCTGCAGTTTGAGGATGCCTGCACTAAAACTAATATTTTTGTGAAAAAAATTTGTTCCCGTGTCTCCAAAGTCTGAGAGCCATAGTTTTTTATGTCCTCTAGGGGACTGTCGGGAATTATAAAAATGTAGTACTCCATGGAAGTGTGATACTCAAATGACCCACCTCGGCGTTGTGACAGGATGCCCACTGAATGATTTCAGCTGACATCCTGTTACTATTAACCCCTGCAGCGCCGCACTTACATTTTAAAGATATGACGTACCGGTACGTCATGGGTCCATAAGGACTCGGAAACCATGACGTACCGGTACGTCATGCGTCCTTAAGGGGTTAAAAAAATAATGATTTAAAATAAACATTATGCACTCCCCAATGAATTGGATTTGTTCAAGTGGTAATTTATTCTCTTAATTTAAAAAAATATTCAGCCGCCTCCCTATCTTTAATTTCTATTATAGTGTAGAGAGATGTAACACCTAAAGTGTCTAAAATGTAGTCTGATTTCCACTCTATGGTCTCCAGACTTTGCAAAATATGTTTTGCATTATTCAAATAAGCTGGGAGTTTTTGGACATAATTTAGCAAAATACCGTCCACATATTTGGACAGGTTTGAGGTCAAACTTCTAATGCCCCATTATTATATGTCTCCCTGGCGGGTGGGTTTCAGACTTATGTACTTTTGGCAAATAGTAAAATATAGATGTTCTAGAATTTTGATTATTAATAAATTTTGCGTCTTCTGTAGTTATAATACCCTTTTTCTTCCAATTCCATACCAATTTATTCAATCCTATTTTATATTGCTGTATCGGATTCAATGTTAGTTTTTAATACTTTTTTTTATCATTCCGCAATCTCATGGATTCATTGTGGTATTGTTCATAATCTAAAATAACGATGCCCTCTCCTTTGTCCGCAGGGTGGGATAATCACACCATTGTTCATCTATAACCTTATCATACTTTTCTGTTCCTCTTTGCTCAAGGTATGGGTATTTTCCTTTAGTCCTTCAAGACTAAGGTTTCAAAAGCTCTAAAATTGTCAGAACATCTATTGGATTAAAATTTGATTTAATCTTAAAATTAGTGTGAAAAAAAACATCATTATTCTCATTTTTATTTTTAGTCTCATTATCCTTACTATTATTTTTTGTTGTCACAATTTTTTATCTCTATAAAAATACTTCCTAAGAGCAAGATTACGTAGGATTTTTTTAATACCTCTAAAAGAGTCAAATGGATGGAATTGAGAAGATGTTGCAAATGTTAATCCTTTTTGTAATAGTCTAGAGTCACTTTTGGTTAATGAATATTTACTTAGCTTGTATATTTTTTGTCCAGTTACCTCGATCTCTTTTTTGGAGATTTTCTTTCCCCTTGTCCCTTATTTTGTTCTTTTCTTGATGGTGTGGCCTTAAAAAAATCTTTTTTAATAGTTTTTCTTAATTTTATTTGTGTTTACATTATCTGATTCAGGTATGCTCATATTCCTCTTAGGTATTGGAGTTTCATTTCTAACTTTTCTTTGAACTGCGGCACTATAGCTTATATTTTCAACCATCTCTGGTTTGGAATTTCCTAATTTTCCTGTTCATTTATAGACATATTTTCCAATGGACACAATTTATTTGATGTTTCCAACAGGCTATTCTTTCTATTTTCTTTTTCCTTCCTATGGTTCTTATTACTATGCACTAATGGAGTACGGGAATTGTGATCAGTCCTATCTCTCAAATCCTGTTGTATTATAGATGTTTCCAAAGTTACATTATGTGTAGTGAATTCTCTACTTATCTCTTCTGTATCTTCACATACAATTTCATGCAAGGTATTAAATATTGATTTTTCTTTTATATCACTATATTCCTCCCCTGTTGTGAGTTGGGTTATTGAGTCCCTTTCGAAATTTTTGTTTCTTTTTTATTATTATTTCATCCTCTTTAATCTTGATCCTATTCTTAATGGATCTTGATAATTGGATGATATCTGGATGATCTTTATAAGGTCTTAGAGCTTCAAATAACTCCACAATTTCCCTATTTATTTTCACCAATCCATTCTTTCTTTTTTGAATAATGAATTGAATTGTCCTTCTAGAGAAACTGTGGAATAGTTTGTCCCACTCTCCTAAGGTGTTCATATGGCCCACATCCCCTGCCAGAATTTTATATACTTTCAGACCTTTGGGTATAATGTCCCATTCCAGGTATTTTTCCAATGAAGCCACTTCCTACAGGTCTTTCATTCACTAATCAATAATCTTTCTAATCTTTTCATTTTACTCATTGCTTCCTCATTTTTTTTTGTTTATAAGATCCACATTCTCCAATGATCCATCATCCCGTAAATTGAAAACAATTAGAACAAATTTTATTCGATCTTTTCTGTCTGATCACAAGTCACTCATCTTAGAGTTCCACTATATGGATAATACAATGCGGTATGCTGCTTGGTATCTGTGGCAGTCAAACTAAAAGGATCTATACAACAAAGGGTTAATTGATACCAGCGATGCCTCCACAAAATCCACACTATGTTAGTTTTGTCGCTGCTTGGTTCGTGATTTTAGGGGTTAACTGACAATACCCTTAATGTTACATAAAGCTAATAATTAGAGAAGCCGAACCTGCACTGACTTAAAGCTAATCCAACAAATATATGAAACATAATCGGTACTTGCCATTGGTGATATGATGAAAGTCCTGTCCAGATTGGTTTCACTTTCACTCTCGCAGAGAGCTTCCTCCTTCCCAAGTGAGCGACTCAGGCGGGAAGCTCGCACGCACAAGGGGAAGCCACGCTGCTGTTTCCAGGAGAATGGGCTTGTAATTGATTAACCTTCTTATAAAATATCCTGGAAACAGCAGCGAGGCTTCCCCTCGTGCGCGCGAGCTACCGGCCAGAGTCGCGCGCTTAGGAAGGAAGAAGCTGAAGAGTGCGCTATCTCCTATATCTCTCTGCAAGAGTGAAAGTGAATCCAATCTGGACAGGATTTATGTCATATCACCAACGGCAAATACCATTTGCATTTCATATTTTTGTTGGATTAGCTTTAAGTCAGCGCGGGTTCGGCTTCTCTAAGTATTATGTAACAAAGGGTTTTGGCAGTTAACCCCTACAATCCCGAACCAAGCAGCGACAAAACTGAGATAGTGTGGATTTTGTGGCGGCAGCGCTAGTATCAATTAATCCTTTGTAGTATAAATACAACAGTGACTACTCTCTACTAATTCTCCCTTATCTCTCTATAGCATTTGACACTGTAGACCACTATATCCTCCTCACCATACTTTAATCTAAGGACACCGTTCTCTCTTAGTTTTCTTCCTGTCTGTCTGCCTGCTCCTTCAGTGTATCATTTGTTGGCTCTTCTTTCCCTCCTCTGCATCTTGCTGTTGGGGTACCTCAGGGTTCAGTTCCTGGTCCTCTCCTCTTTTATCTCTATACAGCATGCTCATACAGACTACCAGCAGATTTGGTCTTCAGTACTATCTCTCAGTCTCTGTGTTACGCTTGACATTGATCTTTCCTTCACCCCCTATATTCAAGCTCATGCCACTTGCACCTCGAAAACATCCCTGGAATCCACCCTTTTCTTACTGTGGAAACAACAAAGACTCTTGTTGTTGCCCTGATCCATTCCTGTCTTGATTACTATAACTCATTACTAATTGGTCTCTCCCTCACCAGACTATCTTCTCTCCAATCTATCCTTAAAGGTTTTTTTGGGGGATATTTTATATCGGTTCGGTAGAGATCTGACACTCGGCACCCCCGCTGATCAGCTGGTTGACGAGAAGGCGACGCTCCATGCGACCGCAGCATTTCTTTCACTATTTACTTGCTCGCCATCGACATTGCAGCAGAAAGCAGGTATAATTACAAGCCGTCCCATAAACTTTAATGGGATGGTTCCTTCCTGTGCAAGTGTTTAGGAAGTGTTTAGGAACAAGCCATCGCATTGAAGTAAATGGGACAGCTTCTTGTAGTTACACCTGCTCACCGCTACAGTGTCAACGGCGAGCAGGTAACGGCGAGCAGGTAAACAATGAAGGTGCTTGCACCATCCGATCTGATATTGATGACCGATCCTGAGTATATGTCATCAATATTAACGGTCCTATCACTCCCTATCGATCCACAAAGGTGCCTAGATGTACCCTGTTAAATCCCTTCTTGACAGGACAGTGATCGTCCAGTTTAATCAAGAAAAAGAGAAAAGGGAAATAAACAGGCTAAGGTGCTCAAATATACATGTTAAAATGGGGTACGTGACGTGTGTTCCCCATCAAAATCTGTTCCAACGCGTTTCCTCGGCTATCGCCGCTTCATCAGGGAATCATACAGGGGTTCATACAATGAATCCTTCAAAAGAGGTTGCTAGGTGTATCAATATTGAGCTAAATGCATAAATATTAAGTACATCAATGATAACCTGAGTACATAAATGCAAAATTTACCAATGCTGAATACACAGAGGCAAGCAATGTTGCCCATGTAAGATGAAGTATATAAACACACTGGGTACATATAAAGCTCACAAACAATGGTGTTAGTGCAACCAAAGATGCCCGATGTATCTTAAAGTCACAGAGTTAGATATAATATTGCCCAGCTACTTATCTTCTCCAGGTAGTTAAACGGGAGGTCAGCGGCATGTAAGGCGTCCGGTCGGGCGTATGAGAGGCATGGCTTCACCGCGCATGGCAGCAGCAATTGCAAGCTCGGCGTGTACGATTTAAATAGAGCGCCGAGTTAGCCAAGCGTCCGCCCAGACTATCCCACGTGAAACATCACGTGAGTAATGACGTGGGGGGCACGTGACTGTAGAGGTGCCGCCCCTACAGGTCTTCTGCTACGATACAACTATGGATAGCAGGCAAGGACCTGGGATAAAAGGTCAGCCCCATGTATGACGCAGCAGAGTCACCTGATCAAGTAGTCATCGGGAGGTTGCTGAGCAAAACACCGCTCAACCGATGGCGCTTGTTATGATGAATATATCCCGGTATATGCACCTATAAATATAAGTACATGTCTGGGGTACAGGGGTTCAAAACTATAGGCAGGAGAACTAGGTCACACTGACAAACATATATAGACTTAGAGAGGTAAGAGGGAGCAGTCAAGAGACAATAAATACATCAATAATAGCCAAAAATACCAGAAAAGATGAACCAAGTCTGGTCCACCAATGGTGGGGGTTGTAACAGATCAAAATAATAAAGGGAATATCAGTCCAGCATTACCGATAGTACTTCACAGTAGTCCTATAGAATAGGACCATGGCTCTCATCAATTAGATGAAACAACCAAACCATAGTTGTTCATTCAATCCTATCGGTGAGATCCACCAGGTTTCACGCTGTAATAGCTTCCTGTTCCAATCGCCACCTCTTTTAGGCGGTCTTACCAGTTCCATACCCAGGAATCTGATTTTTGAGAAATCACCACCATGAGTGGTCTCCACATGTTTGGCAATAGGGGTATCTTTCTTGTGTCGGAGATCACTGAGATGTTCACCGATTCGTCTCCTAAATTCTCTAATTGTCTTCCCGACATATTCAATGCCACAAGAACATGTGACTCTATAGATCACCCCTCGGGACCGACAACTAATAAAATCCCTAATGTCATAAGTTTTACCAGTGGTCTCACTCTTGAATGAACGTGACTGCGAGATGCAGGGGCAAGCAATACATCCACTGCAATGGAAGCATCCTGCAACTGGTTTAAGCCAAGTCCCACTTGACTAAGGGACATCCTCAAAATGGCTATGAACCAAACGATCGCGCAAGTTGCGACCTCTACGGTATCTGATCTGTGGTCTAGCAGAGATCACTTTCATTATATCTTGATCCAGCTGCAGGATGCTCCAAAATTTGTTAAGGATGTTCCTTACTTCAGTGGCTGCCGTATCATAGGTGCCAATGAGTCGGATCACCTTATCCTCACTGTTTTTCTTAGTTCCTCCTCATTCGTAGATACTGGCAAACCGGAATGCCACGTTTCAACGAGGGAGGATGGTGACTGTCCCAGTTCAATAATGAGTTGGTTGCTGTAGGTTTCCGAAACGTGCGCGTTTTTAAGACGCCCGTAGCGCTTTTTGTTACCATGATGTCCAAAAAGGGTAAATCACTTTCAATGAACTCCGATGTGAATCTCATATTGATGTTGTTGTAGTTCAGTTCAACCACAAATTCATCAAAATCACTTCTGTCTCCCTTCCAAATCACAAAAACTTCATCGAAGAACCTAGCCCAAGTCACCACTTTGTCTATGTGAGTGACTGGGGTGTCACCGAAGACGAGGGTCCTCTCCCACCAGCCCAGGAACAGATTTGCATACGATGGGGCACATGAACTCTCCATCGCAGTGCCCCTGAGCTGGTGGTAGAAGACCCCCCCAAAAAGGAAAAAATTGGATGTCAACGTGAATTCCAATAATTGTAGTACAAGCTTATTGTGGGACCCACACTGACGCCCTCTTGTATTCAGAAATGTCTCAACTGCTTTGAGGCCAAGGTCATGGGGTATGGATGAGTACAGTGCCTCAACGTCAATTGAGGCCAGCCTCATTTCATGCTCCACTGTTAATCCTTCGATGCGACCTAAAAGGTCGCTCGTATCCCTTAAATAGGAGGGAAGAGACATCACAAAGGGGGTCAGGATCCGGTCAACGTAGATGCCTATGTTACAGCGCAAACTGTTAACCCCCGATCCAATTGGACGGCCCTTAGGGGGGAGGACCCCTTTATGGATCTTAGGTAAACAGTAGAATGTTGCTACAGTTGGATGTTTAATATACATAAAATCCTATTCCTCCTCAGAAATAAGGCCGTCCAATTTAGCCGGGCGCAGTATGTCCAACAGTTTCTTTTGGTACATCAACGTGGGATCTGAGCTAATTTTTTCATATGTGAGCTTATCGCTTAGAAGAGCAAGACACATTTGTTTATATTGTGGAGTATCCATCAGCACAATATTTCCCCCTTTATCTGAGGGTTTTATCATGAGTTGTCGGTCTTGCTCTAAAAGCGTCAAAGCTTTGAATTCATGCTTAGTACAATTAAAGAAAGGCTTCTGAAGTGTCAAAGTTTCCAACTCTTTGGAAACTTGCAATACAAAGGCATCAATGCAGCTAGGATCACCTATGGGGGCATTGAACTGGGACAGTCACCATCCTCCCTCGTTGAAACGTGGCATTCCGGTTTGCCAGTATCTACGAATGAGGAGGAACTGCTCCACTTTCAGAGACTTTAAGGTACAGGCAAATGATTTACGAGAACACTTTGTACAGAAGGGTTACCCGGATACAGTATTAAAAAAGGCCTTCAAAAGGGCAAGGGAGACAGAGAGAACATCTCTGCTGCATCCTGCTAAGAAAAACAGTGAGGATAAGGTGATCCAACTCATTGGCACCTATGATACGGCAGCCACTGAAGTAAGGAACATCCTTAACAAATTTTGGAGCATCCTGCAGCTGGATCAAGATATAATGAAAGTGATCTCTGCTAGACCACAGATCACGTACCATAGAGGTCGCAACTTGCGCGATCGTTTGGTTCATAGCCATTTTGAGGATGTCCCTAAGTCAAGTGGGACTTGGCTTAAACCAGTTGCAGGATGCTTCCATTGCAGTGGATGTATTGCTTGTCCCTACATCTTGCAGTCACGTTTATTCAAGAGTGAGACCACTGGTAAAACTTATGACATTAGGGATTTTATTAGTTGTCGGTCCCAAGGGGTGATCTATAGAGCCACATGTTCTTGTGGCATTGAATATGTCGGGAAGACAATTAGAGAATTTAGGAGACGAATCGGTGAACATCTTAGTGATCTCCGACACAAGAAAGATACCCCTATTGCCAAACATGTGGAGACCACTCATGGTGGTGATTTCTCAAAAATCAGATTCCTGGGTATGGAACTGGTAAGACTGCCTAAAAGAGGTGGCGATTGGAACAGGAAGCTATTACAGCGTGAAACCTGGTGGATCTATGAATTAAGAACTTCTCACCCGGTAGGATTGAATGAACAACTATGGTTTGGTTGTTTCATCTAATTGATGAGAACCATGGTCCTATTCTTTAGGACTACTGTGTAGTACTATCAGTAATGCTGGACTGATATTCCCTTTATTATTTTGATCTGTTACAACCCCCACCATTGGTGGACCAGACTTGGTTCATCTTTTCTGGTATTTCTGGCTATTATTGATGTATTTATTGTCTCATGACTGCTCCCTCTTACCTCTCTAAGTCTATATATGTTTGTCAGTGTGACCTAGTTCTCCTGCTTATAGTTTTGAACCCCTGTACCCCAGACATGTACTTATATTTATAGGTGCATATACCGGGATATATTCATCATAACAAGCGCCATCGGTTGAGCGGTGTTTTGCTCAGCAACCTCCCGATGACTGCTTGATCAGGTGACTCTGCTGCGTCATACATGGGGCGGACCTTTATCCCAGGTCCTTGCCTGCTATCCATAGTTGTATCGTAGTAGAGGACCTGTAGGGCGGCACCTCTATAGTCACGTGCCCCACGTTATTACTCACGTGATGTTTCACGTGGGATAGTCTGGGCGGACGCTTGGCTAACTCGGCGCTCTATTTAAATCGTACACGCCGAGCTTGCAATTGCTGCTGCCATGCGCGGTGAAGCCATGCCTCTCATACGCCCGACCGGACGCCTTACATGCCGCTGACCTCCCGTTTAACTACCTGGAGAAGATAAGTAGCTGGGCAATATTATATCTAACTCTGTGACTTTAAGATACATCGGGCATCTTTGGTTGCACTAACACCATTGTTTGTGAGCTTTATATGTACCCAGTGTGTTTATATACTTCATCTTACATGGGCAACATTGCTTGCTTCTGTGTATTCAGCATTGGTACATTTTGCATTTATGTACTCAGGTTATCATTGATGTACTTAATATTTATGCATTTAGCTCAATATTGATGCACCTAGCAACCTCTTTTGAAGGATTCATTGTATGGTCCCCTGATGACTAGTGATGAGCGGGAGGTGCCATATTCGAATTCGCGATATATCGCGAATATTCGAATGTATATTCGTAATATATTCGCCAAAATCGAATATTCGCCATTATTAACCTAATCGCGATGATATTTTATTCGCATAGACGCGAATTGAACTTCTTATATAAATGCATATCTCCTCCTGATGGCTTGCAAACATGAACGAATACTCTAAGTTATATGCGCATTGTGAAAAAAAATTAGCATTTTTTTTTTTCAACAATCACAATACTTACTTAGAAGTGTTTAACTTCATATTTTGTTCATTGGTTAAAAAAATTTTTTCGCATTGCGAATCCAACTTGGAGCTGAGTGTCAATATTGGCAACTCCTATTGCAAATGCATTTTTGAATTCGCGAATAGAATATAGCGATATATTCGCATTCACCATATTCGTTAATTCGAACAAGCCAATTGTATTCGTATTTCTGTAGCTGTACAACGTGACTTTAATGCGAATAATTTTCATATAAACATTCGTGTGCGTACAGATGTTATTGTTCAAGTTAGGTGGCAATAACAACTTATTCGTATGTGCTCGTGCGCGTTTTTGTGCGCGTGTTATGCGCACGCGCACATACAGGCGTGGCTTCTTCCTGGAAGCAGTTCCAACACGTTTTCTTGTTGTGCATGTGATCCATGCGAATCAAGATGGTGGGCAGCAACTTTACAAGAGAGGAGGAGGATATCCTGATTACAGTAAGTTATTGAACATTACATTACAGCTATAAGTACATGTCACACGCTTGTAACATTCAAATGTATGTTTATGGAGATAAAACATTCTCACATTTTTGCAATACATATAAAATCTCATTTCACATAGTTTGCTTACTGCAGGGCTTACATAGAAATGATTTGTGGAAACAAGTTTTGTTGGCATTCAAAAACAATACTTATTGCCCCAAATCATTAATATCTACTGATCTCTTATATATATAAAAATGAGTTTCTGTCTGTTATTTATGGCCGACGAAACGACTGGACCGATCTTCACTAAGTTTGGCAGACGGGTACATCAGGTGTCTGGGAAGGTTTTAGACCGGGGCTCAGCTCTATAGGACGTATTATTTCTGAGATATTCCCCCAAAAATGACCTGCATTAGCAAAAACAAGCCCCCAACTGCCATCCACACGTCACATGTCCCTTATCAGCCAATAGAAGCTCGCATGTCCCCAGGTTGCCATAACAAGTGATCACGGGTTTCAATAGTTGTCAGGTCCTTAAATGTTCATTTATATCATGTATGATGACAAAACTACACTGCTACATGCATGGGGGGCAGGGTCCACTATTAAAGGGGCGGGCATTGTGGAGTTCACTGTCATTAACCCCTTAACGCAAAACGCTGTGCATGCACGGCTAGATGATCGGGCGGGTGCAGGAGCTACGCCTGACCAATCACTGCAGGGGTACGGCAGTCCCTGATAGCCAGGCCCCTGCTGTATCCCCTGGCATCGCTGTTTACAGCGATGCTGGCGGATTAAACCCTTCTATGTCGCGGTCAGCGCTGACTGCAACATAGAAGTGTTTTGCGGTTAGTGAACGAGCGCATCGGGTCCCCGTGCTGCTGTGACGGGGACGCGATGTGTGAGAAGGCAGACTGATGCCGTGCAGAGGCTGCCCAATGCCTTGCATGGCAGCGGGACCTGCCTTCTACGGGTGCCCAGGGGATCCTGATGCCAGAAATCCGTTGCTGATGGCAAGCAACAGCAAAAAAATACATACAGTGGAAGATGCCAGACAGTCTTTGATATGGTTATGTTTTTGATTGTTCTCCACATTATCGTTATCGTATGTAGGATGGTCATTGTGGTACTTGTAGTCCATTGCTGGCATCTTCCATTGTATGCATTTTTTGCTGTTGATCGCCATCAGCAACGGACTACAAGTGCAGGATGTGCTCCCTATATATATATGCACGACCGCATGTGGGTTCGAGCATATCCTGCTTGTTAAACACCACACCACGTTTTCTAATGGTTAAAAAAAAAGGATAGCAGATAAATCTATATATGATTCACATTGCACATCTAATCTTCCGCCTCACACAATATTCCCACCACTACATACCACCAGACCCCCTCAAACCCACACCACCTCTGACCACCCCCCACCCCCAACACACACACATACACAGTCTATAGCAGGCATTCTCAAACTGCGGCCCTCCAGCTGTTGTAAAACTACAACTCCCATGATGCCCCACTATAGGATGATAGCTGTAGGATGTCATGGAATGATGGGATTTTTAGTTTGGAAAAAGCAGGAGGGCCGAAGTTTCCTGGAGGGCCGAAGTTTCCCGGAGGGCCGCAGTTTGAGGATGCCTAGTATATAGATTCTAATAAGTGTCTCGTTGGCCAGGAGAAGTAATGTTTGACATTCAGTATTTGCTGGTTCATTTAGCGTTACCCAGGGTGCACCACGGGGAGGCGAACCAGCCTTACACCCCGTACCGTCACTTCACTAGACGGGTACATCTCTCCTCAGATGGCCAATATCCAATATCTCATACTACACACACAAACAATTTCAACACAATCCCAAATTTAAAAAAAATAAGATTAGGCGACTTTCACATTAGCGGCAGGGGAGTACATCTGACTATTCCAGGGGGATGAACAGCCTGTCGGATCCGTACTGCCGCTAGTTCTCCCACGCTTCGTCCCTATTGACTATAATGGTGGCGGGGGCGGCGGTACGGCAGCAGCAATGCAGCGCACGGCGAGAGACAGTCTAACTGAAAGATCTGCATGTCATAGTTTAAGCCCGGGGAACCTCTCGCCATGCGCTGCCTTAGCCATAGTCACCAACATTTATTCATCATCTCAACCACCAAACCAAAAATTATTAGTGTTTGAAAGTGAAATATTAGATTTAAAGTTACCGTTATAAAATCTGATTATATGCTTTTTTTTTATTCTGCAGTGCATGTTGGAGAAGGGGTATGACCTCACCCGCTCCCATGAAGAGAAGGCGGCCATTGTGCGCAGGCTCGCCTATGAGCTCTGGACGGAGTTCAACAAAAAGCACCTGCGTCTGGCCATTTTAAAAAAATGGTCAGATATGAAAAGGAGGCACGCGGAAAGAATCCGCGAAATACGGGACGAGAAATGCCCAGGTATAATGATTACTGAGTGTTGGAATAAAGATACAAAAGTAATGTGAAGCATCTGTACATTTTAATTTTTAGATTTTTTTTCTAAAAGTAGTAAAATTTGTTATTATAGGTGTTCCTTTGCCTGCAGTCAGGCGCAGGCCTCCCAGACAGCAGCAGGTGTGGGAGGTCTCTGCGTCAGAAGAGGAGGAGGAGGAGGCCGGACCCTCAGGGCATCTTCATGCCCCTAGCCCCCCAGAGGAGTCAGAGGCAGGAGCGGAGGGTGGACCCTCACCCCAACCCACCTCACCCCCTCAAGTGGCTGATAACGGGGACAAGGAGGAGGAGGAGGAAGAAGAAGAGGAGGAGCTTATCACCACCCCCTTCAAGGAGAGTAAGTATGTGCGTTGGCTGTTTTCACTCACTCACTGTTCACACACATGTGTCAGTTTAGTCTTACTCTTCACCATAGAAACACTTTTTTGGAGCAAACAATAAGCATGTTAAAGCTTTACTAATAATCTTTCTTCAGCCCACACATATCGGAGAACCTATAGTCCCACACTTACAGTTCGGTACAAGTGGGATAACAAAGAAGTACTATCTCAACACTCTTTACAGTCTTCCAGAGGTTTGGTTCCCCTCTAGGATTGTTCTGCGTTCCAATCGCCTAGCCAAACTGTACTTTACCAGCCTTTTTAACCACAATGTTATGAAAACCGCAAGATGTAGTACGGGTGTGACCTGTCCCACCCAATGTCTCTGACTATTAAAACCCAGGCCCAAAATAATTTCTAAAGAAAACCTCCCTGAAACCGATAGTTACAGGTGTACTGATTCACCGAGGTATACATTCCCACATTTACATTGAGACATACCGAACAGCCATGATTATTCCCCAAACTCAAACCAGATATTGTTGTTGTCAACCCAAATAAACGGGTATATTTTGGGGGCACCCAAAGTGGGCGGAGATACCATTGGCCAATGAAATTTTAGCTATTTTCTATACGCTACTCCTCCCACAGTTTTAGGAGTACAATTAACAAACTTTGCTTGTGCTTTGTTAACCGATCCCCCGTCCGGGCCCCTGGAGCGGCCCCCCGGAGACCCCATTTTGTCCAATCGACTTTCATAGGAAAACTATTAGGTTTTGTCACTCCTTCAGCTTTCAAATTAAAGTCACCAAACTTGTGTCACTTATTCATGGGGTCACCCTGAAAATTTGTGTCAAATTTGGGGACATTAAAAGTGGGCAGAGCCACAAACAACCAAACAAATTTTCACTGATGACTTCAGTGTGAAAACGTTAAAAAGCTGTCATTCCCACGATATTTAAGCCAGGGTCCCCAAACTTGGCACTGTGGGTTACTAGGTGACTGGGATTAAAATTTATAAAAAAGTGGGTGGAGTCTACACTGCCCAATCAAATTACAGGCATTTGTTTAAAGGTGGGAAATCAAACTGCCGCTGCTCTTAGACTTTTATTGTCACAGTCTTCAAACTTTGCAAAGTTGGTCACTGGAGGACTGGGATTAAAATTCAAAAAAGTGGGTGGAGCCACCAACAGCCAATCAGATTTTTAGAAACGACACCGTCTATTTTATTTATTGTTTTATTTTTTTACAGTATTAAAACAAATGGATTTAAAAATCCAGAAGATGCGTATGGAGCAACAGGCTGAAATGAAGGCCTTCTGGGAGCATCATCTCCGGAAGATGCGGGAGATGAAGCTCCAGTTCTCGGATGGCATGAGAAAAATGGAGGCGAAGAATGCCAAGGACGTGGGGGATTTACAAAAGATGGTGAAAGATATGAGGGCATTGCCCTAATAACATCTTTGCAATAGTTTTATTTTATTTTTTTGTAATTATATAGTTTATTTTATTTTTTATTAAAAAACTTTAAAGTTTTCATTACAATGGTTCAACATTTATTTTTTAGTGAAGGCCCATAGAGTACATTCCCAAACTAATCAGTATCCTGACATACAGCATCCGCAGGTATATAGAAATAGGGTAGTATGAGGCCTACACATAACTCAAATGGATCACGATAGTAGTAGTCATTGGTAATGGTTGTGTATTAAATATTAAGTACAAAGCAAAGCATTCTAATAGTCCAGAGTTACATTCAAAATAAATTTTTTGGTTAATTTCCCTAGTAACTAAATTATTTTATGTAGTAAGATAAATTTCAAATTATCGTGAATAATAAATGTATTTTTCATCAAACAATTAACTACTAAAATACAAAACTTGAACAGAGTAATAATACCTACAAAAAACCTTGTTTGATTTATAAAATTAGCAAAATTATAAACTTTTACTAATTCAAAAATTTCTTTACAATCTTATTATCAGAAATATAAAACAAAAAAAAAAGGAACAATGTTGGAACAATAAAATGGTAGGGGTAAGAACTAACCAGCATGGTTCTTCGATAGCGTCCAATTTTATAATAATTTGCATGTTGTAGCATTGCTTCCGCCGTACACATAGAAACATATGATTGATTACATGACTATGATTATATGAATTCTCTAACCGGTGACATGTCTCCAAGAACATCATATAGTACACAGTTTATACTTAAAATCTTAAAGCAGTGGTTATATATAATTAGCATGTGCAAATCCTTATTACATAATTGCCAATAAGTGACATAAACAAGAAAAGTACCTATACATATTTACATGTTGCTACATGGCTCCATTCACAAAACCGGATTTCCACACGGATGAGTATAACGCCAGTCACACCCAACCATGTAGAGAGGTCAACACGGAAGTCAGCCATCCCTCCCAGAATGACAGACAACACCGTGTTGGATCCTAAATCCGTGTGACAACAAAAAAATAAAATAAAAATAAAATATATAAATTTTCGTAGGTTCATCAATCAGTCCTGTACAATGCCAACTGCACAAGACCTTTTGACAAGGGAAGGCCACATGCGGTCCACACCGTGCTAAAGCGTGAACCACAACATAGCCACCCCAAACCACACTTAATTTAAAATAAAAAATAACAAAATAAAGTAAAATCATTTCATTTTGTGAATGAAGCCAAACAACGCTAGATAAAATGTCTTTTTAAAAAGATTATTTAATTTAATATTTTTATGTCGAAATATTGACAATACATAAAGAAGCTGAGCACATGCGAGAATACGAAACATGCAAACCAGGTTAAGAGAATTCATAATTCTATACTTGTTAAAGTGCAAAAGATAAAATCAGGTCCATGATGGTTGTCTACACACTATCAGGACATACAGCATCTAGAGTTAACACAGTACTAGAATGCTGACTCATAAGTTTCCATTTGTAACTAGGCAGAATAACGCCAGGCACTGGCAGGTAAGCACACTTCCAGTTTATAATACAAAATTAAATAACCCAATCGAAATTTTACTTTAAAAAAGTGTGAAGGTCTGGACTCTATGATTATTCCCTGTGCGATCAAATGTCACTAAAAATTTTCATGAATTGCAGCAGCATCATCAACGGCAGGATTTAGGGAGTGGTGTATTATCAGGGCAACATGTAGCTAGGCCCGATTCGGCTTCACAGGCAGCAGCAGACGTTATGTTAAAAGGATCAAATGTAAGTCAAATTTTTCATGACATGCAGCAGCATCAACGGCAGGATTTAGGGAGTGGTGTATTATCAGGCCAACATGTAGCTAGGCCCGATTCGACTTCACAGGCAGCAGCAGACGTTATGTTAAAAGGATCAAATGTAAGTCAAATTTTTCATGACATGCAGCAGCATCAACGGCAGGATTTGGGGAGTGGTGTATTATCAGGGCAACATGTAGCTAGGCCCGATTCGGCTTCACAGGCAGCAGCAGGCGTTATGTTAAAAGGATCAAATGTAAGTCAAATTTTTCATGACATGCAGCAGCATCAACGGCAGGATTTGGGGAGTGGTGTATTATCAGGGCAACATGTAGCTAGGCCCGATTCGGCTTCACAGGCAGCAGCAGACGTTATGTTAAAAGGATCAAATGTAAGTCAAATTTTTCATGACATGCAGAAGCATCAACGGCAAAATTAAACCACATGGTGATTTGACTGTGTTTGTGGCATCTGAGCGCTGTTTGGATATATTGAGCGCTCAGATCCAAGCCATCTGGGGATATGTTAAATGTCTGTGTGTACTGTAAAGGGTGGGACATTGTGTATTAAATAGTAATGTCTGTCCTATTGTCCCACATGTGTATTGGCGATTTCCCTTTGTCCTGAGAGATAATTGAATGACTCCTCTGTTGTCTCCAGGACAGAAGACATTGTTTAAAACTATGTATTCTCCTGCCTGTGATTCATAATTACATCAACCCATTGTGTAAAGTAATTTTATCACAGGCAGAGGGGAGAATTTCGTAGGGGAGTGTTTAAACTGTAAAGCTGTAAAGGATTGGCTGCTAGGTCATGTTCTCAGTTCCCAACCAGGATTTCAGAAGTGGTCTATTATCATGGCCACAAGTAGCATGGCCAAATTCAGCAGCACAGGTAACAGCAGACATTATGTTTAAAGGCCCAAATGTAACTCAACATGTTCAAAACAAATTCATAATTAAAAATTAAATTAATATATACATGATACAAACTAGACAAAAATATCGATCAAATAAATATCAATAAATAACTAAAAAAAGTAATTCATATAAAGTTAAAAACAGAGGGAACAATTAAAAAACAACGGAATTTGGGAGGGAGAGCAAAGGAGAGGGATGGACAAGGGACCCTTCAGCGCCCTGAACCGACAGCGGGGGCCATGAAGTCACTGCCGATCCAGGACTCATTCATCTTAATGAATGTGAGTCTGTCCACGGAGTCTGTGGACAGACGGGTCCGCTTGTCCGTGACCACCCCACCTGCCGCGCTGAATGCCCGCTCAGACAGTACGCTGGAGGGAGGGCAAGATAGTAACTCCAGCGCATACTGAGCGAGCTCACGGCAGGTGTCCAGCCTGGCAACCCAGTACTCCATGGGGTCGTCGGTGGTCATGCTGTCAGAAGCACCGACCGACCCCATGTAGTCTGCCACCATGCGGGCCAGCCGCTGGTGGTGACTGATGCTGCTGCTGCTGGTACTGGAGTCGCGCAGACTGGTAGAAGAGCCTCATCTCACCCAGAAGGTCACCTGCTCGGCTGGTGCTGCTGGTGCTGCTAGTGCCAGCCGCCTGCTGGGTGAGATGGGCGGGAAGAACTGGAGCTTGAGGCCGAGGGTTTGCCTCTTCCAGCCGGTGGATAAAACAGGCCCGCAATTTTTCGAGACGGGCCTGCCTCCGGCTGGCTGGGATGAACTGCTCCAGTTTCCCCTTGCAGCGAGGGTCTAAAAGGGTGGCCAACCAAATGTCTTCCCTCTCCTTAAAATTTTTGATCCGGGGTCCCTCCGGAGGCATCGCAGCATATGGGCAGCCATGGGGAAGAGCACAGCCCGCTGTGACTCTTCACGACTGCCCGGGACCATGACCTCTTGGTCCTCCTGCTGCTCATGCTGCTGCTCCCGGTCGGAGATGCCCCACCCCGGACTAACGGTGCCCCCAGCACCGGCTCTCCCTCCTGACCAGGCCCAGACTCCTGGACGTACACTGATTCCTCCTCCTCCTCCTCGTCCTGGGCCTGGTCCTGGTGGAGCAAGGCCGCCTCATCTTGCTCCACCAAGGCACTCTCCCCAGCTTCGAGCAGGCGATCTAGTGTCCTGTCCAGCAGGAACACTAGGGGAGCACGTCATTCAGACCGACATGCTCCGCGCTGACCATCTTTGTCGCCTGCTCGAATGGGGCCAGCACGTGGCAGACCTGCTGTATCTGCCCCCACTCCGCATTGGTGATGTAGGGGAGTGGGTGTGATGGCCCTGAAGTGCCTAGGTCCAGCAGGTATTCCCTCACCGCCCGTCGCTGCTCCCACAACCTCTCCAGCATGTGGAGGGTGGAGTTCCACCGCGTCACACTGTCCACAATCAGCCTGTGGTGGGGCAGGCTGTTGTCCCTCTGTAGTTTGGACAGGGACGCGGCGGCAGTTGGGGAGCGTCTGAAGTGGCTGGCAATCCTACGTACCCTCAGCACAATGTCACTCAGCCCTGGGTACGTACGAAGGAACTTCTGTACCACTAGGTTGAGGACATGTGCCATGCAGGGCACGTGGGTCAGACTGCCAGCATGAAGGGCGGCGAGTAGGTTGCTGCCGTTGTCACAGACAACCATACCTGCTTGGAGCCTTCGGGGTGTCAGCCACTTCTGAACCTGAGCCTGTAGTGCGGACAGAACATCAGGTCCAGTGTGTCTCCGGTCCCCTAAGCTCACAAGCTGGAGCACGGCCTGGCAGCGGACGTGCCCCACACTTGCGTAGCAACGGGGACGCTTGCTGGGGGCTCAGCAGCTGTGGAGACAGTGGCTTGCGGGAGAGCAGCAGTTCTCCCTGGACACCCCGGGCGGCACCACAAAATCAGATGCCGCCAATCCCTCCCCGGCGCCTCGGAGGGACACCCAATGGGCTGTGAAGCTTATATAGCGTCCCTGCCCATGCCTGCTGGTCCAGGCATCCATTGTGAGATGCACCCTGTCGCTGACAGCATGATCCAGCGACAGGGATACATTCCGCACAATGTGCTGGTGAAGGGCAGGGACGCCGGTCCTGGCAAAGTAATGGCGGCTGGGGACACGCCATCTGGGTTGGGCCTGCTCCAACATCTGCCTAAATGGATTGCTATCCACCAGATTGTAAGGCAGCAGATGTTGGGCGATAACCCTTGCCAGGAGCCCATTGAGTGAACGCACGCGACGGTCCCCGGGGCGTAGGGCGCGGTGCGTTCAAAAGCATCTGGAATAGATGGCTGGCGCCGGACGGCAGAGGAGGGTGCAGTGGAGGCAGAGGTATGGCTGCCGGTACCAGTACCTCTATTAGAGGGAGCGGGGAGTGGGAATGAGTTGGTGGAACGGGTTGGGGTGGCTGCAGTACAGTGGCAGGAGCTGCTGTCTCCCGCACACTGCTGGTGGCGCTGCTGCTTTGACCACCCCGCATCTGTTCCCACTCCCGCCAGTGGTTGACTCGGATGTGCTGGTTGAGGGCCGTGGTACCCAGCCGAGCCATAGATCTCCCTCTCCTCACCCTGGCATTGCACAGCTTACAAATGCCAACTGTGACATCATCTGCTGCCAGGGTGAAGTAAGCCCAAACAGGCGACTTCCGCACCGACCTCCTGTCAGATGGAGTGGTGCTGGCTTGCGCCTGTTCGGGCTCGGTGCGCACAGGTGGAGCTGGCTGCTGCTGCCTACTCCTGCTGCCATTACCAGTGGAGCCCCTGACACTGGGCTCCCTGGTGACCTGGCGCACCATTTGCCTCGGGTGCCTACCTTCATCGGTGCTGCCGTCACCTGACAAAGGAGGTGGCACCCATTCGGGGTCACCCTCCTCTTCACCCCCTGATATGTCAGACCCAAGGCCAACCTGTGGTGGACTGACGGGAACAGCTGACATGGAGCCCCTGACCGGGCTCCGCTGTCCCCTTGCTGGCGCCTGGGTCTGAATAGGTGCAGGGGTTGTGTGGCTAACACCACCTGCACCAGTTGGAAGGGATCTCATAGGGGATTTATAGGCCCCTCCTCCTCCTCATCCCCAATCCCTTCCAACAGGTCCTGCCCATCCGCAGGGCTGAACAGTATTTCCGCCTCCTGCATTGCCTCCCCAAGATGTCCCTCTCAGTCTCAAAGTCTTCAAACATGAGAGGGGACAATTCTTGGGAGCTGGGGTTGGTTCTACAGGAGGCGGTGTGCTGCAGTTGCTGGCAGCCGGGGCAGAGGACTCCGTGGCACTCGAATCGGCCACGAGAGCCAAGACAGCCTCTGCATCCTGGGAAGTTATGGGCCGGCTGCCACTTGTGAAAAAGTCACGGATCAGGCGGACACCCCTGCCACCTGCGCCTGCCTGTCCGTGGCTTGATGAGCGGCCCCGTGCTGGGAGTGGTCCAGCGCGGGAACCAACTCCCTGTTACCCCGACCACGCCCACGACTGCCTGCACTCATACTGGGGATTAGGGAAAACTTTATTGGGGTGGGGACGATGGGTGAAAAAAGAAAGGACGAAAACTGTAACACACGACACTAAACACGTAAAGCTATCAAACCTAAGACTAAACTAACAGACACAGAACATAATTTTTTTATTTTTCTTTTTAACGGAGGACTGACAAAACTACACTAAACACAAAAAACGTAAAACTTTTAAACTTTTTTTTTTTTTTTTACCTATGACAGACACTAACTGACACAGAAACTAAAAAACGCTTTTTTCTTAACGGACGACTAACAAAACTACACTAAATGCAAAACACTTAAAACGTACACTCAATATTTAACCTGACACAAACAGTAACTGACACACAGAGACTACAAGACGGGTTTTTTTTTAACGTAAGACAGAAAAAACTACACTAAACACGTAAACCTATAAACTTTCTTTTGAAGTTTTTTTGTTTTTAAACCTAAGACAGACACTGACACACAGACAAAAAAAAAAGTTGTTTTTCTTTTAACGGAGGACAGACAGAACTAGACTAAACAAAGAACATATAAAACTTCTTTTATTTTTTTTTCTTAAACTAAACACAGACACTAACTTAGACTAAAACACTTTTTAAAATTAACAAACAATGGAAAAAAAATAATAATAATACACTAACTGGACGGACACTAACTGACAGACAAAACAGACAGATAGACCCTACACTATACTATATAAGTAACTAACCTAAACTACACCCTGCCCTGAAAAATCTAAACTTTAGTATTCCCTAACTGTAGCCCTAATACCTAACCTAAACTATCAAGCACTATCTATCTATCCTATCTATCTATCTATCTATCTATCTATCAGCTACCTACCTAACTCAATGCCCTACACTTAACCCTGCACTGAGCCCTATCTGCTACACTAGGCCCTAACACTAACTATATTTTTCTCCTAACTCTACTAAACTACTAAACTATCTCAAATTATTTCGACCCTATTAGCTATAAAACTAAACTACACTATTCCCTAATCACTACTTGAAACTAACTAACTAGAATATTATAAATTAAATCAAGATTATATAAAACGCACAGCAGACAAAATAACACAGCTCCAAGCTCCAACAAATCCAACACCACAAAATGGCTGCTGGGTGATGTCGTCACTTATATAGTGAAGGGGTAGTCTAGTTTCCTATTGGTTGCTAGGGATGTTGCTAAGTTGTGACAAAGCCTTCTCATTGGCTATTCAAGCTAGGAGAAGGGAGGGAAAATGATAATAATGAGTCACCACATACATTGTAGAGAAAAAAAAAAAAATTTGCATGGAGAATATATCACTATATTCTACATATTCGAAAATTCAAACAAACAAAACCTGTACGAAAATAGCTTGATGCCCCTAAGCAGTTACAAAAATGCAAATATTGCATTCTAAATGACTCTAATTACTGAATACTGATGTATAATTTTCCTCTTTACTGTATTTTTATGTCATGCGAAAATTCGGCAATTACATATGCGCGTGAATCGGATCGCATAAGGGCAGTATACAATTAGGTTGGCTTGTTGGGTCGAATATAGAGAAGATAGCGAATATACTACTATATTCGCAATATTCGTCTATTCAAGTAGACCAACCAACCCATTGAATGAACACAATATCATACTGCCCTTGTGCGGTGCGATTCACGCGCATATGTAATTGCCGAATTTTCGCATGACACAAACTTATCTTCCATACAGAGGACAATTATAAATCAGTAATGAGAATTGTTACTGTGATGTATAATTTGCCTCTTTATGTAGGAAACTGTATTTTTACGGCATGCGAAAAATCGGCAATTACATATGCGCATGAATCGGATCGCACAATGCCAGTATACTATTAGGTTGGCTTGCTGGGTCGAATAGACGAAGATAAAGAAAATAGCGAATGTAGTGCTATATTCACAATGTTCGTCTATTCGAGTAGACCAACCAAGACAACCCATTGAATGAACACAATATCATACTGCTATTATGCGGTGCAATTCACGCGCATGCATTAGCATGCGAAAAATCGGCACACATATGCGCATGAACTGATCGCACAATGCCAGTATAATTATTAGGGTTGGCTTGCTGGCCGAATAGACGAAGATAAAGAAAATAGCGAATGTAGTGCTATATTCACAATGTTCGTCTATTCGAGTAGACCAACCAAGACAACCCATTGAATGAACACAATATCATACTGCTATTATGCGGTGCAATTCACGCGCATAGGTGATTGCCGATTTTTCGCATGATGTAAAATACAGTTTACTACAAGAAGAGGCAGATTATAGATCACAGTAACAATTCTCATAACTGATTTATAATTGTCCTCTGTATGTAAGATAGTTTGTGTAGTGCAAAAAATCGGCAATTACATATGCGCGTGAATCGCACCGCATAAGGGCAGTATACTATTAGGTTGGCTTGTTGGGTCGAATATAGAGAAGATAGCGAATGTAGTGCTATATTCGCAATATTCGTCTATTCGAGTAGACCAAGATAACCTATTGAATGAACACAATATCATACTCTAATGCTGATGCGATTCACGCGCATATGTAATTGCCGTTTTCCGCACTACACAAACTATCTTACATACAGAGGACAATTATAAATCAGTAATGAGAATTGTTACTGTGATGTATAATCTGCCTCTTCTTGTAGTAAACTGTATTTTACATCATGCGAAAAATCGGCAATCACCTATGCGCGTAATCGCACCCGCATGAGGAAATATACTATTAGGTTCATTTCATGCGGTTGTCTTGGTCGTCTAGGTCATAAGATCTAAGTAGAATTCGCATTGCGATTAATATAACCTGTAATGCTCGCATAGCGAATTCAACTTAGAGCTGGGTTCCTAAATGGTTGGCAATGGCTTGCTAGAATATTACGATTATAACGAATTCACGAATATAGCACTATATTCACAATCTTCGTTATATTCCAGCAAGTAGCAAGTGCAACCAACCATTAGGAGCTCAGCTCAAAGTTTAATTTGCGATGCGAGTATATTTTCGCATCGCGAATTAAACTTTGAGTTGAGCTCTTAACGGTTGCATTGCTATAATTGAATAAGGTCCCATCGGTGGTAGACTCTAAAATCAGTACATTTTATTAGATATACATTAAAATAGACTCAAATCCAATCAATTCTATATATAGACAAAAAAAATCTCTCAAAAATAAAAATAAATAAAAAATTAACAAAAACCTACAGGTGTAAGGGGAAAAACCAGGTAGGGAGGGTAGAGGATAATATCGTTAAAGATTGGGCTAAGAGAAGACAGGTGTAGTATCCCTACCTTATCCCTAAAGACTCTCTCAGCCCGAAGAACTCACCTGATGGTTGTAAGTCTCCGTCCACGTACCTCACCCTAAAGACCCTACGTGTCCCTTCAAACACCTGAACACCCCGACGCGTTTCCCCCTATCCAAGGGTTCCTCAGGGGGTCAGTACTCCTGGATCCTGGATATCAGAGGATCTCAAGGGGGGGCTGGAGACCTGAGTGGCTGCAAAAATACATGTGTCATCTGACCTTTGCTGCCTCATTCTGATCAGGTACTGCTGGTGACTACCAGCCCCCTCTTATGGTTAGGCTACAACTATTATGTCTGTATGTGTACTGACCCCCTGAGGAACCCTTGGATAGGGGGAAACGCGTCGGGGTGTTCAGGTGTTTGAAGGGACATGTAGGGTCTTTAGGGTGAGGTACGTGGACGGAGACTTACCACCATCAGGTGAGTTCTTCGGGCTGAGAGAGTCTTTAGGGATAAGGTAGGGATACTACACCTGTCTTCTCTTAGCCCAATCTTTAACGATATTATCCTCTACCCTCCCTACCTGGTTTTTCGTTAATTTTTTTTTTTTTTTTTTTTTTTCTCTTTTTGAGAGATTTTTTTGTCTATATATAGAATTGATTGGATTTGAGTCTATTTTAATGTACATCTAATAAAATGTACTGATTTTAGAGTCTACCACCTATAGGACCTTATTCGATAGTTTAACTGTGGAGACCGATTATCATGGGTTATTTGTTTCTGAGTATTTCATTGCTATAATTGACGAAGATTGAGGATATAGCGCTATATTCTCAATCATCTTCTAGCAACAACCATGAGGATTGGAACGCAGATCCAAGTTTAATTCGCGATGCGAACATATGCGCGCATTGAGAATTAACGTCAGAGTTGAGTTGATGGATTCCCATTTACAATGAAAACATGATTCCTTCCTGCTAAACTTGCTTGTGGGCCAATGACTCATTGGCCCACAAGAAGGAAGCAGGGACAAGTCCTGTTTTCGCTTTTCTGATATTGGAAAATGGCGAATATTCGAATTAGCGAATATATAGCATCATATTCTAAATATTCGCGAATTCTCGAAGTTGCGATATTCGCGATAAAAATTCGCAATTCGAATATTCGCGCTCAACACTACTGATGACCCGGCGATAGCCGAGGAAACGCGTTGGGACAGATTTTGATGGGGAAAACACGTCACGTACCCCATTTTAACATGTATATTTGAGCACCTTAGCCTGTTCATTTCCCTTTTCTCTTTTTCTAGATTAAACTGGGCGATCACTGTCCTGTCAAGAAGGGATTTAACAGGGCACATCTAGGCGCCTTTGTGGATCGATAGGGAGTGATAGGGTCAGAGACCCAGTGACCTGTCTATCCGCATCCTTTCCTATCCATTCATGCACTTATTTGTATTTTGTCTGCACAGAATTGTTGTGGCACAATAAATTGTGCCTATGACACTGAGCCAGCACTGGCTCACTGTTGATAATTGTGATATTATTTGAGCATATATTAATAGAATCATTAAAGGTTATATTTTAGTGGTACCCCAGTTAAATTGCATCAATATTAACCCCTTAAGGACCCACCCTTTACATGTACGGTGTTGGTGGACATGACTTAAGGCATGTCGGCGAGCCTATCGGGCGGGTGCAGGAGCTGCGCCCGCCCGATCAGTGGCAGGGGTCCAGCAGTCACTGATAGCCATACCCCTTCTGTATACGCCGACATCGATGAAAACACCGATGCCGCTGCATTAACCCTTGCACTGCCGCGGTCAGAGCTGACTGCGGCACGTGAGGGATTGTGCCAGGTGCGGGGTGGCCATTGGGTCCCTGTGCTGCTGTGACCGGGACACGATGGCAGCCAGATGCCTTCCTTAGGCATCTTGGCTGCCTTCCGTTACAGCCTGTGAGAACCAGCCCCCTGGATCTCACAGGCAGGAAGGCTGTAAGCGTATTACAGTGTGTATTGTAATGCATTGAAAAGGGGGTCAGACCACCAAAAGTTGAAGTCCCAGAGTGGGACAAAAAATAAAGTGAAAAAAAGGTGAAAAGAATAAAGTTTTACAAAAAAAAATTAAAGTTTCAAGTGTAAAAAAAAAGGCATCCTTTCCCCAAAATAAAGTAAAAACAAAATTGTAAAAAACAGGGAAAAAAAGAAAAGTAGACATATTAGGTATCGCGGCGTCCGCATCGACTATAACAATATATGACCTATCCCCTCAGGTGAACACCGTCAAAAAATAAAAATAAAAACTGTGCTAAAAAAAACATTTTTTTGTCACCTTGCATCAACAACAGTGTCAGCTTGCATCAAAAAGGCGTATGCCCCCCAAAATAATATCAGTATCTAACCGTCACCTCATCTCACAAAAAATTAGCCCCTACCTAAGACAAAAACTATGGCTCTATGGACTATGGAGACACCAAAACACGATTTCTTTTTGTTTACAAAATGATATTATTGTGTAATAAATAGAAGCTCCAGAATTGTTATTACATGGGGAATGCATGTAACTATTAAAACAGACATGTCAGCAGAGGTGAAAGGTCCTCTTTAATATTGGTCTTGAGGGGGTTCCGGGACAGTGAGTGGAATGGTAACCTATTTGCCCTCTAAACAAAAAGACGTGATAAAGAGTCCTTTCCAAATTTAGCTAGCAGCCACTCCTCAGCTTCCTCCGGGATCCCTACCAATATGAGATTGGTACATCATGTCCCGCCAGTACCATTCATAAAAATCCTCCTGTCACCTGATTCCACACATGATTCAGATCACATCACAGGATCTATCCATCCACAACAAGGTGCCGCCCCTTACAACCACAGGTCCTGCCTCACTGCCACTATAGGTATGTTACATTAAAGAGGTAAAAGGTCAAACTAAACATGGTTTCAAATCGCATTGTATATTAAGTCCATTGGGTTGAATCGTCACTAAATTATACATCCACTTCACCTCCCTTTTATTAATTTTAGCAGTATAGTCACCCGGGGGGCCAGTGCATTTTAACCACTTCTACACCCATAAATCGCAATCCCTTCGGATCCTTCTGGTGACATCTGTTGAAGTGTAGGGGAACACCATGCGTTTCCATTCCTTTCTTTATATTTCGGATATGTTCTTGGACCCTAGTTTTAAATTTTCTAGTTGTTCTTCCTATGTACTGGAGGCCACAAGGGCACAGCAGTACGTACATCACACCTGTACTCTCGCATGTAATGATCCTAAAGGACTCCTCATTCTTCCTCAAGCATACCGCTTAAGTTGTCCTTAATTTATCATTTTTACTCCTGTTTTTACAGGGAAGGCAGAACCCACACCACGTAAATTTGTTCCCTCTTTTTTTATCTTCACTCTTACGCTCTGCAATATGTACCAAGTGCTGCCAAAGGTTATGGGCCCTCTTATAAATAACAATGGGATGTTCCAGAAGTAAATTTCCCAAAACGGGGTCATTCTTCAATATTCCTCAATTTTTCCCCCAATTTTTTCGGATCGCATTTTTTATTTTCCCGACATTTGTATTAAATTGGGCCAGGAAACTAAACTTAAAAGCACTATTCCTTTCAGCATTTCTCATCTTTCCACCTCTTTCTACTTCCTCCCTACATTTCATCAATTCTTCCACATAGCCTTTTTCCAAAAAACGGTCTTTAATAACCTGGCTCTGCTAACGAAAATCCCTTACCTTTGTACAATTCTGGTGCACCCTCTTAAATTGCCCCTTGGGAATACTCCTAAGCCTTGGGTTATAATGACAGCTTGTAACGTCAATATACGCATTGACATCCATAACTTTAAAAAATGTCTTAGTTTTAAATCGGCCATTTTCTATAAAAATAGTAAGATCTAAAAAGTCTATGGAGGTGGCGCTAATAGTGCTAGTAAAATTAAGATTCCAATTATTGATAATGATCTCCTCAATAAACTCCTCCAAGCCCAATCTCTCCCCTTTCCAAAAAAGCAAAAAAATATTCAATATAACGCCTCCATATCATCAACTCTCTTTTCAGTTTTCTTATTTAATACCGAGCTAAAGCCTCTTCCACTCCACTAAGTCCCTACTGTTTAGGAATGATCGTGTACAGTTGGAACTTAGGGGAGTGGAAGAGGCTTTAGATAGGGATTCTGATATGAATCCTCCACAACATTTTTTTTTATAGTGATCTGTACTGATTTTTGCCTTTGTATTTTTGAGGATACCTACTATCTCCAATGCACAGGTACGATGGGAGCGAAATTCACCACAAGTTTCGCCAATCTCTTTATGGCGGCCTGGGTGAGAGATCATATCAGCACGGTATTAAATAAAAAAAACTGAGGAAGGAGAGTTGATGATATGGAGGAGTTACATTGATGATTGTTTGGAAAGGAGAGAGATTGCGCTTGGAGGAGTTTATTGCAGGAGATTAATGTCAATAATTGGAATCTTAATTTTACTAGCACTATTAGCGCCACCTCCACAGACATTTTAGATCTTACTATTTTTATAGAAAATGGCCGATTTAAAACTAAGACATTTTTTAAAGCTAAGGATGTCAATGAGTATATTGACGTTACAAGCTGTCATTATAACCCATGGCTTAGGAATATTCCCAAGGGGCAATTTAAAGGGGTATTCCCATCTTCATAATCATACTTAATTAGTTTACCCTAATGAGCTAGATCATTTTTGTAATTAGCTTTCATTATCTAAAATTCACTGGTACTCCCATAGATACGGCCACTGCTCCACAGCCGCATCTATGGGCCGCGCTTGCGCAGACTGGACAGTATTTTCACCCAGGAAGCCGGTCTTTTACTCAGGAGCGTGCATGGAGAGAGCGGGGAGAGGCGGAGCTTAGAGTGGAGGGGCTGGGCTTAGTGCAAAGAGAGGGGGAGCTTAGCGCCAGCATCACTGACAGGACGGAGGAAGAAGATGCAGTGTAAGTGCCTGCTGCACTATACCACCAACACAAGAAGGATTTGGGCTGATACAGACATGTGGGGGGGCTGATGGAAGCATATGGGGGGCTGATGGAGGCACTGGGGGGCTGATGCAGGCATGTGGGGGCTGATTCAGGCATGTGGGGGGCTGATGCAGGCATATGGGGTGCTGATGGAGGCATATGGGGGGCTGAAGGAGGCACTGGGGGTGCTGATACAGGCGTATGTGCAGCATACGGGTAGGTTACCCGACACTGCGACATTTTAATGTGTATCTCCCTTTAAGAAAGTTAGGCCTGTAGCAGGCAATTCATATTCCAGCCAGCAGAGGGAGCCCCCAGTTTAGTATAAATAGGCCAGGGCCTAGCCTAGGAAAGTCAGTCTGTTGGAAGTTTCTAGTTCAGAGTTAGTTCTGAGAGATTCAGGACTCAGTAACTAGTGCAGAAATTGCACCACTGGTGTGGAGGATCATTCCCACCCAGTTTTCCAGGTCAAGAATACCTGAGGTACTCCAAATAAGAGCCTGTCACTAGTAAGCTGGACAGAGAGTGTAACCAGCAAGCCAGGTCGCATATCAAGTATAGAGCCTGTCACCAGGAGAGAAGGAAACCTCTACAAAACCTTTGCTCAAGGATTATCACTGTTAGTTGGGTGTCTGGACCTTGAGAGTATTGCTTACAGCCAGGAACTAAAGCAGGAGAGGAAGTAAGTGTACCCCTGCAGAGAGAATAGTTGCCTGAAGTGTATTGCTGCATTGAGAGTAAGAGGAAAGCCCTGATCCTAGGAGGCCTGTCTTGAAGATAGCTTTCGCGACTGTGATTAATAGCCTGAACCACTGCTGTGACTGTATTGTAACGTGTGGAATATTCTGGAACTGTACCTACTGACTGTTCATCTATCTTCAACTACGTTCAGTAAAGTTATCCTGTTATTCAAATATAAGGATTCCTCAATTATTCCACCTGTCACTACACAGTGTGCCACCGTTCAATTGGCACTGGCGTCACGACATTCATCACCTGCCTGTTCCAGTGCTGACCCGATTGAAGACAACAGTCGGTCCCAGGTTAGTGGGTTGCCCTGCACTACAAAGCCCAGCATACCTAAAGCTACACTACTGACCCCCTGGGACACTGCATCGCTCTTTTTGGCGTCCACGAACAGGATCGCATGCTTCTGGAGTGCAGAGGAGTGTGAACTGTGTGCTTTAACTATTCCACCACCGTATTGCAAGGACTGTACCCTTTATTTCCAAGCCTGTGGATTACAATTGTGCCTGGGAGGAATCGGAGGCGCTGTGCTGTGTTGCGCTACCCCCAGAGAGAAAATCGTGCTTGTGGATTACAATTTATTAACTTTTCAACGCCCCTGCTTGCTGTCAGGGAATGGCGACCAAGATGGCCGCCGGCCGCATGGAGTAAAGTTTCCCGCGCTGCTGAGGACCTTCGTGGGCGGATCTCTTCAAAGACGCAGAGAATCCCGCCCCTCTCCATCATCGCATCGCCGCGGCCCTGCTTCTTCTACGTCAGCAACGTCACCCCGTACACAGGACGTCCGGAATCTCGCGGGACTTGGTCTGCGCAACCCCGGCAATACCGGTAAGGACTTGTAACCGGAGGGAAGTGGATTGTACCGGCCCCTTTAGTCGCCAGCGGCCACATCTTAATAAACTAACATGTCAGAGCCGGGAGTTTCCGAGCAGCCGGCCCCCAGCATGATGCCCTTTACTATGCCGTACTATTTTGGGGCCCCATGGTTTCCCCGCTATAAAGGGGAGGCCCATACCTTAAGAGACTTTAAAGAGAAGTTGCTGGCATTATTCAAACTGTACCCCATAAATGCCGAACAGCAGATGGAAATCCTGCTAGCACAACTGGAGGGAGCTGCCCGCAGAGAGGTATTATCCTGGCCTGCTGCTGAGCGGGGTACTTTAGAGCAAATATTCACCCGCCTCAGGGACACTTTTGAAACAAGGACTGCCTCAGAGATAAAGATGCACTTCTTTGGCAAAAAACAGAAGTCCGGTGAGTCCCTCCGTGACTATGCCCTATCACTTCAGGAGGCTTTGGGGGCTGTAATCCAGATAGATCCCAGGGAGGCTGATAATCAGGACCAGACCCTGAGGGAGCAATTTATCACGGGGGTGTCTAGTGAGCAAATAAGGACTCAATTAAAAATGCTGTCAGCCCAGCACCCTAGCAGTACCTTAAAGAGCTGGCTATAAGAATTCTGGGGTCCACAGTGTCTACTGAGTTAAGCACCCCACCTGAGTCACCAGCCTGCAGGCCAAAACCGCCTATCCCTAACCAGGCTGGGGCCGGCCAAGCTGTTCAAGCTTCAGCTACTGATACTATTGCCATGCTGACGGAACAGGTAAACCATCTCACTAAAAGTTTAGAGAGAGTGTGCAGAAAGATAGAGGAATGGGAAAAACCCCTAATGTCAGAGGAAGAGTTCCTGTCACCTCCTAAGCCATTCCCACCTCCATACCAAGAGACTCACCCCAGGGATCCTGGGAGGCGTAATAGAGATCGTTCCAAAGACCGCAAACGGCCCGTGTGTAAATACTGTAAAAGGTGGGACACACAGAATCCACGTGCTGGCAGTTAAACGGGCTACCCTCGAGGCTGAGGACCGCCCTCGGGAGGTAGAACATTAGGTCCAAAGGATCCAAGTTGGATGCCCCGGTATGTAGGATCCCATCCTAAAATCAATATAGAGATCAACGGGGTCCCCTTTGAAGCCCTACTAGATACTGGGTCCCAGGTCACTACCATTCAGCTGCCCACATTTGAAAAATTCTGGGACACCAACCAGTTAACCCAGCCGCCTGAATCCTGGGTGGAGATTATCGCAAGCAATGGCAAACCAGTAAAGGTTCATGGGTACTGGGAACCCACTCTGCAGGTGGGAGAAGCAACCTTGCCTCAACAGGGGTGATAGTAGTACAAGCCGGCGACAGAGGGGGACATCCTGTCATTCTAGGCACCAATGTCTTCAAGAACTGTTATTCTGAAATACTTGACGCACTGCATCAGACTTTGCCCACTGCTTCCTCTGCATCCAAGAGGGTGATTCAAAAGACTATTACTGTGTTAAGTGCTCAGCAGAGGTTTGCTAATGGGAAAGGAGAAATTTGTACTGCCAGGATCCGTGATAATAAGCCTGTGACTTTGCCTCCTAATTCTCAAACTCTTTTATGGTGCCGTGCTGTCCTGGGAGTCCAAGGCCAAGATTATCCAGCCCTGGTGGAACCAATCCAGATGGAGAACTACCCTTATGTTCGAGCTGCCAAGTGCCTGGTGAACGTCTCCCAAGGTAAAGTACCTGTCCGTCTGATTAACCTGAGTGATCATCCTGTTGCGCTTACTAAGCACTCCCCTGTTGCTCAGCTTTCCCAGGTGTCCTTCCAGGACATCATTCGTCTTCCAGTGACAGAAAAGCCGCCAGCTGCAGTCAGCGGACATCTGCCGGTGAACCAGCCACAAGTGCCCTGGTGGGAAGAGCTCCATGTCGGGGACGAAGCTACCCCCAACATCAACGAGAAGGGATCCTACAGCTTGTCAAAGAGCACCACCAGGCCTTCAGTAAACATGCTACTGATTATGGAGAGGTCAGTGCCATACAACACACCATACCTACTGGCTCTCATCCTCCTATCAAGGAGAGATACAGACCCTTACCGCCGACTTCATATCAGACTGTAAAAGAAATGATCCAAGAGATGAAAGACTCTAATGTAATCCGGGACAGCCGTAGTCCGTGGGCTGCACCCCTGGTCCTTGTAAAGAAAAAGGATGGTGGTATCCGTTTCTGTGTGGATTATAGAAAAATTAACCAAATAACCCACAAAGATGCATACCCACTGCCCCGCATTGAGGAGTCACTAACTGCTCTGGGCTCCTCCGCTTATTTCTCCACATTGGACTTGACCAGTGGCTACTGGCAAGTACCTATGGCCCCCGAGGATAGGGAAAAGACTGCTTTCACCACTCCCATGGGCCTGTTTGAATTCAATTGTATGCCGTTCGGACTATGTAATGCCCCAGGGACTTTCCAGAGACTAATGGAGCGGTGTTTGGGCCACAAAAACTTTGAAACAGTGCTGCTGTATCTAGATGATGTCATTGTATACTCAAAAACATATGAGGACCATCTGAAACATTTAGCAGAAGTATTTGAAATCCTTGTCAAATATGGCTTGAAAGTAAAGCCATCCAAGTGTCACTTGCTCAAACCTGCAGTAAAATACCTGGGGCATGTGGTAAGCGCAGAGGGCGTGCAGCCTGACCCTGATAAGCTAGCGGCTGTCCGTAATTGGCCGGTCCCCACTACCGTCAAAGAGGTGAGGAGTTTCCTTAGCTTTGCAGGCTACTATAGACGTTTTATCCCCCATTTTGCTCAAATAGCTGATCCTATCCAGGAACTCCTGAGGGGGCAACCCAAGAAAAGTCCTAGAACTCCTGTGCCCATTGAGTGGAATGAGGAAAGAGAAATAGCGTTCCAATTGTTAAAAAGAAACTGACCGAGCCTCCTGTGTTAGGTTACCCAGACTACAGCAAACCATTCCATCTTTATACCGATGCTAGCAAGCGAGGCCTGGGAGCTGTGTTGGCCCAGATCCAAGAGGGAAAAGAGAGGGTGATAGCTTATGCAAGCCGCTCCCTGAAAGGGGCTGAGAAAAATGATCAGAATTATAGTTCCTTCAAACTAGAGTTCCTGGCATTGGTGTGGGCAGTGACGGAGAAATTCAAAGACTATCTAGCCGCCACCCCGTTCATTGCATTCACCGACAATAACCATCTGGCGCATCTAAATACAGCTAAATTGGGGTCCTTGGAGCAGAGATGGGCCTCCCGCCTAGCCAACTATGATTTCTCTGTAAAATACCGTGCTGGACGTACTAATGACAATGCTGATGCTTTATCCAGACTTCCCACAGAGACAGCTCCTGATGATGGACGGGATGCTTGGGAAGATGTAGAAATGCCGGCTTTCTATAACAAATTTGCTCAACAGGATCATGCTCGAGCTACCAATGACAGAGCCGCAGCCCCTTCACCCTCCAGTAAGCCTGAGCCCTAAAGAGGAAAGGTGGGTGAAATTACAGTCTGAAAGTAGAGTGCTGGGCGAGTTGTTGGATTTTATTACCAGTGGCAGAGCCCCTGAGAGAATTAGACGTAAGAGTGCAGATCCAGAGCTCACCAAACTGTGGAGACAGCGCCATCAGCTCTTTATACAAAAGGGCCTATTACTACGGAGAAGCCTAGACCCAGTTCCCAATGAAAGAGTGCATCAGATTCTCATACCCCGACGAGATGCAGGTATGGTGTTGGAGATGTACCACAATCAATCCGGTCATTTTGGGGTCCAAAAGACTGAGGCTAATATCCGCCAGCGGTTTTATTGGGTGGGCATGAGAGAGGACATTGAGAGATGGTGTCGGGAGTGTATAGCCTGTGCCTTAAAACGAAGTGAGCACCACGACCAGAGGGCACCACTGCGACCCATTGTAAGTACCCGTCCTCTTGAACTTGTCGCCATTGATCATGTGAAGTTGGAGCCTAGTCGCTCAGGGTATGCTTATGCCATGACTATTATTGACCACTTCACCAAGTTTGTCGTAGCAGTGCCTGTGAGAGACCAGACGGCCAAGACTACAGCCGAACTGTTCTGGAAACACTTCCTCCTGCCCTACGGATGTCCAGAAAAGATCCTCACCGATCAAGGACCTGCTTTTGAGTCCCATCTGTTCCATGAACTGTGCCGCTTACACAACTGCAAGAAGATCCGGACAACGGCCTACCATCCTCAAGGTAACGGACTGTGTGAAAAAATGAATCAGACCTTGATAGAGATGCTGAGGGCCGTGCCTCCTGAAACCAGAGGGATTGGCCCAATCTGTTGCCACAGCTCATGTACACGTACAACAATACCATCCATTGTTCCACTGGGTATACCCCTTTTATTTGATGTTTGGGCGCCAAGGGACATTGCCTGCTGATCACTCCTTGGACATACACGTACCTGATTGCATCAACCCGTTACCTAACACCGACTGGGTTGCTGAGCACCAAAGGCGATTGAATACGGCCAAAGCCATTGTTCAGGAACGTATGGATTATGCTAGAGACCGACAGCAGAGAGACTATGATCAAGCAGCCCATGCAGAACCCTTGACAATAGGAGATGTGGTGTGGTTGAAAAACAACCACCGTACAAGTAAACTGGACAGTAAATGGGAGCAGATTCCCTATGTTGTCACTGCAATCCCAAATGCTGGGACCCACACTTATGAGATTACCCGGGAAGGCAGGGGATCCCAAATTGTTCACAGGAACCGGTTAAAGCTCTGCCTGACAAAAGAACCCAGTGCTGAGAGTTCTAGATCTGAATCACCTGTGTCAGAGCCATCAATACAGCCCGAGGATCCTATGCAGGCTGTAAATAATCTAATGTATGACACTGAACCCATGCATTGGCTCCTGACACCATGGTTGAATTTGTTGGTGCCCGCTCCGGCACCTACTGTGCCTTCACCTCCAGAAGAGCCGGTTCAAAATGTCCCGGATCCAGTCCCCTTATGGAGGATCCTCCGGCTCCTGTTGTTCCTGACCAGGGTCCCACTGGTGGAGACCCTCCTGTTGCTCCTCTCCCTTCTACCTCGATGCTAAGGGAGGAGGAAACTCCTGTGTTGAGAAGGTCCACCCGGATGAACAGGGGACGTCCGCCAGTCCGTTTAGGGACTTTGATTATGCTGGTGGTGTCTCCTCCCGGGCAGTTACTACTGGAAATAGCTTGCTTGACGTTTGTGCACAAGAATGGACTCCTCCACGTGAGCCCTTGCCTGTTATACACCCGCAGGAAACCCCTGTGTAGTTCCCTTATTATATTTCAGCCAAGAAAAATGGACTGATGTTGAACTTTTATACTTGAAAAAGTGATATATCTTTGCATTCTCTAACATATTTTTGCACTTACAGAGACTTTGAAAGAAAAAAAAAACCTTATTCTTGACATGTGTTACTATGGACTAACCTGATTCACCTTAAGTCCGCTGTGCCAGGTCAGCGGCCGTGTCTAAGAAGCAAGAAGACGCCCCTTTCCCTTGCGTCGCCTGTTTATTAAGTTAACAAATGTTATATCTTCTGTGTGAAATAATTATTTAACATATTTATATTGTAATGCTTAATTTATGTAACATTTGATGCCGGTTCAGAGGGGCATGTGTGTGAGTACGAGGCCTTACTCACGTTAAAGCCTGGGGGTGTGCAGCATACGGGTAGGTTACCCGACACTGCTATATTTTAATGTGAATCTCCCTTTAAGAAAGTTAGGCCTGTAGCAGGCAATTCATATTCCAGCCAGCAGAAGGAGCCCCCAGTTTAGTATAAATAGGCCAGGGCCTAGCCTAGGGAAGTCAGTTGTTGGAAGTTTCTAGTTCAGAGTTAGTTCTGAGAGATTCAGGACTCAGTAACTAGTGCAGAAATTGCACCACTGGTGTGGAGGATCATTCCCACCCAGTTTTCCAGGTCAAGTATACCTGAGGTACTCCAAATAAGAGCCTGTCACTAGCAAGCTGGACAGAGAGTGTAACCAGCAAGCCAGGTCGCATATCAAGTATAGAGCCTGTCACCAGGAGAGAAGGAAACCTCTACAAAACCTTTGCTCAAGGATTATCACTGTTAGTTGGGTGTCTGGACCTTGAGAGTATTGCCTACAGCCAGGAACTAAAGCAGGAGAGGAAGTAAGTGTACCCCTGCAGAGAGAATAGTTGCCTGAAGTGTATTGCTGCATTGAGAGTAAGAGGAAAGCCCTGATCCTAGGAGGCCTGTCTTGAAGATAGCTTTTGCGACTGTGATTAATAGCCTGAACCACTGCTGTGACTGTATTGTAACGTGTGGAATATTCTGGAACTGTACCTACTGACTGTTCATCTATCTTCAACTACGTTCAGTAAAGTTATCCTGTTATTCAAATATAAGGATTCCTCAATTATTCCACCTGTCACTACACGGTGTGCCACCGCTCAATTGGCACTGGCGTCACGACATTCATCACCTGCCTGTTCCAGTGCTGACCCGATTGAAGACGACAGTCGGTCCCAGGTTAGTGGGTTGCCCTGCACTACAAAGCCCAGCATACCTAAAGCTACACTACTGACCCCTGGGACACTGCATCGCTCTTTGGCGTCCACGAACAGGATCGCATGCTTCTGGAGTGCAGAGGAGTGTGAACTGTGTGCTTTAACTATTCCACCACCGTATTGCAAGGACTGTACCCTTTATTTCCAAGCCTGTGGATTACAATTGTGCCTGGGAGGAATCGGAGGCGCTGTGCTGTGTTGCGCTACCCCCAGAGAGAAAATCGTGCTTGTGGATTACAATTTATTAACTTTTCAACGCCCTGCTTGCTGTCAGGGAATGGCGACCAAGATAGCCGCCGGCCGCATGGAGTAAAGTTTCCCGCGCTGCTGAGGACCTTCGTGGGCGGATCTCTTCAAAGACGCAGAGAATCCCGCCCCTCTTCATCATCGCACCGCCGCGGCCCTGCTTCTTCTACGCCAGCAACGCCACCGCGTACACAGGACGTCCGGAATCTCGCGGGACTTGGTCTGCGCAACCCCGGCGATACCGGTAAGGACTTGTAACCGGAGGGAAGTGGATTGTACCGGCCCCTTTAGTCGCCAGCGGCCACATCTTAATAAACTAACATGTCAGAGCCGGGAGTTCCCGAGCAGCCGGCCCCCAGCATGATGCCCTTTACTATGCCGTACTATTTTGGGGCCCCATGGTTTCCCGCTATAAAGGGGAGGCCCATACCTTAAGAGACTTTAAAGAGAAGTTGCTGGCATTATTCAAACTGTACCCCATAAATGCCGAACAGCAGATGGAAATCCTGCTAGCACAACTGGAGGGAGCTGCCCGCAGAGAGGTATTATCCTGGCCTGCTGCTGAGCGGGGTACTCTAGAGCAAATATTCACCCGCCTCAGGGCCACTTTTGAAACAAGGACTGCCTCAGAGATAAAGATGCACTTCTTTGGCAAAAACAGAAGTCCGGTGAGTCCCTCCGTGACTATGCCCTATCACTTCAGGAGGCTTTGGGGGCTGTAATCCAGATAGATCCCAGGGAGGCTGATAATCAGGACCAGACCCTGAGGGAGCAATTTATCACGGGGGTGTCTAGTGAGCAAATAAGGACTCAATTAAAAATGCTGTCAGCCCAGCACCCTAGCAGTACCTTTCTGGATTTTAAAGAGCTGGCTATAAGAATTCTGGGGTCAACAGTGTCTACGGAGTTGAGCACCCCACCTGAGTCACCAGCCTGCAGGCCAAAACCGCCTATCCCTAACCAGGCTGGGGCCGGCCAAGCTGTTCAAGCTTCAGCTACTGATACTATTGCCATGCTGACGGAACAGGTAAACCATCTCACTAAAAGTTTAGAGAGAGTGTGCAGAAAGATAGAGGAATGGGAAAAACCCCTAATGTCAGAGGAAGAGTTCCTGTCACCTCCTAAGCCATTCCCACCTCCATACCAAGAGACTCACCCCAGGGATCCTGGGAGGCGTAATAGAGATCGTTCCAAAGACCGCAAACGGCCCGTGTGTAAATACTGTAAAAAGGTGAGACACACAGAATCCACGTGCTGGCAGTTAAACGGGCTACCCTCGAGTCTGAGGACCGTCCCTCGGGAGGTAGAACATTAGGTCCAAAGGATCCAAGTTGGATGCCCCGGTATGTAGGATCCCATCCTAAAATCAATATAGAGATCAACGGGGTCCCCTTTAAAGCCCTACTAGATACTGGGTCCCAGGTCACTACCATTCAGCTGCCCACATTTGAAAAATTCTGGGACACCAACCAGTTAACCCAGCCGCCTGAATCCTGGGTGGAGATTATCGCAAGCAATGGCAAACCAGTAAAGGTTCATGGGTACTGGGAACCCACTCTGCAGGTGGGAGAAGCAACCTTGCCTCAACAGGGGGTGATAGTAGTACAAGCCGGCGACAGAGGGGGACATCCTGTCATTCTAGGCACCAATGTCTTCAAGAACTGTTATTCTGAAATACTTGACGCACTGCATCAGACTTTGCCCACTGCTTCCTCTGCATCCAAGAGGGTGATTCAAAAGACTATTACTGTGTTAAGTGCTCAGCAGAGGTTTGCTAATGGGAAAGGAGAAATTTGTACTGCCAGGATCCGTGATAATAAGCCTGTGACTTTGCCTCCTAATTCTCAAACTCTTTTATGGTGCCGTGCTGTCCTGGGAGTCCAAGGCCAAGATTATCCAGCCCTGGTGGAACCAATCCAGATGGAGAACTACCCTTATGTTCGAGCTGCCAAGTGCCTGGTGAACGCCTCCCAAGGTAAAGTACCTGTCCGTCTGATTAACCTGAGTGATCATCCTGTTGCGCTTACTAAGCACTCCCTGTTGCTCAGCTTTCGCAGGTGTCCTTCCAGGACATCATTCGTCTTCCAGTGACAGAAAAGCCGCCAGCTGCAGTCAGCGGACATCTGCCGGTGAACCAGCCACAAGTGCCCTGGTGGGAAGAGCTCCATGTTGGGGACGAAGCTACCCCCAACATCAACGAGAGGGATCCTACAGCTTGTCAAAGAGCACCACCAGGCCTTCAGTAAGCATGCTACTGATTATGGAGAGGTCAGTGCCATACAACACACCATACCTACTGGCTCTCATCCTCCTATCAAGGAGAGATACAGACCCTTACCGCCGACTTCATATCAGACTGTAAAAGAAATGATCCAAGAGATGAAAGACTCTAATGTAATCCGGGACAGCCGTAGTCCGTGGGCTGCACCCCTGGTCCTTGTAAAGAAAAAGGATGGTGGTATCCGCTTCTGTGTGGATTATAGAAAATTAACCAAATAACCCACAAAGATGCATACCCACTGCCCCGCATTGAGGAGTCACTAACTGCTCTGGGCTCCTCCGCTTATTTCTCCACATTGGACTTGACCAGTGGCTACTGGCAAGTACCTATGGCCCCCGAGGATAGAGAAAAGACTGCTTTCACCACTCCCATGGGCCTGTTTGAATTCAATTGTATGCCGTTCGGACTATGTAATGCCCCAGGGACTTTCCAGAGACTAATGGAGCGGTGTTTGGGCCACAAAAACTTTGAAACAGTGCTGCTGTATCTAGATGATGTCATTGTATACTCAAAAACATATGAGGACCATCTGAAACATTTAGCAGAAGTATTTGAAATCCTTGTCAAATATGGCTTGAAAGTAAAGCCATTCAAGTGTCACTTGCTGAAACCTACAGTAAAATACCTGGGGCATGTAGTAAGCGCAGAGGGCGTGCAGCCTGACCCTGAAAAGCTAGCGGCTGTCCGTAATTGGCCAGTCCCCACTACCGTCAAAGAGGTGAGGAGTTTCCTTAGCTTTTCAGGCTACTATAGACGTTTTATCCCCCAGTTTGCTCAAATAGCTGATCCTATCCAGGAACTCCTGAGGGGGCAACCCAAGAAAAGTCCTAGAACTCCTGTGCCCATTTAATGGAATGAGGAAAGAGAAATAGTGTTCCAATTGTTAAAAAAGAAACTGACCGAGCCTCCTGTGTTAGGTTACCCAGACTACAGCAAACCATTCCATCTTTATACCGATGCTAGCAAGTGAGGCCTGGGAGCTGTGTTGGCCCAGATCTAAGAGGGAAAAGAGAGGGTGATAGCTTATGCAAGCCGCTCCCTGAAAGGAGCTGAGAAAAATGATCAGAATTATAGTTCCTTCAAACTAGAGTTCCTGTCATTGGTGTGGGCAGTGACGGAGAAATTCAAAGACTATCTAGCCGCCACCCCGTTCATTGCATTCACGGAGAATAACCCTCTGGCACATCTAAATACAGCTAAATTGGGGTCCTTGGAGCAGAGATGGGCCTCCCGCCTCGCCAACTATGATTTCTCTGTAAAATACCGTGCTGGACGTACTAATGACAATGCTGATGCTTTATCCAGACTTCCCACAGAGACAGCTCCTGATGATGGACGGGATGCTTGGGAAGATGTAGAAATGCCGGCTTTCTATAACAAATTTGCTCAACAGGATCATGCTCGAGTTACCAATGACAGAGCCGCAGCCCCTTCACCCTCCAGTAAGCCTGAGCCCAAAGAGGAAAGGTGGGTGAAATTACAGTCTGAAAGTAGAGTGCTGGGTGAATTGTTGGATTTTATTACCAGTGGCAGAGCCCCCGAGAGAATTAGACATAAGATTGCAGATCCAGAGCTCACCAAACTGTGGAGACAGCGCCATCAGCTCTTCATACAAAAGGGCCTATTACTAGGGAGAAGCCTAGACCCAGTATCCAATGAAAGAGTGCATCAGATTCTCATACCCCGACGAGATGCAGGTATGGTGTTGGAGATGTACCACAATCAATCCGGTCATTTTGGGGTCCAAAAGACTGAGGCTAATATCCGTCAGCGGTTTTATTGGGTGGGCATGAGAGAGGACATTGAGAGATGGTGTTGGGAGTGTATAGCCTATGCCTTAAAACGAAGTGAGCACCAAGACCAGAGGGCACCACTGCGACCCATTGTAAGTACCCGTCCTCTTGAACTTGTCGCCATTGATCATGTGAAGTTGGAGCCTAGTCGCTCAGGGTATGCTTATGCCATGACTATTATTGACCACTTCACCAAGTTTGTCGTAGCAGTGCCTGTGAGAGACCAGACGGCCAAGACTACAGCCGAACTGTTCTGGAAACACTTCCTTCTGCCCTACGGATGTCCAGAAAAGATCCCCACCGATCAAGGACCTGCTTTTGAGTCCCATCTGTTCCATGAACTGTGCCGCTTACACAACTACAAGAAGATCCGGACAACGGCCTACCATCCTCAAGGTAAGGGACTGTGTGAAAAAATGAATCAGACCTTGATAGAGATGCTGAGGGCCGTGCCTCCTGAAACCAGAGGGGATTGGCCCAATCTGTTGCCACAGCTCATGTACACGTACAACAATACCATCCATTGTTCCACTGGGTATACCCCTTTTTATTCGATGTTTGGGCGCCAAGGGACATTGCCTGCTGATCACTCCTTGGACATACACGTACCTGATTGCATCAACCCGTTACCTAACACCGACTGGGTTGCTGAGCACCAAAGGCGATTGAATACGGCCAAAGCCATTGTTCAGGAACGTATGGATTATGCTAGAGACCGACAGCAGAGAGACTATGATCAAGCAGCCCATGCAGATCCCTTGACAATAGGAGATGTGGTGTGGTTGAAAAACAACCACCGTACAAGTAAACTGGACAGTAAATGGGAGCAGATTCCCTATGTTGTCACTGCAATCCCAAATGCTGGGACCCACACTTATGAGATTACCCGGGAAGGCAGGGGATCCCAAATTGTTCACAGGAACCGGTTAAAGCTCTGCCTGACAAAAGAACCCAGTGCTGAGAGTTCCAAATCTGAATCACCTGTGTCAGAGCTATCAATACAGCCCGAGGATCCTATGCAGGCTGTAAATAATCTAATGTATGACACTGAACCCATGCATTGGCTCCTGACACCATGGTTGAATTTGTTGGTGCCCGCTCCGGCACCTACTGTGCCTTCACCTCCAGAAGAGCCGGTTCAAAATGTCCCGGATCCAGTCCCCCTTATGGAGGATCCTCCGGCTCCTGTTGTTCCTGACCAGGGTCCCACTGGTGGAGATCCTCCTGTTGCTCCTCTCCCTTCTACCTCGATACTAAGGGAGGAGGAAACTCCTGTGTTGAGAAGGTCCACCCGGATGAACAGGGGACGTCCGCCAGTTCGTTTAGGGGACTTTGATTATGCTGGTGGTGTCTCCTCCCGGGCAGTTACTACTGGAAATAGCTTGCTTGACGTTTGTGCACAAGAATGGACTCCTCTACGTGAGCCCTTGCCGGTTATACACCCGCAGGAAACCCCTGTGTAGTTCCCTTATTATATTTCAGCCAAGAAAAATGGACTGATGTTGAACTTTTATACTTGAAAAAGTGATATATCTTTGCATTCTCTAATATATTTTTGCACTTACAGAGACTTTGAAAAAAAAAAAAAAACCTTATTCTTGACATGTATTACTATGGACTTACCTGGTTCACCTTAAGTCCGCTGTGCCAGGTCAGCGGCCGTGTCTAAGAAGCAAGAAGACGCCCCTTTCCCTTGCGTCGCCTGTTTATTAAGTTAACAAATGTTATACCTTCTGTGTGAAATAATTATTTACCATATTTATATTGTAATGCTTAATTTATGTAACATTTGATGCCGGTTCAGAAAGGCATGTGTGTGAGTACAAGGCCTTACTCACGTTAAAGCCTGGGGGTGTGCAACATACGGGTAGGTTACCCGACACTGCTATATTTTAATGTGTATCTCCCTTTAAGAAAGTTAGGCCTGTAGCAGGCAATTCATATTCCAGCCAGCAGAGGGAGCCCCCAGTTTAGTATAAATAGGCCAGGGGCTAGCCTAGGAAAGTCAGTCTGTTGGAAGTTTCTAGTTCAGAGTTAGTTCTGAGAGATTCAGGACTCAGTAACTAGTGCAGAAATTGCACCACTGGTGTGGAGGATCATTCCCACCCAGTTTTCCAGGTCAAGTATACCTGAGGTACTCCAAATAAGAGCCTGTCACTAGCAAGCTGGACAGAGAGTGTAACCAGCAAGCCAGGTCGCATATCAAGTATAGAGCCTGTCACCAGGAGAGAAGGAAACCTCTACAAAACCTTTGCTCAAGGATTATCACTGTTAGTTGGGTGTCTGGACCTTGAGAGTATTGCCTACAGCCAGGAACTAAAGCAGGAGAGGAAGTAAGTGTACCCCTGCAGAGAGAATAGTTGCCTGAAGTGTATTGCTGCATTGAGAGTAAGAGGAAAGCCCTGATCCTAGGAGGCCTGTCTTGAAGATAGCTTTCGCGACTGTGATTATTAGCCTGAACCACTGCTGTGACTGTATTGTAACGTGTGGAATATTCTGGAACTGTACCTACTGACTGTTCATCTATCTTCAACTACGTTCAGTAAAGTTATCCTGTTATTCAAATATTCAGTTATTCCACCTGTCACTACACGGTGTGCCACCGTTCAATTGGCACTGGCGTCACGACATTCATCACCTGTGCTGGTATTTTGCAGTGGAAGTCAGATGTAGCAGAGCTAAATATAGGCTCCATCAGCCTATATTTAAAGGTTCAGGGAAGAGAGATGAAGCAGAGCTATATATGTGGTGGTTCAGCCACAGTGCTAGTGGGGGAAGAGAAGATAGATGTAGCAGAGCTGTATATGCATCTATACAGATAAAAGGTCTAAGGTTTATATACAACTGTAGTAGAGCTTTATTGGAAAAAAATCTGCATCAGTGCTGGTCAGTGGGGGATGGTCATGTTTTATGGGAGTCAAAAGCACAGATCATATGGCTACTTGCTAACATGCTTGTGGGCTCAGTATAGCAGTGAATTATTGTTTTGCTGCCCAGAATGGGTTTGTAAAAGATTAGATCGGTTCTGTGTGTAAGGACAGCAGCATGTTACTGTCTTAGGGTACTTTCACACTTGCGTTGGTGCGGATCCGTCTGTTTATTTGCACAGATGGATCCGCACCTATAATGCAAACGTTTGTATCCGTTCAGAACGGATCCGTTTGCATTAGGTTTAAAGAAAAATAACAAAGTCCAAAACGGATCCGTTTTGAATTACATTGAAAGTCAATGGGGAACGGATCCGTTTTCAAATGCACCATATTGTGTCATTGAAAACGGACCCGTCCCCATTGACTTACATTGTAAAAAAAAAAACGGATCCGTTAGGCTCCGCCTCTTCAGACGGACACCAAAATGCTGCATGCTGCGTTTTGGTGTCCACCTCCAAAACGGAATAGAGACGGAACGGAGCCTAACTGATGCATTCTGAATGGATCCTTATCCATTCAGAATGCATTGGGACTTAACTGATCCGTTTTGGACCGTTTGTGAGAGCCCTGAAACGGATCTCACAAACGGAATCTAAAACGCTAGTGTGAAAGTACCCTTAGCTCACTTCCCATTGCTCTCTGTGATGACTCCACAGCAGGAAGGAGGGGCCTCACAGACTCTGCAGGCTGCCTGACTGACTTATACTATCCACATGAACGAGCACACAAGGACTGAGCTCTCAGTGTGATGTCATAAGGAGGCGTGGCCTTCACTCAACTGCCTAAGCCCGTCCAGCCTTAGCAGCAGGAAACCAGGAAGTGAACAGCAGAGCTGGCTGAGGTGAGGACGAAATAGCAAGATGGAAATACCCCTTTAACCACTTGCCGCCACGCTAACGCCTATGGGCGTCAGCGCGGCAGCTCTCTCAGGTCTCAGTCACGCCTATCGGCGTCATCTCGTGAGAACCGAGATTTCGCATGAACGCGCGTGCGTTCATGCGATTGTGACCGGGACAACTGAAACTACAGCCTGCCAGCGCTGATCATGCGCTGGCAGGCTGTAGATGCAAAAAACACATTTAAAACGCATATCAGACGCTGTTTTGTAAACAGCGTCTGATATGCCTGCTGTCTGTTCGTCTGGTGGTCCCTTTGTCTGGGACCACCAGTGGAAAAATAAGTAAAGTGCACCAATCACTACACCCCCCCCCCCCCACCCCCCATCACTGATTAACCCCTGATCACCCATGTCACCCCCCTGTCACTAATCACCCCCCTGTAAGGCTCATTCAGACGGCCGTATGTGTTTTGCGGATCCGCAAAATACGGACACCGGCAATGTGCTTTCCGCATTTTGCGGATCCGCACATTGCCAGAACTATATAGATAATGCCTTTTCTTGTCCACAATTGCGGACAAGAATAGGACATGTTCTATATTTTTGCGGAACGGAAGTGCAGACCCGGAAGCGCGGATCCGTAATTCCGGATCCGAGAGGGACAAAGTCTGTCCCCATAGAAATGAATGGGTCCGCAATTCCGTTCCGCAAACAGAATTGCGGACGTGTGAATGGGGCATAAGGGTCCCTTATCACGGCCAGTTAGTTAGCTACTTGTTAGGTAGTTAGCGCCCATCCCACCGCACCGCAGTCACTGATTTTGGCAGAGATTTTTTTATCCACATTGATCGATGAGAATGAAAAAATCTGCGCCGTTCATTTTTTTTTCTTTTTTCAGCCCAGAAGCTGAACGGAAAAAAAAAATCTCATTACCCGCATGCTCAATATAAGGAGAATAGCAGAAACTCCTAATGCTGGCCATACATGTAATGATTGCAGAGACCCTCAAATGCCAGGGCAGTACAAACACCCCACATGTGACCACATTTTAGAAAGAAGACACCCCAAGGTATTCCGTGAGGGGTATGGTGAGTTCATGTAAAATTTTATTTTTTGTCACAAGTTAGTGGAATATGAGACTTTGTAAAAAAAAAAAAAAAAAAATGTCAATTTCCGCTAACTTGTGCCAAAATTTGTTTTTTTCTGTGAACTCGCCATGCCCCTCACGGAATACCTTGGGGTGTCTTCTTTCCAAAATGGGGTCACATGTGGGGTATTTATACTGCCCTGGCATTTTAGGGGTCCTAAAGCGTGAGAATCCAAATGCGTAAAAATGCCCTGTGAAATCCTAAAGGTACTCATGAGAATTAGGGCCCCTTTGCGCAAAGGGGCCCAAATTCTAACGAGTACCTTTAGGTTTTACATGGCTGCTCACAATTTAGCCCCACCCAAAATGCCAGAACAGTAAAAACACCCCACAAATAACCCCATTTTGGAAAGAAGACACCCCAAGGTATTCGCTGAGGGGCATATTCAGTCCATGAAAAATTGAACTTTTTGTCAAAAGTTAGCGGAAAGGGAGACTTTGTGAGAAAAAACAATAAAAAATCAATTTCCGCTAACTTGTGCCAAAAAATCTTCTATGAACTCGCCATGCCCCTCACGGAATACCTTGGGGTGTCTTCTTTCCAAAATGGGGTCACATGTGGGGTATTTATACTGCCCTGGCATTTTAGGGGCCCTAAAGCGTGAGAAGAAAATGCGTAAAAATGCCCTCCTAAAGGTACTCATTGGAATTTGGGCCCCTTTGCATCTTGGCTGCAAAAAGTGGCACACATGTGGTATCGCCGTACTCAGGAGAAGTAGGGCAATGTGTTTTGGGGTGTATTTTTACATATACCCATGCTGGGTCAGAGAAATATCTCTGTAAATTGTCAACTTTGTATAAATTTTTTTAAAAAGTTGTCATTTACAGAGATATTTCTCACACACAGTATGGGTATATATAAAAATACACCCCAAAACACATTGCCCTACTTCTCCTGAGCACAGCGATACCACATGAGTGACAATTTTGCAGCCAAGATGAGCAAAGGGGCCCTAAAACCAATGAGTACCTTTAGGATTTCACAGGGCATTTTTACGCATTTGGATTCTCACGCTTTAGGGCCCTAAAATGCCAGGCTAGTATAAATACCCCACAAGTGACCCCATTTTGGAAAGAAGACACCCCAAGGTATTCCATGAGGGGCATGTTGAGTTCACAGAATTTTTTTTTTTGCCACAAGTTAGCGGAAATTGATAATTTTATTTTTTATTTTTTACAAAGTCTCATATTCCACTAACTTGTGACAAAAAATAAAATTTTACATGAACTCACCATACCCCTCACGGAATACCTTGGGGTGTCTACTTTCTAAAATGGGGTCACTTGTGGGGTATTTATACCGTCCTGGCATTTTAGGGGCCCCTAAAGCGTGAGAAGAAGTCTGGAATCCAAATGCGTAAAAATGCCCTGTGAAATCCTAAAGGTACTCATTCGATTTAGGGCCCCTTTGCGCATCCAGGCTGCAAAAAAGTGTCACTCATGTGGTATCGCCGTACTCAGGAGAAGTAGGGCAATGTGTTTTGGGGTGTATTTTTATATATACCCATACTTTGTGTGAGAAATATCTCTGTAAACAACTTTTTTATTTTTTTTATACAAAGTTGACAATTTACAGAGATATTTCTCTCACCCAGCATGGCTATATGTAAGAATACACCCCAAAACACATTGCCCTACTTCTCCTGAGTACGGCGATACCACATGTGTGACACTTTTTTGCAGCCTGGGTGCGCAAAGGGGCCCAAATTCCAACGAGTACCTTTAGGTTTTACATGGCTACTCACAATTTAGCCCCGCCCAAAATGCCAGAACAGTAAACACACCCCAAAAATGACCCCATTTCTGGACGTAGACACCCCAAGGTATTCACTGAGGGGCATAGTGAGTCCGTCTGAGATTTTATTTTTTTTGCCAGAAGTTAGCAGAAATGGAAACTTTATTATTATTTTTTTCCTCAGAAAGTATCATTTTCCGCTAACTTGTGAAAAAAAATGAAATGATACATGAACTCACCATGACACTCCGCGAATACTTTGGGGTGTCTTCTTTCTAAAATGGTGTCATTTGGGGGGTATTTATACTATCCTGGCATTCTAGCAGCTGAAGAAACATGACAGGTGCTCAGAAAGTCAGAGCTGCTTCAAAATGCCGAAATTCACTTTTTTGCACCATAGTTTGTAAACGCTATAACTTTTACCCAAACCAATAAATATACACTTATTGGATTTTTTTTTTATCAAAGACATGTAGAACAATAAATTTTGCGAAAAATTTATATAGAAATGTAGTTTTTTTTTTAAATTTACAACAGAAAGTGAAAAATGTCATTTTTTTGCAAAAATTTCGGTCATTTTTTATTAATAGCAAAAAAAGTAAAAATGTCAGCAACAATGTAATACCACCAAATGAAAGCTCTATTAGTGAGAAGAAAAGGAGGTAAAATTAATTTGGGTGGTAAATTGTATGACCGAGCAATAAACGGTAAAAGTAGTGTAGCGAGGATTTGTAAAAAAGGGCCTGGTCACTAGGGGGATATAAACCTGTGGTCTTCAAGTGGTTAAAAGGGTGCACTGGAATTGTACAGAAGTAAGGGATTTTCGTTAGCAGAGCCAGGTTATTAAAGATCGTTTTTGGAAAAAGGCTATGTGGAAGAATTGATGAAATGTAGGGAGGAAGTAGAAAGAGGTGGAAAGATGAGAAATGTGGGAAATGCTGAAAGGGATAATGCTTTTAAGGTTAGTTTCCTGACCCAATTTAATACAAATGTCAGGGAAATAAAAAATGCAATCTGACAAAATTGGGGAATATTGAAGAATGACCCCGTTTTGTGAAACGTCCTTCCGGAACACCACATTGTTATTTATAAGAGGGCCCATAACCTTCGGCAGCACTTGGTACATAGTTCAGAGTGAAGATAAAAAAGAGGGAATAATGTTACGTGGTGTGGGTTCTGCCTTTCCTGTAAAAACAGGAGTAAAAATGATAAATTAAGGACAACACAAGCGGTATGCTTGAGGAAGAATGAGGAGTCCTTTAGGATCATTACATGCGAGAGTACAGGTGTGATGTACAGTTGTGTTCAAAATTATTCAACCCCCACTGAAATTGAGTGTTTTGGCCAGTTTGACTTTGGTTTTGATCATTTCAGTCATCTTGTTTACAATTAAATCAAAGAGGCACTTGTAAGTCAGACAAATATAACATAACATTTATAATGAAATAACCACAAATGTCTTTTCTGTGCTCACATCATTATCAGTTTTATTCAACCCCCAAGTGACATTCAATCTTAGTACAACATCCTTTTCCAGTTATAACAGCTTTTAAACGTGAAGCATAGCTTGACACAAGTGTCTTGCAGCGATCTACGGGTATCTTCGCCCATTCTTCATGGGCACAAGCCTCCAGTTCAGTCACATTCTTAGGCTTGCGCGCTGCAACTACTTTCATTAAGTCCCACCAGAGGTTCTCAATCGGATTTAAGTCTGGTGACTGTGATGGCCACTTCAAAATGTTCCAGCCTTTAATCTGCAACCATGCTCTAGTGGACTTGGAGGTATGCTTGGGATAATTGTCCTGTTGAAAGGTCCAACGTCTTTCAAGCCTCAGGTTTGCGACAGACTGCATCACATTTTCATCCAATATCTCCTGTGGTACTTAAGAGAATTCATGGTACCTTGCACACGCTGAAGCTTCCTTGTACCTGTAGAAGCAAAACAGCCCCAAAGCATGATTGACCCCCCGCCATGCTTCACAGTAGGCAAGGTGTTCTTTTCTTCATAGGCCTTGTTTTTCGTCCTCCAAACATAGCGTTGATCCATGGGCCCAAAGAGTTCAAATTTTGTTTCAACAGTCCACAGAACACTATCATGTTTGTCCACATGACTTTTGGCATACTGCAGTCGACTCTTCTTATTCTTTGGAGACAGCAAGGGGGTGCGCCTGGAAGTTCTGGCATGGAGGCCTTCATTATGCAGTGTGCGCCTTATTGTCTGAGCTGAAACTTCAGTACCCGCATCTGACAAATATTTTTTCGGTTCCTCAGCAGTCACACGGAGACTTTTCTCCACTTTGCGCTTCAGGTAGCGCACAGCAGTCGAAGTCAGCATCTTCTTTCTGCCACGACCAGGTAGCGTTTCAACAGTGCCCTTTGCCTTGGATTTGCGAATGATGCTTCCTATGGTGTCTCTTGGTATGTTTAACATCTTTGCAATCTTCTTATAGCCATTGCCCTTCCTGTGAAGAGAAGTCACCTCTTCTCTTGTCTTCCTGGACCATTCTCTTGACTTCACCATGTCTGTAAACACACCAGTACATGTCTAGAAGGAGCTGAGTATCACAGTCATTTTAAATCTGCCTAATTGGTGCTTATTATGCTTGATTGCTGCTCCTTGACATCCACAGGTGTTTTCAATACCTGATCGAAAACACTTGAATGAACCTCTGTTCTTAAGAGTGGTAGTCTTTAAGGGGTTGAATAATTGGGTCAATGAAGAAATCACAAAAAAAACATATAATACTGTATTACAAAAACAATTGATGTCATTTTAGTTGCATTTGGTTCTTTAAAAAGTCCTTGTAAGATTTCATTCTGAACACAATTACAAATGTACACTAAATTCCCTAAAACCCTTTACAGCATTGGGGGTTGAATAATTTTGAACACAACTGTACGTACTGCTGTGCCCTTGTGGCCTCCAGTACATAGGAAGAACAACTAGAAAACTTAAAACTAGGGTCCAAGAACATATCCGAAATATAAAGAAAGCAATGGAAACGCATGGTGTTCCCAATACAATTCAAGAGATGTCACCAGAAGGATCCGAAGATTTACAAATCCTCGCTACACTACTTTTACCGTTTATTGCTCGGTCATACAACTTACCACCCAAATGAATTTTACCTCCTTTTCTTCTTACTAATAGAGCTTTCATTTGGTGGCATTTCATTGCTGCTGACATTTTTACTTTTTTTGCTATTAATCAAAAATGACCGAAATTTTTGCAAAAAAATGACATTTTTCACTTTCTGTTGTAATTTTTTTTTTTTTAAACTACATTTCTATATAAATTTTTATCTAAATTTATTGTTCTACATGTCTTTGATAAAAAATAATCCAATAAGTGTATATTTATTGGTTTGGGTAAAAGTTATAGCGTTTACAAATTATGGTACAAAAAATTGAATTTCTGCATTTTGAAGCAGCTCTGACTTTCTGAGCACCTGTCATGTTTCTTCAGGTGCTAGAATGCCAGGATAGTATAAACACCCCCCAAATGACACCATTTTAGAAAGAAGACACCCCAAAGTATTCGCGGAGGGGCATGGTGAGTTCATGAGTTACTGTTATGGTATTTTGAGCGGGGCTAAATTGTGAGCAGCCATGTAAAACCTAAAGGTACTCGTTGGACTTTACGCCCCTTTGCGCACCTAGGCTGCAAAAAAGTGTCATTCATGTGGTATTGCCGTACTCAGGAGAAGTAGGGCAATGTGTTTTGGAGTGTATTTTTACATATAGACATGCTGGGTGAGAGAAATATCTCTGTAAATGACAACTTTTTGAAAAATTTTATACAAAGTTGTCAATTTACAGAGATATTTCTCTCACCCAGCATGGGTATATGTAAAAATACACCCCAAAACACATTTCCCTACTTCTCCTGAGTACGGCGATACCACATGAGTGACACTTTTTTGCAGCCAAGATGCGCAAAGGGGCCCGAATTCAATGAGTACCTTTTGGAAGGGCATTTTAGGCATTTGGATTCCAGACTTCTTCTCACGCTTTAGGACCCCTAAAATGCCAGGGCAGTATAAATACCCCACAAGTGACCCCATTTTGGAAAGAAGACACCCCAAGGTATTCCGTGAGGGGTAGGGTGAGTTCATAGAAGATTTTTATTTTTTGGCACAAGTTAGCGGAAATTGATTTTTTTTGTTTTTTCTCACAAAGTCTCCCTTTCCGCTAACTTATGACAAAAAGTTCAATCTTTCATGGACTCAATATGCCCCTCAGCGAATACCTTGCGGTGTCTACTTTCCGAAATGGGGTCATTTGTGGGGTGTTTGTACTGCCCTGGTATTTAAGGGTCTCCATAATCATTACATGTATGGCCAGCATTAGGAGTTTCTGCTATTCTCATTATATTGAGCATACGTCCGCATAGATGCGGACCCATACAGTGTGAATGGTGCCGGCGGTGATGCGGAGAGCACACTATGTGCTCTCCACATCAGCATTTGCGGAGTTGTGGCCCCGAAACATCCGGCCGCAGCTCCGCAAAAGATAGAGCATGTTCTATTCTTGTCCGCAGCCTGCGGACAAGAATAGGAATCTTTATGGAGAGTGCCGGCATGGTGTGCTGCGGATCCGCAATTTGCGGGTCCGCAGCACACCACGGACGTGTGAATGGACCCTAAAGCTGCGATCGCTAAAAAAGATCAAAAGTGATCTTTATAGCGCCGTAGCGATTTTACGGTGTTTTTGCAGTGATCAGAAAAAAAAAATTCTGTCACTGAGGTGGCGCGGACTGAACGCAAGTGTGGGCACAAGATCAAGCCTGATCGGGCGAACACTGCGTTTTTTGTAGAGCCCAAGGTGACCGTAATGTATTGATATAGATCTGATTGCGATCAGTCTTGATCACTTACATTTACTATATAGTACTAGTGCTGATTAGCGACAGCGATGACGCTAATCAGCGACTAATCAGTGACTGCGGTGCGGTGGGCTGGGCGCTAACTACCTAAAAAGTAGCTAACTAACTGGCGGTGATAAGGGACCCTTAGGCCCCATTCACGCGTTCACAATTCAGTTCCACATTTTGCAGAACGGAATTGCGGACCCATTCATTTCTATGGGGACAGACTTTGTCCCGCTCGGTTCCGGAATTGCGGATCCGCACTTCCAGGTAAGCAAAAATATAGAACATGTCCTATTCTTGTCCGCAATTGCGGACAAGAAAAGGAATTTTCTATATAGTTCTGGCAATGTGCGGATCCGCAAAATGCGGAAAGCACATTTCCGGTGTCCGTGTTTTGCGGATCCGCAAAACACATACGGATGTCTGATTGGAGCCTTACAGGGGGGTGATCAATGACATGGGGGCGACAGGGGGTGATCAGGGAGTTAATATGGGGTGATCATGGGTTAATAAGTGACAGGGGGGTTGGTGCGTGGTGATTGGTGCACTTACATAGCTGCCCGTGTCCTCTGGTGGTCCCAAGCAAAAGGGACCACCAGAGCAGCGGGCAGCAGGCATATCAGACGCTGTTTACAAAACAGCGTCTGATATGCGATTTGGATGCAATTTACTGACATCCACAGCCTGCCAGCGCATGATCAGCGCTGGCAGGCTGTAGACTACGTTCTTACCTGTCGGGTTGCAGTAAACGCGCATGCGCGCGTGTTCACATGAAATCTCGGGTCTCGCGGGCTGACGCCGAAAGGCGTGATCGAGACCTGAGAGAACTATAGGTATTTTATATTAACCACCTCCTGTCATGCTGACGCCGAAAGGCGTGCGGGAGGTGGTTAATATAAAATACCTATAGTGCCGGTGAGGCAGGACCTGTGGTTTTAATCGGCAGCACCCGGTTGTAACATAGTATATAAGACCAAAAAAAGACATTTGTCCATCCAGTTCGGCCTGTTTCCTACAAGTTGATCCAGAGGAAGGCAAAAAACCCCTGTGAGGCAGAAGCCAATTTTCCCCACTTAAGGGGAAAAAAATTCCTTCCCGACTCCAATCAGGCAATCAGAATAACTCCCTGGATCAATGACCCGTCTCTAGTAGCTATAGCCTGTAATATTATTACACTCCAGAAATACATCCACGCCCCTCTTGAATTCCTTTATTTTACTCACCATCACCACCTCCTCAGGCAGAGAGTTCCATAGTCTCACTGCTCTTACAGTGAAGAATCCTTTTCTATGCTTGTATACAAACCTTCTTTCCTCCAGACGCAGAGGATGTCTCCTTGTCACAGTCACAGTCCTGGGGATAAATAGATGATGGGAGAGATCTCTGTACTGACCCCTGATATATTTATACATAGTTATTAGATCTCCCCTCAGTCGTCTTTTTTCTAAGGTGAATAACCCTAATTTTGATAACCTTTCAGGGTATTGTAGATCCCTCATTCCAGTTATTACTTTAGTTGCCCTCCTCTGAACCCTCTCCAGCTCTGCAATGTCTGCCTTGTTCACAGGAGCCCAGAACTGTACATAGTACTCCATGTGTGGTCTGACTAGTGATTTGTAAAGTGGTAGGACTATGTTCTCATCACGGGCATCTATGCCCGTTTTGATGCAACCCATTATCTTATTGGCCTTGGCGGCAGCTGCCTGACACTGTTTTTTGCAGCTTAGTTTGCTATTTATTAAAATTCCTAGATCCTTTTCCATGTCAGTGTTACCAAGTGTTTTACCATTTAGTATGTACGGGTGACTTGCATTATTCCTTCCCATGTGCATAACTTTACATTTGTCAGTGTTATACCTCATCTGCCATTTCTCTGCCCAAGCCTCCAATCTATCCAGATACCTCTGTAGCAGTATATTGTCCTCTTCAATGTTAATTACTTTACACAGTTTAGTGTCATCAGCAAAAATTGATATTTTACTGTGCAGGCCTTCAAGATTATTAATAAATATATTGAAGAGAATAGGGCCCAATACTGACCCCTGAGGTACCCCACTAGTTACAGTGACCCAATCTGAGTATCTACCGTTAATAAACACCCTCTGTTTTCTGTAACTTAGCCAGTTACTTACCCACATACAGACATTTTCTCCCAGTCCGAGCATCCTCATTTTATATACTAACCTTTTATGTGGTACAGTGTCAAATGCTTTGGAGAAGTCCAGATATACGACATCTATTGATTCGCCACTGTCAAGTCTAGAACTTACCCCCTCATAGAAGCTGATTAAATTAGTTTGGCATGACCGATCCCTCATGAAGCCATGCTGATATGGCGTTATTTGCTTATTTTCATTGAGATACTCCAAAATAACATCTCTTAGAAAACCTTCAAACAGGTAACCAACAATAGATGTTAAACTTACTGGCCTATAATTTCCTGGCTCTGTTTTTGGACCCTTTTTGAATATTGGCACCACATTTGTTATGCGCCAATCCTGTGGAACATTCCCTGTCAGTATAGAGTCAGTAAATATCAGAAATAAAGGTCTGGCTATGACATCACTTAATTCCCTTAGGATACGGGGGTGTATGCTATCCGGTCCTGGCGATTTGTCTATTTTAATCTTTTTAAGTCGCTGTTGTACTTCTTCCTGGGTCAGAGAGGGCACTTTTAATGGGGAAGTTACTTTTACATTCTGCATTTCATCTGACAGTTTATTTTCCTCAGTGAATATAGTGGAGAAAAAAGTGTTTAATAGTTTTGCTTTATCCTCGTCGCTCTCTGAAACACCCCCCTCATTGCTATGTAAAGGACCGACTCCTTCAGATTTATATTTTTTACTATTTATATAATAGAAGAACATTTTAGGGTTAGTTTTACTCTCTTTGGCAATTAATTTCTCGGTCTCTAGTTTGGCAAATTTTATTAGTTTTTTACATATTCTATTTTTTTCCTTATAGTTTATCAGTGCTTCCTGGCACCCCTCCTGTTTTAGGGATTTATATGCTTTCTTTTTGTCATTTATTGCTTTTTTTACGGTTCCATTTATCCACATTGGTTTCTTATTGTTCCTTAGCCTTTTATTCCTATATGGTATGTACCTCTCACAATTAGATGTTACAATGCTTTTAAAAATCTCCCATTTTATGGTTGTATTTTTATTTTTGAGGACTTTGTCCCAGTCAGTTAGGCCTATGGCCTCGCTTAGTTGGCTAAATTTAGCTTTTTTGAAGTTTGGTATTTTTGTTCCTCCCTTTAGAAACTCTCGTTTGAAGGATAATTGGAAGGTTATTACTTTATGGTCACTATTTCCTAGGTGTCCCCCGACCTGCACATCTGTTGTTCTATCAGGTCTATTGGTTAATACTAAGTCCAGTATGGCGATCCCTCTAGTGGGGTCCTGAACCAGTTAGGAAAGGTAATTGTCTTTGGCTATTTCCAAGAACCTGTTTCCTTTTTGGGATGTACAGCTTTCAGTTTCCCAGTCTATATCTGGGTAGTTGAAGTCCCCAATAATAACGACTTCATTATGATTTGCCGCCTCGTCTCGTTAAGTAATAGATTTTCTGTGGACTCTGGTATATTAGGTGGTTTATATTACACTCCTATTAGTAATTTATTATTGTTTTTTGCTCCATGTATTTCTACCCACAGTAACTCCACATGTTCATGTCCCTCACAGATGTATTCTTGAATTACGGGATTTAGACAGGACTTCACATAGAGGCAGACCCCTCCCCCTCTCCGGTTTTGACGATCCTTTCTAAACAGATTGTATCCTTTTATATTAACTGCCCAGTCATAGCTATCATCCAGCCATGTCTCAGCTATTCCCACTATGTCATAGTCCTCCTTACACATCACTAATTCCAGTTCACCAGTCTTGTTAGTCAGGCTTCTGGCATTAGTATACATACATTTGACAGGTTTATGTGTATTTTTTACCCTACATCTTTCATTCTGAGCTGTTCTAGTCCCCCCCTTCCATTCCTCCCCCAGTCACACTACCTTGCCCCTGGTCTCTATCTGCACTATCTTCCCCTCCTATAATGTAATTACCCTCCCCCCCAGTCCCTAGTTTAAACACTCCTCCAACCTTCTAGCCATCTTTCTCCCCAACACAGCTGCCCCTTCCCCATTGAGGTGCAGCCCGTCCCTACGATAGAGCCTGTAGCCGACAGAGAAGTCGGCCCAGTTCTCCAGGAACCCGAACCCCTCCTTCCTACACCAGCTCTTGAGCCACATGTTAACCTCCCTAATCTCCCGCTGCCTTTCTTATGTGGCTTGTGGTACAGGCAGTATTTCAGAAAATACTACTTTTGAGGTCTTTGCCCTAAGCTTTTGATCTAAAACCCTGAAATAATTTTTAAGGACTCTCCACCTTCCGCTAACTTGGTCATTGGTTCCGATATGGACCATGACCGCTGGGTCTTCTCCAGCCCCTCCCAGTAATCTGTCAACCCGATCCGCGATGTGTCGAACTCTAGCGCCAGGAAAACAGCACACTGTTCGGCGATCACGATCTTTGTGACAGATCGCCCTATCTGTACCCCTAATAATTGAGTCTCCCACTACCAGCACGTCTGGCCTGCCCTGCTCTCCTGCTTACTGGAGCTGACATTCCCCTGACTGGCAGAGGAAGTGTCCGGCTGCAGCAGTGCCATCCCTAAACTGTCATCCCCCTCATCTGCCAACCGTGCAAACTTGTTGGGGTGTGTCAGATCAGGGCTAGCCTCCCCGGCACTCTTCCCTTTACCCCGCTTTCTTACTGTTACCCAGCTAACTACCTCACTCTCCTCAGCCTCCTCGCTACCACCCTCCCCCACATCTACCCCATAGAGTGCTTGCTCAGTGAGCAGCAAACTCTTTTCCAAATTGTCAGTGGCTTTCAGTGCTGCAACTCGCCTGTTTAGAGACTCGATGTGCGATTCCAAAAAGGTAATTTGCTCACATCTTGAACAAACATATACATCCTCGAACGGCTGTTCCAGGACTGCATACATCAGACAAGATGTGCACTGGGCGGCGCTGTCAATAATGGAAGTCATACTAAATGGGGATTATGCAGGAAAAGAGAAAAAAATATACAATATAGAGCAGTGATAACAAGATTCTTACTTACTGTGGTCCCTTACAGCAGTAGAAAGACTAGCTAGAATCAAACCAACTGTATACTAGGATGATCTAATGAATCTCTGTTTCTTGCTCCTTTTCCTAAACTCCGGTTTCTTTAACTCCACTTATGAAAGCAGCCACTTAATAATGCAGGCCTCAGGTGGATGGATAGATCCTGTCACGTGATCTGGATCATGTGTGGAATCATGTGACAGGAGGATTTTTATGAATGGTACCGGCGGGACGCGATTGTTGATATTACTTTGAATAAGGATAGCAGATTTAAAGTACATGTGTAAGGCTGGTTTTGTTCCATTATTTCTATTAAGTTGTATTATTTTATATTTGGGGACCTGTGAATGTATGGTTTTACTTGTATCTGGGGATTTGTGAATGACATTAGACAATCTCATTGGACGATGTGAACAATGGGCAGGATCAAGAGGGGGTTTATAAGACTCGTTATTTGAAGTGCAAGTGTTCGCCCCTGAAGAACCACGTAAGCGAAACCTGGGTCGGGTGATTCCCATGTGTGTGCACTTTGATGATTTTATATACGCTTTTATCAATAATCTGTAAGTATAAAAAAAAACTTTATACTACACGGAGAAAGTCAGTGCTTCACTATGGTTGCGATTCCTTGAATACCTACAGGAGGGTCGGGTAGAGGAGAGACGCCTACCTGTAGAGCTTGATGGTTCCTTTCCATGTCAAAGACAAATCCCGTGCCGTGAAAGGAGGAGGCTTAGAGGAGTGAGCAGCAGTGTGGTCTTCTTACATAACTACCTACCTGATTCTGCCCACATCACATCGAGGACCTGCAGCGCGACAGTACAGCTACGTATCTAAGTGAAAAACTTTCTTTTTTTCTGTGAACAGTTAAGCAAGTTGAAGATGAAATCGCATAAAGTTAAAGATTAAACAATTTATTTTATTAATCTGACATTTTCAAAATAACAAAAAAGGAAAGGGCTAGAAGCAAAACTTTGGACATCGGGCATAGTTAGTACCTAGTAGCACTCCCTTTGGCAAGTATCACAGCTTGCAAATGCTTTTTGTAGACAGCCAAGAGTCTTTCAATTCTTAACGTATAAAAAGGGGTTAGGGTCCGCGCTGCAATAAAGGAAAGCTTAGGGGTAACACAAAAAATCACTGGTTCTTTTTATGCTGCTTCCTCCAATCGTCTCCTTATCTTTCTCTGAACCAACGAGTGGTAGTGGGTATGTTTCTCACGCTTTCAAAGAGAGTATCAACATAGCACAGACCCACATGTAAAATAGTCCACGCTTCTTTATTATACTTACATGATCGTAATCTTGAACATCATATAGAACATATGATAAAGCCAGACACAGTTTTGCTCTTTTATATGTTTGGACTGAAAGAAGTGGGGCCCTTCTTCTACAAAGGGACTGCAGCTAATATCAGCACACAATCTAATACACAAAACTTTTGTATATCCTTTCAATTCTTGTTTGAGGGATTATTGCCCATTCTTCCTTGCAAAAGTCTTCCAGTTCTGTGGGATTCCAGAGCCGTCTTACATGCACTGCTCTTTTGAGGTCTATCCACAGATTTGCAATAACATGTAGATCAGGGGACTGTAAGCTTTCACCTTTTGAGGTAGTCTATTGTGGATTTTGATGTGAGTTTAGGATCATTATCCATTTGAAGAAACCATCCTCTTTTCAACTTAAGCTTTTTTTTTTTTTTTTTTTTACAGTTGGTATTGTTTGCTTCCAGAATTAGCTGGAATTTCATTGAATCCATTCTTTCTCTGTACAAATGAAAGTCCCCTGTCCCACTGGCTGCAACAGAACCCCAAAGCATGATTGATCCACATACATGCATAATGGTTGGAGAGGTATTCTCTTCATGAAATTCTGCGCCCTTTTTTCTCCAAACTTACCTTTGCTTAAAGAGGACCTCTCACCACTCCTGACATGCCTGTTTTAATAGGTACGATTTCTTCATGCGATAGCAATTCTGGAGCATCTATTCTTATGTCTGTATGTTGTGTGATTCCTTTATTATTTCTACTAGAAGTTATGAATGAAATGCTAGCAGTCTGCAGTAAGGGAACAGAGGGGTGGTAACCAGTTGGGGGTGTGTACCTGCACAGACTCACTCTATCCAATCAGTGCTGCCATTTTCAGACTGTGCAGGTGCACACCCCCAAGTTATTACCACACCTCTGTACCCTTACTGCAGACTTAGTAATTAATTCATAACTGCTAGCAGAAATAACAAAGGAATGGCACAACATACAGACACACGTATAGATGCTCCAGTTGTTATTACACGGGGAATACGTGAAGCTATTAAAACAGGCATGTCAGGAGTGGCGACAGTTCCTCGTTAATGTAGGCACAAAGAGTTCAGTTTTGTCCACAGGATTTGTTTCCAAAATGTATCAGGCTTGTTTAGATGTTCTTTTGAAAACCTCAGATGCTGAAATTTGTAGTGAGGGTGCAGGAGGTTTCCTTCTGATGACTTTTCCTGTTAAGGTCATTTTTATTGAAATATTGCAAAATAAATTCCAAGCTTTAGTCATGAAGAATATGATTTTACATGAAGGCCATATTTGTGCAGTTGTCGCTGTACCAGAACTCCAGAGTCTGCATATTTGCCTTTCTACCAATCCTACGACCAGCCATCTCTGAAATTTTTCCTGGTCTTCCACACCATCTTGGCCTCCACTGTTTCTGTTAAAGCGTCTCCGTTAACAATATTAACCCTATTAAAATAGACAAACTGCCTAGTAGGGCTCAGTATGCTGATTAAATCTATACCTTTCTTTTGTCTGTTTGCAAAACAGCTACAGAGACATCTGCAATTTATTCATATGCAAATGAGCAATTGGAGCATCGGCAGGCAGGACTGAATTGTTTGACTGCTGCATTGCAACTTCCCCTGTGCTCTGCACACTTCCCCCTCCCTTTGCTTGGCAGAGCTAGAATCAGCATGCTGAGGGCAGAGCTGTGTCCTAGCATCTACATATCATATACACTATGTACTATAGTTTCACTACACTGAAATATGCTCAGAAAGCAAATATACATATTACCACTTTTCACAGGCACAATATATAATTATAAAGACACCAGTAATACGTGCTAGCTTTCCGACAAAAAACAAACAAAAAACAAACATCCTTCTCTATGTGATAATGCTATAGCTCAGGCATGCTCAACCTACTGCCCTCCAGATGTTTTAAAACTACAACTCCCACCATGCCTTGCTGTAGGCTGATAGCTATAGGCTGTCCAGGCATGCTGGGAGTTGTAGTTTTGCCACATCTGGAGGGCCGCAGGTTGGGCATGCCTGCTATAGCTTATTGCTTAGTGATCTGTCATGCCTCTAGAAATCCTAAGCTGAAGTCCCAGGAGAGACTTTTAAAAAAACTAAAAATTCTGATTCATTTTTTGTCTTTTATTTAACCCATACTAAAAGGTTATGCTATAATAATATATAATCATATACCTGTAATAATAATAATAATAATAATAATAATAAAAAGGCCTTACTAAATTAAGAATAGTGTTTTTTTCTTAGGTTTCAGGTTTCTATTACTGGTTAATCACAGACAATATGATTATAAAGAAACTAGTAAAATTAATTAGCTTTCTCAAAAAACATTCTCAATATGATAAAGATATAGGGACAATTTATCAAACTGGTGCTAAAGTAGAACTGGCTTAGTTGTCCATAACAACCAATCAGATTCCACCTTTCATTTTTGTCAGCTCTTTTAGAAAATGAAAGGTGGAATCTGGTTGGTTACTATGGGCTAAAATTTAACTTTTAATAATAACTACTAAAATTGGTAGCAAAACCTAAGTGGGGGATACGACTTATACATGCAGTATCTCGGGGCAACCACAAAGTCCATATGTCTTTACTATCCCCGCGACCATGGCAACATGTGCTAGTTACTTTTAATTGGTCGTCACGGGATATAAGGTGGTGGTCCCCTGATACTGATGAAACCCACAGCTGTTTGCACAGTTATGAACCATACAAACTGTGGACCAAAAAAATCAATTGATATAGGCCACACATACACTCGGATCACATGTGATAAGTCCAAGTGTAGTGCTTGAGAGAACGCAAAATAGCCCCTATGCGGCTGCGTTCTCAGAAGACACCAATGTGCGGGCTCTCATGCATGTATGTACACGGTAAGCAGCGTCCCTTGTCACTAATCACGCTCAACGCGTTTCTTTTTTAGTGCAAAAATTCATCAGGAGCGCATTGGGGACATGTTAAAAGAAGAAAAGGAGAACCTGCCTATTGTGCAGCCACGCTAATGCATTCGTGGCAGCACCTCCGGTGCTATGGTGGCCGTAAAGCGGCCGCGCCAACTGCAGAGTTAAATACTTGAAGCCACTCCCCCAAAGAGGAGGGGACCGAAGCGTGCGTCAGCTGAGCCCAGGGCAGGAGATAGAGCGCAGCGCCGCCACACCCCCCGTTGCCCTGGTGCCAGCGTACACAATCCGCAGCGGTCTATAAACAATCATGATCGGGATACAAATAGGCAGTGTGAACAACAATTGCAGGAGAGGGTAAGCCGCAAGGTAGCAGTGCTAAACAGTGGGCAAAAAGTAGAGAGACAAGACATTGTATGAAAGCAAATGTAAGACTCAAAAGATCAATGTACCAGTTGTATATGGATAAGACAGATGTGTATGTCAAGACATATCTAAGTGTATGGTATATACTAACAGCTGGACTTGAATGGGGACCATTCGATGTGAAAAAAAATCGAAACAGTTCCATCTGAACCAGCGATCCCACGAAGTACAAGAAGTTGTGCAATCGTGCGCTCGTTCAGTGTATAAAAAATCACATCGCCGTACTGACCAATTTGCTACGATAAATAGAGGATCGTGCAGTCATGCGATCCTACAGTGTATACAAAGTGGCATCGCCAAAATGGCCCGAAATAATACGCATATCACATGCATCAGTATGATACCAACACTGGTGCCATACTGAAGTCCTGGATTAGAGGGCTTAAGTATAGCTCTCACCATCACTAGACAGTGACAATCATAGATACATACTGAGTCAAAAAAGCTGGGTCAGGTGCAAGAATGAACGCCTGATGGTCCAGAACCACAGTTTGAAGGTTCATTGTAATGTTCACACGTCATTAAATGAACATTCTCAAAATAGGAACCCTAAGCTGTGATGGAGAGACTCCATTACATGAACCTCTGGTATGTGTGACATAATATACTAAATGGATACCAAACAGGCAAAAGGGATCAATACATACTGATGCCCCTGCTGCAACTGACCAGGACAGTGTCCCTGTCAGGCTGTCAACAATAGATATCAAGGCAATGACCCAGCAGACATACACATCCGCTACCGGAAATAGAGATACTGAAACCCTTAAGACATAGAACAAATAGGTACACGTATAAGCACAAATTATTCTATAAAGCAGACAAAAGAAATATGGTCATTGAGACCATTTGGTTTAACCGTCCCCAGTCTGAAGGTCCACTGGGCTTCCTTCCGCAGTACCCTTTCATTAAAGTCACCTCCTCTAGGGGAGGGGCGTATCACCTCTATCCCCTGAAAGTAGATGGGAGAAGCAATCTGGGGATGGGCCCCATTGACATGTCTGGCTATGGGGGTATCTTCCTTCTTTCTTATGTCCGCAAGATGCTCACCAATTCTGCGGCGGAATTCTCGTGGTTTTTCCCACATACTGTAAGCCGCACACACATGTGGCCAGATATACGAGGCCAGAAGTTCTACAATTAATGAAACATCTAATATTGTAGCTTCTCGATGTACTGGAACTGACGAAGGTGTCATCTGTTTTGATGACGTGGCAAGCGATGCACCCTTTGCACCGAAAGGTGCCTTTACTGCGATTTGCTAGCCATGTCTGAGGGATGGGAGTCTGGAAGAAGCTGTGGACTAATCTGTCCCTCAGACTTCTACCCCTTCGATAAGTTACTGATGACCTCTCAGACACGCAGTCGGCAATGTCAGGATCCATTCTGAGAATGTCCCAATGGCGTTCTAGAATTTTTGTGACCTGCTTATTGGCCCCATCATACGTACCAATAAGACGTATGTGCCCATCGGTCTCCTGTCTTGGTCTTGGATTCAGGAGAGATTCCCTAGTACATGCCAGAGAGTGTTGGTATGCAGATTTTAATATCACAGATGGGTAACCTCTACCTTTGAATCTGTTCCTCAGGTCTACGGCCTTTTTATTAAAGTCCGAAAGATCTGAGCAATTACGACGCACTCTCAGGTATTGGCCACGTGGTATCCATCTCTTAAGTGGGACCGGATGACAGCTGTCCCAGTGTAAGAGAGAGTTAGTGGCTGTTGTCTTGCGATGTAAACTGGTTTGCACCTGTCCCATTTCATTCCTGAAAATGGTGAGGTCCAGAAAGGTGATACTGTCATGGTGGATTTCCGAAGTAAAAAAACATGCCACAATTGTTACTATTGAGTGACCTTACAAATGTAGCAAAGTCCCTCTCAGTTCCAGACCACAGAATGAGAACATCATCGATAAAACTCAGCCACAATGTAATGTGGGAGGTCCACTCTTGATGCTCATCGGCGAACACCACCTCCCTCTCCCACCAGCCCAGATACAGATTAGCGTACGATGGGGCACACGGACTCCCCATCGCCACGCCTCTGAGCTGGTGGAAGAGGCGACGGTCAAAGGTGAAAACATTGTGGCTGAGGATAAAATCGAGAAGCTGAACAATGAATTAATTGTGCTGTTTGAATTCAGTGCCTCGCTGGCGCAGGAAGTAACTGACTGCAGCCTTACCCCCCTCGTGCGGGATGGAGCTATATAAAGCCTCCACGTCCAGGCTGGCGAACATCACATCATCCTCAACGTGGAGGCCATCTAACTTGCTAACCACCTCCATTGAATCACGCACGTAGGAGGGCAGGGTCACCACAAATGGGTGCAAAATCTTATCTACATAGTTGCGAATGCCCTGAGTAAGACTGTTTGACCCAGACACTATGGGCCTACCTTTAAGGGGCCGCAGTCCCTTATGTATTTTCGGCAGGCTATAAAAACATGCCAGACACGGGAATCTAGGAAGTAAGGCCTGAAACTCTACTTTGTCAATCAATTTTTGTGACCACAGTTTGTATGGTTCATAACTGTGCAAACAGCTGTGGGTTTCATCAGTATCAGGGGACCACCACCTTATATCCCGTGACGACCAATTAAAAGTAACTAGCACATGTTGCCATGGTCGCGGGGATAGTAAAGACATATGGACTTTGTGGTTGCCCCGAGATACTACATGTATAAGTCGTATCCCCCACTTAGGTTTTGCTACCAATTTTAGTAGTTATTAATAAAAGTTAAATTTTAGCGCTTCCACAACTTATTTTCAGTGATTGATTATTCAATATTGGGCGCATATTTTAGGTTGATTTTCGGCATCTGTGAGTTTTGGTTACTATGGGCGACTAAACCAGTTCTACTTTACACCAGTTTGATAAATCTCCCCCATAGACTTTTATTAGGGGTCAAATGTGGAAGAAAGAAAATACCTGAAAATATAAAACCCAGAAGGCTTTCCCAAGATTCAAACCTGGGATCTCAACATTAAAAACCAAACACTTGCCTCCAAGCTATAGCATCACCACATAGAGATGCATTTATTTTATGCTTTTAAGCTAACACATATTACTGTTATGTGCCTGTGAATAAAGTGGTAATATGTGTATTAGCTTTCTGACCAGTTTGCAATTTGGTGAAGCTATACTACATAGTGTATAGTGTATATGATATGTAGATGCTAGGACACAGATCTGCCCTCAGCCTCCTCTCTAGCCCTGTCAATCAAGGGGACAGGGGAGTGTGCAGAGCACAGGGGGTGTTACAAAGCAGAGCTCAAAGGATTTAGCCCCGCCTCCTGGTGCTTCAATCGCATATGAATAAAAACACAAATAGCTCTGCAGCTGTTTATCATATAGGAAAAAAAAAGGTATTGTTTTAAATCAGCATGATGAGCCCTACCGGTCAGTTTGTCTGGTTGAACCACTTCAGCCCCCCTAGCTTAAACACCCTTAATGACCAGACCGCTTTTTACAATTCTGCACTACGCTACTTTCACCGTTTATTGCTCTGTCATACAACTTACCACCCAAATGAATTTTACCTCCTTTTTTTCTCACTAATAGAGCTTTCATTTGGTGGTATTTCATTGCTGCTGACATTTTTACTTTTTTTTGATATTATTCAAAAATGACCGAAAGTTTTACAAAAAAAAATGCAGTTTTTCACTTTCTAACGTAAAAACAAAGGTGCAATGGCACACTGCAGCTAGAGCTCCGTCCTGCCACTATGCTGGATGTTAGAAGAGGCATTAGTTTATATTTTGGCCAAATTATGTAAGCCACCCACCACGTCACGGTTGCCTCTCGAGTGGTCCCTAACATTAATTCTTACCTTTTATGGGCCATATCAGCCACACAAAATCCAGGGAGTGCAGGTGCAGCATGCATGCCAGATACACTCTGCTTGTAACCCCGTCTGGTGCCATACAGCGTTCATCAGATCAAGGGATGCAAATACCAACATGGATGCTGAGCCCACTAGTACTTCTCCTGGAACCAAATGGCTTCTGGTAAGTTCTATAAAGCAGACTCAGTTTTATACTGACTTTAAAACCAGCCTACAGGGCGGATCCACTAGTCAGGTGTGCATGACTGCATGGAGGTCACCACGCCTCCCATATATGCTACAAAGGATTAAAATGGGGATTGCAGTCAGCACAACCCAATACGCAGGTGCACGTTGCTATGGTGAAATACACATACAAACGTAAAAACAAAGGTGCAATGGCACACTGCAGCTAGAGCTCCGTCCTGCCACTATGCTGGATGTTAGAAGAGGCATTAGTTTATATTTTGGCCAAATTATGTAAGCCACCCACCACCATGTTAGGGACCACTCATAGAGGCAACCGTGACGTGGTGGGTGGCTTACATAATTTTGAAGCAGCTCTGACTTTCTGAGCACCTGTCATGTTTCTACAGGTGCTAGAATGCCAGAATAGTATAAAAACCCCCCCAAATGACACCATTTTAGAAAGAAGACACCCCAAAATATTTGCGGAGGGGCATGGTGAGTTCATGTATGATTTCATTTTTTTTCAGTTAGCGGAAAATGACACTTTCTGAGGAAAATAAATAAATAATAAAGTTTCCATTTCTGCTAACTTCTGGCAAAAAAAAATAAAAAATCTCCTACGGACTCACTATGCCCCTCAGTGAATACCTTGGGGTGTCTACTTTCCGAAATGGGGTCATTTGTGGGGTGTGTTTACTGTTCGGCATTTTGGGCGGGCTAAATTGTGAGCAACCCTGTAAAACCTAAAAGGTTCTAGTTGGACTTTACGCCCCTAGGCTGCAAAAAAGTGGCACACATGTGGTATCGCCGTACTCAGAAGTAGGGCAATGTGTTTCGGGGTGTGTTTTTACATATACCCATGCTGGGTGAGAGAATTATCTCTGTAAATTGACAACTTTGTATAAAAAAAATTAAAAAGTTGTCATTTACAGAGATATTTCTCTCACCCAGCATGGGTATATGTAAAAATACACCCCAAAACACATTGCCCTACTTCTCCTGAGTACGGTGATACCACATGTGTGACACTTTTTTGCAGCCTAGGTGCACAAAGGGGCCCAAATTCCAATGAGTACCTTTAGGATTTCACAGGGCATTTTTACGCATTTGGATTCCAGACTTCTTCTCACGCTTTAGGGCCCCTAAAATGCCAGGGCAGTATAAATACCCCACATGTGACCCCATTTTGGAAAGAAGACACCCCAAGGTATTCCGTGAGGGGCATGGCGAGTTCATAGAAGATTTCTTTTTTGTCACAAGTTAGCGGAAATTGACTTTTTATTTTTTTTCTTACAAAGTCTCATATTCCACTAACTTGGGACAAAAAATAAAATTTTACATGAACTCACCATACTCCTCACGAAATACCTTGGGGTGTTTTCTTTCCAAAATGGGGTCACATGTGAGCATATTGAGCATACGGGTAATAAGATTTTTTTGTTCCGTTCAGCCTCTGGGCTGAAAAAAAAAAATAATGAACGGCACAGATTTCTTCATTCGCATCAATCAATGTGGATGAAAAAATCTCTGCCCAAAAATTTGCAAAAAAAAAAAAAAAAAGTAGTAAGGCCCCATTCACACGTCCGCAAAAATGTCCGCATCTATTCCGCAATTCTGCGGAATAGATGCGGACCCATTCAGTGTGAATGGGGCCGGCGGCGATGCGGAGAGCAGACTATGTGCTCGCCGCATCAGCATTTGCGGAGCTGTGGCCGCGAATTTCCGGGTTTCGGCCCCGAAACATCCGGCCGCAGCTCCACAATTGCGGACAAGAAAAGTCATTTTCTATATAGTTCTGGCAATGTGCAGATCCGCAAAATGTGGAAAGCACATTGCCGCTGTCCGTGTTTTGCGGATCCGCAAAACACATATGGACGTCTGAATGAGCCTTACAGGGGGGTGATTAGTGACGGGGGTGACATATGTTTCCTCTGGTGGTCCCAAGCAAAAGGGACCACCAGAGGAGCAGGCATATCAGACGCTGTTAACAAAACAGCGTCTGATATGCGATTTTTTTTTTAACTACTACGGCCTGCCAGCGCATGATCAGCGCTGGCAGGCTGTAGTTTACCTTCCTCCCGACGCGATTCCCGTGAGCGCGCGCATTCACAGGAAATCTCGCCTCTCGCGAGATGACGCATGGATGTGTCCACCCAGAATAACCCGACCGCCCGCCGAACGCATCCGTGCAATCTGAAAAAACTTTGCTATTTTCTGATAGCCTTTTCCTGCTTTTTGGGCCTCATTTTCATTTTCAGTGTTAGGCAACTGCTTAGAGCAGGCATCCTCAAACAGCGGCCCTCCAGCTGTTGTAAAACTACAACTCCCACAATGCCCTGCTGTAGGCTGATACCTGTAGGCTGTTCGGGCATTCTCGGAGTTGTAGTTTTGCAGGAGGGGCACAGCTGGAGGGCCACAGTTTGAGGATGCCTGGCTTAGGGGAACTCATGTCTGCTGCTTTTTGGAACAAGGTTAGAGGAATCTGGGTATTTATAATGTTTTGAAATTTGCATCACCTGGCCTTTACTAATGATGACTGTCAACAAGCCTTAACTGTAACAGGCTATTTAAGGCCTGAGACCTCAGCTGAGTGCTCAAATCCTTGCAAAAGTACAGAAATTAAGCTACAGATCTTATCAGCTGTATTCAGGATCATAATCCCTGACAAATAGAGCAGAGAGGAGGCCGAGGCAGCTCTTTAGATCAGTGTTCTGAAGTAAGTGCAGTAGTACACTGGCTGATGGTCCGCCAGATCATTGCTAACAATTGCTAAGCAATCATAGGAACACTCGTTAGCAATCTGGCTGTATAATACAGCCCTGAAAGTGCCTCCGATTGCCCAATGAACGAGCAAACGTTTGTCCAACAGCCAATTAAGATTTTTAAGGAGGCTTAAAAAACTTTTGTCGGCAGCAGATAATGCTGTCTAATCATGATCTGCTGCCGTAAAAACAATGATTCAGTATGGAGATGAGTGATGGTATTAGTGATCACTCCGCTCCATACTGTGGAGATTACTGCATGTAATAGCAGCGGTCTCCTCCTCTGACGAGAAGGCGATGGCCAGGAAGAAACGCTTCCCAACAATCGCCTGCAAAATATTTCAATGTAATACAGCCCTAAGGCAAGGGCTACACGCGACACCTGTCACAGCCACGATTGCTGAGCAGCGGTGATCGCACATAAATGAATGGGAACGCTGTGACAGTCGCAATAAATCCAGCAGTGTTGGATTTCTTACGACTGCCACAGCGATCCCATTGATTTCTATAAGATCCCCACTACTCAGCGATCCAGTTTATTTCCCTTGATGATGCTACCTAGACAAAATAAACTATTATAACTATCGAAAGGCATTTGGGAAGTTATTTATATTAAAGTAATATTCAAGTATTTTTTGTACATTTTATTAATCCTCGGAGAACCCCTTTAACTCACCTGCTAAAGGACCTTTAATCCAGGGCTATTGGTCCAGTCGCCAGGTATCCTGGCCTGTGACAGACTGCAAGTTATGATGTCACAACTATCATTCTATCGTGTGACAGTTCAGAAAAATCACTGGCCTCAGCAGTCATGGGCCGTTTATGCATCTGTAGTCAGAAACACCCCTCTCGGTGTCAGATTTGCTGACAACATATTGGGTTCTCTAATCATTGCCTATCACTAAATTTTTATTTTATTTTTTATAAACAAAATTTATATTTTCTAAAAAAAAAGCCAAAGTATACAAAATACTTAAAATCATAATACACTATTATGTCATTACACTTTGTAACATTCACATTTTTCTTGTCTTTAAACCCCAATCCCTCCCCAAAAAAACCCTGTTTTTGCTGGAGCCCTGTCACAATCTAAATACCACCTAATTCCTATTGCCCAAAATCTTTAAACAGGTTAGTCTTCTCTTTTCTGTCTGAGCAAGAATTAATTCATATTCCTTTACCTTATCCATATACTCCTTCCATTCCTGGAAGTTAGGATATTTAGCCGAGCCCCAATACTTTACTATTATAATCTTAGCAAGGGCAATCCCCCTAAACCAGAGTAGTTGCTCCTTTTTTTGTTTATTAGTCTCCAGAAGATAACTTAGAATCGCATATTCAATAAAGGCATTGTATTTCAAAGGGGAGCTATTCTGTATTTTCCTAAATACCAATATTCCCTAATACCTAAACATTCCCATAATAGATGTTTATGGTCTCCCTTGTCCATATGGCATCTATAGCATTTCTGTTCTTTATCTTTATAGATAGTTAATATTAATAGTGGTGTATAATATAAACGATGCATTATTTTAAAAAGGATCCACATATGTGCTCGAGAAACTGTAGACTTTTAAATATTTCTATAAATAATGTCCCAAGAAATATGTTCATCACATTGCAAATCTATTTTCCATTTAGCTTTACTTTTAACCACCTCCCGACCTCCTAACGCAAGGATGCGTCCTGCGGGCGGCCGGGTTCGCGAGACAAGAGATGACGCGCATATGTGGCCCGCACATGCGCAGTGCGGGTCGCAAAAGGCGCACAAGGAGTTGGTCACCAGCCTGCCAGCCAATGATCAGCGCTGGCAGGTTGGTGACTTTTAAAAAATCGAATCACCAGCCATATAACACATTATATTTATAAATATAATGTGTTAAATGGCTTCTATGCTCTCTGCTGGGTCCTTTTCGTCGGTTGGTCCCAGCAGACAGCACAGATCACAGTGAGTACACCAAGCATTACACAAAAGTCTGACCCAAAGTTCGGACGATGAGGTTGAGGTCCCTGATACCACCAGGCGTACCCGGCCCCGTGTTGCTAGACCACAGGTTGCGCAGGATCCGCTTCAAGGGCAGCAGAGTGTGGCTGGCGCTGTCGGATTACGTAGTGAGGCATACACCAGCAGCGCAGCCCATTCTGGACCTAGTACCAGCACTGCCGTAGAACATGGTGAAGTGGCGAGCACCAGAAGGGCAGTTGAAGCTAGTAAGGTGGCACGTGCAGTAGTTCCCCCGTCGCAGCCACCGCACAGACAGGCCCGTAGAGCCCCTGAGGTGCTGGCAAACCCTGATTGGCAGCCCCCATCTTCAGCCGCACCAGTAGTGACCCCTTTCACTGCCCAGTCTGGAGTTTGGGTTGTGACAGCTCAGATCGGACCGGCACTGGGGTTTTTTGAGCTGTTCTTCACTGCGGAGCACTTAGTCGTGGCAGAAACAAACCGGTATGCCACTCAATTTATAGCCGCCAACCCGGGAAGCTTTTATGCCCAGTCTTTCCGGTGGAAACCCGTCTAAGTTTCCAAACTTAAAACTTTTCTGGGCCTTCTCCTCAACATCGGCCTGACAAAAAAAGCATGAATTGCGGTCATATTGGTCCACGAACCCAATTCATCACATTCCCATGTACTCTGCTTCCAATGTTCAGGACACGATTTGAGACCATCCTGTGTTTCCTGCACTTGACCGGCTCCACAAAATTCGGCCCCTCATAGACCACTTTAACACCAAATTTGCAGATTTGTATACCCCTGAGCAAAACATCTGTGTAGACGAGTCCCTGATACATTTTACCGGGTGCCTTGGCTTCAAACAATACATCCCAAGCAAGAGCGCCCGGTATGGGGTCAAATTGTATAAGCTCTGTGAAAGGGCCACAGGCTATACGCACAAATTTCGTGTCTATGAGGGTAAAGATCAGACCCTGGAGCCGGTCGGTTGCCCTGACTACCTGGGGAGCAGTGGGAAGACGGTGACACCAAGTACCAGACTCTTATTTGGCAAGGGGTACCACCTTTATGTGGACAATTTCTACACAAGTGTGCCCCTCTTCAGGCATTTGTTTCTAGAACAGATTGGCTGCTGTGGCACCGCGCGACCTAGTCGCCGGGGCTTCCCCAAACGGCTTGGTACTAACCGTCTTGCAAGGGGGGAGAGGGCTGCCTTGTGTAACGAAGAACTGCTCGCGGTGAAATGGAGAGACAAGCGTGACGTTTACATGCTCTCCTCCATTCACGCAGACACGACAATCCAAATTGAACGGGCAACCAGTGTCATTGACTATAATTTGCTCATGGGAGGGGTGGACTTCAATGACCAGATGTTGGCTCCTTATTTACTCTCCCGCAGGACCAGACGCTGGTATAAGGTGTCTGTATACCCAATTCACTTGGCTATGTACAATAGTTTTGTTCTTTACAGTAAGGCTGGGAGAACAGGATCCTTCCTCAAATTTCAGGAAGAGATCATCGGGAACCTCCTGTATCCAGGAGGTTCCGTGGCCCCAACCACCAGTGTAGTGAGCAGTCTACACGAGCGACATTTCCCCAATGTCGTTGCTGGTTCCGCAAACCAAGCGTCACCCCGAAAAAGATGTCGTGGCTGTAGCAGGAGTGGAATAAGGCGTGACACCCGCTATTTCTGTCCTGACTGCCCTGACCTATGCTTAGGGGAGTGTTTCCGGAAGCATCACACACAGGTACACTATTAGTATAGGGATTGCGCGACACAGGACAGGCACACAGGGGTTTTAGGGCCCTTTCACACAGAGCTGCTGCAAACCTGTCCTTTCACCTGGGACAAAGTGCATAATGTACTTCACCACATCTCTGGGCGATTTGCGCTTTGCACATTGTCCCATGGGAAAGGAGAGGTTTGCCCTAAAGCGTGAGAAGAAGTCTGGAATCCAAATGCCTAAAAATGCCCTCCTAAAGAGTACTCATTGGAATTTGGGCCCCTTTGCGCACCTAGGCTGAAAAAAAGGGTCACACATGTAGTATCGCCGTACTCAGGAGAAGTAGGTCAATGTGTTTTGGGGTGTATTTTTACATATACCCATGCTGGGTGAGAGAAATATCTCTGTAAATTGACAACTTTGTATAAAAAAAAATGGAAAAAGTTGTCATTTTGGGGTTAGTGAGATATATATATATATATATATAATATCTTGTAACTGATGTTCAAAATGCCACAAAATAAAAAGTGTCACAGAAATCCATGTATAAATATAACTGGAAGCACCAAAAAAAAAAAAAAAAGGATGTGAAGGAGGCCTTAAAGGGAATCTGTCACCAGGTTCATGCCCAATCTGAGGGCAGCATAAATTAATCGATCTTCAACTCGCTGACTTGCTTGGTGTAGTCCTCATAACATAGCCATTTATCAGCTGCAGTGGTTGTGCTCAGGGAGAAAGCAGCCAATCAGCAGGACCATTCTGCAAGTATACAGCATTGGTTCCCCCAGTGGGATTCCAGAAGTAGTTTATGATGCTTCAGATGGGGCACCATAAACCTGATAACTCCCTTTAAACAGTATTTTGGTTCACATGGCCAGGAACAACATTATTTGCAATCTTCTAGACTAATTGGTTATTAAACTGTACATAACAAGTCAGAGAGAAGGCTGCAAAGTACAAAACAACAGAAAGAAAGCATTTCTTTAATGACTTGATAAGCATAAGGTTATTCTTCATAACCTGCAGGAACTGGAGAAGTATGGAACTGGAGGAACTGAGTTAGGCTACTTTCACACTAGCGGCAGGCTTTTCTGGCGGGTGAACAGCCTGCCGGATCCGTGCTGCAGCAAGTGCACGCGTGCCGCCGGAGGTTCGCTCCGGCCCCATTGACTATAATGGTGGTGGGCCGGACTTCCGGCTGCAGCATGGCAAGCATTCCGAGAGGCGGCCGGAATAAAACTACGGCATGTCAATGTTGCTGGAGCAGACCTCCGGCGGCACGAGTGCACTAGCGGCAGCACGGATCCGGCAGACTGTTCACCCGCCGGCACAGCCTGCCGAAGAAGTAGCCTAAGCAAAGCATACTGTCATAAATTATAAAATAACATTTGGTTTTATACATTAGTGTCAGTCTATGTGACTTTTCTCATCTTCTGTGGATTGACAAAGGCTTCACTTCATCCACCCTATTCTTATGCACTTGGAATGCAGGAGTGACCCATCGACCACATGAACACTGATCTCCATACCAGTTGAAGGAACCCAGTTTGGCTTTACACTTGGGACAGAGAAGCTGTAAGTATTACAAAAGTAATTTATGCATCATATACAAATGAACTTAAGTGTCTTAATAATTAATCTTCATGATGTAAATGAAGACATACATTTTGATAATCTAAAAGATCAGAGTTTATTAACCTCTTAAAGGAAATCGGACACCAGCACTACAAAGACGCCAGATTGCTACTTTATGTGTGCATAAACCACCACTGTAATACAGTGCCTGGACTCATGAGCCTTGTGCTCATACTGGAAAGTGAGCTCATGAGTCCTCTTAACCACTCATCAGTTTTGCCTGAGCTCTGTTCAGGCATTAAGAAAGGGAATTAACAGTTTAGGGTGAGGTGAGGGGGGGGGGGGATGCTGGTTTAGCTGCTCATATCTCGGGAATGGTAGCAGCTAGTGGTATGGGTCTTGTTTGAAAACTGCCATTCCAGGCTTTTAAACAAGACCATTATCTCTACTACATCGGGAGATATAGCAGTTAAAAATAAGGTTGGGGGAGAAAGCAGTAAAACTGCTTTCACTTTCACTGTCAGGCAAATTCACTGCCAAACCGATTTCTAACAGCGACGGGGGTATACAAATATAAAGCAGCAATTTGGAATCAGTATCAGCAGTACTACTCATGTAGCATGCAGTTGAAAGAGGTAACTGATATCCTTTATGGACACAGCTATTTTAAGCCTTAAAGGGGTTGTTCATTCCCAGAAGCCTTTTGGGAAACCCCCCTAACACCAGAACCTAGCAGGCAGGGATTAGGTAAGTATGATTCCCTCCACAGGTCTGGACATGTTAGAAAAGGGGGGGTGTTAAAAGGCCTCCGGGGTGAACAATCGCTTTAAGGACACAGGAATTTATTTTTTCAAAAACTGTACTCCAAAAAACAAACATTTTAAATGGCACCACATACTTTTAATATAATATTTTATGGAAAGTGAGTGGGGAAAAAAAAACAAAAACTAAACTCTGCACATTCTACTCATTTTTATAGGTGTTGTATGTCTCAAGCCGAGCTTGGGCAAGTCCTGCATCTGTGTGATGTTTTCAGGCTTCACCCTAGAACAAAAATCTGTGTATGTACCACTCCCTGTTTGTGTATTTGTGTGTAGTGGAGGTAATTAGGTCTCTCATTGTCTCTTCTAACAGTCCTATCAGGATTTACACTTCTTTTTACTCAGAAATCCAATATGAAATCATATAAGCATATATATCACAGTTATGTTTCTCTCCCTCTATTATTATCCTGCTCTTATGGTAGCAAACAAATCATACACTTTAAGTGAATCATTTTCACTTAAAGTGTAGTTGTTATTTTAGGTAATTTTTCAGAATAAGCTGCCATTTCGGTTTACATGACTATTTCCGGCCACTATAGGATTTCTATCTCGCAGTTTTGTCCTTTATTTGTAATTCTCAATTTTCTGAGCTAGTGGGTAGACACTACCTGAAATCATGTCTGTCCATACACTAGACATAGAGAGACAACAAAATCTGCACTGTGGGCAGAAGTAATGGATGACATACTACAGCAGTACTGAGCAGCTTAGATGTGAATCCACCAGGGAAGTTAGACTGTAAGTCACTAAGTAAGTAGCAGCAGTATCTGTGTCAGTCTCTCTGCCTGTCTCCAGCAGCACCTCTGTTCTCCTCCTCCCCCTCCACAGACCTCTTCACACCATTCCATAAATACTGTATATGGCACGGCAAGCTGAACGTTAGTACACCATGCCATATATTTACGGCAGAGTTGTCAGTGTAGATCACAGTGTCTCTCAATGGCAGCTGGAGGCTTTACAAAGGCCTCTGGGTTTACCATGTACTAAAGCCTACCAGGCCCTGCGAGAGGCAAGGTCTGATAGTGCCAACTGTCAGTCTAAAACTGACAAGTACAATACACCGCAATAGTGGAACTTTTTTTTTTTATTGTTTAGAAGTAAAAGGAAAAACCAATGGCGGCAAAAAGTCATATGACCCCCAAATAGTACAAAAAAATAAACTAAACTACAGCCTGTCCCTCAAAGAACAAGCCCTCAGGCGGATACGTTGGCAGAATATTTTTTAATGGATGGATATACCACAACTCTCCTTAAATCCTTTATCCCCTTATTTACAGGTCCACATATATAGTTTATATGTTATACGAGTGGTCAGTAGTGCTGTTTATTAAAAACTTGCATTATTACCAATTTTCTCTAGCCCAGTCACCCACAGGGATTATTTTCCATATGGACCTTGTTTATTATCTTAATGGAGCACTGTCTGGTCCTCAAAGCGCCTCGTTTCTACAAAGCCTTGCAACAATGACGCTTCTGTCATCTAGTAGTGTACACACTGCGCTTGCACTCTTCTACACTTATCTATGGGAAAGAAGGGCTATTGTCATTTAGCAGTACTCAGCACATGTGCCAGTTTTACCCATAGCGCTTGCGCTATTCAACTATGGGCAAGAAGGGCATTGTGATGTTTCAGGGCATGCACGCTACAGTACATGATGTAATGGTGTATGCGCAGTTGCCCCTAAGAGACGCTGTGATATTTTGGTTTCATCCACAAACAAGTGCCTACTAGCAATTTTACCTTCAGAATTACCTGATGATGTAATTGTTGATGAAAACTCATGATGTCACTAAGGTGTAAGTATATAGGCACTGCACAGATAGTGATACCTCATAAAATAGTTATTATTTAACATTCACCATATGTCTAAGTTGGCATAAATAAATGTTAATTTATTTTTTAGAACGTTAGAAGGTTTAGAATTTTAGAAGCAATTTTGAAATATTTAAACCCCTTTTTTAAAGTCTGATTCAGTTATGAAGTCACATTGTGGGCTTATATAGTAGAAATCAACCTTAAATGACCGCATTTTACAACCTCAGGTTTGAATGTGCCTTGATTTTAATCTATGCGTAACATTCAGGTGCACCTGGGCAGCCTGCGTCACATGAGCCTGTTATAGGTTGAACTTACAGCCTCCTCCTCCCATTGTATGTGTGATTTCACACTGGAGGTAACTGGGATCTGCTGGCTGTGTATCGGACTTTATGCACCTATCATAAACTGTCCATACGGCATAGGTAGGCTAACGTTAGGTCTCATGCCACACAGAGACCTTGATGGGATGCGCCGGCTCCAGTATGCTCTGGATATAAGAATATATTGGCGAACTGTCTCATTTTAATATCAGCGTGAGTGTTTAGCCATATATTGTCAATTGCATTTACCAATTTCAGTGATTTTTTGTTTTTTATAGCCCCATCCTTACATTTGTCTTACATGAGGTCCGTTGCGGGTGGGGTTGGGCAATATACCGGTGCCTGTGACATACCGCGGTATTAAGAAACTGCGATATGGCGATATCACAGTTTCCTAATAACTGCGGTATTTAATGACATTATAGGAGTGGTCGCACGTGTGCCGACCACTCCTAAAACATCCATGTCAGGGGTGTGGAATTCCTATCGCCCGGGACATGTAGTGCCGGGCGCCGGGCAGGTAGTTTGTTAAGTAGCGGGCTCTGCCGGGAATTTAGCACCGGCCCCGCAGTGAAATAGCCCGACCTTAATAACTATTGTTGCACAGGCTCCCCTGGCAGCATTCTGTTCCTCCATGCGCCGTCTGCTCCTTCATTCATAAAGTGGGCGGAGCAGACAGGCGGAGCATGGAGGAACAAAGAGCTGCCCGGGGGGCTACTTCTAAAGAGATTAACTACATAAATACTGGATAAGAGCTGGGGGGCCGGTGCAGTGTTACTCTGCAGTAATATACCGGCCCCGCAGCTCTGATCCAGTATTTATGTAGTTAATGTCTTTAGAAGTAGCCCGATCTTATTAACTATTGTTGCGCAGGCTCCCCGGGCAGCTCTCTGTTCCTCCATGCGCCGTCTGCCCCTTCATTCATAAAGTGGGCGGAGCAGACAGGCGGAGCATGGAGGAACAGAGAGCTGCCCGGGGAGCCTGCGCAATAATAGTTTAGAAGTAGCCCGACCTTAATAAGAGATTAACCACATAAATACTGGATCAGAGCTGCGGGGCCGGTGTATTACTGCAGAGTAACACTGCACCGGCCGCTGCGAGTGCCCCCCCCCCCCCCCCCACAGTGTTGGGGGTCTGTGGCTGACACTGTTATGGGGGATCTGTGGATGACACATATATAGCATAAGATGCTATATATGTGTCAGCCACAGACCACCATAACAGTGCATCATCCAAGGATCCCCCCATAACAGTGCGTCAGCCACCGTGCCCCCCCATAACAGTGCGTCAGCCACCGTGCCCCCCCATAACAGTGCGTCAGCCACAGTGCCCCCATAACAGTGCGTCAGCCACAGTGCCCCCCATAACAGTGCGTCAGCCACAGTGCCCCCATAACAGTGCATCAGCCACAGTGCCCCCCCATAACAGTGCGTCAGCCACAGTGCCCCCCCATAACAGTGCATCATACAGTATAACGCCTCCTTGTGGCTGCCCTCATACAGTATAACGTCTCCTTGTGGCCGCTCCCATACAGTATAACGTCTCCTTGTGGCTGCCCCAGTGCCCCATACAGTATAACGTCTCCTTGCGGCTGCCCCCCTACAGTATAACGTCTCCTTGCGGCTGCCCCCATACAGTATAACGTCTCCTTGCGGCTGCCCCCATACAGTATAACGTCTCCTTGTGGCTGCCCCCATACAGTATAACGTCTCCTTGTGGCTGCCCCCATACAGTATAATGTCTCCTTGTGGCTGCTCCATACAGTATAACGTCTCCTTGTGGCCCCCATACAGTATAACGTCTCCTTGCGGCTGCCCCATACAGTATGACGTCTCTTTGCGGCTGTCCCCATACAGTATGACGTCTCCTTGCGGCTGCCCCCATACAGTATGACGTCTCCTTGCGGCTGCCCCCATACAGTATGACGTCTCCTTGCGGCTGCCCCCATACAGTATGACGTCTCCTTGCGGCTGCCCCCATACAGTATGACGTCTCCTTGCGGCTGCCCCCATACAGTATGACGTCTCCTTGCGGCTGCCCCCATACAGTATAACGTCTCCTTGCGGCTGCCCCCATACAGTATAACGTCTCCTTGTGGCTGCCCCCATACAGTATAACGTCTCCTTGTGGCTGCCCCCATACAGTATAATGTCTCCTTGTGGCTGCCCCCATACAGTGTAATGTCTCCTTGTGGCCGCCCCCCATACAGTATAACGTCTCCTTGTAGCTGTCCCCATACAGTATAAGGTCTCCTTGTGGCTGCCCCCATACATTGTAATGTCTCCTTGTGGCCGCCCCCCATACAGTACAACGTCTCCTTGTGGCTGCTCCATACAGTATAACGTCTCCTTGCGGCTGCCCCCATACAGTATAACGTCTCCTTGCGGCTGCCCCCATACAGTATAACGTCTCCTTGTGGCTGCCCCCATACAGTATAACGTCTCCAAGTGTTTTTTTTCTTCGAAATGGGCATTTATCGTGATATATATCGTTATCGCGATAAATTTCTTAATATCGTTATCGTGGCAATATTTTTGATATCGCCCAACCCTAGTTGCGTGCATCCTCCATTGTATGCATGTTTCATATGGGGTTTTGAGCATTTTCTGCTTTTAAGACCTGTGGTAGGATGTTTTTGTGGTACGTGTGGTCCTCTGGCGGCATCCTCCATTGTATGCATTTTTGCTGGGGATTGTTGTTAGCAATGGATCACATGGGCAGGATTTGCTCCCCCGGGTAGAAATGCTCAACATCATTTGGGGTCTTGAGCATCTCTTGCGATTTAGACCACTTTATTCGGTGATTTTATTTTTTAACTTACTCCCCTAAAATTACTCAAAACTAATTTACAAATTTTGTTAACCCTTTAGGTGTTTCACAAGCATTAAAGGAAAATGGAGGTGAAATTTCACAATTTCCCCTTTTTTTTTTCAGATTATTCATTTGAATTCATTTTTCCAGTAAAGCAGCAAAGGATAACGGCAAAACAAACCTCAACATTTATTACCCCGATTCTGCAGTTTACAGAAACATCCCATATGTGGTTGTAAACTGCTGTATGGGTGCACCGTAGAGCTCAGAATGGAAAGAGCACCATATGGTTTTTGTAGGGCAGATTTCGCTGCAATGGTTTTTGGGTGCCTTGTCACCTTTGTAGAGAACCTATGGTGCTCCTACAGTAGAAACCCCTTATAAAAGTGACCCCATTTTGGAAACTACACTCTTTAAGGAATTTATGGAGGGGTGTAATGATCGCTTTGACCCCACAAAATTAATTAAAAATTTCATTTCTTCCAATAAAATGTTGCATAAGCTCCCCATTTTTCATTTTCACAAGAGAAAAACACACCTCAGATTTTTCAAGCATTTTCTCCTGAACATGGATACACCCCATGTGTACACCCAGTTAAACTGCTGTTTGGGTACACGGCAGGGATCAGAAGGTAAGGAGCGCAATATGGTTTTTAGAGGGAAGATTTTGTTGGCATGGTTTTCGGGCAACATGTGACATTTGAGGTATCAATAGTTACCCCATTTTGCAAACGACACCCCTTAAAGGAATTTATTGAAGGGTGTGGTGAGTGCATTGACCCCACAAGCATTTCATAGAATTTAGAAACATTTAGCCATGAAAATGAAAAATTGTATTTTTCCAATAAAATGTTGCTTTAGCCCCAGAATTTTCATTTTCACAAGTAGTAACATGAGAAGAAAAAAACACACCGTAATTTGTTACATAATTTCTACTGAATACGGCAACACCCCATACATGGTCGTAAATGCAGTATGGATGTGCCACAGGGCTCAGAAGGGAAGGAGCACAATATGCTTTGGGAGGGCAGATTTTGCTGGAATGGTTTTCTTGCACCATATCCCATTTGAAGCGACCCTGAGGTACTGCTACAGTAGGAACCCCAAAAAAGTGACCCCAGTTTGGACCCCCCCCCCCCCCCAAGGAATTTTTATAGGGGTGTAGTGAGCACTTTAACCCAAGATGTGTTTCATAGAATTTAGAAACCCTTGGCCATGAAAATTAATTACCTTTTTTTCTAGTAAAATGTTGGTTTAGCACCAGAAGAAAAGGGACCACACAATGTATTACTCTTTTTCTCCTGAATGTGGCAACAACCTATATGTGGTCGTACACTGCTGTTTAGGCACACTGCAGAGTTCGGAAAAGAAACAGCACCATATGCATTTCAAGCGTAGATTGGTGATTTATACCGCACTGGCCGACATCTGCAGAGCCTTAGGTTAAATATAAAAAGACACCACCAAGAAGTGACTCCATTTTAGAAACCACACCCCTCACAGTATTTATCAATGGGTGTATTAAGCATTTTGACCCAACAAAAGTTTTGCAAAAATTGAAATTTTTCCACAGATATGCCATTTCTGTGCTCAGTGTATGCCAGTGTGAAAAGCAAGCCCGCATATTATGTGGTACTTCCTGGTTTTATAAACACCCTAAATGTGGCCCTAATCTTTTGCCTGGACATACCATAGGGCTCAGGAGTATATGATCACCATGCACATTTATGGTGATTTACGCATCTTGAGCTGACAACTGTAGAGGCAATGGGGTGAAATAATAAATTGAACCTCCTGTAAGTGACCTATATCAGAAACTACACCCCAAGGTATTTATTAGGGGGTGGAGTAAGCATTTTAACCCCACAGGTGTTTTGCAAAAAATTTATGAGCAGGGGTGGGTTTTCCACAGATATGGCATTTCACTGCCCAATATGTTGTCCCCACTGTGTGCCGTCTGGGCTTTTTAAACTGTTAGGTGGGAGCTGAAATGCCAATAAATGTGGCGGTAAACTGTTGTTTGGTTACACTGCAGGGTTCAGGAAAGACGATTTTGCCGCGCACATTTTGATGGATTAGGTCAAGGACGGGCAAACTGTAGCTCTCCAGCTGTTTTAAAACTACAATTCCCACCACACCCTGCTGTAGGCTGATAGCTGTAAGCAGTCTTTGCATGCTGGGAGTTGTAGTTTTGCAACAGCTGGAGAGCTGCAGTTTGCCCATCCCTGGATTAGGTTATGGGCGACATGTTGCTATTGAACAGCCTCTGGGGTACCAGTACAGACATCTTCTGACAACCATACGGTTATCTTACTTTGAATTGAGCTGTTTTAGGACTTAGTTTTTACGTTTACGGGATCAGATGCCATCATCATTGCTTTTGGGGTAGATACAACTGTTTGATCACTTTTTATTTTGCTTTTTGTGAAGCAGGATTAGGAAATGGCAGCAATTACACCATTGCTTTTTGGGCTTTATTATTGCGGCACACTTTGCGGGGAAAAATGACATGTCATATTTATTCTGCTGGTCAGCACGAATACAAATACACCAAATTCTATATTGTATTATTACTAATAAGGCCATCAATAAGTGATTGGCAGAGTTTCGACAACCCATACCCCCTAGAGATTAGCTGCTGCAGAGTGTCTCTGGCACTGAGGATAGGCCAACAATATTAAAATCTTGGAATACCCCTTTAACCGCTTCAGCCCCCCTAGCTTAAACACCCTTAATGACCAGGCCACTTTTTACAATTCTGCACTACACTACTTTCACCGTTTATTGCTCCGTCATGCAACTTACCACCCAAATGAATTTTACCTCCTTTTCTTCTCACTAATAGAGCTTTCATTTGGTGCTATTTCATTGCTGCTGACATTTTTACTTTTTTTGCTATTAATCAAAAATGACCGAAATTTTTGCAAAAAAATGACATTTTTCACTTTCTGTTGTAAATTTTTTTTAAAAAAACTACATTTCTATATAAATTTTCTCTAAATTTATTGTTCTACATGTATTTGATAAAAAAATCCAATAAGTGTATATTTATTGGTTTGGGTAAAAGTTATAGCGTTTACAAACTATGGTGCAAAAAGTGAATTTCGGCATTTTGAAGCAGCTCTGACTTTCTGAGCGCCTGTCATGTTTCTTCAGGTGCTAGAATGTCAGGAAAGTATAAATACCCCCAAATCACACCATTTTAGATAGAAGACACCCCAAAGTATTCACGGAGGGGCTTGGTGAGTTCATGTATCATTTCATTTTTTTCACAAGTTAGCGGAAAATGACACTTTCTGAGAAAAAAAAAAAAAAAAAGTTTCAATTTCTGATAACTTCTGGCAAAAAAAATAAAAAATCTCAGACGGACTCACTATGCCCCTCAGTGAATACCTTGGGGTGTCTACTTTCCGAAATGGGGTCATTTGTGGGGTGTGTTTACTGTTCTGGCATTTTGGGCGGGGCTAAATTGTGAGCCGCCATGTAAAACCTAAAGGTACTCATTGGAATTTGGGCCCCTTTGCGCACCCAGGCTGCAAAAAGTGTCACTCATGTGGTATCGCCGTACTCAGGAGAAGTAGGGCAATGTGATTTGGGGTGTATTTTTACATACACCCATGTTGGGTGAGAGAAATATCTCTGTAAATTGTCAACTTTGTATAAAATTTTTTAAAAGTTGTCGTTTACAGAGATATTTTTCACACAAAGTATGGGTATATATAAAAATACACCCCAAAACACATTGCCCTACTTCTCCTGAGTACGGCGATACCATGTGTGCCACTTTTTGCAGCTTAGGTGCGCAAAGGGCCCTAAAACCAATGATTACCTTTAGGATTTCACAGGGCATTTTTACGCATTTGGATTCCAGACTTCTTCTCACGCTTTAGGGCCCCCTAAAATGCCAGGGCAGTAAAAATACCCCACATGTGACCCCATTTTGGAAAGAAGACACCCCAAGGTATTCTGTGAGGGGTATGGTGAGTTCATGTAAAATTTTATTTTTGTCACAAGTTAGTGGAATATGAGACTTTGTAAAAAAAAAAAAAAAAAAAAAAACAATTTCCGCTGACTTGTGCCAAAAATAAAAATTCTGTGGACTCACCATGCCCCTCACAGAATACCTAGGGGTGTCTTCTTTCCAAAATGGGGTCACATGTGGGGTATTTATACTCACCTGGCATTTTAGGGGCCCCTAAAGTGTGAGAATCCAAATGCGTAAAAATGTCCTGTGAAATCCTAAAGGTACTCATTGGTTTAGGGCCCCTTTGCGCACCCAGGCTGCAAAAAGTGGCACTCATGTGGTATCGCCGTACTCAGGAGAAGTAGGGCAATGTGGTTTGGGGTGTATTTTTACATATACCCATGCTGCGTGTGAGAAATATCGCTGTAAACGACAACTTTTTAAATTTTTTATTCAAAGTTGTCAATTTACAGAGATATTTCTCTCACCCAGTATGGGTATATGTAAAATACACCCCAAAACACATTGCCCTACTTCTCCTGAGTACGCCGATACCACATGTGTGACACTTTTGCAGCCAAGATGCGCAAAGGGGCCTAATTCCAATGAGTACCTTTAGGAGGGCATTTTTACGCATTTTTCTTCTCACGCTTTAGGGGTCCCTAAATGCCAGGACAGTATAAATACCCCACATGTGACCCCATTTTGAAAGAAGACACCCTAAGTATTCCATGAGGGGCATGGCGAGTTCATAGAAGATTTTTTGGCACAAGTTAGTGGAAATTGATTTTTATTGTTTTTCTCACAAAGTCTCCGTTTCCGCTAACTTTTGACAAAAGTTTAATTTTTCATGGACTCATTATGCCCCTCAGCGAATACCTTGGGGTGTCTTCTTTCCAAAATGGGGTCACATGTGGGGTATTTATACGGCCCTGGCATTTTAGGGGCCTAAAGCGTGAGAAGAAAATGCGTAAAATGCCCTCCTAAAAGGTACTCGTTGGAATTTGGGCCCTTTGCGCATCTTGGCTGCAAAAAGTGTCACTCATGTGGTATCGCCGTACTCAGGAGAAGTAGGGCAATGTGTTTTAGGGTGTATTTTTACATATACCCATGCTGGGTAGAGAAATATCTCTGTAAATTGACAACTTTGAATAAAAATTTTTAAAAGTTGTCGTTTACAGCGATATTTCTCACACCCAGTATGGGTATATATAAAATACACCCCAAAACACATTGCCCTACTTCTCCTGAGTACGGCGATACCACATGAGTGACACTTTTTGCAGCCAAGATGCGCAAAGAGCCCTAAAACCAATGAGTACCTTTAGGATTTCACAGGGCATTTTTACGCATTTGGATTCTCACGCTTTAGGACCGCTAAAATGCCAGGGCAGTATAAATACCCCACATGTGACCCCATTGTGGATAGAAGACACCCAAGGTATTCTGTGAGGGGTATGGTGAGTTCACAGAAAAAAAAATTTGGAACAAGTTAGCGGAAATTGTTTTTTTTTGTTTTTTTACAGTCTCATATTCCACTAACTTGTGACAAAAAATAATATTTTCCATGAACTCACCATACCCCTCACGGAATACCTTGGGGTGTCTTCTTTCTAAAATGGGGTCACATGTGGGTTTTTGTACTGCCCTGGCATTTTAGGGGTCTTCGCAATCATTACACGTATGGCCAGCATTAGGAGTTTCTGCGATTCTCCGTATATTGAGCAGACGGGTAATGAGATTTTTTCCGTTCAGCCTCTGCGCTGAAAAAAAAAAATGAGCGGCACAGATTTTTCATTCGCATCGATCAATGTGGATGAAAAAATCTCTGCCAAATCAGTGACTGCGGTGCGGTGGGCTGGGCGCTAGCTACCTAACAAGTAGCTAGCTAACTGGCGGTAAAAGGGGCCCTTATGCCCCATTCACACGTCCGAAATTCTGTTTGCGGAGCGGAATTGCGGACCCATTCATTTCTATGGGGACAGACTTTGTCCCGCTCGGATCCGGAATTACGGATCTGCGCTTCGGGTCTGCACTTCCGTTCTGCAAAAATTTAGAACATGTCCTATTCTTGTCCGCAACTGCGGACAAGAAAAGCATTTTCTATATAGTTCTGGCAATGTGCGGATCTGCAAAATGCGGAAAGCACATTGCCGGTGTCCGTGTTTTGAGGATCCGCGGATCGGATCCGCGGATCGGATCCGCGGATCGGATCCGCGGATCCGTGAATCCACGGATCCGCAAAACACATATGGGCGTCTGAATGGAGCCTTACAAGGGTGTGATCAATGACAGGGGGTGATCAGGGGTCTAGATGGGGTGATCAAGGGGTTAATAGGTGAGGGGGTGGGGGGGTTAGTGTAGTGTTTGGTGCAACTTTACTGTGTTACCTGGTCCTCTGGTGGTCGATCCCAGTAAATGGGACCACCAGAGGACCAGGTAGCAGCTATATCAGACGCTGTTCATAAAACAGCGTCTGATATAGCAGTTTGATGCGATTTTATTCGCATCTACAGCCTGCCAGCGATGATCCATCGCTGGCAGGCTGTAGCCGAACTGCTGTGCCGCGCTTCCCTGTGAACGCGCGCGCGCGTTCACAGGAAATCTCGGCTCTCACGAGATGACGCGCCGACGCGTCAACTCAGAGCTACAGGGCCGCCCGCAGGACGCATCCCTGCGTTAGGCGGTCCTGTAGCGGTTAAGGTTATAAAACTCAAGCTTTACCTGTCCATCCAGTACTCCCAAAAGAGCATTCTCCATCCACTGCACTGGCTCCACAAAAAAAGAAGTGCACTTTGTAGGGTCTGAAACTTGTAATGGGGTCATTCTTTTATGAACAAATGTTGCAGGTCCATCACCTAATGCATGATTCAAGATACTTCCTGCTCTGAACAAGGAACGACTGGATGAACAGAAAAAATGGGATATAAACAGACACAAATACACACATCATTAACACACTTTAACTCGGGAAAACTTGATAAACTTAATTTTAAAAATAGAACCCAATATATAACAATAAAAGAGACTGGAGACATTTGTACTGTATGGAAAAAGTGACTGCAAGATTTGATTTTACTGCTATATAACCTATTCTTAGCTGCATATGGCATAGAGCAGGGGTGCACAACATTTTTTGGTCTGAGGGCCGCATTGAAACCGCTCAATTTCAAGGGGCCAAAAAAAATAAAATTGATCGCTGCTCATTTGCATCGGCCTATTACACAGGCCAATGTAAAGTGATTGGGGAGGCTTTGACAGGAGCAGTACCAGCTCCATCAGCAGCAACTTAAAGAGGACCTTTCATCACCCTAACAAATCTAAACTAAGTATACATACATGGAGAGCGGCGCCCAGGGATCTCCCTGCACTTATTATCCCTGGGCGCCGCTCCGTTCTCCCGGTATGTCCTCCGGTGACTTCAGCTCTGCGTCTCAACTGAGAGGAGCCTGCCCTTGTTCTCCTGGGCGTCTCCTTCTCCCAGGCTGTAGCGCTGACCAACCGCAGCGCTCAGCTCATAGCCTGGGAGGTTTTCTTCTCCCAGGCTATGAGCTGAGCGCTGCGGTTGGTCAGCGCTACAGCCTGGGAGAAGGAGACGCCCAGGAGAACAAGGGCAGGCTCCTCCCAGTTGAGACGCAGAGCTGAAGTCACCGGAGGACATACCGGGAGAACGGAGCGGCGCCCAGGGATAATAGTAAGTGCAGGGAGATCCCTGGGCGCCGCTCTCCATGTATGTATACTTAGTTTAGATTTGTTAGGGTGATGAAAGGTCCTCTTTAAGCCTAGAGTCGCTGATTAGCAGTTTTCTTCAACCGCCTACTGAAATATACTACTCAACAGCTGCAGCAACTAGACAGAGCAGAACCTGAACCAGCAGGTTGTGGCATAATTGGGGTGCACCCTGCCACCCCACATGAAAGATCCCCTGGACTACACATATTTCACTGCAGCCATTTGGCATACAGACAAAAGAAAGGTAGTTTTAATCAGCATGATGAGACCTATCTGCCAGTATGTCCAGTTTAAAGGGGTAGTCCGGGTTCAGATCTGAACCCGGACATACCCATGTTTTCACCCAGGCAGCCCCCCTGATGTTAGCATTGGAACATGTCATGCCCCCCTTGCCCTGCAGCTTTTTTTTAACAACACACTGCCGGGTGGAGGCTTCCGCCCAGCAGTGGTGACGTCACCGGCTCTGATAGGCTGGCTTTAGTGTTGCCCTAGCAGTTTTAAAAGCTAGGACAGTGCTAAAACCCGCCCATCATTGCCGGTGACATCACCGGGCTCACTGCTAAGCGGAAGCCTCTGCCTGGCAGCCTTAAGGAGAGACCGGTACGTCACCGGATCTCCTGAAAATTCCTTTGCGCTGCGCGATTCATCGCAGTGTGCTAATGTCAGGACACGGGTGGTTTGCACGCTGTGCAGTCAGAGCCTTTAGTGAGGCATAAATGTTTTAAACCTGAGCACCACCTGCATAATCTGGCATCTAACCGCAAAGCACGAGCTGCAGTGGAGTAGACAACTCAAGAACCACTTAAGATCGGAAGCCCCTCCTGCTTTCTAGTGCTGAGTGGCATAGGCAATTTTCGAATTTGCGACATTTCGCAATTTTTTTTTACATAATATTAGTCATTAATTAGTGAATTCTAGAATTCGTGATCTCCAGTTATTTTCTTGATTGCGAAAATCGGCAATGTAATACGTGCGCAGTGAGTGGCTCACTTTTGCTACATTTTTCAAGCTGCTAGAAGTTTCCTGAGACTAAAATGGTTGGCACGGCAGAACAATAGCTTTATATTCAGATAGAGTGTTCCAATATATTTGCGATTGCGCAAATCGGCACTAAAGATGCGCACATTTTTTTGCGCAATACGTGAAACTTTACATTTTATCAGTTCTGAATAGATATTACTAATTGGTGCACTAAGTATTGTTGTGACATCATAGCACTATGGGCCAGATTTTTCATTAGCTAAAGTCACTTTAATAGAGTGAAAAAGTCGCAAAAAAATGCGCAATCGGTAAAATTGCGCATTTTTTTGCGACTTTTTCAAGCTCTGCACTAAACTCTCCAGTTTTGTGAAAGTGGGCGTGTTGTCTTATGTAAATGAATCTCTAGACAGATTTACTATTACAACCATTTAAAAAGTCGCAAAAAAATGCGCAATTTCACTCCAGGGGGGACCATGCTTATCTTATGCGACTTTTTAATAGAACATGCGACTTTTTTGTAAAGACGTGCAACTTTTGTAAAGCCGCTTACTGAAGGATAAACTGCTACCGTCAATCCACATTTATCACAGTATTAAAGGACCATTAATAAATCTGACTAACTAAAAGTGACTTTGGGCAGATGTAAAAGTGGAGTAAGATGTAAGTGTAATGATAAATCTGGCCCTATGTCTGTAGCATGTATGAATGGACAGCAGAGAAATCTCTCACATGCACTGCTCTTTCTCAGAACTGCAAAAAACAGCAGAAAATGGCTGATGGGGAGTTTCCTATATAGGAAAGGGGTAGGCAACTTTCCTATTGGTTGCTAGGGATGTTGCAGATATTGCAGCCTTCTCAATGGCCCACAAGCAAGAAGCAGGGAAGGATCATGGGTACTGATGAAAAGAAATCTAGAATATTCGCGATTACGAAGATATAGCTCTATATACTAGATCTTCGCGAATTCTCGAAGTGCCAATATTCGCAATAAAAATTTGCGATTACAATATTCGCACTCAACACTACTGCTCCCTCTTCTGCTGCAGTCTCCGCCTCCTTCTTGCCCTCTGAGCTGTGCATCCTACAAACACTGGAGAGATAGGGAAAGTACTACCTACCCACCCTGGCCCTAAATGCCAGCATTTCAAAATTGCTGGCCATTGAAATGTTGCTATTCCATCTGGTGGAGACTGATAGTTTTAAAAATGTCATGACTGCAGCTGTCCCATGGTACATGGTTCCCAGCGGCCACTACTTTTCCAGATGGGCCACCCTTGCCCTGCACGAACAAGTGGCCTGAAAAATCAGGTGTGCGCTGTGCAACGCCATCAGTGGCAGGGTCCAAACAACCACTGACACGTGGACAAGTACGGGTAGGGACGTCATTACTCCCTAACTTCCCACTAGATAAAAGTAGTGGTGGCTGGGCCTGTGGCAGACTGAGGTTTGGCGCATGTCCTATCGCCAACTAGGATTGCTGGACATTTCTAGTTGCCTCCTTCTCCTACTCTACCGCCTCCTAATCCGGTCAGCGCAACACCTGCACCACCGACTTCAGCACTGCCAGGGAGAAACGATAACAGGCTATTCTAAAACTCATATGTTTTGGGGAGAGACCCCACACTGCTCAGGAGCTTTCAGCGGGCATGGAAGAACAGACCGATGAGTGGTTGGTGCCGCTGAGCCTCAAGCCCGGTCTGGTGGTGTGCAACAATGGGCGAAATCTCGTAGCAGCTCTGGAGCGAGCCGGTTTGACGCACATCCCTTGCCCTTGAAGGTGCAGAGGTTCCTGAGGAATTACCACGATATGTCTGAGTTACTGCAGAAAGTGAGAACCGTCTGTGCACGGTTTCGGCGTTCTCACCCTGCTGCAGCTCGCCTGTCTGCGCTGCAACATAACTTTCGCCTTCCTGCTCACCGCCTCATATGTGACTTACCCACAAGGTGGAACTCCACCTTGAATATACTGGAGAATAGTGATGAGCAGCATAGGCAATATTCGTTTTTGGGCTATTTCACAAACTTTTCAAATAATCGCAATAAATTTGCGAATTCTAGAATTTGTGATCTCCAGTCATTATTTTCGCGATTGCGAAAATCGGCACTAACTATGCGTATATTTTTTGCGCAATACATGCAACTTCACATTTAGGTCTGAGTAGATATTACTGATTGGTGCACTAAGTATTGTTGTGACAGCACTGTGTCTAACAGAGACACTAATCCCTTTCACAGCAAATCACACTACCTAACACCCTGCACTGGAACCAGCTACACTATATCACTATCTAACCTACATTGACTATCTCCCACTAACTATCTGTAATATACACTCACCTAAAGAATTATTAGGAACACCTGTTCTATTTCTCATTATTGCAATTATCTAGTCAACCAATCACATGGCAGTTGTTTCAATGCATTTAGGGGTGTGGTCCTGGTCAAGACAATCTCCTGAACTCCAAACTGAATGTCAGAATGGGAAAGAAAGTTGATTTAAGCAATTTTGAGCGTGGCATGGTTGTTGGTGCCAGATTGGCTGGTCTGAGTATTTCACAATCTGCTCAGTTACTGGGATATTCACACACAACCATTTCTAGGGTTTACAAAGAAAGGTGTGAAAAGGGAAAAACATCCAGTATGCGGTAGTCCTGTGGGCGAAAATGCCTTGTGGATGCTAGAGGTCAGAGGAGAATCGGCCGACTGATTCAAGATGATAAAAGAGCAACTTTGACTGAAATACCCACTCGTTACAACCGAGGTATGCAGCAAAGCATTTGTGAAGCCACAACACGCACAACCTTGAGGCGGATGGGCTACAACAGCAGAAGAACCCACCGGGTACCACTCATCTCCACTACAAATAGGAAAAAGAGGCTACAATTTGCACGAGCTCACCAAAATTGGACTGTTGAAGACTGGAAAAATGTTGCCTGGTCTGAGGAGTCTCGATTTCTGTTGAGACATTCAAATGGTAGAGTCTGAATTTGGCGTAAACAGAATGAGAACATGTATCCATCATGCCTTGTTACCACTGTGCAGGCTGGTGGCGGTGGTGTAATGGTGTGGGGGATGTTTTCTGGGCACACTTTAGGCCCCTTAGTGCCAATTGGGCATCGTTTAAATGCCACGGGCTACCTGAGCATTGTTTCTGACCATGTTTATCTCTTCATGACCACCATGTACCCATCCTCTGATGGCTACTTCCAGCAAGATAATGCACCATGTCAGAAAGCTCGAATCCCTCAAATCTCCATCAACTGCAAGATGCTATCCTATCAATATGGGCCAACATTTCTAAAGAATGCTATCAGCACCTTGTTGAATCAATACCACGTAGAATTAAGGCAGTTCTGAAGGCAAAAGGGGGTCCAACACCGTATCAGTATGGTGTTCCTAATAATTCTTTAGGTGAGTGTATATATACATACATACACAGTGGGTACAGAAAGTTTTCAGACCCCCTTAGATTTTTCACTCTGTTATATTGCAGCCATTTGCTAAAATCTTTTAAGTTCATTTTTTTCCTCATTAATGTACACACAGCACCCCATATTGACAGAAAAACACAGAATTGTAGAAATTTTTTCAGATTTATGAAAAAAGAAAAACTGAAATATCACATGGTCCTAAGTATTCAGACCCTTTGCTGTGACACTCATATTTAACTCAGGTGCGGTCCATTTCTTCAGATCATCCTTGAGATGGTTCTACACCTTCATTTGAGTCCAGCTGTGTTTGATTATACAGTTTGGACTTCATTAGAAAAGCCACACACCTGTCTATATAAGACCTTACAGCTCACAGTGCATGTCAGAGCGAATGAGAATCATGAGGTCAAAGGAACTGGCTGAAGAACTCAGACAGAATTGAGGCAAAGCACAGATCTGGCCAAGGTTACAAAAAAATTTCTGCTGCACTTAAGGTTCCCAAGAGCACAGTGGCCTCCATAATCCTTAAATGGAAGACGTTTGGGATGACCAGAACCCTTCCTAGAGCTGGCCGTCCGGCCAAACTGAGCTATCGGGGGAGAAGAGCCTTGGTGAAAGAGGTAAAGAAGAACCCAAAGATCACTGTGACTGAGCTCTAGAGATGCAGTCGGGAGAAAGTTGTAGAAAGTCAACCATCACTGCAGCCCTCCACCAGTCAGGGCTTTATGGCAGAGTAGCCCGACGGAAGCCTTTCCTCAGTGCAAGACACATGAAAGCCCGCATGGAGTTTGCTAAAAAAAAACACCTGAAGGACTCCAAGATGGTGAGAAATAAGATTCTCTAGTCTGATGATACCAAGATAGAACTTTTTGGCCTTAATTCTAAGCGGTATGTGTGGAGAAAACTAGGCACTGCTCATCACCTTTCCAATACAGTCCCAACAGTGAAGCATGGTGGTGGCAGCATCAAGCTATGTGGGTGTTTTTCAACTGCAGGGATGGGATGACTGGTTGCAATCGAGGGAAAGATGAATGCAGTCAAGTACAGGTATATCCTGGACAAAAACCTTCTCCAGAGTGCTCAGGACCTCAGACTTGGCCGAAGCTTTACCTTCCAACAAGACAATGACCCTAAGCACGCAGCTAAAATAACGACGGAGTGGCTTCACATCAACTCCGTGACTGTTCTTAAATGGTCCAGCCAGAGCCCTGACTTAAACCCAATTGATCATCTCTGGAGAAACCTAAAAATGGCTGTCCACTAGGCCTGCACAATATATAGCGAAAGCAATCTCAATTTGCTGACCCAAAATGCTGCAATTATATTACCGTATTTTTCACTTTATAAGACACACTTTTTCTCCCCCAAAAGTGGGGGAGGGGGTGGCAGTGGGGGAGGGGGTGACACTGACACTATCTCCGGCCGCTATGCTGCACAGCGCGGCCAGTGATATATCAGTTACAGTGCGGGGAGGGAGGAGGGGCTGGTGGAAAGTTGATATTTTAATGAACACATGTTTTTTTTATATGTTCTGTGCAGTGCTATTAAGAAAATGGCAAGTTTTGTATTTTGTACTTTTGCAGTAATGCAAATATGTATTTTATTTAGAAAAACACTGTGCATTTCAGTTCTTGAGTTCAGCATAACTACATTTCACATTATCAGTCATCTGTGTGCGCTTTTACCTTGAAAATCCAAGCAGATCGACCTCTAGCACAATTCCCTTAAAATATCACATCGCATATCGTTACCGCAATTTTTAGGGCCCTAATCGCAATCGCACAAAATTCCCATATAGTGCAGCCCTACTGTCCACCAATGTTTACCATCCAACCTGACAGAACTGGAGAGGATCTGCAAGGAGGAATGGCAGAGGCACCCCCAAATCCAGGTGTGAAAAACTTGTTGCTTCTTTCCAAAAAAGACTCATGGCTGTATTAGATCAAAAGGGTGCTTCTACTAAATACTGAGCAAAGGGTCTGAATATTTATGACAATGTGATATTTCAGTTTTTATTTTTAATAAATCTGCAAACAGGTCAACAATTCTGTTTTTCTGTCAATATGGAGTGCTGTGTGTACATTAATGAGGAAAAAAAATGAACTTAAAAGATTGTAGCAAATGGCACCAATTAAACAAACAGGGTCTGAATACTTTCAGTACTATATATATATATATATATATATATATATAAAGCTAACTATCTAATGTAATTGATTAAGGATCCAGATGACTCAGCAAAGCACAGGGCACAGCAATGACTCTGTCTCTCTCTCCCCGAACTGCAAAAAAAACTGCAGAAAATGGCTGCTGGGGAGTTTCTTATATAGTAAGGGGTAGGCAACTTTCCTATTGGTTGCTAGTTATGTTGCTAAGCTCTGACAAAGATATTGCAGCCTTCTCATTGGCCCACAAACAAGAAGGGAGGTTACTGATAAATAAAAATCTAGAATATTCGGGATTACGAATATATAGCACTGTATTCTACATCTTCGCAAATTCTCGAGGTGCCGATATTCGCAAGTAGAGAAGTATACCTTCTCTATAGGGTGCACCTAACCATTGTTATACTTAAGAATTGTAATAAGACAACCTATTTTGTATCCATCCAACTAATGTGGGAGAGGAAAATCCTCTGTGGAGTATGTATTTGAAAGTCTTGTGAATTTTTTTTAAAAATAGGAACACCCCCTTCATCTGTCTAACTATTGAGAGAAAAAATTCTTCTGTGGAGTGTGTCCGTGACATTCAGGAAATATTTTAAAAATTAAGAACACCCCTTCATCCGACTAATTTTTGTGGGAGAGGAAATTCTTTTTTGGAGTGTTTATGAAAATCATAATAAAAAATAAATAAATTAATAACACCCCTTAATCTGTTTGACAGTTGGAAAGGGAATTATTTTAATTTAAAGTCCTCAGGTAATGCTAAAGCTTAGAGGTTATAAGCTCTTGGTTTCAAATTTAGAGGTCCTAGGTTTGAATCTCAAGAGACTTTGAAGTTTTTTTCTTCAGATATTTTTTCTTGTTCCACATTTATCCCATAAGGCAATTCTATGTCCTTGTCATATTGAGAATAATGTTTTTTAGAAAGCTAATAAATATTACTTTTTTTTAAAATAAATATATAGTGTCTATATGGCTTTGAATCCAGAGGGAAAAAAAACAGGCTGGTGTATTTGAGTTTCATTTACAGCATACTTATATAAGTAGATATATATATAACGCGAGGTTGGTCGCGACGCGTGGTTGATTAAGTGTGTGGTTGTGTAAGTGTGACTTAAGATTAAGTGAGGGAGTAACTGCCAGCTACATTATTTGTGGACATTGAGTGGCCGCATTTGACTCTATTGTACACTGGGACTTTCTGCTTTGCAAGCTTCATTGCTGTTTTAACACTTTTTTTTTCCTTTACCAGGGGTTGCACAGGTGAGTAATTAGGGTGTGGCTGCCTAATTAGGAGCCTTTAAGAAGTCAGCAGTAAGGAGAACTCAGCCTTTGAATCCAGAGGGAAAAAAACAGGCTGGTGTATTTGAGTTTCATTTACAGCATACTTATATAAGTAGATATATATATAACGCGAGGTTGGTCGCGACGCGTGGTTGATTAAGTGTGTGGTTGTGTAAGTGTGACTTAAGATTAAGTGACTTCAGATTCAGGGACTTCAGTGGGGGACTGAAATTCGCCAGTTCTTGTAACTAGATTATATTGTATTTTTTTGTTTTTGTGGTGTAATCCCCATTAGTATGTCTTGCACAATTGACAATGCCGTCCAGTGCACATCTTGCATGATGTATGCAGTCCTGGAACAGCCGTTTGAGGGTGCATATCTTTGTTCAAAATGTGAGCAAATTACCCGCTTGGAATCGCACATCGAGTCTCTAAACGGGCATATTGCAACACTGAGAGCCACTGACAATTTGCAAAGAGTTTGCTGCTCACCGAGCAAGCAGTCTTTGGGGTAGATGTGGGGAGGGTGGTAGCGAGGAGGCTGAGGAGAGTGAGGTAGCTAGCTGGGTGACAGTAAGAAAGCGGGGTAGAGGGAAGAGTGCCAGGGAGGCTAGCCCTGATCTGACACACCCCAACAAGTTTGCACGCTTGGCAGATGAGGGGATGGCAGCTCAGGGACAGCACCGCTGCAGCCAGACACTTCCTCTGCCGGTCAGGGAATGTCAGCTCCAGTAAGCAGGGGACCAGGAGAGCAGGGCAGGCCAGACAGGTGCTGGTAGTGGGAGACTCAATTATTAGGGGAACAGATAGGGCGATCTGTCACAAAGATCGTGATCGCCGAACAGTGTGCTGTCTTCCTGGCGCTAGAGTTCGACACATCGCAGATCGGGTTGACAGATTACTGGGAGGGGCTGGAGAAGATCCAGCGGTCATGGTCCATATCGGAACCAATGACAAAGTTAGAGGAAGGTGGAGCGTCCTTAAGAATGATTTCAGGGATTTAGGTCAAAAGCTTAGGGCAAGGACCTCAAAGGTAGTATTTTCCGAAATACTGCCTGTACCACGGGCCACACAAGAGAGGCAGCGGGAGATTAGAGAGGTTAACAAGTGGCTCAAGAACTGGTGTAGGAAGCAGGGTTTTGGGTTCATGGAGAACTGGGCCGACTTTGCTATCGGCTACAGGCTCTATCGTAGGGACGGGCTGCACCTCAATGGGGAAGGGCAGCCGTGTTGGGGAGAAAGATGGCTAGAAGGTTGGAGGAGTGTTTAAACTAGGGACTGGGGGAGAGAAATTACATTATAGGAGGAGAAGATAGTGCAGATAGAGACCGGGGGCAAGGTAGTGGGACTGGGGAGAAATGGAAGGAGGGACTAGAAAAGTTCAGAAGGAAAGGTGTAGGGCAAAAATATGCATAAACCTCTCAAATGTATGTATACTAATGCCAGAAGCCTGACTAATAAAACTGGGGAACTGGAATTAGTGATGTGTGAGGAGGATTATGACATAGTGGGAATAACTGAGACATGGCTGGATGATAGCTATGACTGGGCAGTTAATGTACAAGGTTACAATCTGTTCAGAAAGGATCGTCAAAACCGGAGAGGGGGAGGGGTCTGCCTTTACATAAAGTCCTCTCTAAAGCCCACACTCCGGGAAGACATCTGTGAGGGACACGAAAATGTGGAGTCATTGTGGGTGGAGATAAATGGAGCCAAAAACAATAATAAATTACTAATAGGAGTTTACTATAAACCACCTAATATACCAGAGTCCGCAGAAAATCTATTACTAAACGAGATAAACAAGGCGGCAAACCATAATCAGGTGGCTATTATGGGGGACTTCAACTACCCAGATATAGACTGGGAAACTGAAATCTGTACATCCCATAAAGGAAACAGGTTCTTGGCAATAGCCAAAGACAATTACCTTTCCCAAATGGTTCAGGACCCAACTAGAGGGACGGCCATACTGGACTTAGTATTAACCAATAGACCTGATAGAACAATCGACGTGCAGGTCGGGGGACACCTGGGAAATAGTGACCATAAAGTAATAACCTTCCAATTATCCTTTAAACGAGAGTTTCTACAGGGAGGAACAAGAATACCGGACTTCAAAAAAGCAAAATTTAGCCAACTAAGAGAGGCCATAGGCCCAATTAACTGGGACATAGTCCTCAAAAATAAAAATACAACCACAAAATGGGAGATTTTTAAAAGCATTGTAACATCAAATTGTGATCGATGCATACCTTATAGAAATAAAAGGCTAAGAAATAAGAAGAAACCAATGTGGATAAATAGAACCGTAAAAAAGCAATAAATGACAAAAAGAAAGCATATAAATCATTAAAACAGGAGGGGAGCCAGGAAGCACTGATAAACTATAAGGAAAAAAATAGAATATGTAAAAACTAATAAAAACTGCCAAACTAGAGACCGAGAGATTAATTGCCAAAGAGAGCAAAACTAACCCTAAAATGTTTTTCAATTATATAAATGGTAAAAAATATAAACCTGAAGGAGTCGGCCCTCTACATAGCAATGAGGGGGAGTTGCAGAAAGCGATGAGGATAAAGCCAAGCTATTAAATATTTTCTTCACCACTGTTTTCACTGAGGAAAATAAACTGTCAGATGAAATGCAAAATGTAAAAGTAAATTCCCCTTTAAAAGTGCCCTGTCTGACCCAGGAAGAAGTACAGCAGCGACTTAAAAAGATTAAAATAGACAAATCGCCAGGACCGGATGGCATACACCCCCGTATCCTAAAGGAATTAAGTGATGTCCTAGCCAGACCCTTATTTTTGATATTCACGGACTCCATACTGACAGGGAATGTTCCACCAGACTGGCGTATAGCAAATGTGGTGCCAATATTCAAAAAGGGTCCAAAAACAGAGCCTGGAAATTATAGGCCGGTAAGTTTAACATCTGTTGTGGGTAAACTGTTTGAAGGTTTTGTAAGAGATGCTATCTTGGAGTATCTCAATGAAAATAAGCAAATTACACCATATCAGCATGGCTTCATGAGGGATCGGTCATGTCAAACTAATTTAATCAGTTTCTATGAGGAGGTAAGTTCTAGACTTGACAGCGGCGAATCAATGGATGTCGTATATCTGGACTTCTCCAAAGCATTTGACACTGTACCACATAAAAGGTTAGTATATAAAATGAGAACACTTGGACTAGGAGAAAATATCTGTATGTGGGTAAGTAACTGGCTCAGTAATAGAAAACAGAGGGTGGTTATTAATGGTACACACTCAGATTGGGTCACGGTCACTAGTGGGGTACCTCAGGGTTCAGTATTGGGCCCTATTCTCTTCAATATATTTATTAATGATCTTGTAGAAGGCTTGCACAGTAATATATCAATTTTTGCAGATGACACTAAACTGTGTAAAGTAATTAACACTAAAGAGGACAGTTTTCTGCTACAGAGGGATCTGGATAGATTGGGGGCTTGGGCAGAGAAATGGCAGATGAGGTTTAACACTGACAAATGTAAAGTTATGCACATGGGAAGGAATAATGCAAGTCACCCGTACATACTAAATGGTAAAACACTCAGTAACACTGACATGGAAAAGGATCTAGGAATTTTAATAAATAACAAACTAAGCTGTAAAAACCAGTGTCAGGCAGCTGCTGCTAAGGCTAATAAGATAATGGGTTGCATCAAAAGGGGCATAGATGCCCGTGATGAAAATATAGTCTTACCACTTTATAAATCACTAGTCAGACCACACATGGAGTACTGTGTACAGTTCTGGGCTCCCGTGAACAAGGCAGACATAGCAGAGCTAGAGAGGGTTCAGAGGAGGGCAACTAAAGTAATAACTGGAATGGGGCAACTACAGTACCCTGAAAGGGTATCAAAATTAGGGTTATTCACTCTAGAAAAAAGACGACTGAGGGGAGATCTAATAACTATGTATAAATATATCAGGGGTCAGTACAGAGATCTCTCCCATCATCTATTTATCCCCAGGACTGTGACTGTGACGAGGGGACATCCTCTGCGTCTGGAGGAAAGAAGGTTTGTACACAAACATAGAAAAGGGTTCTTCACGGTAAGAGCAGTAAGACTATGGAACTCTCTGCCTGAGGAGGTGGTGATGGTGAGTACAATAAAGGAATTCAAGAGGGGCCTGGATGTATTTCTGGAGCGTAATAATATTTCAGGCTATAGCTACTAAAGATGGGTCGTTGATCCAGGGAGTTATTCTGACTGCCTGATTGGAGTCGGGAAGGAATTTTTTCCCCTTAAGTGGGGAAAATTGGCTCTACCTCACAGGGGTTTTTTGCCTTCCTCTGGATCAACTTGCAGGAAACAGGTCGAACTGGATGGACAAATGTCTTTTTTCGGCCTTATATACTATGTTACTATGAATAAACCAGTAATAAGTCTTCGCAAAAAAACAAAACAATATCCTCAGTATATTCTTATTATTAATGATGTATTGTTTATTATAGTATATCCTAGGGGTGGGCGATATGGCCTAAAATTTATATTGCGATATAATATGAAGCATGTGCGATATATATTTTCTATATTGGAGGGAGGGTTGTTAAACTTTTTTTTTTTTTTCTTCAACTTTTTATTTAATAACTATTTAGCCTCCTTAGGGGCTAGAACCCTTGTCCTATTCACCCTGATAGATCTCTGCTGCCTGCATGTGCCGGCCATATACCATACTGGGCCTCTGTGACTGCACTCTGCGATCCACCGCAATTAACCCCTCAGGTTCTGAGGGGTTATTTGCGGCGGATCGCAGCAGGCAGTCATAGAAGCTGGGTATGGGATATGGCTTGCACATACAGACCTATAGGACCTTTCATTAGGTAGCAGCACATAGGGGGCACTTACTATTATATCTGTGCGGGGCTCTGTTCACATGCTCTGGCCCCCGTCACATGGTGGGAACACCAAGGAGGAGACATCAGCTTCTCTCCCTGGGAGTTCCTTCTCCCTGCTTGTGACGTTCTGCACTGCCCGGCTCTCATTGGCCACAGTCCCTCCCCTCCTCCGCTCTCATTGGTGGCAGTGGCTACAGTCCCTCCCCTCCTCCGCTCTCATTGGTGGCAGTGGCCACAGTCCCTCCCCTCCTCCGCTCTCATTGATGTCAGTGTCTTCAGTCCCTCCCCTCCTCCTCTCATATTGGTGGCTCTCAGTGGGGAGGGAGGGACTCCCTCCTTCTCCACTGTGCCGGCTCAGGAGAACATGGTATGCGCCGCTGTTCTACCGCGATATGGCGATATAGATGAAATCGATATCGTTGCACAAATTCATATCGCATATCGTCTATATCGCCATATTGCCCCACCCCTAGTATATCCTATTAATGTGGTTTTAAATAAAACAAAAAAAAATTATAGAAAGTAAACAGATCTCTCTGGGGACTTGAACCAGGAATGTCTATATGCAAAACTATTAGCTTAAAGGGATTCTGCAGTACTTTTAAACTGATCTGAACCAGGGACCCCCACCGATCAGCTGTTTGAGAACGCAGCGGCACTAACAGTAGCGCTGCAGCCTTCTCGTTTTTTACCTCAGGCCCAGTGACGTCACGACTTGTATCACTGGCCTGAGCGGTGCTAAACTCCGTTCACTCGAATGAACGGAGCTTAGCCCCGCCCAGGCCAGTGATACAAGTCGTGACGTCACTGGGCCTGTGGTAAACAGCGAGAAGGCCGCAGCGCTACTGCCAGTGCCGCTGCCTTCTCAAACAACTGATCGGCGGGGGGTCCCGGGTGTCGGACCCCTGCTGACGGTCAGATGCTGATGATCTATTCAGAGGACAGATCATCAATTTCAAATTACTGCAGAACCGCTTTAACCTCTAAGCTATAGCATTACCACATAAAAATACATTGTTTCTCTATGCTTATAAGCTATCACACTTTACTGGTTTCTACATAATCATACATTGTGCCTGTGAATAAAGTAATATGAATATTAGCTTTCTGAGCAGATCTCAGTGTGGTGAAGCTATAGCAAGCGGTGTGTATAATACACATGTACCGTATTTTTCGTCCTATAAAGTGCACCGGGCCATAAGACGCACCTAGGTTTAGAGGAGGACAATAAGAGAAAAAAAATTTCATTAGACCTCTGGTCAGACCACAAATGTTAATCAGATCTCAGCTGACAGCCCCAATAAGACCCCCAATGTTAATAGGACCTCAGATCAGACTCCCAATGTAAATGACCCCCAATCAGACCTCACATAAGAGCCCCATGTATCATAACAGCCCGCCATATGCCTCTCACCAGCCTCTCTTCAGTCTCCATTACCTCTTATTAGCCCCCAGCAGCTTCATATCAGCCCTCATTGCCCGTCACCAACCCCCAGCAGCCTCCTGCCCCCAGTAGCGTTATATTAGCCATCAATGCCTGTCACCATGCCCCCAGCAGTGTTTTATTAGCCCCCAGAAGAGTTACCGTATTTTTCGCCCTATAAGATGCACTCCACCCCCCCCCCCCCAAGGTGGGGGAAAAGTAGCAGTACGTCTTATGGGGCAAAAGCTGCATTTTTGCTGAAGTTGTTATGATACATTATAAGTAAAAATCCTTAGTAATCCTTAGTTGTATGATTCTATTTGCAATCGGTGGTAGAGAGGAGGGAGGAGGCAGGCCGGGCGCAGGTAGCGTGAATCACACTGCCTGCGCCTGTCCTCCCGGCCTGCCTCCTCTCTGCCACTGATTGTAAATAGAATCATACAACTAAGGATTACTAAGGATTTTTACTTATAATAACAGTGGCTTCAATTATAGCAAGTTTATATACAGTGAGCGGGGCCCGTGTAGTAGGATACAGTCACTGCACGTGCCCCGCTGTCATTATAAAAGCAGATGCGACCTCTACCCCCTATAATGGGGATCATCACAGGGACACTGTAATGGGATCTGTGGATGACACATAGCATAAGATGCTATGTGTCATCCACAGATCCCCCCATAACAGTGCATCATCCACAGATCCCCATAACAGTGCATCATCCACAGATCCCCCATAACAGTGCATCATCCACAGATCCCCCAAAACAGTGCATCATCCACAGATCCCCCAAAACAGTGCATCATCCACAGATCCCCCCATAACAGTGCATCATCCACAGATCCCCCCCATAACAGTGCATCATCCAGAGATCCCCCATAACAGTGCATCATCCAGAGATCCCCATAACAGTGCATCATCCACAGATCCCACCATAACAGTGCATCATCCACAGATCCCCATAACAGTGCATCATCCACAGATCCCCCATAACAGTGCATCATCCACAGATCCCCCATAACAGTGCATCATCCACAGATCCCCCATAACAGTGCATCATCCACAGATCCCCAAAACAGTGCATCATCCACAGATCCCCCATAACAGTGCATCATCCACAGATCCCACCATAACAGTGCATCATCCACAGATCCCCATAACAGTGCATCATCCACAGATCCCCCATAACAGTGCATCATCCACAGATCCCCCATAACAGTGCATCATCCACAGATCCCCCATAACAGTGCATCATCCACAGATCCCCCATAACAGTGCATCATCCACAGATCCCCCATAACAGTGCATCATCCACAGATCCCCCATAACAGTGCATCATCCACAGATCCCCCATAACAGTGCATCATTCACAGATCCCCCCATAACAGTGCATCATCCACAGATCCCTCCATAACCGTGCATCATCCACAGATCCCTCCATAACCGTGCATCATCCACAGATCCCCCCATAACAGTGCATCATCCACAGATCCCCCCATAACAGTGCGCCATCCACAGATCCCCCCCATAACAGCGCTCCATCCACAGATCCCCCCCATATCAGTGTCACCTACAGATCCCCCATAACAGTGTCACCCAGAGATCCCCCATAACAGTGTCATCCACACCATAAATTCAAAACCCACCAAAGCACACATTTTGGTTCAAAATATTTTTTTCCTTATTTTTCTCCTCAAAAACCTGGGTGTGTCTTATGGGCAGGTGCGTCTTATAGGGCGAAAAATACGGTATATCAGTATCCTTATATTAACCCCCATCAGCCTCATATGTAATAAAATAAAAAAGCACTTACCTTTCCCGCTCCGGACGTCCCCGTCCCTCTCCTCCAGCACGCTCCTCTTCCTTGTGCGGCCGGCTGTGCTGTGAACTGGCGCGCACAGTGTGAGGTCACGGTGCGCCCTCACACTGTGCGCAGGCCTGCACAAAGTACAAAGCCTTCACCGCTTCCATAATGGAAATATTTGCCCCATAAGACGCAGGTGCATTTGTCCCCCACTTTTGGAGGGAAAATAATGCGTCTTATGGGGCGAAAAATACGGTATACAGTAGATATGTATAAGCCAGGACATACCTCTGCATAAAGTGACTCCTCTAATTTTTCAGGAGTCCCAGAAATATAGTGATTCTTGCTAATAACTGCATATACAGAGGTGAATCAATGTATAAGCCATGTAAGATAGTGGAGGGAGAGCACATTTACAGGGCTCCAGACAAAAAAAAAAAAAAAATAGCCAGGAGCCATTGGCTCCTAAACTGAAAAATTTAGGAGCCAAATTAAATTTTTTAGTCGCCAAATTTAAAATGCATAAATTATAATAAAACAAAAAGGACTTGGAGGAGAATATGAGACGCAGGTCACAGTAGTGAGCCACCTCTACATATGACGGATCTCAATAGAGGAATTGAAAACTCTAATGTGAAAGTAGCCGTTTGTAAGAATGCTAGTTAGCGATGATCTGTCGGGGTCAGGTATCAGGGTGAGTATTTTGCCTCACTGACATTATTCTGATATGTGACTATGATATCTGACCATGTCCTAAAATGGAGACTGTACTCCTAAGCGCCCTCTATTGCTGAGTCATGAAATTTACAGCTCTGTAAAAAAAAAAAAAAAAAAAAAAAAAAAACTTCAACACAAAATGTATTTTGAAATAAAGAACACAGTGTTAACCCATCAGTGACCACCAATACACCTTTTCACAGCAGTCACTAAAGAGCCATAGAGTGCGCCACCCCTTTTTTTACATACAAGCTGTACAATGCATTGGTAATGGATTGTGATTGCCGGATGAATAAGCAAATTAGGTAATGGGCGGCAGTATTATACAGGCAGATCACCGCTAACTAGCATTCTTACAAACGCTTGTTAGGCTACTTTTACATTAGCGTTTTCAATTCCACTATTGAGATCAGTCATAGGATTCATTGTCATTCATTGTCAATGGGGACAAAACTGAGCGAAACTGAATGCACCAAAATGCATTCCGTTCCGTTTGGTTGCGTCCCCATCACATCGCTTGCAGCGTTTTTCTATGTGCGATGTGGCAAGGAGCAAGACGGATCCGTCCTGACACACAATGTAAGTCAATAGGGACAGAATAGAAAACGGATCCGTCCCACATTGACTTTCAATGATGTTCAAGACTGATATGTCATGGCTACATAAGACATAATACAACCGGATCCGTTCATGACGGATGCATGCGGTTGTATTATTGTAACGGAAGCGTTTTTTGCAGATCCATGACGGATCCGCAAAAAAACGCTAATGTGAAAGTAGCCTTAGTGATGATCGCCCTGAAAATCAGGTGATGTAATACAGGCTTAATGAGGACCTGTCACCTCTCCTGACATGCCTGTTTTAATAGCTACTCGCATTCCCTATGTAATAATTCTGGAGCTTCTATTCTTATGGCTCTGTTGTGGCATTCCTTTATTATTTCTATTAGATGATATTAATAAATTGCCAGCAGTCTGCAGTAAGGCTACAGAGAATGGCAGCAATGACTGGATAAAGTCAGACTGTACACAACCCAAACTGGTTACCATCCCTCTGTACACTTACTGCAGACTGCTAGCAATTCATTCATAACTTCTAGTAGAAATAATAAAGGAATGGCACAGAGTCACAAGAATAGATGTTCCAGAATTGTTATTACATGTGGAATGCAAGAAGACATTAAAACAGGCATGTCAGAAGAGAAGACAGGTCCTCTTTAACCACTTTAGCCCTCCTAGCTTAAATGACCAGGCCACTTTTTACAATTCTGCACTACACTACTTTCACCGTTTATTGCTCGGTCATACAACTTACCATCCAAATGAATTTTACCTCCTTTTCTTCTCACTAATAGAGCTTTCATTTAGTGGTATTTCATTGTTGCTGACATTTTTACTTTTTTTGCTATTAATAAAAATTTAATGACATTTTTGCAAAATGACATTTTTCAATTTCTGTTGTAAATTTTTTTTAAAAAAACTACATTTCTATATAAATTTTTCTCTAAATTTATTGTTCTACATGTCTTTGATAAAAAAAAATCCAATAAGTGTATATTTATTGGTTTGGGTAAAGGTTATAGCGTTTACAAACTATGGTGCAAAAAAGTGAATTTCGGCATTTTGAAGCAGCTCTGACTTTCTGAGCACCTGTCATGTTTCTTCAGGTTCTAGAATGACAGGATAATATAAGTACCCCCCAAATGACACCATTTTAGAAAGAAGACACCCCAAAGTATTCGCGGAGGGGCATGGTGAGTTCATGTTTCATTTCATTTTTTTTCACAAGTTAGTGGAAAATGACACTTTCTGAGGAAAAAAAATAAATAAAAGTTTCCATTTCTGCTAACTTCTGGCAAAAAAAATAAATAAAATCTCAGGCGGACTCACTATGCCCCTCAGTGAATACCTTGGGGTGTCTACTTTCCGAAATGGGGTCATTTGTGGGGTGTGTTTACGGTTCTGGCATTTTGGGCGGGGCTAAATTGTGAGCAGCCATGTAAATCCTAAAAGTACTCGTTGGAATTTGGGCCCCTTTGCGCACCCAGGCTGCAAAAAAGTGTTACTCATGTGGTATTGCCGTACTCGGGAGAAGTAGGGCAATGTGTTTTGGGGTGTATTTTTACATATACCCATGTTGGGTGAGAGAAATATCTCTGTAAATTGACAACTTTGTATAAAAAAAAATTAATTTTAAAAAGTTGTCGTTTACAGAGATATTTCTCACACAAAGTATGAGTATATATAAAAATACACCCCAAAACACATTGCCCTACTTCTCCTGAGTACGGCGATACCACATGAGTGACACTATTTTGCAGCCTGGGTGCGCAAAAGGGCCGTAATTCCAATGAGTACCTTTAGGATTTCACAGGGCATTTTTACGCATTTGGATTCCAGACTTCTTCTCACGCTTTAGGGGCCCCTAAAATGCCAGGACAGTATAAATACCCCACATGTGACCCCATTTTAGAAAGAAGACGCCCCAAGGTATTCCGTGAGGGGTATGGTGAGTTCATTTAAAATTTTATTTTTTGTCACAAGTTAGTGGAATATGAGACTTTGTAAAAAAACAAAAATAAAAAAATATCAATTTCCGCTAACTTGTGCCAAAAAAAAAAAAAAAATTCTGTGAAATCGACATGCCCCTCACGGAATACCTTGGGGTGTCTTCTTTCCAAAATGGGATCACTTGTGGGGTATTTATACTGCCCTGGCATTTTAGGGGCCCTAAAGCGTGAGAATCCAAATGCGTAAAAATGCCCTGTGAAATCCTAAAGGCACTCATTGGCTTTAGGGCCCCTTTGCGCATCTTGGCTGCAAAAAAGTGTCACTCATGTGGTATCGCCGTACTCAGGAGAAGTAGGGCAATGTGTTTTGGGGTGTATTTTTACATATACCCATACTGTGTGTGAGAAATATCTCTGTAAATGACAACTTTTTTTAAAAAAAGAGCTCGTTAGCGATCATCTAGCAGATGGGATAACTGGGATAACTAAGTTGCCATATATGCATCCCTCAAGTAGAAACTCCAAAAATGTTACCCCATTTTGGAAATTATCGGATAGTTTTATTGGTACTATTTTGGGGTACATACGCTTTTTGAGAGGCAAGTAACCAAAAATGGCTGTTCTGGCACTTTTTTTTTTTTTACAGTGTTCACATGGCAGGTTAGATAATGTGCTATTTTTATAAAGAAGGTTGTTATGGTGCAAAGACATCAAATATATATAATGTTTTTTCTTTTTTTTTTTCAGTTTTACATAATAAAGCATTTTAGGAAGAAAAAAAATCCTGTTTTGTGTCTCCATTTCCTGAGTTGACGTTTTTATTAATACCATTTTTTGGTACATATGATTTTTTGATCAGTCAATATACATTTTCAAGCAAGGTGACCAAAAGATGGCTGTTTTTTCAGAGTTTTTTTTAAAAAAAATTCTTTACAGCATTCACCTTAAGAGGTAAATAATCTGATATTATTATAGAGCAGGTTGTTACGGACACAACAATACCTAATTTGTCTATTTTTTATTTATTTATTTTTGTTTAACGCAATAAAAGCATTTTCTCCATTTCCTGAAAGCCATATTTTTCTATTTTTCAGCCGATTGTCTTATGTGGGGGCAGTGCTCCAGAATATAAAAAAAAATATCAAGGAGCTAAATTTAATTTTTAGTCGCCAAATTTAAAATACATACAGTATAATATAGCTTGGATGCTAAGGAGCATGGGGTTTTCTAAGCTACAGCCCACTCAGTTTCCCACCTATCTCTAGAACAGGGCCCCCAAAAATAAGAAGAGAGCACCACGCATGCGCTCTCGGCTATTTCCAGAACTCCCATAGAAGAGAATGGACAGTGAACTACGCAAGCATAATCACCTCTCCGTTCACCTCTATGGAAGTTCCAGGAAGTTTCGGCAGTCCCATAAAAGTCAATACAGGGTCGGCATGCATACACGGTGCACCCTCGGTCACTTTGGGGGCCGTACCTTTCTGACACTGGTGGCATATCCTATGCCACCAAAGTGCGAGATGGGCCAACCCCTTTAAAAGGGTATTCTGGTAATCTGATAATCCACAGGATAGTTTTATATTTCTGACAACTGGGTATGCCCCATACCCAGAAATGGAGAGGCTGGTGGAGCATGCGCCTTGGTGCTACATTTATTCTCTATGCGACTACCAGAAATAGCAAAGCACTGTCCTCAGCTATCCCCCCCAGCAGTCCAACAGAGAACGAATGGGGTGGCAAGTGCATACACAACCTGCTGCTGCATTTATTTCAGGGAGCTCCATAGGGCAGTGGTGGGCAAACTTATTAGTCAACTGAGCCAAATATCAACAAAACAGTGATTTAATTTTTTCTGAGAGCCAAGTTTTTTTAAATGTAAACTTAGGAAGGTATTGTTATTATCTTAACCACATCAGCCCCCCTAGCTTAAACACCCTTAATGACCAGGCCACTTTTTACAATTCCGCACTACACTACTTTCACCGTTTATTGCTCCGTCATGCAACTTACCACCCAAATGAATTTTGCCCCCTTTTCTTCTCACTAATAGAGCTTTCATTTGGTGGTATTTCATTGCTGCTGACATTTTAACTTTTTTTGCTATTAATCAAAAATGACCGAAATTTTTGCAAAAAAATGACATTTTTCACTTTCTGTTGTAAAAACTACATTTCTATATAAATTTTTCTCTAAATTTATTGTTCTACATGTCTTTGATAAAAAAATCCAATAAGTGTATATTTATTGGTTTGGGTAAAAGTTATAGCGTTTACAAACTATGGTGCAAAAAGTGAATTTCGGCATTTTGAAGCAGGTCTGACTTTCTGAGCACCTGTCATGTTTCTTCAGGTGCTAGAATGTCAGGAAAGTATAAATACCCCCAAATGACACCATTTTAGAAAGAAGACACCCCAAAGTATTCACGGAGGGGCATGGTGAGTTCATGTATCATTTCATTTTTTTCACAAGTTAGCGGAAAATGACACTTTGAGAAAAAAAAAAAAAAAAAGTTTCAATTTCTGATAACTTCTGGCAAAAAAAAAAAATCTCAGACGGACTCACTATGCCCTCAGTGAATACCTTGGGGTGTCTACTTTCCGAAATGGGGTCATTTGTGGGGTGTGTTTACTGTTCTGGCATTTTGGGCGGGGCTAACTTGAGCAGCCATGTAAAACCTAAAGGTACTCGTTGGAATTTGGGCCCTTTACGCATCTAGGCTGCAAAAGTGTCACTCATGTAGTAGTCGCCGTATTCAGGAGAAGTAGGGCAATGTGTTTTGGGGTGTATTTTACATACACCCATGTTGTGAGAGAAATATCTCTGTAAATTGTCAACTTTGTATAAAATTTTTTAAAAGTTGTCGTTTACAGAGATATTTTTCACACAAAGTATGGGTATATATAAAAATACACCCCAAAACACATTGCCCTACTTCTCCTGAGTACGGCGATACCACATGTGTGCCACTTTTTGCAGCTTGAGTGCAAAGGGCCCTAAAACCAATGAGTACCTTTAGGATTTCACAGGGCATTTTTACGCATTTGGATTCCAGACTTCTTCTCACGCTTTAGGGGCCCCTAAAATGCCAGGACAGTATAAATACCTCACATGTGACCACATTTTGGAAAGAAGACACCCCAAGGTATTCTGTGAGGGGTATGGTGAGTTCATGTAAAATTTTATTTTTGTCACAAGTTAGTGGAATATGAGACTTTGTAAAAAAACAAAAAAAAAAAAAAAAAAACAATTTCCGCTGACTTGTGCCAAAAATAAAAATTCTGTGGACTCACCATGCCCTCACAGAATACCTAGGGTGTCTTCTTTCCAAAATGGGGTCACATGTGGGGTATTTATACTCACCTGGCATTTTAGGGGCTCCTAAAGTGTGAGAATCCAAATGCATAAAAATGGCCTGTGAAATCCTAAAGGTACTCATTGGTTTTAGGGCCCCTTTGCACTCAGGCTGCAAAAAGTGTCACCATGTGGATCGCAGTACTCAGAGAAGTAGGCAATGTGTTTTAGGTGTATTTTACATATACCCATGCTGCGTGAGAAATATCGCTGTAAACGACAACTTTTAAATTTTTTATTCAAAGTTGTCAATTTACAGAGATATTTCTCTCACCCAGTATGGGTATATGTAAAATACACCCCAAAACACATTGCCCTACTTCTCCTGAGTACGGCGATACCACATGTGTGACACTTTTTTGCAGCCAAGATGCGCAAAGGGGCCCTAAAACCAATGAGTAACTTTTAGGAGGGCATTTTTACGCATTTTTCTTCTCACGCTTTAGGGCCCCTAAAATGCCAGGGCAGTATAAATACCCCACCTGTGACCCCATTTTGGAAAGAAGACACCCCAAGGTATTCCATGAGGGGCATGGCGAGTTCATAGAAGATTTTTTTTTTGGCACAAGTTAGTGGAAATTGATTTTTTATTGTTTTTTCTCACAAAGTCTCCCTTTCCGCTAACTTCCTGGTCCTCCCCCTCCTGCCGATTTTTGCCACGGGCAACGAAAATGTGATCGCACTGTACATGTGAGCCCGCACCTGGAAGAGCCAATATCAAGGGGCTAAAGAGCCACATGTGGCTCTAGAGCCGCAGTTTGCTGACCACTGCCATAGGGTATGGGGCCACTTTTTCATTATTGGGGGGGGGGGGGTTCCCAGACAACTAACAGTCAATACTCCTTCAATAACATGGGACATTCCTGCAGTGACAGGAACGGCACAGTGTGTGTGGTGGGGGGGTGGGGGGGTGGGGGGGGGTCGGTGCCAGGCTGTCTCTGACTGGCAGGAGCCCCTCTACTAGGCACATTACTCCCATGTCTTCTCTATAATAAGGTATACAGTAGTTAGTGATGGCACATCTGTACAGACATGAAGCTGGGCGTGTGATGGAAAAGAAGGGCAATGACATACTTCGGAGTGGAGGCTCTCCATACAAGGCCAGGGCAATGTGCCTCACTCCCTGAGATATTTCAGATGATTTTAATGAGCTTTCCTCCACGCCTGCTTGTCCAGTATACTTCCTGCCTCAGTGTAACTTGTGGAGAGGACTGGCCATCATATTGGTGACTGTTCAAACAATGAAGATGCTTGCTGCTACTGCAGCCTCAGAGCCTGGTCACACAGATACATAGAATTAAAGATCCTTTCTAAGCATGCCATGAAAGTGCCAGGTGAATGCCTTCATATACTCTTCAATGACCCCTGCCATGGTGACTGGGCAGACATTTGCTGCCACCCCCTGCACAGGGCACTGCCCAGGAGAACACTACCTGTACCTGCACCAGCCACCGGCTGCCTTGCTTTCATTCAGTGGCTGCAAATGACAAGGAAGTTTCTGCATGGGATCAAGCGCTGTGCTCCATCCAAACCGGCCCTGAGAGCCCAGGAACTGTGACCGCCCTGGCTCCCTCACCGTCACACAAGCGCCCTGACAGTGACCGGATACTGCAGCCTATTAGCGCTGTCCATCAAAACCCCCGCCCACCCATCAGCGACAGCCTATCACAATGCAGGAGTGCCAGAATAGCCGATCAGTGAGCAGAATCCAGTCTTTCACCTGCATGTGCCTGGACACCTGATTGGAGGATGAGGTTTGTTGCTATTCTGGCCGGGCGTAATGTTTAATAAAAAAAGCAGGGGAGGGTCTAGGCGCAAATAGCGACAAGACTACAAAGTCTTGTCTCCATTTTGCAATTTTAAGTCGCCCTGTGGAGCCCTGTGTGGGGGGGGCTCATTTTTTTGCGGCATGAGGTGATTATTTGATTGGTATTATTTTGCGGCACAAATGACTAATCAGTTGGTATTACACTTTTCGTGATGTAAGGTGATAAATGGCTTTTTTGGCACATGGTGCTCACCTGATGGGGTGGACTATGATATTTAACTTTCATTTTTTTATTGTTAAAAACACTTATTTTACTTTTTTATTTTCGTCCCACTATGGGACTTAAACATTTCAGGGTGTGATCCCTGTTTCAATGCAGTACAATACATCTGTATCGTACTGCATTGACTATCAGTGTGTTACATAGTGCAATACACAGATAGTTTGCCTATGAGACTCAGCCTGGGGCTGGGCCTCATAGGTCTCCGTAGCTGCCGGGCCCCAATGCCTTTGAAAAGCTTGGGGCTGCCATGGCAACCATCAGGTACCAGTCACCGCAGAGCGGGGACCCGATGGAACAGAAGAGGGAACCTCCCATATGCCATGGTCAGCGCTGACCGTGGCATATGAGCGGTTAATCCACCGGCATCATTGCTGTCACCGATATTGGTGGATGCAGCAGGGGTCTGGGTGTCAGTAATAGCCAGGCCACTGGCGTCGATAGTGGCATTGCGTGTGGGGCAGTGGAAGGACCGAAGGACAAGAATGCTCGTCCTGGGGCACCAAGTACCGTAATTTAGGATGAGCATTCTCATCCTAAGTCCTTAAGGTGTTAAAGGGAATCTTTCAGCAGCTATGACAATGATAAACTGCTGACAACACTATGTAGCGGCTGGACAGAACAGTACAAACGTGCTTTTCTTATGAGGAGTTATAAGAATATGAACTTTTATTCAGTCAGATTATTTTCTTGCTAGTGTCCAGGAGGTGGAGCTCGTCTCTACCGCTCTCTGAATTGAGCTGCCTCAAAGCCCCTCTTTTCGGCACTTAGTGACAGCTGTAGTAGTCTCCTGGCTGTTACTGCTGTCACTCAGAGCAGAAGGAAGAGGCTGTGAAGCAGTTCAATTCAGAATGCACCTCATAGTCAACCTCCACCTCCTGTGCACTCGAAAGAGAAGGATCTGGCTGAATAAAGGTATAATATTAAGAATTAAAAATCAGACTAATATTAATAAAATAAAATTAGACCAGCGCCTCCAAACAATATGCAAGAAAACAAACAGTATGTAGCTGCTCCCGGTTCCAAGTGCAAAGACATGCAAACACTGGACATATGGATTACTCGGAATTGCATCACTGTAATCTGAAACTCTTTGCACACAATTTTTAATCTAAATCGTGTTGGGCCCATCTACCAATGGCAAGGAGGCTGCTCAAATTCTCACTACTCCTCATTAAATAAGCTACACAAAAATGATGGTTTGTCCTGCTCACCCCAACCTCGACCTACTGCTGGCAGCATGGTTAAAAGTGTTGACAGATTGGCTTTAACATTTTTTTGTCAAAGCGTTGACTATTTGTGTCCTAACACATAGTGGCACTTTTTATTAGTAAGTGAATAGTCCTCTGTCCCTTTCACAATGAACAGCAGCTCCGGAGCTTTCTCATTCCTACTTTGCTCACTTCCCATTCCTGTGTCCTTACCTCCAGTAGAAAATGTCTCAAATTTGTATAGTAAATAGGGTTGAGCGAACTTGTATTTTAAGTTCGGCGTCCAAAGTTCGGGTTGGGGTTATTAAAGACTCCCGTTATGGAATCCGCTACCACGGTCCATAATGGAATTTTGAATCCATAAAGGGATTGTTCGATGAACCCGAACCTTGGACAACACTAAGGACCTGGGGTGACGTCACCATCATGTGATCAGTGCAGGGGGCGTGGCTAAGTACTGGACTGGATAAGAGGTGGTCAAGGGCCTGGTATAATGATCATGTGACATGAGGGGCGGAGCTCCTGTGCTCTGTGTGGAGGAGAAGAAAGTAGAGCAGTGAAGGACAGTTGCGTGAACTTGGATTCCAAATTCTGTTATGGTCCGTGGTAGCAAATCCATAACCCGAACTTTGGACGCCGAACTTAAAATACAAGTTCGCTCAACCCTAGTAGTAAACCTTTAAACATTGCTCTTGATAGCAACTGCAGCATCTAAGCAGTTTGAACAAGAGAGGGGTGCATTTGGTCATACCATCAGTGCCCTGAAAAGAGACTGCTGGAAACCAATGGGTTTTCCACAGTACTCAAAGTTCTCTGTGATTTGTATTTTGATGGCATATCCTCAGGATAGGCAATCAATATCAGATCGGTGGGGTACAACACCCCTGCTCAGGAGTAGCTCCAGTGCCAGAAATAAACGCTGGAACTACACAGCTCTGTCCATTGTATAACAGATTAAGTTGGTTACTGCTGTGCTGTTCACACTGAGGTCAATAGGAGCACTGCAGGAGCTACTCACGAAGAGCTGATAGGCGGTGGTGTGGGTTGTTGGATCTATACCCGAGAATAGACCATCAATATTAAAAACCCGTACACCCCTTTAACGGGTAGATAATCAATATCAGATCATATTCCTGGCACCTCTGCTGATTAAGCTCTTTGCAGGAGACGCGCCGCTGGAACTGCACAGCTACATACACTGTGCAGCAGCTGTACCTGGTTACTGCTCCCATAGTATTTTATAACGCAAATTTAAAACCCTGACCTGCATTTTCTGCATCGGAATATGATATCTTTACTTTGACCCAAAGAGGCAGGATCTGAGGCAAATACATCACGTGGCATTTTCTGTAATTCTAAAAGCAAATCAGAGAATTGCCGTTAGTAATGTTGCTTAATACAAACAGTAACAGTATCAAAAGTTTTATAAAGTTTCAAAGTTAAAAGGGATATTCCAGTTTCATCCAATAAATGTTATTTGTACAGATATAACATTTTCCAATATTCATTCTGTTTCCATTCATTGCTACTTTCCAGATCTCAGCTTGCAGACATATAACAGGAACTTTCATTGGTTTTAACCGGAGTGAAAAAAAAAAAAAAAAAGTCCTAGTTTGAGGAAAACCATTTATTCGGATTTTTTTTGCTTGATATAGGCTGGTATGGATGTTATAACGATGATTTACTCCTCATATGGCGTGGTCCCATAGTGTCAGTACCAGACTTTGTACAGCATTTGAATAATAACCTTTTTTATTTATAGTTTTACTTCTGATAGGGAATTCTAGAGAAATTTTTCGATCTAATCTTAATTAGTCACAGTAACAGCAATAAAGTGGTTACTAAATTGTACGACAAATCTACCATAGCTGTCAACAGCTGCCACCTCAAACATACAATACGTAGTCTACCGGTAGGAGAATATATTAGAGCCCGCTGCACGTGTTCATGGGATGCAGACTTTGAACACGAGTGTAATAAGATTGATATGGCTATTCTCCTTGGATGCTAAAACAAGCCGAATATATTGCTTTATCTAGGAACTGACATTCCCTTTTGAAAACAAACCAAAGTTCTGTTTCTAACAATAATCCCATAACGTTCTTCACCAACTTTCCTTTGCCGTATGAACAAATTGTTGCGTTAATTAAAAAATTATCTCCCAATAGTCGAAGACAATCCTAACAAATCGTTCCTAAAATCGATACTAAAAAATATTTTAAAACAATGTCTGCAGATTTGTTGCCAAATGTGGTTTTACTTTAGGGAACTTGTTAGCTCCCTCAATGTATTTGTCATCCACTACCAAATCCATGGTTATCCTGTAAAGGTTATTTTAAGTGCGCATCCAGCAGATGCCACATATGTAAATATGTCAAAGCAGGAAGATAGATTGTGTCTACTAATAGTAACTTCCAACACTCTCTTACTTCATTCATTAACTGCAACACTATGCATATTGTATATGTTATTTAATTTGATTACTGGAAATTGCAGTAAATCAGATGTACTATCTGTAGTCTAAATACTACAATTGCCGAACAGATCAACATCATAAAAAATCCAGAGCATAAAAATCTCTCAGGTACGGCACCACATTTTGTGAATGCCCACCAGAGAGATATCCGCACACTGCAAGTGAAGGCAATTGAGAAAGTTCATCAGGGTTCCTTCAACGTGAACCTTTCTGGATTTTAACCCCTTAGTCACCACCCATACACCTTTTTACAGCAGTCACTATGGGGCCTTAGGCTACATTCACACGTCCGTGGAACACGGACCGCGTGATACCGGACTGGCACCCTGCTTAGTGCAGGAACGCACGGAGTCATTGGTTGCTACGACGCCGTGCACTTCCTGCTGTCGCCGCTGTACAGTAATACACTCCTATGATCTATACGAGTATATTACTGTACTGTGGCAGCAGCAGAAAGCGCATGGCATCATAGCAACCAATGATTCCGTGCGTTCCTGCACTAAGCAGGGTGCCAGTCCGGTATCACACGGTCTGTGTTCCACGGACGTGTGAATGCAGCCTTAGGCTGGGCTTCAGCTTTTTTATGGCGGCCCAGTCTAGGCGCTGCACGGGTCCCCGCCTCTCATAGGAGAACCGCGCTCCTACTCTTACAGCCTGGACTGTCAAAAGTGCCGATCAGGGCTGTTTAACACTTTACATGCCGTGGGCAATGGCGCCCGCCGCATGTGAAGAGCTGACAAAGGGCATGGACTCGCTCTGCCTTCCATCGGCACCCCGCAAATGCGATCCTGGGGTGCCGATGTGTGTAAAGGCTTGCTGGGGTCTGATGTAGGCCCCAAACCAGCCTTGAGTAGTTTCAAGAAGGCTGTGCCTCGCAGACGCAGCCTACGGGTCAATGTCAGTATACCACTGACATTAAAATGCAATGCACTATAGGGATAGTGCATTGTATTCTAAAATCAATCAAAATGTTGTCTGTTATAGTCCCCTTGTGGGGCTTTTAGGTGGAAAAAAAAAAAAGTAAAAAAAAAAAAAAAAGTAAAAAAAAAAACAATTCCAGAAAAAAAAAATTACATTGAAAATACTCTTTTCAATCAAATAGAAAAATATCCCTCATTTGTTTGGTATCACCACGTCAGTAACGACCCGCACTACATAAATATCATGTAAATTATCCCCTAAGGTGAATGCCGTAAAAAAAAATATTAAATAAATAAAATTGCTAATTTATACTTACCGTAGTTGCCATTGCAAAACTTAATAACAAGCAATCAAAAAGTGTCATTTATTTTAAATGATACCAATGAAAACTACAAGTCCCCCTGCAAAAATCAAGCCCTCACTCAACCCCATAGAAAGAAAAAATAAATAAAAATTACGAGTCTTGGTAAGCGGAGATGCAAAATGTTATTCCTTTTAAAAAAAGTACAGTACTAAAAACAGAAAAAAAAAAAAACTATATGTATTTGGTACCCCGCAAAAAACAAGCCCCTATACAGCTATATAGACAGAAAAATACAAAAAGGTATAGCTCTTGGAAAGAGATGATGAAAAAAGGGAAAAAAAAAAAAAAAAAGCTTTGTCAGTAAGGTCCAAAACAGGCTGGTCACTAAGGGGTTAAAGAAGTTGTCTGGTCCCGAAATCAAAATTCTTTTTATGTGCTCCTAACACCTCTTGCCATGCATATATATGCCCCCAATACAAGTTTCTCATGTCTGTGCTTTCCTTCCCCTTGTCTGGTCATTCACACATCCGCAAAATCGGGGCGGAACGGATCCAGACCCATTCATTTTCAATGGGGCCGCAAAAGATGCAGACAACACACCGTGTACTGTCCGCATTGGCACTTCTGTTCCGCAAAAAAATAGAACATGTCCTATAAGGCATTTCATTTTAAAGTGCCGTCCATGTGCGGTCCACAAAATATGAAATGCACATGGCCGGTCTCCGTGTTTTGCAGATCTGCAATTTGCGTAGATCTGTTTATATTCTCCACTTACTGTTTTGTTGAATACATAACTTTATTGATAAACAAGGCTGGCTGCGATGCAGAGTGATGAGTCACAGGCTGACCTCGTCTGACATACTGTTCAGTCTGCGGGAGCTACACCCACTACAACTCCTGTGGCCATGTAACTACACCCACACGTGAATCCTTCTAATATCTCTACATCACCAACAGTCCACAGACTCTTCCCTCACCGTCTAGGAGTGCAATAAACAGCAAGCGCATCAAAATACATCTATAAATAACCTTAGCATGTATGATACAGCCTGCTGTGCCCGATACATAGCCTGTTGTATGCGATACTGCCACCTTTCAGTTGTTTTGTATATATAATCTTTTGGAGGTGTATAAACTCCTATGTAAAATGTAGCCTGTTTTCCATCCACAGGCTACATTTAGGTGCACCTATGAGGCCTGGGCCATATCAGCCAGGTTTGGTGGGGCTCACAGCATTCTCCCTCCTCCCATTGCAGGCATGGTTACATGCTGGAGGTAACTGGGGAGTTTGCTGCGAGTTGGCCTTTACACTCCTGTAATTTAGCCTACTGGCCCCTGGTATTGCCCATACGGCACAGGTAGGTGACTGTTAGGTCCCGAGCTACTTGAGAAACCTTGACATGGTGCTCGGGCTTAGACATATCCTCCACAGCAGGATATGTTGACCAATTTCTTAATTTTAACATCAGTTTGAGGGCTTAGTAAGACCGCAGAGTGCACCTGTCTTGTCATTTATTATTGCTATCATGTGTGATACTGCCTGCCGAAGTGTGTATCTAAAGCAGGGGTGCACAACCTTTTCTGGTCGGGGGCCACATTGTCAGCCTGAACCAATTCCAAGGGCCGAAAATAAAACTTAAAGGGGTATTACCAACTGAAATACTGTATTTTTGGCATATTGAACACACAGTATATACTATAAATGTCTAGTTACAGTTCTAGGACTCCCATCTAATAAGAGAATACATAAAAGATACATGTAAGAAGCCTTAAGACATAGACCTACATGGCTTTTACCAGATGTTTGGGGGCCGCACAGAATGGTATCGAGGGCTGCATGTGGCCCCCGGGCCGCAGGTTGTGCACCCCTGATCTAAAGCCTCATGCACACAACCCCTATCCGCTTTGCTGATCCACTAAATAAGGATAATGTCTGTGTGCTATCCGCATTTATATTTTTACTTCTATGGGTTCAAGGTCTGCATTTTAACCCCTTTAGGACACATGACGTACTGGTACGGCATGTTTCCCGAGTCCTTAAGGACACATGACGTACCAGTACGTCATGAGTAGTTCCGATCACTGCTGCTCAGCCGGCAGTGATCGGAACAAGGTACCTGCTGAAATCATTCAGCAGGTACCTTGTTACAATGCCCAGGGGGGTCCTGTGACCACCCCTGTATGGGCGATCGCTGCAAACCGCAGGTCAATTCAGACCTGCAGTTTGCAGCGCTTTGTGCGATCTCTGATCCCCGCGGTTTGTGACTGCGGGGGATCAGAGAGTTAATGCCCCCAAAGTGTTCATCATTAACCCCCCTGCAGCCCCCAATCATATTATGGCGGCGGGGGTGCAGGAGGGGGGGTGGTTGCGGGCAGCAGGAGGTGAGCGGTGCGGCGGGCGGGATCGCGACTGCGATCCCCCGACCGCCTCCTCTGTAATGTTTCCCTGGTGTCTAGTGGATCTTTTAGAGTATCAGCACATTGCTGACTGATAGAAACGGCTGGCATCTGTGCTTGTTCAGATGCCAGCTGTTTAACCCCTTCTATACTGCAGTCCGTATGGAAGGGTTAACAGGGAGGGAGCTCCCTCCCCCATCGGGGGCTGCTGTGCCTTTGCAGCCCCCCAACAGGATGGGATCGCAGAGGGAGGGGGGTCCACTCCCTCCCCATCCATCACCCACTGCTTTCTTATGGCAGCAGGTGATGGTTGCCATGGAGACAGGACGCTTTCAGAAGCGTCCTGCTCTCCATGGTGCTGAAAGTCTGAATAGACCTGCTAAAGGTCTATTCAGACTTTGTAAAGTACAAAATACAGCACAGTGCACTATATAGTGTACTGTACTGTATTATACAGACACCAGATCCACTGGATCTACAAGAACCAAGTGGGTCTGGGTCAAATTTTTTTTTAAAAAAGTGAAAAAAAAGTAAAAATGAAAAAAACATCACTGAATAAAACTAAAAAAAAAATAAAATACACTACACATATTAGGTATCGCCGCGTCCGTAAAAACTTGCTCTATAAAAATATCACATGACTGAACTCCTCAGGTGAACGCCATAAAAAAAAACAAAAATGGTGTAAATAAGCCATTTTTTGGCACCTTACATCACTAAAAGTATAATACAAAGCAATCAAAAAGGCATTTGCCTCAAAAAATAGTACCAATCAAACTGCCATCTCATCCTGCAAAAAATTAGCCCCTACCTAAAACAATTAGCCAAAAAATAAAAAAAACTATTCTTTTTAGTTTTAAATGTAAAAAAAAAAACTAAAAAGTAAACATATTGGGTATCTCCACGTCCGTATGAATCTGCTCTATAAAAATATCACATGACCTAACCCCTCAAGTAAACACTGTAAAATTTTTTTATAAAAACTGTCAAAAAGCCATTTTTTTGCCAGCTTACATCACAAAAAGTGTAATAGCAAGCGATCAAAAAGTCATATGACCCCCCAAATAGTGCCAATCTAACCGTCACCTCATCCCGCAAAAATTATACCCAACCTGAGACAATTGCCTAAAAAATGAAAAATATATGGCTCTCAGACTATGGAGACACTAAAACATGTTTTTTTTTTTATTCAAAAAGGATATTATTGTGTAAAACCAAAATAAATAAAAAAAGGTATACATATTATGTATTGCCGCGTCTGTAAGCAGGGCTGTGGAGTCGGAGTCGAGGAGTCGGAGGCAATTTTGGGTACCTGGAGTCGGAGTCGGCAAAAAATGGACCGACTCCGACTCCGACTCCTACTAGATTTAAATTGGAATAAAAAAAAATTAGAATAAAAAAAAAGCAAGTTTAAATGTCCCAATTCAGATAAAGTTATAATTAATTACTTCTCTACTGTAAGAATAAAGGCCAATGCATGCAGTGCGTCACGTTACCGCTAAACAAAGACGTTAAGTGACCGTGAAGAAGCATGCTTTTCATATGCTTTACTATGCAGTTAAAGGGACACTGACAGGCTGATATATCTGCTGGTATTCATCAGAGGATTAGGAATACAACTAGACGACTGTTACCCCCAGTTGAGGTTTACTTGTGTTTAAAAACGTTTTAATCAATATGCAAATTCTCTACCTTTGTGCCCAAGGGGCAGGCGCACATGTAGAGTACTGGCAGCACTAGACAGGACTAGGTAGCGAGGAAGAAGAGAGAAAGCTGGCACAGCCTCAGCATAGCCAGACGAGGCTGCTGCCAGCACTCTACACGTGCGCCTGCGCAGGAATTCAGCGCTCGGCTAGCCTGAAAAAAAGGCCAGTGCAGTGAATAATAACGAGGGGAACAGCGCTGGGAAGCTGTACTCGGGCGCGGCTGGGCACAAAGCCGCAGGAGACGCTGCCCCATTGGGCACAAAGATAGTGAATTTGCATACAGATTAAAATCTTTTTTAAACACAAGTACAGCTTAACTGGGGTAACATTAGTATAGTTTTATTCCTATTTCTCTGATGAATACCAGTATATATATCTTTAGCTGGAAAATCAGCCTGTCAGTGTCCCTTTAAGGAGCGGCAATACTTACACTTTCCATTGTCTGTGGTCTGCTGTTACAGGGAACCCATGGTTATCCTAGCCTCTTACTGATAACTGATTAAGGACTGGAGACACTTGTATAAGTGAAGGGAATGGATAGTCAATAGTTCAAGACTGAAGCTGTAAACCATTTGAAAAACTGCTATCATTCAGCTAAGGCTATAAAACATGTAAACTCAGATTGTTAGCTTAAATTTTAAACATGACTATGGGATTCTACTAGGAAAATCATGTTTTAAAATAAATGCCCCTTCCCCTGCCCCTTCCTGGATCCTCCCACTGCTCTATCTTCAGCAGAAGATCAGCACACAAAGCAGAAGGCATCAGCTTCTGCTCAACTACCTCTCTGTACTAGAGGAGATTAGAAGAACTTGGTGGAACAGCTTCGTATTTGCATATTAAATACAGAGGAGTCGGAGTCGAGGAGTCGGAAGTTTCAAAATCTGAGGAGTCGGAGTCGGAGTCGGACAATTTATCTACCGACTCCACAGCCCTGTCTGTAAGGACCTGCTCTATAAAAATCTAACATGACCTAACCCCTCAGATGAACGCCCTAAACATAAAAAATAAAAACGTTGTCAAAAAAGCCATTTTTTTGTCACCTTACATCACAAAAAGTGTAATAGTAAGCGATCAAAAAGTCATATGCACCCCAAGATAGTACCATTCGAACCGCCATCTCATCCCGCAAAAAATGAGCCCCTACATAGGACAATTGCCCAAAAAATAAATAAATATGGCTCTCAAACTATGGAGACACAAAAACATGATTTTTTTTTGTTTTAAAAAATGATATTATTGTGTAAAACTTATATAAATAAATAAAAAGTATACATATTACGTATCGCCGCGTCCGTCACAACCTGATCTATAAAAATAACACATGACCTAACCTCTCAGCTGAACACAGCAAAAAAAAAAAATAAATACGGTGTTAAAAGTCATTTTTGTCACCTTACATCACAAAAAATGTAATAGCAAGCGACCAAAATGTCATATGCACCCCAAGATAGTGCCAATCAAACCGCCATCTCATCCCGCAAAAAATGAGCCCCTACATAAGTCAGTCGCCCAAAAAATAAAAAATAAACTATGGCTTTCAGAATGTGGAGACACTAAAAAATATATTTTTTTTAAAAATGCTTTATTATGTAAAACTGAAACAAAAAAAAACAAAAAGTAGTCATATTTGGTATTGTCGCGTCCGTAACAACCTGCTCTATAGAAATAGCACACAATCTAACCTGTCCGTTCAACTATGTAAATAACCAAAAATAAAAACCGTCCCAAAACAGCTATTTTTTTGCAAATTTTCCATTTTAATCCATTTTTCCATTAACAAAGCAAGGGTTAACAGCAAAACAAAACTCAATATTTATTTCCCTGATTCTCTTGTTTGCACAAACACCCCATATGTGGTCGTAAACTGCTGTATGGCCAAACGGCAGGGCACAGAACGCCATATGGTTTTTGGAAGGCAGATTTTGCTGGACTGGTTTTTTGACACTATGTCCCATTTGAAGCCCCCCTGATGCACCCCTACAGTAGAAACTCCAAAAAAGTGACCCCATTTTGGAAACTACGGGATAAGGTGTCAGTTTTGTTGGTACTATTTTAGGGTAAATATGATTTTTGGTTGCTCTATATTACACTTTTTTTGAGACAAGGTAACAAAAAATAGAAATTCTGAAATTTCATCTCCATTTGCCATTAACTCTTGTGGAAAACCTAAAGGGTTAATAACGTTTGTAAAATCAGTTTTTAATACCTTGGGGGTGTAGTTTCTAGAATGGGGTCATTTTGGGGTGGTTTTATTATGTAAGCCTCACAAAGTGACTTCAGACCTGAACTGGTCCCTAAAAAGTGGGTTTTTGAAAATTTCTGAAAAATTTCAAGATTTGCTTCTAAACTTCTAAGCCTTGTAACATCCCCAAAAAATAAAATGGCATTCCCAAAATGATCGATACATGAAGTAGACATATGGGGAATGTAAATCAATAACTTTTTTGGGCGGTATTACTATGTATGTATGTAGAGAAATTGAAACTTGAAAAATTGCAAATTTTTCAAAATTTTTGGTAAATTTGGTATTTTTTTATGAATAAAAATGAAATTTTTCAACTTCATTTTACCAGTGTCATGAAGTACAATATGTGACGAAAAAACAATCTTAGAATGGCCTGGATAAGAAAAAGCATTTTAAAGTTATCACCACATAAAGTGACACTGGTCAGATTTTGAAAAAATGGCCTGGTCCTTAAGGTGAAATAGGGCCGTGTCCTTAACCCTGGGTTCAGACCTGAGCGTTCCACAAACGCGCGTTTTACGCGCGTTTTTGACGCGCGTTTTTTTGCGCGTTTTTGCAAATAGGAAACGCGCGTTCGTACGCGCGTTCTTGTGATTGACTACTGTGGTGTCAATCACAAAACGCGCGTCAAACGCCCCAAAAGAAGCTCAAGTACTTGTTTATGCGTTGGGCGTTTTACAGCGCGTTCAAACGCGCTGTAAAACGCTCAAGTGTGAACCACTCCCATAGGGATGCATTGGTTTTAATCTGTTGAGCGTTTTACAGCGCGTTTGAACGCGCTGTAAAACGCTCAGGTGTGAACCCAGGGTAAGGGGTTAATGACCAGAATAGGACGTGTTTTATCTTTTGTGGAAGTGGCATACAGATGTGGAAAGCATATGGACGTCATCTGTGTGTTTTCCACATCTGACTGTCAGTTCTGCAAAGGACAGAATATGTCATATTCTGGTCCTCAATCTGCAGACCTCAAACCTATAGAAGTCAATAGGACTGCAAAAAATGTGGATCACACACGGATGGTATTCTTATTTAGTGGATCTGCAACTTGCAGACCGCAAAATGGATACAGTGGTGTGCATGAGGCCTAATCCTATCTTTTCTGGTCCTGCCTGCTGAAGTGTTTATCTTGCCCTATCATGTGCAATATACGCGATACGACCATGATCAGCCTGGGGAACATAGTCCATGGCCATCTCCCAGGCCAACCGGACTCTCTGGACCCGAAGTAGATGTTAAATTTACCACCTTATAGTTTCCAGGTTCTGTTTTTGACCCCTTTTTGAATACTGGCACCACATTTGCTAAGCGCCAATCCTGTGGAAAAATGTCAATATAGAGTCCTTAAATATAAATAAGTGTCTGCCTGACATTACTTAATTCTCTTATGAGACGGGGGTTTATGCCATATGGTCCTGGCAATCTGTCTATTTTAATCTTTTTCAGACACTGCTCCACCTCTTCCTGGGTCAGACAGGCCACTTTTAATGGGGAATTTACTTTTACATTCTGCATTTCATCTGATTATTTTCCTCAGTAAATACAGTGGAAAAAAAATATTTAAAGAAGACCTTTCATCGGTTTTGACATAAGCTAACTATGTCAAAACCTTGTAGTACAGCCCCCACTGATGCCGGGATGTATTTTTTTTAATCTCATACCTTCCTCCCGTTTGGCCGGTTCAAACACGGCTTTGAGCACTCCGCTCTGATTGGATCGCGATCATAGCCGGGGAAAAGAAGACGCCCACAGCAGAAGACGGCGTCTCCACCCTGTTGCGAGTTTACATCTCGCTCACTGAAACAACGGCTCTGAAACGGCTGAACGGGGGGGAAGGCATGAGAAAAAAAATATATACATCCCGGGCATCAGTGGGGGCCACACTACAAGGTTTTTGACATAATTAGCCTATGTCAAAACGGATGAAAGGTCCTTCTTAATAGCTTTGCTTTCTCCTCATTGCTCTCTGCAACTCCCCCCTCATAATTCTGTAAAGGGCCAACACCTTCAGATTTATAATTTTTACCATTTATATAATTGAAGAGCATTTTAGGGTTATTTTTACTCTCTTTAGCAACAATTTTCGCTGTCTGGCTGCTTATATTTGTCTTTTACATATTTTATTTTTTTCCTTATAGTTTTTTAATGCTTCTTTGCTTCTCTCCTGTTTTAGTGATTTCAGTGCTTTATTTTTCTGTGCTCTCCCTGAACTGACATCCCTCTCATCAGCCTACCTTGCAAACCTGTTGGGGTGTGTCAGATCAGGGCTAGCCTCCCTGGCCCTCTTCCCCACTTTTTGTTATCCAGCTACCTACCTCACTTTTCTGAGCCTCAATGCTACCACCCCTCCCCCACATCTACCCCATAGAAAACTTTTCTAAGACTCTTTACTTTTTTATATGCCCTAAGATGAAAGACTTTTTTTTTTTTTTGAGGAGTGCACTTTCTACGTTATTTTTCTATGATCCCTGGGAGCCAGCCCTGCATTCATGCACCACATTTATATTGCTTTCTTATTTACCTTTCTCTTACTCACCGAGGAGCAGCCTCAATATCGTGGAGGACATTACAGAACAATACTGACATGTATGGTTGTGAATAAAGCACTTGTGCAGAGATATAATCTTCCTATTTAGCTGTGCAGTCTTCATCTGTGTGTGCCTCACTCAGCTTCTGCTCACTCCTCCCCTCTCCACAGACTTGTATTACAATACATATTTTTTTTCACACTCTCAGTACCTGGATATTTCTGTGTCAGCTTCTGTAAGCGATACTGCTTGTAGCTTGCGCTAACTATATCCACATCGCAACCCATTTCTTCAAATACTGCCAGCTGGTTAACAAACTCCTCATGGATTCTGAAAGACAGAAAAAACTAAAATCTTGCACTGACATTAAGTATTCAGAACCTTTACTGTAATTAGTTGAAACACTTTTGGCAGTGACTACAGCCTCCAGTCATCTTTGGTATGACGCCACAAGGTTTGAACAAATGTTTTGGGGGATTTTTGCTATTCTTCTCTGCAGATCCTCTCAAGATCTGTCAAGTTGGATAGGGACAGCCATTTTCAGGTCTTTCCAGAGAGGTTTGATTGGATTCAAGTCGGGGCTCTGGCTGGGTCACTTAAGGACTTTCAGAGTTGTCCCTAGGCCACTCTTGTGTTTTCTTGGTTGTGTTAGGGTTATTATCTTGTTGGAAGGTGAACCTTCAGCCAACTCTGAGGTCCAGAGCACACTGAATCAGGCTGCCAACGGCTCTAAGGGCGACACCTGAAGGGTGTCCAGAACTAGATTTAGGTCCCACAGCTCCACCAGAGAACAGAAGGGAGGGACTCGGCGAGCAACCCCTTGGAGAAAAGTCTTGACCCGAGACCGCAAAGCCAAAGGTCGCTGGAAAAGGACCAAGAGGGCCGAGATCTGACCCTTAAGGGAAGCCAGACGAAGACCCTTATCGAACCCGGCCTGGAGGAAGGCAAGGATGTGAGGAACAGAAAACCGGAGAGGGCGAAGCTGGCCGGATTCGCACCAAGCGAAGTAAGCTTTCCATGTGCGGCAATAAAAACGGGCCGATTGGGGTTTGCGAGCATGGTCCGAATGACCGCGTCCGAGAGACCGCGGTCTCAACAGCCAAGCCGTCAAACGAAGCTGAGGTAAATTCGGGTGGAACAGTGGGCCCTGAGAAAGGAGATCGGGACGCAGGGGAAGCAGCCACGGGACGTCGGCGAGCAGAAACACCAGATCAGCGTACCACGCCCTGCGGGGCCAATCCGGAGCCACCAGGATCGCAAGGACCTGGTCCCCTTGAGGCGCCTGAGCACTCGGGGGAGAAGAGGAATGGAGGGAAAGAGGTAGAGAAGGCCGAACTGGGACCAAGGAAGGACTAGGGCGTTGACCGCGATAGCCTGAGGATCCCGGGACTGCGCGGCGTAGCATGGAAGCGGGTGGTTGAGGCGAGAGGCGAACAGATCCACGTCCGGAGTTCCCCAACGGTGACACAGTTGGAGGAACACTTCCGATGAGAGACCATTCGCCCGGGTCGACCCGCTGACGGCTGAGAAAATCTGCCGCCCAATTGTCGACCCCGGGAATGTGAACGGCGGAGAGGACCGGAACATGGTCCTCCGCCCACTGCAGGATACAGGAGGCCTCCCGAAGGGCCATCACGCTCCTGGTGCCCCCTTGGTCGTTCAGATAGACAGTGGAATTGTCCGTCTAGATCCGGATCGGAAGACTGTGGAGACGGGAGGTCCAGTGGGCGAGCGCCAGAAAAATCGCCCTGAGTTCCAGGATGCTGATCTTTAGGGAGGACTCCTGAACAGGCCCTGGGCAGTGAAGGATTAGAAAACCGCCCCCCAACCCGTGAGGCTGGCATCCGTGGAGATCACCCGCCACCGCGGAGGGAGAAAGGACCTGCTCAGGGAAAACGTCCGAGGATCCAGCCACCAGGAGAGATCCCGACAAAGCCTGGGGGGAGTCGGACCAGGTGATCGAGACCGGACGGGGACTTGTCCCACCTGGAGAGGATGAACAGCTGAAGAGGCGAGGCGAGTGTCGAAGATCACGCCCAGGAAGGGCATCCGCCGGAGTGGGGTGAGAGAAGACTTGGAGTGATTGATGAGCCACCCAAACTGGGTCAGGACCGAGAGGGTGATGTGGAGGTTGGACCGGTTGTCCTCCAGGGAGAAGGCCCGGACAAGAAGGTCGTCCAGGTAGGGCAGCACCACGACTCCCCTGGCATGAAGAAGTGCCACAAGAGGCGCCAGCACCTTCGTGAAGACCCTCGGAGCGGAGGCCAGTCCGAAGGGCAGGGCGACAAACTGAAAATGAAGAGAACCCACCGCGAAGCGAAGGAACCGCTGATGAGAGCGGGCGATGGGGACATGGAGATAGGCGTCCTGAATGTCTATGGACGACAAAAACTCGCCCTCCTATAGGGAGGCGATCACCGACCTGAGAGACTTCATACGAAAACGGCGGACCCAGACGAAGTGATTGAGCGCCTTCAGGTCCAGGATTGGGCGGAGCGAACCGTCCTTCTTGGGGACCGTGAACAGGTTTGAGTAGAACCCTTGAAAGCGTTCCGATTCCGGAACCGAAATGATGACTCCGAAGGACAGGAGGGAATGAACGGCCCGAAAAAACTCGTCTGCCTTTGCGGGGGACCGGGGAGGCGACGTCAAGAAGAACCGTCCCAACGGAAGGTCGGAGAATTCGATTGTATCCGGAGGAGACCACCTCCAGAATCCAGGCGTCCTTCACACTTGCCTGCCAGACTTCTTGAATGCAAGCAAGTGACCCCCTCACTCGGGCGGGAGCCGAGTCATGCGGAAGATGGCTTAGCGGGCTGGGGCCTAGAAGGCCTGGGCTTGGCATGTCAGGAGGGCTTGGCCTTGAAGGAAGGCCGAGTGGACTTCTTGTCCGAGCGGGAGGAGGGGGGCTGAAAGGAGCGAAAACCTTGCTGACTACGAGGATGACCCGAGAAGGCGGCGGCGGCGCGGCTGGTTTTGAGGAAGAAGGGAACTCTTTCATTTACCGAACGAGGGGATGGCACAGGGGAAAATGGGAGAACAAGGACCCCCTGAAATTAAAGGAAAAGGGGGGGGGGGCTAACCTGGGGGGATATCTATGGGGAAGAGAAGGGACAACAAGGAGAGAATACTCATCGTCCGTCGTCTGTGTGGATGCAGTCATGGGGGACTGGCTGACCGGTGAGGTACCATGGTACACGCCTGCAGGGGGTGCTACTAAAGTGGGTATCCATGATTAAGACCCTCCTGCAGCAGGCAGAGACTGACTAGTGGCAGCTGGGCATATACCTATGGTGCTGTGTCCCCCCAATGCCATTCACAAGAAATAGCAGCAGTTTTGCCATAACATGAAAGCTTTGCCTCAGAAAATTGTCAGGTTAAGTAAATAGCAGTGCTCCAGACTAAAAAAATTAAACAGTAGCCATTGGCTCCTAAACTTAAAAATTTGGGAGCCAAATTACATTTCGAGTTGCCAAACTGAAAATATCTATAATTATAATAATAATAATAAAAATAAGTAAAAAAATAGATAAAAAAGACTTGGAGATGAGACACAGGTTACAGTAATGAGCCAGCAATGTCCTCACATAGTAATTACCCCCCCAAACACACTGTCCACACATAGTAATTTCCCCCCACACTGCCCGCATAGTAGTAACTTCCCCCTCTCGTAGTAATTTTCTCCCAAACTGCCCCCATATAGTAATTTCCCCACACATGGAGTAATTACTCCATCACTGCCTCCACAGTAGAAATATGCTCCACAATAGTAATTTCCCCCCCATACTGTCCTCTAGTGCCCCCCTTATGGCTAGTAACGTCTCCCAGTGACATCTTCCGGCAAGTAATGTACCCCCTTATGGCCCGTAATGTCCGCCCCCCCAGTACCCCCTTTATTGCCAGTAATGTTCTTCCCCCCCCCTCGGTACCCCCCTTATGGCCCGTAATGTCCCCCCAGTACCCACTTGTGGCCCGTAATGTCCCCCAGTACCCACTTGTGGCCCGTAATGTCCCCCAGTACCCACTTGTGGCCCGTAATGCCCCCAGTACCCACTTGTGGCCCGTAATGTCCCCCAGTACCCACTTGTGGCCCGTAATGTCCCCCAGTACCCACTTGTGGCCCGTAATGTCCCCCCAGTACCCACTTGTGGCCCGTAATGTCCCCCCCAGTACCCACTTGTGGCCCGTAATGTCCCCCCAGTACCCACTTGTGGCCCGAATGTCCCCCAGTACCCACTTGTGGCCCGTAATGTCCCCCAGTACCCACTTGTGGCCCGTAATGTCCCCCAGTACCCACTTATGGCCCGTAATGTCCCCCCAGTACCCACTTATGGCCCGTAATGTCCCCCCAGTACCCACTTATGGCCCGTATGTCCCCCCAGTACCCACTTATGGCCCTTAATGTCCCCCCAGTACCCACTTATGGCCCGTAATGTCCCCCCCAGTACCCACTTATGGCCCGTAATGTCCCCCCCCAGTACCCCCCCTTATGGCCAGTAATGTCCGTCACCCCCTAGTACCCCCTTATGGCCAGTAATGTCCGTCACCCCCAGTACCCCCGTTATGGCCAGTAATGTGTACCCCGCCCCCAGTGCCCTCCTTATGGCCAGTAATGTGTCCCCCAGTGCCCCCGTTATGGCCAGTAATGTGTCCCCCCAGTGCCCCGTTATGGCCAGTAATGTGTGTCCCCCCAGTGCCCCCGTTATGGCCAGTAATGTGTCCCCCAGTGCCCCCGTTATGGCCAGTAATGTGTGTCCCCCAGTGCCCCCGTTATGGCCAGTAATGTGTGTCGTCGTCCCCGGTGCCCCCGTTATGGCCAGTAATGTGTGTTCCCCTCCCCCAGTGCCCCCGTTTTGGCCAGTAATGTGTGTCCCTCCCCAGTGCCCCCGTTATGGCCAGTAATGTGTCCCTCCCCAGTGCCCCGTTATGGCCAGTAATGTGTCCACCCCCAGTGCCCCGTTATGGCCAGTAATGTGTGTCGTCCCCCAGTGCCCCGTTATGGCCAGTAATGTGTCCCCCCAGTGCCCCCTTATGGCCAGTAATGTGTGTCCCAGCCCCCGGTGCCCCTCTTACGGCCAGTAATGTCCCCCCCAGAGCCCCCCTTACGGCCAGTAATGTCTCCCCCGGTGCCCTCCTTACGGCCAGTAATGTCTTCCCCAGTGCCCCCCTTACGGCCAGTAATGTCTCCCCCAGTGCCCCCCTTACGGCCAGTAATGTCCCCCCAGTGCCAGTAAAGTTGGCACTTTAAAAAATAAAAGCTAAAATCTTATACTCACCTGTGTCCTTTCGCTGGCGCTCACTAGCTGCTGGTACGGCCCAGGATGGTGCAACACAGATGCGCACACCTCACTGCTGTGCGTCCCGTCACAGGTGGGCGTAATGATGTCATCATGCCCGCCTGCGCTGGGATTTCACTACCAAATAGACCAGGTCTATTTGGTAGTGAAATCCCAGCGCAGGCAGGTGTGATGACATCATCATGCCCGCATGTTCCGGGACCCACAGCAATGAGGTGTGTAGCCTGTAATGTAGGTGATCAGCAGTGGGGCAAGGAATTATTGGCTCCCATGCCCCGCCGCAATATTCAGCTACACAGCGGCAGCCCTACATGATGAGCCCTACCATGACGTATGCCTCGTTTAATAGGGTTGATCATGCTGACAGAGCCTCTTTAAGGTCCATTTATATGTGAAAATACAGTTGTGTTCAAAATTATTCAACCCCCACTGAAATTGAATGTTTTGGCCAGTTTGACATTGATTTTGATCATTTCAGTCATCTTGTTTACAATTAAATCAAAGAGGCACTTGTAAGTCAGACAAATATAACATAACATTTATAATGAAATAACCACAAATGTCTTTTCTGTGCTCACATCATTATCAGTTTTATTCAACCCCCAAGTGACATTCAATCTTAGTACAACATCCTTTTCCAGTTATAACAGCTTTTAAACGTGAAGCATAGCTTGACACAAGTGTCTTGCAGCGATCTACGGGTATCTTCGCCCATTCTTCATGGGCACAAGCCTCCAGTTCAGTCACATTCTTAGGCTTGCGCACTGCAACTGCTTTCTTTAAGTCCCACTAGAGGTTCTCAATCGGATTTAAGTCTGGTGACTGCGATGGCCACTTCAAAATGTTCCAGCCTTTAATCTGCAACCATGCTCTAGTGGACTTGGAGGTATGCTTGGGATCATTGTCCTGTTGAAAGGTCCAACGTCTCCCAAGCCTTAGGTTTGTGACGGACTGCATCATATTTTCATCCAATATCTCCTGGTACTGAAGAGAATTCATGGTACCTTGCACACGCTGAAGCTTCCCTGTACCTGTAGAAGCAAAACAGCCCCAAAGCATGATTGACCCCCCGCCATGCTTCACAGTAGGCAAGGTGTTCTTTTCTTCATAGGCCTCCTCCAAACATAGCGTTGATCCATGGGCCCAAACAGTTCTAATTTTGTTTCATCAGTCCACAGAACACTATCCCAAAACTTTTGTGGTTTGTCCACATGACTTTTGGCATACTGCAGTCGACTCCTCTTAGTCTTTGGAGACAGCAAGGGGGTGCGTCTGTGAGTCCTGGCATGGAGGCAGTGTGCGCCTTATTGTCCGAGCTGAAACTTCAGTACCCGCATCTGACAAATCTTTTTTCAGTTCCTCAGCAGTCACACGGGGACTTTTCTCCACTTTGCGCTTCAGGTAGCGCACAGCAGTCGAAGTCAGCATCTTCTTTCTGCCATGACCAGGTAGCGTTTCAACAGTGCCCTTTGCCTTGAATTTGCGAATGATGCTTCCTATGGTGTCTCTTGGTATGTTTAACATCTTTGCAATCTTCTTATAGCCATTGCCCCTCCTGTGAAGAGAAATCACCTCTTCTCTTGTCTTCCTGGACCATTCTCTTGACTTCACCATGTTTGTAAACACAGCAGTAAATGTCTAGAAGGAGCTGAGTATCACAGTCATTTTAAATCTGCCTAATTGGTGCTTATTATGCTTGATTGCTGCTCCTTGACATCCAGAGGTGTTTTCAATACCTGATCGAAAACACTTGAATGAACCTCTGTTCTTAAGAGTGGTAGTCTTTAAGGGGTTGAATAATTGTGTCAATGAAGAAATCACAAAAAAAAAAATGTAATACTGTATTACAAAAACAATTGATGTCATTTTAGTTGCATTTGGTTCTTTAAAAAGTCCTTGTAAGATTTCATTCTGAACACAATTACAAATGTACACTAAATTCCCTAAAACCCTTTACAGCATTGGGGGTTGAATAATTTTGAACACAACTGTAAATCTCAGTGGATATATCACTAAGTTAGAACCTGCCCAGTCCAAAGTTTAAGCACAACCTACTTAATATCAGTTTTTTTATCTTGAAGCCTCTGGTACGCCTCTTCAAATGTACATTTTGTGGTGTTCATCATGTATGCTGCTATCACTGCGGCACTTCGGCTAACTCCAGCATGGCTGTTAAAAGAAAAACATGAGCTGGGCTGTTACTCATTATTTTTAATATACAAAATATACTACAACAGATTATCACATTTGGCTAAGGGCCCTTTCACACTAGTGTTTTCAGGATCCGGCATAGAGTTCCGTCGTCGGGGCTCTATGCCGGATGAATACCGATCAGTATTATCCCCATGCATTCTGAATGGAGAGAAATCCGTTCAGGATGCATCAGGATGTCTTCAGTTCAGTCACTGAACGTTTTTTGAACGGAGAAAATACCGCAGCATGCTGCAATATTCTTTCCATCCTGGGATGCGGAGTAAAACGGATCTGTCATGACCCCCAATGCAAGTCAATGAGGACGGATCTGTTTTCTCTGGCACATTTTGCCACAATAGAAAACTGATCCGTCCTCCATTGACTTTCAATGGAGTTCAAAACGGATACGTTTTGGCAATGTTAAAAAATAGTTAAAGTTAATACAAGCGGATCTGTTCAAACGGATGCATGCGGATGTATTATCATTGACTGAAGCCTTTCTTTCCGGCATAGAGCCCCGACGACGGAACTCTATGCCGGATCTTCCAAACGCAAGTGTGAAAGGGCCCTTTGGTTTTGTTCATAGTGTAACAGTTTGTAAGGCTGAAAAAAGACATCCATCCATCTAGCTCTGCCTGGTATCCTGATAGATAAAACGGATCTGTTATGTAGAATATTGTTTTGTGGTTATTTGGCGAAATGTCACTACTGCAGCAGTCCCACAAAGGCCGGAGTTAGTCCCGATCTCCGTTTTAACATTCAAATACAATACAGGGGAGTGGGGCCGCGCTTGCAACTAGGAACCAAGATATCAAAGGCACAGCTCTGGAAGTAGGAACTGCTCCAATATTAAGGATTATGAACAACAGAGTGCTATTATTGTAGAGCATTTCAGAGAGAAGGGGTACTCGGCAGAATTCCTTGAGAAGCAGAGAGAGGATGTAGGAGGTCAAAGAGAGAAAGAACAGAATAGGTAGAATAACGTAAACATTGACAGTAAGGTAGATATAAATGCACCTTTATCACTACATATTCCAAATTATGTCCACAGGTTAAACAAATTATTAGAAAAAAATGGAATATTCTGAAGAATGATGACATTTTGGGTCCCTTAATCCCCAGCAGACCACCATTTATTTTCAAAAAAGCACCGACTGTAAGATTAAGGGTGGTACGAGGGTGTATTAAAACTGTTAATCCTCCATCGCTTAAAAATCTGTTTGTATGGTGTGGTTTCTGTGCTGGTGGTCGGAACAGAAAAACAGAAGATAAAAAAAAATAAAAAAATGATTTAACTTCAACAGCGAATGCTTTAAAGAAAAACATCAAGGGATGCATGTCATGTGAAACTATGGGCGTCATATGTCCTTGAGTGTCCCTGTAAGTTTCAATATGTGGGACGCACCTTGCGAAAATTAAAGACCAGAATAAACGAACATCTGAGAAATATTAAGAAAGGACTAGACACCCACAGTGTCTCTGCCCATTTCAAGAAAAATCATCAAAAAAATCCAGCTGGTCTGAAATTTGTGGCAGTGAAAAAGGTTGTGAACAGTTGGAGGGGCAGGGATCCGGTCCAAAATATTAATAGAAGGGAGGCTCAATGGATATATGAGCTCGGCGAATTGCAGCCCTCTGGTTTGAATATTGAATGGGACCTTATGGCTGTGAGTATGGCTTAGCCATAGTCTGTGTGAGGAAGGTCAACAGCTGGGCTTTTTAGGCATTTGGGGTTTTCGGGTAGAGAGGTGAATGTACCATGTTTCCACTCCTATCTTTATGACATACTGCAGGTAAGGATTGAGATGATGGCGTATGGATTTGAAATTTTGATATTTATAGAAGTACTTATTTATAGTAAGATCGGTATTATAGGGTAACGCCTATATGGAGTTTTAAATATTGAAAGGTGTATATATAACCTTCTGTAGCCAGTAGAGTGGTGTTTTTATGGAATGTCAGTTTTTATATATGATATGTGTTATATACATTGCTTTATAACGTATTACCAATGTAGTTGCAACGGAAGTGATATAATGATGATGTAACAGGTCTTCCGTGACTTATATTGTGCTGACTGTCTACGGACCAGTAACCCCTCAGGAAGCTAATGGCGAAACCTGGGTCGGGTATGCTGTAAGACCGGCTGGAATAAGACAGCCTGATGTGCCTGTATCAAGCATTGTATTCTGTGAGTATAATAAAGCGATTTTTTACGATTAACAGAGCATGCTACACTATAAAGGCAAACACCCGAATAGAGGGAGAGCCATTGAAGTGATCGCGGTTTGGTGTGGTGCATTTGGAGAGCGAGATTCGGAGCTGCGGTGGAGCTCTGCGGGAAGAATCCAGAGCTGTGCCTTTGAGATCTTGGTTCCTGGTTGCAAGCGCGACCCCACTACCCTGTATTAGATCTGTTATGTGCCTACTGGTAATTAGTTATAGGGGTTTTTTCCTCACTGTTACCTTATAATAGATCAGTCAGGTTTCCAACTGCTGTGCATGATAAAATCGTATAACACTATTCTGAATTTAGAAGTAGGGATGGATATATGAAACAAAGGCTGATTCACTTACATGATCACTATTAGCCTACTAGCCTGGTTGTGCCAGCTCCACTCAAAGTCAGGGTCTCCTGCACCGATGTGCTTAGGGTTGTCACAAAACTAGGATTTGGACTTGGATATAGACAAGTATAGTATCACAATTCTCAATACCAAAACTATACTTTTCACAGATAAAACGATGTGTCTATTAAAATTGTGACTCCCAAACCTGCATGGCCTTTAATAAATCAGATTCTGATTGGCATGTGTTGTAACCTTTAGGAAACAGCAGCTGGATGTGGTAGGAGTACCTCCACCAGCTTGAGCTTCTTTTAAAGAGTAGCAGCACCTGTCCTCGAGCAGAGAATGAGGCCTCATGCACAAGATAGTATTTTGGAGTCCACTTTTGATCACATTTTTGGTGGATTACACACAGAACCATTCACTTCTGAGGGTCAAAAAAAAAAAAAAATAACTTTGGCGGATCCACAGCCACTTCTAAATGTAGGACAACTTCCTAGCTGTCTTACATTTAGACCATTTTGTACGCCTAAAACAGGAATAGAAAATGGTAAATGAGAAGGGTCTGCCAGCCCGCCCCCTTCTCTGCCCACGTGGCGTGAATGGGTAAAAGTATCAGATTGCAGCGCAAAGGACCTCTGTGCCACAATCTGAGCCAATAATACACCTAATTTAAGCATATTTATTTAATTAATGAGACCCTCATTTCTTCTGAAGAACAGCCCTGCAAGCAGAAAGAAGGCAGAGATGCTTCTTGGCGACAATAAAATTTCGAAAGGACTTTAGGCAAAAATCGTCAGGTAAGGAGATTTAGGCCCAATTCACACGTCCGCAATCTACATCCGCACCCGTTCCGCAACGGCCGATCTTCCGGACGGCGGCTCCGCAAAAATATAGAGCATGTCCCATCGTTGCCCGCAATTGCAGACAAGTATAGGCATCTCTATAGGGCTGGTGGCAAGGTGTTTTGCGGATCCGCAAAACACTACGGACGTGTGAATAAGGCCTTACAGGAGAAGGCTTGAATCTCCCCCACCCTCCTAGCTGTTTTGATGGCTACCCAGAAGGATGTTTTTAGAGAAAGTAATTTGAGCTCAAAAGGCTGATCCATTAAAACGGACAATACCTGATTTGGATCCCATGGTGGTAGAGCTGAATGAAAAGCTGGTGGGATATTATTTGCCTGCTTAATTAATCTTCTGAATAGAAAAAAAAAATAAAAATCACTGTGGGCAGCAATCTGGACTTTCAAGGTACTTTAAGACCATTATCCAGACCTTTCTGGAGAAAATACAAAATGATGTTTACATCTGGGGACATAGAGGGATCCCAGGAACCATCTGAAAAACTAAGAAAAGCTCTCTAAGTTCTATGACATATTTTAAACGTAACAGGCTTTCTACTCTTTAGAAATAACAGAATCAGATAGGCCCCCGTGGCACCCACCACGTGCGTCTCAATGCCAATCCCCTGTGAGGTCACGGCACATAATACACACCACAACTGCGCAAACCCAGCAGATGCCACTGGAAGGAGGATTGTGGCCCCAGGAATCCCCTGCTGCTGCATACGGTGCACAAAATCCTCCTGCTGGAATGCTCCCAGAGCGACTGCAGAGCCCTGGGCTGCCAGTATATACAGGACTTATGCTAAAGCACCAGGGAGGGATCCATGCCAACACCCCCAGCATCCACCAGCCCTCCTGAGAGGATAACAAACCTAAAGGCTGTGCGGTCAGAATAAATGCAGGTACGCCTCCTGTTACAACCGTTTCTCCACTTGTCCGAGGGACAGGAAACAACTGGAGCGGGTGGGGTGGGGTGCTTGTAAATTATGGGTCCAAGAAAAAAAAAAAAAAAAAATTTATATGTATATATATATATATATATATATATATATATATATATATATATTAGGGATGTCCCGATACCGATACTAGTATCGGTACCGATACCGGCATTTTCACGAGTACTTGTACTCGTAAAAATGCCGCCGATACCACTGCCGATACCGAAGTTCCGGCTCGGCAGCGGCTAGATTGTGCTTCATTAACCTAACTTACTGTGCCCGTGATTACGAACTATCGCGCAGTCCTCCATGCTCCTGCCCCGCGCCTTCTGTAATCATAAGTGGGCGGAGCGGGCAGGCGGGACATGAAGCGCATGGAGGAATCGGGCAGCTTGAGCTCTCAGTTCCTCCATGCGCCTCATGTCCCGCCTGCCCGCTCCGCCCACTTTATGATTACAGAAGGCGCGGGGCAGGAGCATGGAGGGACTGCGCATTAATAGTTAGTAATCACGGGCACAGTAAGTTAGGGTTAATGAAACACAATATAGCAGCTGCGGGGCCGGTGTATGAGTCAAGCTGCACCGGCCCCGACACTAATGGGGATCTGTGGATGACATGTATATAGCATAAGATGCTATATATGTGTCATCCACATAGCCCCCTAACAGTGTCATCCACAGATCCCCCCATTACAGCCTCATCCACAGATCCCCCCATTACAGCCTCATCCACAGATCCCCCCATAACAGTGATGTCCACAGGTCCCCCCCATAACAGTGATGTCCACAGGTGTCCCCCCATAACAGTGATGTCCACAGGTCCCCCCATAACAGTGATGTCCACAGGTTCCCCCCCATAACAGTAATGTCCACAGGTTCCCCCCATAACAGTAATGTCCACAGGCTCCCCCATAACAGTGATGTCCACAGGTCCCCTCCCCCATAACGGTGATGTCCACAGATCCCCCCATAACAGTGATGTCCACAGGTCCCCTCCCCATAACGGTGATGTCCACAGATCCCCCCATAACAGTGATGTCCACAGGTCCCCTCCCCATAACGGTGATGTCCACAGATCCCCCATAACGGTGACGTCCACAGGTCCCCCCATAACGGTGACGTCCACAGGTCCCCCATAACGGTGACGTCCACAGGTCCCCCCATAACGGTGACGCCCACAGGTCCCCTCATAACGGTGACGTCCACAGGTCCCCCCATAACGGTGACGTCCACAGGTCCCCCCATAACGGTGCCATCCACAGATCCCCCATAACAGTGCGTCATCCACAGATCCCCCCATAACACTGTGTTATCCACAGATCCCCATAACGTGCGCCATCCACAGATCCCCCCATAACAGTGCGTCATCCACAGATCCCCCATAACAGTGCGTCATCCACAGATCCCCCCATAACAGTGCGTCATCCACAGATCCCCCATAACACTGTGTCATCCACAGATCCCCCATAACAGTGCGCCATCCACAGATCCCCATAACAGTGTCGCCCACAGATCCCCCATAACAGTGCGTCATCCACAGATCCCCCATAACGGTGACATCCACAGATCCTCCACAACAGTGTGTCCTCCACAGATCCCCCAAAAACAGATCCCCCTGGAGGCACATTGGTTTGAAAACGCTATTATATTATCATTTATTAACACTTGTACAAAGGAAAAGAAAAGCCGTTGTCCATAGCAACCAAATTCCAGCTTTAATTTTTTTCATTGCTATCAGTAACTGCGCCGCTGTTTATACGAGGTATCGGTAATTGGTATCGGCGAGTACTTAAATAAAAGTATCGGTACTCGTACTCGGTCTTAAAAAAATGGTATCGGGACATCCCTAATATATATATATATATATATATATATATATATATATATATATATTACACTTACCCTATACACACACAAACACACTAGAGAATACACATACTCTATATACACATAGTGTATGGGCTGCAATTCCACTCAACACACTATACACTGTAGATAAACTACATTTATCCTATACAAACACTATATAGACTACACTTACCCTACACACACACACACACACCATGTAGACTACACTTACCCAGGGACAGATTGAAAGAGGCCCTGGAAAAAATTAAAATAAACGTGGTCCTATGTTGTCGGCGGGCCCAGAGTTACAGAAGGTGGGGCCGACACACTGGCTAAAGCGGTACAGATGACCTTGTTCCACTGAGTTAGATGAAAAGCAGGGAGCTGGTAACTATTAGTGAGCTTTGGATGATTCATCCGAAGTTGCTTCGTTCAAAACTTGAGAATAATACTGTATATAGAGATTCGTCTCCGTACAGTATTAGAACGTATGGGCTCTGATGAGCCAAAGTTAGTTATTCACGAAGTTGCGCGTGACTTTGGTAGTGGAAAACCACTTTAAAACTTGAAACCGAACTTGGCTTCATATCTGACTAGTACCTCGGAAGCAAAGGCTACTTCATTTTCAGGTTTTAAATGGGTTTTTCACTTTAAAAATCAACTATCAAAGTTATTCAATGAAGTCATGCGCTACTTTACGAATAACTTATCTCGGCTCATCACCAAAGTTTTGAACAACGTGACTTCGGATGAAGCATCTGAAGCTTGCATCGCTCAACACTAGTAACTATCCTCCACAGGCCTGGTGGGGAAGGGAGGAGTAATTAAAGCTGGACTATTCCTTTAATATTACTTACTGGAGTAACATGCAGACTTGACACAACTTACCAGTGCACCAGAACACAGGATCCCGGCTTTTCTAGCGCGTCTTTTAAAAACTGTAAACACTCAGGCAAACAGCTCAGCAGGTCCGCACTGTAATCATCTAAAAGATGAATAAATGTCTTCTGGAATGAGAGATGCAGGTCCTTTGGCTCTGTGCTGTCTACGGTTAAAACGTGAGTAATGCCAGCACCATGCAAGGACTGGACATCGCTGGCATCACTGGCACTGCCAACATACAGGCCTGGCAGAACGCAAATCATCTTGCAGTTACAATTCAGTTGGGAAGGAAGATCCTGTAAAAAATGTATACATTTAATTATATATTATAAATGTGTGTATGTAATAAAGAGGTTATAATAAGGGTTGTCCAGCCAAGAAGCCAATCGTCACCAAACCGACATACCCTAACCTATTCTCCACCACCGGAGCTTGCTCCACATGACGGGAGCTTCAGAAAAGAGCCAATGACTGGCTGTACAGACCAGAGGGCCATTCAGGAGCAGCGCCGGATCCCGGGGGGTTCCCTTGGTTTATTTTATATTTGTAAACTCTGTGGTTATTAAAAAAAAAAGATTACCACGCAGGATAACATCTCCAAGCTGAGCTGGAGATAGCAGGAGTCCCAGCCAATTTCAGACCAGCTGTCTATCATGCTCTACAGACATAACTCCTAAAACATTTACTGCAAGAGGACTGACCACCAGCCCCGACAACAGACCGGCAGCATCCCCACTACCATGGGATCCCAGGGAACCCCTGCACACACATGTACGTACGGGGACAGCTGTGTACGGAAGGCCTTAACATCTCCTGCGCACCGCCAGCCGGGCCCGGTTGTTCTATCAAAGAGCCTTACTTCGTCAGAATCCCTTCCCCCTCGTGACTTCCGGAAGTCACAAAGGGTAAGGGATTCTGACGGCTTTTTGATAGAACACCTCTGATCTGCACTCCACTCACTTCAGACGCCATCACTCTGAATGAGACCGCTTTGCGGTCACGTGATTTAAATATGTCACGTGCCTCCTTGACGTCAGCAAGGTCCTTCCCGTTCATGGCATTTATCTTTTACCGACGTGTATTTAGTTGTAGCCAGTGCGGAAATAGGAAGACATGACATCCGAGGTTGAGAACAGAATGCTTAACGGTGTTCAGGGCCCGGGACCGGGAGGTGGGGGCGGCGGCACCTCCTCCTTGGACGGACTGGAGTGGGGTGAGTGTGTTCTAGAGGTTACAGTAGGCAGCTAGGTGTGGGATCTCTCCCGCCTCCGTCTGTACGGTATATGTGGTGAATGTACTTCTACAACCTGACGTCATTGGAAGAATGATAGCAGAAGCTGATCAGTGACGTCACTGCACTGGTGACTAGATAATTTATATGCGCAATTCTGCCTAATCCATATAAATGACGTGTGTCTTGTATTGGATGCTTGTATGTATAATCTCATATAAAGTTATCCCCTGTCAGGCGCTATTAGCAGTGTTTTACTGCGAGACAGTTCTGTACAACTGGGGCAAGCACACAACACCCCGTGATTACAGCTCTGAAGTGCCTTACTGTGAAGGGTGTACAGTAATAAAGAGCACCCCGTGGTTACAGCTCTATAGTTCCTTACTATGAAGGGTGTACAGTAATAAAGAGCACCCCGTGGTTACAGCTCTATAGTGCCTTACTGTGAAGGGTGTACAGTAATAAAGAGCACCCCATGATTACAGCTCTATAGTGCCTTACTGTGAAGGGTGTACAGTAATAAAGAGCACCCCGTGATTACAGCTCTATAGTGCCTTACTGTGAAGGGTGTACAGTAATAAAGAGCACCCCATGGTTACAGCTCTATAGTGCCTTACTGTGAAGGGTGTACAGTAATAAAGAGCACCCCGTGATTACAGCTCTGTAGTGCCTTACTGTGAAGGGTGTACAGTAATAAAGAGCACCCCATGGTTACAGCTCTATAGTGCCTTACTGTAAAGGGTGTACAGTAATAAAGAGCACCCCGTGGTTATAGCTCTGAAGTGCCTTACTGTGAAGGGTGTACAGTAATAAAGAGCACCCCGTGATTACAGCTCTAATAGTGCCTTACTGTGAAGGGTGTACAGTAATAAAGAGCACCCTGTGATTACAGCTCTATAGTGCCTTACTGTGAAGGGTGTACAGTAATAAAGAGCACCCGTGATTACAGCTCTAATAGTGCCTTACTGTGAAGGGTGTACAGTACTATAAGAGCACTCTATGGCTGTACAGCTCTATAGTGCCTTACTGTGAAGGGTGTACAGTAATAAAGAGCACCCTGTGATTACAGCTCTATAGTGCCTTACTGTGAAGGGTGCACAGTAATAAAGAGCACCCCATGGTTACAGCTCTATAGTGCCTTACTGTGAAGGGTGTACAGTAATAAAGAGCACCCCGTGGTTACAGCTCTGAAGTGCCTTACTGTACACCCTTCACATTAAGGCACTATAGAGCTGTAACCACGGGGTGCTCTTTACTGTACACCCTTCACAGTAAGGCACTATAGAGCTGTAACCATGGGGTGCTCTTTATTAATGTACACCCTTCATAGTAAGGCACTATAGAGCTGTAACCACGGGGTGCTCTTTATTACTGTACACCCTTCACAGTAAGGCACTACAGAGATGTAACCACGGGGTGCTCTTTATTACTGTACACCCTTCACAGTAAGGCACTATAGAGCTGTAACCATTGGGTGCTCTTTACTGTACACCCTTCACAGTAAGGCACTATAGAGCTGTAACCATGGGGTGCTCTTTATTACTGTACACCCTTCATAGTAAGGCACTTCAGAGCTGTAACAGTAAGGCACTATAGAGCTGTAACCACGGGGTGCTCTTTATTACTGTACACCCTTCACAGTAAGGCACTACAGAGCTGTAATCACGGGGTGCTCTTTATTACTGTACACCCTTCACAGTAAGGCAATATAGAGCTGTAACCACGGGGTGCTCTTTATTACTGTACACCCTTCACAGTAAGGCACTACAGAGCTGTAATCACGGGGTGCTCTTTATTACTGTACACCCTTCACAGTAAGGCAATAAAGAGCTGTAACCACGGGGTGTTCTTTACTGTACACCCTTTACAGTAAGGCACTACAGAGCTGTAACGACGGGGTGCTCTTTATTACTGTACACCCTTCACAGTAAGGCACTATAGAGCTGTAACCATGGGGTGCTCTTTATTACTGTACACCCTTCACAGTAAGGCACTATAGAGCTGTAATCACAGGGTGCTCTTTATTACTGTACACCCTTCACAGTAAGGCACTATAGAGCTGTAATCATGGGGTGCTCTTTATTACTGTACACCCTTCATAGTAAGGCACTATAGAGCTGTAACCACGGGGTGCTCTTTATTACTGTACACCCTTCACAGTAAGGCACTATAGAGCTGTAACTCATCAGGGTGCTCTTTATTACTGTACACCCTTCACAGTAAGGCACTATAGAGCTGTAACCACGGGGTGCTCTTTACTGTACACCCTTCACAGTAAGGCACTACAGAGCTGTAATCACGGGGTGCTCTTTACTGTACACCCTTCACAGTAAGGCACTACAGAGCTGTAACCACGGGGTGCTCTTTATTACTGTACACCCTTCACAGTAAGGCACTTCAGAGCTGTAACCACGGGGTGCTCTTTACTGTACACCCTTCACAGTAAGGCACTTCAGAGCTGTAACCACGGGGTGCTCTTTATCACTGTACACCCTTCACAGTAAGGCACTATAGAGCTGTAACCACGGGGTGCTCTTTATTACTGTACACCCTTCACAGTAAGGCACTACAGAGCTGTAACCACAAGGTGCTCTTTATTACTGTACACCCTTCACAGTAAGGCACTATAGAGCTGTAACCATGGGGTGCTCTTTATTACTGTACACCCTTCACAGTAAGGCACTTCAGAGCTGTAACCACGGGGTGCTCTTTATTACTGTACACCCTTCACAGTAAGGCACTATAGAGCTGTAATCACGGGGTGCTCTTTATTACTGTACACCCTTCACAGTAAGGCACTTCAGAGCTGTAATCATGGGGTGCTCTTTATTACCGTACACCCTTCACAGTAAGGCACTTTAGAGCTGTAACCACGGGGTGCTCTTTATTACTGTACACCCTTCACAGTAAGGCACTATAGAGCTGTAATCACGGGGTGCTCTTTATTACTGTACACCCTTCACAGTAAGGCACTACAGAGCTGTAACCACGAGGTGCTCTTTATTACTGTACACCCTTCACAGTAAGGCACTTCAGAGCTGTAACCCCACGGGGGCTCTTTTCTATACCCCCTTTACAGTAAGGCACTTCAGAAAGCTATTAGCAATTTTTTGGCAAACCAATGTTTTAGCCCCCTTTTCACGAGCATGGATATTTTGCCAGAATGATCGTGCACTGTTGTTTAGTACTGTAGATGCTCCCTTTCATGGTTACGTTAAAGCAGGCCTCCTCAAACTGCGGACCTCCCAGATGTTGTAAAACTACAATTCCCACTATGCCCTGCTGTAGCCTGATAGCTGTAGGTTGTCTGGGCATGCTAGGAGTTGTGGTTTTACAATATCTGGAGGGCCGCAGTTTGATGATGCCTGCGTTAAAGTATGCAGTTTGTAGTAAATGTGGGAAATTTTCACATTGTTATTGTTCTTTATGTGGAAATTCCATGGGATAATCATAGGGTGAGTTCACATAATGGATTTTGTCTGCAGTAAACGCCTCTTATTGTTTTCAAAGGGAGCCAGTGCTGCAGTTCATGCGGCCTTCAAGACCATGCCAGGAATTGACACATCCGTTTTTTACTTGGTTTCCACTGAAAACCACACCGGAATCTGACCATGGGCTAACGCCATTAAATAGGGCTAAAGCCGCTGAGTGGATCTGCCGCATTCAAACTGAAAATCTGAGGCAGATTTTGCTGCTGGAAAAATGCACTGTGTGAACTTAGCCATAGGAAGCCCATATGTAAAGAACACATAATCAGATATTGAACTTTTTCTCAGGGACTCACTGACTAAACAGTCACAACGTACTATATGAAGGGAATGATGAAATTCAGTGGGGGTTCACAGTAGCTTTTCTGCTGGGTGAAGAGCAGCAGATAATAGCTTGGTTCTACCCTAGGGGAAATGTCTTCACTGCTTGTGGTAATTGATGGCCCCTTTGGATTGAGCTCTGCCCAGTGTTACATCTGACACCGCGCCCAGTACTTGAATGAGTCCGTGTTGTACTGCTTATTCACTAGTATTAGGGCGCTTTCACATGCTGCAGATTTTGTTTCAGAATTTTCTGTGACTGAAAATCAGTTCCATTAGCTTAAATGGGGTGGCAAACAGATGGATTTCTGCATTCCCCATTCAGGTGACTGGAAGTGATTTTCAGTCCTGGAAAATTCTGCAGCATGTGAAGGAACCCCTACTTTGCGGAAAAAAAATGACAAAAACAGGATAGCCTCTTTGTTTTAGGTATCTGCTGATCAGTTGCATGGCCAGTGGCAAGCGAGAGGCGAGGAGTCCAGAGAGGTTTGTATGGATGAAGACTTGTGTATCAGCAAGAGCTAACATTTCTGCGGTTGTGGCTGTGCTGAAGTAGGTCAGCCATGAGTACATTCTGCTGGTACTAGAACGCTGAAAACTGGCCTCTTAGGAAAGGAAGAGTAGTTCGACCTAGAGTTGTAAGAAGATAGCTGCCGAGATTGGAACTGGAGTGGTCTCCTGAATGGATTAGAATTGTACTTTTATTGTCGGAATCATCACAGCTTCTGAGCCTGGCTAGAGTTGAATGGACACCTGGAAGTGCTGGTTCGTCGATCTCGGCCGAACTTCGCCGCAAAGTTCGGGTTCGGGATCCGAACTTGACCCCGAACCCCATTGAAGTCAATGGGGACCCAACTTTGGGGCACTAAAATGGCTGTAAAAAAGGCTCTAAAAGGAAGCAAAATGGGGATAAGAACAGGACAATTGCCCTGCAAACAAATGTGGATAGGGAAATGACTTAAAATAACATAAAATACATAAAAATAATAATCTTGAACTAGAAGGAGGTCCATATGGAGTAGGAGGTTGAGGAGGCGGTGGAAGTGGCGGTGTAGGTGGAAGCAGTGGTGGGGAAGGTAGTTGCCAACACTGGGTTTTGCTCTTGGTTTTGTTTCTTTATTAACCCCTTCCCGACACATGACGTACTATTATGTCATGGAAGCCACTGCGTTCCCGCAATTTGATGTAAAAGTACGTCATCGTGATCGGGCGGGCACCCAAGCGGTGCGCACCCGGTCACTACAGGGGTGCGGCAGTCCCTGGTAGCCGGGCCCCTGCTGTATCCGCCGGCATCGCTGTAAAAACTGATAGCCTGCGGATTAACCCCTTCTATGCTGACCGTGACATAGAAGGGGTTTGTGTCGGGTGAAGGAGCAGATAGAGTCCCCTGTGCTGCTGTGGCGGGAACTCGATGTGTTAGAAGGCAGCCCGATGCCGTGCAGAGGCTGCCCAATGTCTTGCAAGGCATCGGAACCTGCTTTCTACGGGTGCCCAGAAGATCCAGCCACAGGCTGGGTCTCCTAGGTAACCTGTTAGTGTACTACTCACTGTAGTACACAAACAGGCAATGAATTACAATACAGATGTATTGTAATGCATTGCAGAGAGGATCAGAACCCCAAAAGTGAAATTCTGAAATAAAGTAAAGGAAAAAAAAAGTTAAAAAAAACTTTTTAATTTTTTTTACATTTCTAAGTAAAAAAAAAAAAAGAACCCCCCCCCCCTTTATTTTATAATAAAAACAGAAAAAAAAACGCACACATTATGTATCACTGCGTCGGTAATGACCAGCTCTATAAATATATCACATGATCCACCCTGTCTGATAAACACCATAAAAAAATAAAATAGAAACTGTGTAAAAGGTAAAAAAAAAAAAGCCATTTTTGTCACCTTGCATCACAAAAATTGCAACACCAAGTGATCAAAATGGCATGTACCCCCCAAAACAGTACCAATCAAACTCTCCCCTCATCCCGCAAAAAATGAGACCTTACCTAAGACAATCGGTCAAAAAATAAAAAAGCTATGGCTCTCAGGCTATGGAGACACTAAAACATCATTATTTCGGTTACAAAAATGCAATTATTGTGTAATCTTAAATAAGAAAAAGTAGACATATTAGGTATTGCCACGTCCGTAACGATCTGCTCTATACAAATATCAGATGAACACTAAAAAAAAAAAAAAAAAAAAACTGCGCCAAAACAGCCAATTTTTTGGTCACATTGCCCCATAAAGTGTAATAATGGATGATCAAATAATCATATGTACCGTATTTTTCGCCCTATAAGACGCACCGGCCTATAAGACGCACCTGGGTTTTTGAGGAGAAAAATAAGAAAAAAAATATTTTTAACCAAAAGGTGTGCTTTTGAAGTAATGGTGGTCTGTGCATGACAGTATTATGGGGGGGATCTGTGGATGGCACTGTTATGTGGGGGAGATGTGGATGGCACTGTGATGGCGGGATCTGTGGATAGCACTGTGATGGGGGGATCTGTGGATAGCACTGTGATGGGGGATCTGTGGATAGCACTGTGATGGGGGATCTGTGGATAGCACTGTGATGGGGGCATTGATGAATGACACTGTAATGGATTGGATCTGTGGATGACACATATATAGCATCTTATGCTATATGTGTCATCCACAGATCACCCCAATTACAGTGTCATCCACAGGTGCCCCTTTTCTAAAACATCTGGCCCATGGTTGCTAGGGCGAGCCTGGCAACATATGGCGGCGCTCGCTACTAGCGTGACTGCTTGTATAACATTTAAAATCTTTAATTATGTCCCTTATTTCCTAAAGCCCAGGACAGTAGCGCTCTGCTAACCTGCTATAACGATCCTCTAGCAGGCAGAGCGGTGCGGCGGCAGGCTGGTGTGTAACGTCCTCACTGACGCCATCTGCCTGCTCCTTTCACTTTATGAATGAAGCAGGAGGAGCAGGCAGATGACGTCAGTGAGGACGTTACACACCAGCCTGCCGCCGCACCGCTCTGCCTGCTAGAGGATCGTTATAGCAGGTTAGCAGAGCGCTACTGTCCTGGGCTTTAGGAAATAAGGGGACATAATTAAAGATTTTAAATGTTATACAAGCAGTCACGCTAGAGCGGCGGGCCGCCCGCCGTGTGCTGCCAGGCTCCGCCCCTCCTCCTTCCATGCTGATACATCGCAGGCTGTGCGATGTATCGGCTTCAGCTATAGGAAAATGGTAGTATTCGCCATATAAGACGCACTGCCATTTTCCCCCCACTTTTGGGGGGGAAAAAGTGCGTCTTATATGGCGAAAAATACGGTACCCAAAAATGGTACAAAAAAAGGTCAACTCTTCCTGCAAAAAACGAGCCCCTGCACAAGACAATCGGAATTAAAATAAAAAAAATAAGGCGTTCAGAAAATGGAGACACAAAAACATAATTTTTTTTTTTCTCCAAAAATGCTTTATTATGTAAAACTGAAAGAAACGAACATAGAAAGTAGACATATTTGGTATTGTCGTGTCCTTAACAACCTGCTCTATAAAAATAACACATGATCTACCCTGTCGGATGAATGTTGCAAAAAATAAAAACTGTGCCAAAACATCCATTTTTTGGTTACCTTGCCTCACAAAAAACGTAATAGAGCAATAAAAAAATCATATGTACCCCAAAATAGTACTAATTAAACTGGCACCTTATCCTGTAGTTTGCAAAATGTGGTCACTTTTTTGTGTTTCTACTGTAGGGGTACATCAGGGGGGCTTCAAATGGGACATGGCATCTAAAAACCAGTTCAGCTAAATGCCATATGCCTTGCAAAAACCATATGGCGTTTCTTTCTTTCTGTGTCCTGCCGTGTGGCCATACAGCAGTTTACGACCACATGTGGGGTGTTTCTGCAAACAGCAGAATCAGGGTAATAAATATTGAGTTTTGTTTGGCTGTTAACCCTTGCTTTGTTACTGGAAAAAATTGATTTAAAGAGGACCTTTCACCCGTCCAAAGTTTGTGCAAAGTGAAAGGTTTGTACATGCAGAGCGGCACCCAGGGATGTCCCTGCGTCTCCTTCTCCCAGGCTGGAACGCTGGCCAATCGCAGCGCTCAGCTCATATTCTGGGAGGTTGCAGGATATGAGCTGAGCGCTGCGATTGGCCAGAGCTCCAGCCTGGGAGAAGGAGATGCCCAGGGCAAAAGAGGATGTCTCCGCCCAAGGCAAAATTAGCTTCAGCACGTGCGCCGGTACCGGGGGCTACCGCGGACGAACGGAGCGGCACCCGCGGATACAAGTAAGTGCAGGGACATCCCTGGGTGCCGCTTTGCATGTACATACCTTTCACTAACAAACTTTGGACCGGTGAAATGTCTTCTTTAAATGTAAAATCTGCCCAAAAAGTTAAATCCTGAAATTTCATCTCCATTTTCCATTAATTCTTGTGGAACATCTAAAGGGTTAACAAAGTTTGTAAAATCAGTTTTAAATACCTTGAGGGTGTAGTTTCTAAAATGGGGTAATTTTTGGGTGGTTTCTATTATGTAAGCCCCACAAAGTGACTTCAGATCTGAACTGGTCCTTAAAAAGTGGGTTTTGGAAATTATCTGAAAAATTTCAAGATTTGAATCTAAAGTTCTAAGTAGAGTTGAGCGAACTTGTGTTTTAAGTTCGGCGTCCAAAGTTCGGGTTCGGGTTATCGAAGCATCCCGTTATGGATTCTGCTACCACGGACCATAACGGCATTTGGAACACTGGGTGAAGGACCTGGGGTGACGTCACCGTCATGTGATTAGTGCAGGGGGCGTGGCTCAGTACTGGATTGGATAAGAGGTCGTAGGCTACCCCCTCTTAGCTAATCCAGTACTGAGCCACGCCCCCTACACTGATCACATGATGGTGACGTCACCCCAGGTCCTTCTGTTGTCCAAGGTTCAGGTTCATTGAAGAATCCCCTTATGGATTCCAAATACCGTTATGGTCCGTGGTAGTGGAATCCATAACGGGATGCTTCGATAACCCGAACTTTGGATGCCGAACTTAAAACACAAGTTCGCTCAACTCTACTTCTAAGCCTTCTAACGTCCCCCAAAAATAATTTGTCATTTTAAAAATGATCCAAACATGAAGTAGACAAATAGGGAATGTAAAGTAATAACTATTATATGAGGTATCACTATCTATTATAAAAGTAGAGAAATTGAAATTTGAAAATTTGGGAATTTTTCAAAATTTTTGCTAAATTTAGAATTTTTTCACAAATAAAGGTGAAATATATTGACTCAAATTTATGACTATCATAAAGTACAATGTGTCACGAGAAAACAATCCCAGAATGGCTTGGATAAGTAAAAGTGTTCCAAATCCATTACCACATAAATTGACACATGTCAGATTTGCAAAAAATGGCCTGGCAGGAAAGTGAAAACAGGCCCGGGGTAGAAGTGGTTAAATTTGGGTAAACCCCAAAACATTGGGAAATATAGAAAAGAAAACAAAGAGAAAGTGTGCTGGAGTATAACAAAGGCTGGGTGAGGCAGTTATAAATGTCTATTCTGCACAAGGGACGGACAAGTCCTGTGGGATCCATGCCTGGTTCATTTTAATGAACGTGAGCTTGTCCACGTTGGCTGTGGACAGACGGCTGTGTTTGTCTGTGATAACGCCCCCTGCCGTGCTAAATACACGTTCAGACATTACACTGGCTGCAGGGCAGGGCAGCACCTCCAAGGCATAAAAAGCAAGCTAAGGCCATGTGCCCAATTTGGAGACCCAGAAGTTGAATAGGGCAGAACCATCAGTCAGTACGTGTAGAAGTGTGCACATATACTGTTCCACCGTGTTGCTGAAATGCTGCCTCCTGCTAAGACGTTCCATATCTGCTCGTGGTGCTGGTTGTTGTGGCATGCTGACAAACCTTTTCCACATTTCGGCCATGATAACCCTGCCTTCTGAGGTGCTGGCGGTGCCCCAGCTGCGTTGGCGACTTCTTCCTCCTGCTCTGCCTTCGCCTTGTGCTTCCACTGAGGCCCCCGTGTCAGATGGGAATGCCATCAGCAGCGTGTCTACCAGCGTGTGCTTGTAGTCACGCATCTTCCGATCACGCTCCAGTGACGGAATTAAGGATGGCACATTGTCCATGTAGCAAGAATCCAGCAGGGTGGCCACCCAGTAATCAGCACTGGTTAGAATGTGGGCAACTCTGCTGTCGTTGTGCATCCGCCTCCTGTATCTGCATTAAATGTTAATTATTGTGTGGGCAGTGTCCAATGAAGAGGGACAGTTTTGCTTATTGGAAATTGGAGATTTATATCTATCCCCTTTTTCCGTCCTGTCTCTTCTATTCCCAGACTGATGCCCTTGTTTCCCAAATAACCCGCTTATACTGTGTATTATTATACCTCTTCCAGTCCGTCATATATACACCCCAGGAGTAACATACAAGCCTCGCAGATACTTATATATAAAAATAGTTTACTGAAAACATAGAGATGACAAAGCAATGGACATTATACATAAAGATACAGACACTACAAATAACACAATACATACAGTACACCACCACACACAGCTGCCTCCGTTCCTGTCCCCCTGGCTGCTAAGCAATGTGGCTAATAATGTGTATGTATATAGAGTATTTCCAGAGTTCTGGATCTACACCAACTCACATCCAGTACCTGACCGTTAGTACATGTACATATAGAGACTCATGCATAAATAGCATATATAATATACTGGTAATACAATTGCAGACTATAAACATCTATATGTACACGTATAAAGTCTACTGGGATATTATACTTATACACATACACACATATAACCAGATATATACTTAGCTTGCTCCTGAAGTGGTGTTAGCCAGGGGTCCAGGGAAAAGAGACCCACTACCTCCAAAGTTTCACCTATATCTTGCTGTGTTCCAGCCCCCACACCATGGACTCCACCCTGAGACCACCCATATCTCTTACGATGTGCCCTTCCTGCCTTTGATATGCTAACAAGGGACACCATGCTACAGGCAATACTGATATCACTCAATGGATGAAACTCACTGAATAATACCAGTATATGCTATATCATATTTGTGTGGTCATCAGGCTGAAGTTCTGGCTAAGAGCCATATTTTCCCCTAACATATCCCCCTGTTGTCGGACTACCGACACACTATGTTGGAAGCCTGATCTATGTGTGGGAGTGTTTACAATGAGAAAAAAACATGATAAAAGTAACAAACACAATACATCATAAGCTTATTTATGTTGCATTTTTGGACAATCTGTTGATTCATCTTCTTATGCATGGATGATCTCAATGTTCATCTGGGATTTCACACGGAGGGGATCGTCTGGTGCCATCATAATGGGTCTTGACAGATGTCTGGTCGCCTTCTTAGATCAAGGGCTCTCTGGGCATTTCTCCACCTGAAATCATATTAAAGCACAACAGTCTGCTCCACGGGGAGCATACCTCAAGAACTGCAGTTCTGAAAATCCATCAGGAGATATCATGGCCTCCCCTGTTGACAGAATCTGTAGGTAACACTTGGCACTCTTAGTAGGTACATTACAAACCGAGGCTATATATCACAACCCAGTGGGAGTTCCCACTTGCACCGGCTGCGCCTAAGTTCCGCGTCCGACTGGACAGTCGCAATTTAAAGCGCCTCTGCAGATCACTGTGGGGTCAACCCACTCCCTCGCAGAATCCCCAATAGGGAGAGCTATGCCCCACAACCTACTGGCTGCGCCGCGGACTTTATGGGCTAGCACCCAAATTACACGCTGTGCCTCTATGGTAGTTAGTCACTACTGTTACCAGTCAGTTTTGGCCTGACTAAACTCCTACTTATAAGTGCCAGTGACAGACAGGGAGATAGACTGCCATTTCTCCATACTTAGGGACCAAATTCAGAAGCTGTTTACCTGAGTAAGACACACTGGAGATATGCAATGACATGCCCTTATGATGAGCAACAGACCACCAAAAATTAGAACCATATATTATATGCGTCCTACGGACATAGGCGAGGGCCGCCTCACACAACCAGACTTTGTCAGTATTATTAAGGTACCTGCCCAACATGAAAAGAGCACTCACAGACTGAACTGTCCTATGGTGCAAGAGGTTATCAAAGGTTTTATGCACAACAATCCTTTATGAACCAACAGTATTGCCAATTGATGCAAGCACAAGAGCTTATCTAAAATCCATTGTCTCCTCATGGTTGAGGGACAATGCCATCTGTTAGTGAGCTGTATGGCCCCCTGAGGCTGTGGTGACCTCAGGCAATGGTCTCTACAATCGAGAGAGTCATAAATTCCTAACAGCTCCCCAACAGACACCTGGGTGTAGAGATTAAAGACAACAACTCTATCACCTTTGCATTACTGAGGACAGACAAACAAAAGGTTCTTCAACAGTAAACCTAAGCTCCCCTGTGTTGGTGTCCATGTCACCATACGCTAGGGGCTATTATAGATTTACATTGATTGCAGGCTCTGGCTGATATATGGGGCATCCCTGAGTTGCATATTTTGGCCAGATCTTTAGGGACCCCCTCACCACAAATCTATTATAACAGATTCCCAGTAGAGATATCTGTTATAATGGTGTCTTGCAGCCCTGTTTCATGTGTAGTCTGTTTGCTTACAAATGAAACCGGTCTCTGTCTCTGCAATTGTATTTGAAAGCCCCCCGCCTTACATCTCTGTGCGGACAGAATCGTTTTATATGTCCGTATTGCAGACAATGGAAACACTGTATATTCTCCCGCCTTCTTCGTTGAAGAGCAGTAGAATACACAGATGTTTTGTTGGCTGCCATACCTTTAACGTGCAGACAGCTTGCATTTTTCTATTAAATGCTACCTTCTTATACTTGTGACTATTAAGCAAATCCTGCCTGACCTGCTCTATTACCATTGCTGCCTCAATCAGTGATGTCTCCTTAGCTGCATTCAAACGAATTGTAGTATCAAGATATGGAAACTTCCCCACAAACATACATATCATGCCTTGTGGGGTTCCCAAACCATGATCCTTGGTCACATTCCTATACATAGCTTCAAACCTTCCACAAAGAGACAAGGGCTCATCATGGATGGTAGGCCTGAAGTTACTTAGGACTTCTGGGGTGACGTCTGTATGCCCTGTTACCAATTTCATGAGGATGGAAAGTCTGTCTTCCTTATCATGAAACAGGCCATTCCTGGGGGCAATTTTTCCTATGACCTCATATCTTTGAAAAAGATGTGTAGGCAACCATAGCTTGAAGAGTTCCATGCGATATTCTGGAGGGACAGAAAATTTCTGGCAATGTCCTCAAAAATATCACAGGAAGTGAAAGGATCTGCATCTGGATCATATGTAGGAATCAGTTTACATATCTTTAGCAGAAATTGCATCCTCTCCATGTTATGGAAAGAATGCAATTCTGCCATATTGCTGCGGCACAACTGTGAATTGGAAGTGGTCTGTTCCATGCCACTTCCTAATCCACAAACTGTGTCACCAGCAGTACTTGTGGCAGCTATTGGAGTGGTATCAGTCTGATCGGAGGCATCCATAGGCGCGGTCTCACTCTCATCTGTCCCCCTGTTTGCACTCAAAAGACAAATTTGCTTTGAGTGCAAATCTTTGTGATGTGAGAGCTCAGTTATGGTCTTCTGCAGATTGCTAATTGTCTCATCCTTTTTGTTACCTCGGTCCTCAGGTCATCAATTATCACCTCTGTAGATGCTGCTTTTTCCTTATAGTCCGTTATCTCCATATACAGCTGTATAAAAACTTTATCAACATCTGCATAATATTTTTCTTTCTCAGATAACTGAGACTGCAACATGCTGATCTGACCGTCTTTTCCTACCAGTATCTCATCTTTTTCTTTAAATTGTGTTTCTAGACTAGAAACCCGTTCAACCACTTCTGAACAACAATGCAAATTCACAGGGGCCTTTGTCTCACACGTGTCCACCTTCTCCAGCTTGCTAATGGCATAATCAAATATGCACATCAGCTTAGCAAGCATGTGAAGCCGCTTGGATGTTTGCTTCAAGACACCACGCTTAGCTATGTGCAATTTATCATAGGAATCAGCTTGATCTACCAGAGATTCCCATAACATTTGCACAGATCCATTTGATCTAGGCAATACAGGGTTAAACGTACTGTATCTACTTAACCTTTGAAAAGTCCCATGTCCTGCTTTGTCACTCATGGCCATCCCTGCGATCTGTGTAACTCCTGAGTCTGCTGCTTGGGTCCAAGTAAGCCTCTTTTACCAACCAGCAGAATTCTACTGAAGGACTAGAAAAAAAATGAAAGAAAAAAAACAAAAATACAAAACAAACCTCACAGGTTATAATGAGAAACATTCAGCATCCCAGGAACTTCACTTAAATAGGTTCTCTGTAATTAACTGCACTCACACTAGGACTCAGTGAAATTGTGTTGCCTGACCGAATCTCCAAGGTCTAAATGCCTAAATTCACAGTATAACAGCAATTTCATCAGAATATCCTAATAGATATTCATTAAAACATTTGGGCCTGACTCGCCAAGCTGTCCCAGTGTACCTTCCCAAGTACGCATGGGATGCGATTTTTTAAATTTGGTAGGTTGGAGAATAGCAGAATATAACATTCTTAAACCCTTAACATTACCATGTAAGAACAATGTAGCAGTGGAGCTTGTTTTTAAACCTGTTGGCCGAATTGAGTGCAAAAGATGTCTAATCTGTAAGTATTTGTAGAATTCAGAGTCAGGCAATAAAAAGGAATCCCTCAGACTTTCAAAAGGTCTCAGTACTCCTCCCTCAAACAAATCCTTCACCTTTCGTTTAGGATCCATGGTCCACTTGGTTAGATCTGAGTGCGGAAGCAAAGCTCGCAACATTGAGAGAGGCAATGAGGTAATTTGCGGAAGGGCCCCTTCGTCTGCTAATTCGTGGAACATGGTCCACGCACGGATGGAGGCTAAAACTAGGGGACTTAGGTGCTTTGGCAAGGACACCTTCCAAAAGGTGGCATGTAAAAGGTCAGATAGCGAGAAAGGAGCCGATTGTGCCTGTTCTATTTGGACCCATGGGACTTCCAAGTCTGATTTGATCCATCCCTTCAACAGCGACACCAGAGTGGCTACATAATACAGCTTCATGTCCGGGACTCCTAGACCTCCCATATGTCTATGCCTCTTGATTATGTCCCTCGCCACTCTGGGCTGTTTCCTTTTCCAGATATAGCGTGAAACTAACGAGTTTGCTCGGGCAAAGAATTTGTCAGGTAATGAAATCGGCAGGGTGCGATACAAATACAGAAACCTGGGAAGGACAAACATTTTGAAAGCCGCGACTCTACCCATCCATGAGGTGTTATGAGAGTGGAAATCTAGCAAATCTTTCTCTACGGAGTTCAACAGCTCATCATAGTTTAGGGAGTAAAGTTGTGAAGGCAGGCGAGTAATATTTGTGCCCAAATATTTGATGTGAGTTTCCCGCCAGTCAAAAGACCAACATGTTTTGAGATGGGCCACCACTTCTACCGGCATCCCAATCGGTAATGCTTGGGTCTTAGAGGAGTTAAGATGATAATAAGACAACACTCCATATCGAGCAATAAGATCCATTACTGCCGGTAAAGATGTATTAGGGTCAGATAAGGACAATAACACATCATCGGCATACAATGATATAACATGAGAACGATTACCAACAACAATGCCGGATATCCGTGGGTCTTGCCTCACTGCCTGCGCCAAGGGTTCCATCGCCAGAATAAAAATTAGTGGGGATAGGGGGCACCCTTGCCTAGTTCCATTTGTTAACTCAAAGGGATCCGACAAGGCTCCATTAACGTACACAGTAGCTGTAGGATTACTGTACAATGCTCTGATAGCCTGCACTATGGGACCCTGAAATCCCAATTTCTGAAGCACAGAGAAGGCAAAAGACCAACGTAGCCTGTCAAAGGCCTTTTCGGCATCTAAGGCCAGAGCTAACATGGGTGTCTCATGCAGTTTTACCTGGTGAAGAATTCCCAGTATTCTCCTAGTATTGAAATAAGACTGCCGGGTAGGGACAAATCCGGTTTGGTCAATATTGATAATGGATGGAAGAGACTTGGCTATACGCAAAGCCAACAATTTAGCATAAATTTTGGTATCCTGATTTAATAGGGAAATGGGTCTAAAGTTTTGTGGCCTATCGGGATTTTTTCCGGGTTTGGGAAGGGTTATAATAACTGCCCTTAGGTTTTCAATCGGGAGCGCACCAGTGGTAAGCGCAGACATGCAAAAATCACGTAAATAAGGGCTCAAAATCTTTTTGAAACGTTTATAATAATGGCCTGCAAACCCATCAGGGCCAGGCGCTTTGTCTCGGGGTAAAGAGTCAATCACCCGTTCCACCTCCTCAGTTGTAATAGGAACATTGAGATTTTGGAGCTGGGAACCCTTCAGTGTTGGCAAGTCCAAGGAGGTTAAGAAGGAATTTGTTAGTTCCTCAATATTATCAGGAGTAGGGATAGACTCTTTCAGGTTATACAGACCTGCGTAATATGTCTGGAAACTGTTCGCTATGTCGACTGGGGAGTATATCTTATCATTAGTGGTTGGGTTAACCAAGTATGGGATTCTGCTTTTGGTTTGTCTAGATTTTAGGCTAGAAGCCAACAGTTTCCCCGCCTTATCTCCCTGCGAGTAATAATTCATCTTCATTTTACGGAACATTTTTTCATAAGAGACTAACATTAAACTTCTCAATTCTAGTCTAGTCTTACGGAGTTCCTCTGCTAGTTGGGGTGACGGGTCCTGCTTATTTTTCTCTTCTAGGTTCTGTAATGTAGTTATCAGGTTAGACGTCTCCGCTTCCCATTGCCGCTTCTGTATCGCACCCTGCTGTATGAAAGATCCCCTGACACATGTCTTGTGAGCATTCCACAATACTATTGGGTCTATTGAAGGGTTTGCATTGATCCTGAAAAATTCTGTCACGTCCGATTCAATGCGCACCCCATATACAGGGTGGGAGAGCAATAGGGGGTTGCTGCGCCAGAGATACTTAAAGGAGAAATCATCCCCTTCAGATAGCTTAAAAGTGATCGCAGCATGATCAGACCATTTAATTAATTCCACTGAGGAGTCCACCGCATTCGCTAATAAAGACCTCTCAACAATGAACATGTCGATACGCGAGTACACATTGTGGACCCCTGAGTGGAACGTGTAGTCCCTAGCTGAGGCATGCTGAATACGCCAAATGTCAAACAAGTTCTCTTTCCAGAAGGTTGTAGCTAGGGAAGAGACAGTTCTCGTTTGTGGAGCAGAAGTGTCCACAGTGGGATCCGAAGTCAAATTAAAATCTCCAAATATGATTAATTTCCCCTGCCGAGACCTGTTTACCTTTGCCATCACCCTTCTAAAAAAGTTAAGTTGGCCACTATTGGGGGCATAAAGGGACACCAATGTGTATGTGACATTGTTCAATGAACAGACTAGGATAATGTATCTTCCCTTCGGGTCAAGGTATTCCCAAATATGGGAAAAAACCACAGAGTTTTTACTAGCTATCGCCACTCCTCTGGCTTTAGAGCGGAAGTGTGACTGAAATATGTGGGGGAACTCCTTATGATGCAATCTACGACCATCTTTTTTGTAGAATATGCGTTTCCTGCATACCCATGACATCACATTTTAATTTCTTGGCTTCCCGCCATAAACACGCCCTGCGCATAGGACTATTAAGACCGTTAACATTTAAACTGGCGAACGTAATCACCATCGTATAACATCAGTGGAGTTGAATGTATGATAGTTGCTAAAATACATACAGAGAGGGTGCGCCGCGCCTCCCAGCCAGGATGCCCGCACCAAATCGACAAAGGCAGCTAGATAGACCCAAGGCAAACTATATGCAGCAATAAAACAAGAATTCTCACATTGAGAACTAAACATGAACAGGTAACATAACATCATATATAAGTTGAACATAGAGAGCTACTGTGCTCTCTATCCAGAGTGGGCAAGTCCCGTCTGTAGCCTAGGTGAATGCAGTCCTGTAACTAAAAGTAAACAGGTAAACGAACAGCACTGCTTCATATACAATTACCACGTTAAACCCCAATCAGCGGACATCGTCCCATTCTTTCTGGATCCTTCTCGGGACAACCTGACGGATCTTCTCCATTGTGACCGGTGTGATACCCCAACTCTGCAGAATCTTCTCTCCTTCGTTTAGGGATTTGATGACGCGCAGTTCTCCTTTATAAGATACCAAAAGCCGGACTGGGAAACCCCATCTGTACGGAATCTTGGCCTGCTGCAATGCTGTAGTAATAGGTAGTAGGGCTCTCCGCATCCGCAGAGTCGCAGCGGAAAGGTCAGCGAAGAGTAGGACTTTATGGAAGGGAGCTGGTAAGCCTCTGTTTTTCCTCGCATACTCCATCAGTTGTTCTTTGACCGAGAAGAAATGTATCCTAGCAAGGACGTCGCGAGGTACATCCTCAGCTAGATGGCGAGGTCGAGGTACTCTATGCGCCCGGTCAATTTCCAAGTCCTTGTCCCGGCACTGGGGGAGAGCAGCTTTCAGTAGGTCTTTCACATATGTAGGGATGTCTTTAGCAAAGACCGTCTCTGGAATCCCTCTAAGCTTAATATTGTTGCGGCGACTTCTATCCTCCATGTCGGCCAACTTCGCCTTTATGGCAGCCACCTCAGTTTCTAAGTCCGTATGGGCATCAATTAAAGCATTGTGGGAGTCTGCAAACTCACCAAATTTTCTCTCCAAATGATCAGTTCTGGAGCCGAGTTCGGCGATGTCTGCTTTTATAGGCCCCACCAAATGTTTCATATCAGAAAGCAGAGAGCGTCTCTGTGAGAGCAGCATATCTTTCATGACCGTGTCGGTCAGGGTGGTGTTGGATACAGGGAAGGTTGATAAGGCAGCTTCCCCATCTATTTCTCCCTCCCCAGTCTCGGTACCTTCAGATGTTGCTTCGGTAGCATAGGCGTCCGGGAGCCCTGAGGAGAGGCCGGCGGCATCTATGTGCAGGGAGTCCGCCCTCTGTGTGCTCGTCGTGGTCTCACCGGAAAGGCCCTGCGGTGACGGAGAGGCCTCATCTCGCCCCACAGCACCGGGCCCAATGAGTTGGGTATTATACTCCACCGCCGATGCCACCGATGTGGGGGAAGGCGGAGGGGAGGTTCCGGGCTTCGATTCCGAATTACAGGCTCCCTGCAGGCCCGCAGCTTGCTTCAATGAAGCCGCCTCATCTTCCCCGGCGCCATCTTGTTCCCGGTCCGCTGCTGAACCAAAGTAGAATTTCGACAGCTGCGGGTGTTTGACCACCCGTTTCCTTCGGCCCGCCATGTCTGCAGTCGCTCAGGTAGAAGAACCAGGCTCAGTGATAGCGAAGTTCCGCTGAAATTGTCGCTTTAGAGTCGCTTTTTCAGCAAGTGCTCACAGGAGCTCTGACTAAGGCATCCGCTTGCCTCGGCGGCCAGACCACGCCCCCTGTGGATAGCACTGTTATGGGGCATATGTGGATAGCACAGTTATGGGGGGGCACTTGTGGATGGCACTGTGGGGGCACTTGTGGATGGCACTGTAATGGGGGCACTTGTGGATGGCACTGTAATGGGGGCACTTGTGGATGGCACTGTAATGGGGGCACCTGCGGATGGCACTGTAATGGGGGCATCTTTGAATGACACTGTTATGGATTGGATCTGTGGATGACACATATATAGCATCTTATGCTATATGTGTCATCCACAGATCACCCCTATTACAGTGTAATTCATAGATGCCCTCATTATAGTGCCATCCACAGGTGCGTAAGAGGAGGGACCTACCTGTATCAAAACATTTTGCCGAAGTTGACCATAATGAAAAAGATTTTAGATTTACGATTCTTGATCAAGTCCTGTTACCAAGACGGGGGGGGGATCGCACGTTAACTCTCCAAAAAAGAGAGCTTTATTGGATTCACCGTCTTCAGACCCTCAGACCCCTTGGTTTAACATAGTGACATAGTATATAAGACCGAAAAAAGACATTTGTCCATTCAGTTCGGCCTGTTTCCTACAAGTTGATCCAGAGAAAGGCAAAAAACCCCTGTGAGGCAGAAGCCAATTTTCCCCACTTAAGGGAAGTAAAAAATTCCTTCCCGACTCCAATCAGGCAATCAGAATAACTCCCTGGATCAACGACCCCTCTGTAATATTATCACACTCCAGAAATAAATCCAGTCCCCTCTTGAATTCCTTTATTGTACTCACTATCACCACCTCCTCAGGCAGAGAGTTCCATAGTCTCACTGCTCTTACCGTGAAGAATCCTTTTCTATGCTTGTATACAAACCTTCTTTCCTCCAGACGCAGAGGATGTCCCCTTGTCACAGTCACAGTCCTTGGGATAAATAGATGATGGGACAGATCTCTGTACTGACCCCTGATCTATTTATACATAGTTATTAGATCTCCCCTCAGTCGTCTTTTTTCTAAAGTGAATAACCCTAATTGTGATAACCTTTCAGGGTATTGTAGATCCCTCATTCCAGTTATTACTTTAGTTGCCCTCCTCTGAACCCTCTCCAGCTCTGCTATGTCTGTCTTGTTCACAGGAGCCCAGAACTGTACACTACTCCATGTGTGGTCTGACTAGTGATTTGTAAAGTGGTAGGACTATGTTCTCATCACGGGCGTCTATGCCCCTTTTTATGCAACCCATTATCTTATTGGCCTTGGCAGTAGCAGCCTGACACTGGTGTTTGCAGCTTAATTTGCTGTTTATTAAAATTCCTAGATCCTTTTCCATGTCAGTGTTACCGAGTCTTTTACCATTTAATATGTACGGGTGACTTGCATTATTCCTTCCCATGTGCATAACTTTACATTTGTCAGTGTTAAACCTCATCTGCCATTTTTCTGCCCAAGCCTCCAATCTATCCAGATACCTCTGTAGCAGTATATTGTCCTCTTCAGTGTTAATTACTTTACACAGTTTAGTGTCATCTGCAAAAATAGATATTTTACTGTGCAGGCCTTCTACAAGATCATTAATAAATATATTGAAGAGAATAGGGCCCAATACTGACCCCTGAGGTACCCCACTAGTTACAGTGACCCAATCCGAGTATCTACCGTTAATAACCACCCTCTGTTTTCTGTCACTTAGCCAGTTACTTACCCACATACAGACATTTTCTCCCAGTCCGAGCATCCTCATTTTATATACTAACCTTTTATGAAGTACGGTGTCAAATGCTTTGGAGAAGTCCAGATATATGACATCCATTGATTCGCCGCTGTCAAGTCTAGAACTTACCTCCTCATAGAAGCTGATTAAATTCGTTTGGCATGACCGATCCCTCATGAAGCCATGCTGATATGGCGTTATTTGCTTATTTTCATTGAGATACTCCAAAATAGCATCTCTTAGAAACCCTTCAAACAGTTTACCAACAATAGATGTTAAACTTACCGGCCTATAATTTCAAGGCTCTGTTTTTGGACCCTTTTTGAATATTGGCACCACATTTGCTATGCGCCAATCCTGTGGAACATTCCCTGTTATTATAGAGTCCGTAAATATCAGATATAATGGTCTGGCTATGACATCACTTAATTCCCTTAGGATACGGGGGTGTATGCCATCCGGTCCTGGCGATTTGTCTATTTTAATCTTTTTAAGTCGCTGTTGTACTTCTTCCTGGGTCAGACAGGGCACTTCTAATGGGGGATTTACTTTTACATTCTGCATTTCATCTGACAGTTTATTTTCCTCAGTGAATATAGTGGAGAAACAAATATTTAATAGTTTTGCTTTATCCGCGTCGCTCTCTGCAACACCCCCATCATTGCTATGTAGAGGGCCGACTCCTTCAGATTTATAATTTTTACTATTTATATAATTGAAGAACATTTTAGGGTTAGTTTTACTCTCTTTGGCAATTAATCTCTCGGTCTCTAGTTTGGCAAATTTTATTAGTTTTTTACATATTCTATTTTTTTCCTTATAGTTTATCAGTGCTTCCTGACTCCCCTCCTGTTTTAGTGATTTATATGCTTTCTTTTTGTCATTTATTGCTTTCTTTACGGTTCTGTTTATCCACAATGGTTTCTTCTTATTTCTTAGCCTTTTATTTCTATAAGGTATGCATCGATCACAATTAGATGTTACCATGCTTTTAAAAATCTCCCATTTTATGGTTGTATTTTTATTTTTGAGGACTTTGTCCCAGTTAGTTAGGCCTATGGCCTCTCTTAGTTGGCTAAATTTTGCTTTTTTGAAGTTTGGTATTTTTGTTCCTCCCTTTAGAAACTCTCGTTTGAAGGATAATTGGAAGGTTATAACTTTATGGTCACTATTTCCCAGGTGTCCCCCAACCTGCACATCTGTTGATCTATTAGGTCTATTGGTTAATACTAAGTCCAGTATGGCCGTTCCTCTAGTGGGGTCCTGAACCAGTTGGGAAAGGAAATTGTCTTTGGCTATTGCCAAGAACCTGTTTCCTTTTTGGGATGTACAGCTTTCAGTTTCCCAGTCTATATCTGGGTAGTTGAACTCCCCCATGATAACGACTTCATTATGATTTGCCGCCTTGTTTATCTCGTTTAGTAATAGATTTTCTGTGGACTCTGGTATATTAGGTGGTTTATAATACACTCCCATTAGTATTTTATTATTGTTTTTTGCTCCATGTATTTCTACCCACAGTGACTCCACATGTTCCTGTCCCTCAGAGATGTATTCTCGAATTACGGGATTTAGACAGGACTTCACACAGAGGCAGACCCCTCCCCCTCTCCGGTTTTGACTATCCTTTCTAAACAGATTGTAACCTTTTATATTAACAGCCCAGTCATAGCTATCATCCAGCCATGTCTCAGTTATTCCCACTACGTCATAGTCCTCCTCACACATCACTAATTCCAGTTCACCAGTGTTGTTAGTCCGGCTTCTGGCATTAGTATACATACATTTGACAGGTTTATGTGTATTTTTTACCCTACATCTTTCATTCTGAGCTGTTTTAGTCCCCCCTTCCATTCCTCCCCCAGACACACTACCTCGCCCCTGGTCTCTATCTGCACTATCTTCCCCTCCTATGCAGAATGCAGAATTCAAATGGAATTTAATGTAGTGTCTGTATAGCATCATTTGATTTGGGAGTGTGTTGGGTGCACTCCATTGTCCTGGGTACCTCTCCGTTGCCCTACCTGACACGTGAGGCAACCAATGGTGTCAGTAATTTTAATTTTTCTCATGTTGTGATTTTTGAGAAATGAACTAGTATTCTGCTTTTTTCTTCTTTTTCTAGATTTTATATCAAGTTTATCACCGTGACTTGGAGGACGTCCCCAGATTTTTTGTGTGATTTATTATTTTCAAGATGGATCCATTGGGTACAATTTGCACTAACAACTATGTTGGACACTACGACTTGGGCTTGAAAAATATTTAGGGGAGACTTTGGGTCCAATGGGGCGAGACACTGCCTTGCACCATAGCCCCATGATAGGCTGGTGATGATGATCAAGTACATTGATACAGCCACATTTGCCCCCACCTCCCCCCCTCCCCCACGCTTCTCTATTTCCTTTCTATACCTTATGCAAATATATCAGTGGTGGAGACCGGTGACCCTGGTTAAACCACTGCTTGTATTGTATTGTATTGTTTCTATACAAGCCTTTCTTGCCATGGATCTACCGTACTTTAGTTACATGTTTTAATTTGGGATTATCTCCCATATGTACATCATTACTTGATGTGTTCCCAATGTGTTCCTACTGTCCCTGGTGCCTTGCTAAGTGGTCTGTTTGCGTCCCCCCGATGATGTTTAGCTACCACTGACAGGATCTGTACAATTATATAATGTTTCAGCCTGTGGTGGGTGGCTCCGCCTTGTTGGTGTGACGTTGCCGGACAGCCCTGACGCCTGGTCTCTCCGTGGTCTCGCGATTGTTTGCCTCGGCCTTGCCGGTCACGTGACTAATGTTGGTTAGGTGACGGGTCATGTGCTGCGCATTGCGTGACGTCGGGTAGACTAGGCGTCGCGTTGCTATGCACCGGAGCATGTGCAGTATCCGTTACCAGACGCTGACTTTGGCGCCGTATCTCCTCGTCTCGAGTGTAAGTTTTTTATAATATAAATTTGCTAAGGCTGATTTTAATTCTCAGCCTATTACACAGGTGTTTTTATCACTGAATGATTTACACATTTATGCCACTTTTTGTATGAAATATTTATCCTATAATGATAGATTTGTACACATGTATACAGAGTATTAACCTTTATAGATCTTGTTGCTTTTTGAGATTTTACATATGTTTATTCACACTGTATTGTTGATTTTATTATTTATTGGCAATTAAGTATCACATTGCATGATGGGTATATATATGCCCAGATGACACCTGTTGGTTTATGCTTGATAAAGACCGCAACGAGTGGTTGAAACGTCGCTGAAGGGTGAATAAAGGGTCCACTTTCTTCACAGTATCCTGGAGTGCTGCCTCGTTTTTGGAGAACTAGCTGTATATTTGATCATTTGGCCTGTGGTTTGAGGATTTGCACCATTGAATTATATGATTGGAGTGCTGCAGTGCTTTTTTTGTTTTACTATATATATTTATATATATATATATATATATATAAGTGTCTGGAGTGGTAGTGGATGGAAGATACGTGCCACCGGGTGTTGTGGCCTGGTGGAGTAAGAGCCGGGTCTTTTGTGTTTTGTCAGCAGTGAGTGCTGTCACATAGCGGTCCGGGCTGGCTCTTACTGGGAACAGGCAAAGAGCAGGGTGGACGGTTTTCGGTTGTTGGTGTCAGTCTACACTGATCCTGGCAGGTTGGTTATCTCTGGCCTTAGTTGGGTAGGGAAGGAGTTAATCCTTTACTATGCTCGGTGGGTGTGGTCTTCCTGCTACACCCGGGGCTGTGAATATAGGTTTGATGCTCACTGACTATGGGGCTGATGAAGTGTGGTCTCCTGTCTCACTGCAGGAGGCTGTACGGGAGACTGATCGCATGGTTGGGCTGAGCTCTATTGTCCGCTCGTCTAAGACTGCCCAGTTGCTGCAGGCTCAGGGAAGGGATCCTGTGGCCAGAGCCAATCCCTTGTCCAGGCCGACACGTGGCCTGTCTAACTTGCACAAACTTGGACAAACCCGCCCCACGACAAAGTGTAGTACTGATTACGGATGTGAGAGACTGTGTGAACAGGCACCAAGACGCCTGCTGCATTTGGGGCTTCGTTGTGGGAGGTGGGGTTTATGAACTTTGCTGTTGTGTGAATTGCAGTTTTGATGTGATGCACTGGCGTGAATAAAAGAGCACGGTGTGGACACAAAGCCTGTCTCCTGAGCCTCTATACTGCCACCGCTACCATCTGCCTACCAGAGCAAACCCCCAAAATATATAAATCAAAAATCACAGCAGAAGGGTTTCTTTATATTGGTAGATTTTATTTGCGCATAGATGTGCGAACGTTTTCGGCCGTATCCATATCTGGTCGCCACCCAAAAAAATGGTCACACACTCTAAAAATTTCATTGGGCCGCCTTTAGCTTTGATTATGGCACGCATTTGCTGTGGCATTGTTTCGATAAGCTTCTGCAATGTCACAAGATTTATTTCTATCCAGTGTTACATAAATTTTTACCAAGATCTTGCATTGATGATGGTAGAGTCTGACCGCTGCGCAAAGCCTTCTCCTGCACATCCCAAAGATTCTCAATGGGGTTAAGCTCTGGACTCTGTGGTGGCCAATCCATGTGTGAAAATGAGGTCTCATGCTCCCTGAACCACTCTCTCACAATTTGAGCCCGATGAATCCTGGCATTGTCATCTTGGAATATGCCTGTGCCATCACGGAAGAAAAAAATCCATTGATGGAATAACCTGGTCATTTAGTATGTTCAGGTAGTCAGCTGACCTCATTCACTCTTCAACCTCGACCTGACCAACTGCAGCAACCCCAGATCATAGCACTGCCCGCACAGGCTTGTACAGTGGGCACTAGGCATGATGGGTGCATCACTTCATCTGCCTCTCTTCTTACCCTAATACGCATTGTGCTTGTGGAAATGTTCTTACTTTCACTATTATACATAGCCCTAAGTTCTACTGTTGTTCTTCTTCGATTTGATTTCACCAAACGTTTAAGTGATCGCCAATCACGATCATTCAGGATTTTTTTCCGGCCACATTTCTTCCTCAAATACGATGGGTCCCCACTATACTTCCAGTTTTTAGTAATGCGTTGGACAGTTCTTAACCCAATTTTAGTAGTTTCTGCAATCTCCTTAGATGTTTTCTCTGCTTGATGCATGCCAATGATTTGACCCGTCTCAAACAGACTAACATCTTTTCCACAACCACGAGATGTGTCTTTCGACATGGTTGTTTAAGAAATGAGAAGCAACTAATCACACCTGTTGGGGTTAAATAACTTGTTGCCACCTGAACGATAATCGCCCATGCAGTAATTATCCAATAGGAGGCTCATAACTATTTGTTTAGTTAAATCCAAGTGGCAACTTTTTTTGGACAGGCAGTGTATGTGTATATATAAAAATATGAATTTAATACATCACTGGCACTATAGTAATTGTGGAGGGAGGGGGTAATTTAACCTTTCTCTGTTTCCTGTCCCTACAGGGGTCAATCCTGTTATAATAAAGCATCCAACAAAAAATTCCCTTATACATGTATATGATTCAATATCATAATATACAGAACCAAAAAATTGGATATATGGATCAAGGAGTAGAAAAACAAAAACTTGAAAGCACACCATGTATATTTAAATAACCAAAGTTACTTTTATTAAACAATTTATAAACAATCTTGGCATCACATAATTAGTCACTTAAAAACTACTGGGTTGAGGATTTGTGGTGGTATAGAGCCATCAATATAAAATGCAAGAGCATTTTGGGGCAGTAATCAATGAAGTGACTGTGCTCAACAATAAACTATGAACACCACCAATTCAATGGTAAGTACCTATTGATTGAATGTAATACAAAGCAAGTGCTACAGAATCAAAATACCATGATTGAGAAGTGCTAATACAGATAAGTAATACATAATAGGTTAGGGCTCTTTCACACTGGCGTTTTTCCTTTCCGTCCTAGAGTTCCGTCCTCGGGGCTCTAGGACGGAAAGATACTGATCAGGATTTATCCTAATGCATTCTGAATGGAGAGCATTCCGTTCAGGATGTCTTTAGTTCAGTATGTGAACGTTTTTTGGACGTTGACCAAACCGTAGCATGCTGCGGATTTGTCTCCGTCCAAAAATCCGGAAGACATGCCGGATCCGGAATTAATGCCCATTGAAATGCATTAATCCGGATCCGGCATTAAGCTAAACGTCGTTTTGGCGCAACACCGGATCCGACGTTTAGCTTTTGTGAATGGTTACCATGGCAGCCAGGACGCTAATGTCCCGGCTGCCATGGTAAAGTATAGTGGGGAGGCAGGGGAGAAGCATACTTACCTTCCGTGCGGCTCCCGAGTCCCGGGGCGCTCCACAATGACGTCAGAGCGCCCCATGAGCATGGATCACATGATCGTATAGATCACGTGATCCATGCGCGTGGGGCACTCTGACGTCATTATGGAGTGCCCCCGGAGCCGCACGGACTGTAAGTATCTGCTCCCCTGGCTCCCCACTACTTACTATGGCAACCAGGACTTTAGTAGCGTCCTGGCTGCCATAGTAACACTGAAAGCATTTTGAAGACTGATCAGTCTTCAAATGCTTTCAGTTGTCTTGCGGATCCGGTGGGCATTTCAGCTGCGACGGAAGTGCTACGCCGGATCCACACAACGCAAGTGTGAAAGAGGCCTTAGATGAATACTGACCCAGATACACACCACAATGTCACCAAGCCGCACCTGACTGGATTCATTTTTCCATCACATTATACACTGCTCATTTACATGGTTACAGACCACCCTGAAATCCATCAGTGGTGGTCATGCTCGCACACTATAGGAAAAAGCATCAGCCTCTCTGGTGGCTTAGACCATAGGAGCACACAGAGGCTGGTGCTTTTTCCTATAGTGTGCACTGCTGATGGATTGCAGGGTGGTTGTAACCATGGAAACGAGCAGTGTATAATGTGATGGATAAATTAATGCAGCCAATATAGGAAACAATATGGATAATAATATATTAGTAAGTTTCTTATATTAACTTTCTCTACATGATAAATGCCACTTACTGAAGTGAGACAACTCCTTTAACTGTTTGTGTGACTGGTACTTTCACTTTGTGTCCTTATCTCTAAGCTACTAAGAGGTCATAAACCCAGCATCTCAGCTGTGTACAGAAAAAGGGACTCCATATTTTTAATAAAGACCAATTGAAAAAAATTATTTTTAGCTCAATGCAATGATAAAAAAAATTGCCCCAAAGGTGTACATAGCCTTTAAGCCTTGTACAAGGCTGGATCTGGAGAGATGCAGCCTCTGGGGAAGCGCCTGTATGTGCACAATTTTCTTGCTGGAACATTTCGGATCAAGCCTCTGTTTATCATTAACCCTTTCGCTACCGGAGGTTTTTGTGTTTTCATTTTTTCTCCCTATTTTCCGTGAGCCGTAACTTTATTTTTCCGTTTATATAGTTGTATGAGGGCTTACTTTTTGCGGGACAAGTTGTACTTTCTAATGCCACCATTAATTATGGCATAAGATGTAGTGGGAAGCGGTAAAGAAATTCGAAATGGGAAAAAAAACGCAATTCTTCCACTGTTTTACGGGTTTTGTTCCCACGGTTTTTAGTTTACGGCAAAACTGAAACATGTCCTTCATTCTTTGGGTCAGTACAATTACAACCATACACCATATGTATAGGTTTTTTTTATGTTTAAATAGTGTAAAATTAAATTTAAACTTTGATAAAAAAAATTTTTATATCCTCATATTCTGACCCTCCATATCTTTTTTTTATACTTATGTCTACTGAGCTGTTTGGGGCCTCATTTTTTTTGCGGAACAATCTGTAGTTTTTATTGATACCACTTTGGAGTGTGCATGACTTTTTGATCACATTTAATTTTTTTGGGCAAGAAAGCAATGAAAAAAATGGCAAATCGGCCATTTTGACCCTTTTTTCCATTATGCCATTCGCCGTATTAGAATTTTTTTTCTATTTTAATAGAATGGGCGTATTGAGATTTAAACTTTTATATTTTTTTAATTTTTATATATTTAAGTTTTTTTTTTTTTTTTTTTTGTGATCATATTGTGGCTCATATACGAGCTTATACATTGTGTTTTTTAATGTTCCATTTTTGTCTACCAGGAATTTTTTAAATGCTATTGAAAGTTGATTTTGCTCATTTCTTATCCTGGCCTGCCATCTGGTGGCCAAAATAAGAATTGCAGCATGAGCACTTTGAACTTTGTCAGCGAAGCTGAGTGTTCAGCGCACCTACCGATGCCGAATTCGCCACACGGGGCATCGGTAGGAAGCCCGGAAGCGCGAGCTTCCCGGTTTCTTGTGCATTTAGGTGCCGTGATCTCACTTGATCACGACATCTAAAGCATTTAATTACCGTAATCTGCATTATTGCCGGTCACGGTAAGTAGCTGCAGAAAAATTTACAAATGTGGTATCTCCACAATTGTACTGATCTGAAAAATGAAGAGCACAAGTCCGTTTTACCACATAGTAAACTTTTTTTTTTTTTTTTCCAATTCCACCCACTATAACCGACGACCTTAAATGAAATCTCATCCACACTTTGTGGAAAAAAGGTGGGGTAAATTGACCTATGTTGTGAACTTTTCATCTTCAGCATTGTCAACTTCTGCTGCAGATTCCACCCTTTCCAATGCATAGGGTGCAATCTGCGGCACAGTCGTGACAAATCTGCAGTGTAAATTTCACTGCTGAAAAATCATCTCTGTGTGGATGCATCCATCACTGAAAAGATAATCAAAAACCATCAGGGTCAAAGACCATGTCATAAAAATAGGCCTAACTGTTGGGCCTCTTGCACACGACAGTATTTTGCAGACCGTATACTGACCGTTTTTTCAGTTCAGTATACTGACAGTATACAGAACCATTCACTTCAATGGGACCGCAAATAATACTGAAGTGTCTCCGTATGCCTTCCGTTTCCGTTTTTCCGTTCCGTTTAAATATAGAACATGTCCTATTCTTGTCCGCAAATCACGTTCAGTGGCTCCATTCAAGTCAATGGGTCCGCAAAAAAAACAGAAAGCATACGGAAGTGCATCCGTACGTCTTCCGTATCCGTTCCGTTTTTTGCGGAACCATGTATTGAAAATTTTAAGACCAGCCCAATTTTTTCTATGTTATTACTGTATACTGTATATGCCATATGGAAAAACGGAACGGAAAAACGAAACGGAAACACAACGGAAGCAAAAAACGGAAAAACGGATCCGAAAAAAAACGGACCGCAAAACACTGAAAAAGCCATACGGTCGTGTGCAAGAGGCCTTAGGGAAACTACAGTCACCGTCTGGACCTTCTACTAGCCTTCTGAAACCACTCCATTGGCATGAAATTAAGGCTATTTTAGGGGTTCACCAGAGGCTGCGGCGAGGCAGGAGGACCCAGGTTACTTCTGTGGATCCAGATTACAGATCACTGGTGCAGGCACACTAGTAACAGAACACGGATAAGGTGTGTCAGCACCAGAGGCAAAAATGATGATTTCAGCAGACAAATGGATATCCATTTGCGGTCTCGCTCTATGGTTGGACACAGAGACTGAACCATGATTGGCTTGGTTTCCAGTCATACTAACAGGTCCAGCAGCAGAGGCTTGTCTGGTTGGCATGACTCTGCACAGCAATATGACGGGAGTGCCTGACAAGAACATCACATTTAAAGGGGTATTCTGGTTGATTAAAGCTATCCCCTATCCCCAGAATAGGGGATAACTATCAGATCAGTGGGGGGTTCCAGCGGTAGGATGAGAACTGGGGTCTTATACCCACTGCAGCTCCCCTGAAAAGAAACATATGTACAGCCGCTCCAATATTATTGTTACATATATGCATATAACCTAAATCCCCATTGATAATTGCCTGATAAATACTCTGATAAAAAGGTAAATGTGTCAAGGACCTCATATTCTGGTGTACACTACCTGATACCTGGCAGTGGTGTTACAGAAACTGATGGCAGTGGAGTGGCTACAGTGCCAATTTGAGCCATGGGCCAGTCTTACTTAGCTTACAGATACAGACCTGGGATCACAATGTTCCCTCTCTGCTATTTAGGTAGGGAGAGAACATCCCCCAATCCCTGTCCATAAGCAGAGCTACCACCCCGACAGGCCCATACACAATGGTGTCGGACTGATCATATGAATGATAGTTGATTTCCACTTTGGTCCCCTAAAAAAACAGTCATCAACTGAGGAAATGCTTCTGTACTTTTGCAACAGAGTAACAAGAGTCTGTGAGTCTATAGTATAGTTTGTGTGCAGGCTTGTACAGGAGTCATGAAGAACTTATGTATCTGTAAGCTATATGCAACATTTCCCACAAGACTATAGGTAAGACTAGCCCATGGCTGAACTTGTCACTGTGGCCACTCTGCTGCCGTTATCGCTTTCCATACAACCACTGCCAGTTATCAGTTAGTGTACATCAGAGCTTGATGTCATTGACACATTGGGGACTGAAAAGGAAGTCCTCTCTGGTTCTGTGCAGTCACAATAACTTTCAAGTAGTCAGACACTGAGAAGGCTATTAGGAATGGAGCATAAGTGCACACTGGCCTGTAGAGACTTAAGGCAGTTTTTCAAACTTTTGAGATTGACATATTTTGTAAAAGGGAATCGCTCAGAATATGCCACGAATGTCTAAGGTGAGCACACATACACTGCTATTTTTGGAAGTCCCATAGCGGTGAATGTAGAGAGCCTGGCATGTACGGCCTCCTCTCCATTCCTAGCAGCACACTTAAGAGAGGGGCACGATCTTGAGGTGGGACCCACTCCTTTCGATCTCTTATGGCAGGCATCCTCAAACTGCGGCCCTCCAGCTGTTGTAAAACTACAACTCTCACAATGCCCTGCTGTAGGCTGATACCTATAGGTTGTTCAGGCATGCTGGGAGTTGTAGTTTTGCAACAGCTGGAGGGCCGCAGTTTGAGGATGCCTGTCTTATGGCACATCCAGATGGAACAACCCCTTTAATGTTTATAATACTGTCTACTAGTATAATTGTGTCCGAGTGTTGTGCTGATTTGAGATCATGGTAACAGTTTCTCTTGGTATTTATTTGGTTGCAGCGCGCACATCTAATGTATGTATACTTTTTTTTCCCGAACAGATTCTTCATTGTTTGAGGAACTCAGCAACTTAGTAGATGTTGATAATTTTTTTGAAGATGGTAATTGTGGTGCTTGTGTAAGTAATTATTATGGCTTTTTTTATATTGCCTAAAATTACAATGGTCTCAGGTTACAATATTTTCAACTTAAAGGGGTTGTCTGCTTTTGATATATTGATGACGTATCATCAGGATAGGTCATCAATATCAGATCAGCGAAGGCCCCAATGCTGGTCTTCCTGCCAATCAGCTGGAAGAACAGAAAGCAACACACGTATGACTCCTGTTTACCTGCTCGACATCGCCGGTGTAATTACAGCAACTCCGTCCATTTAAAGTGAATAGGAGGGAGCCGTCATATTGAAGTGAATGGCACGGCGGAGACGTAATTACTCCTGCTTACCACTGCCATGTCAAACAGCGAAAAGAAGAGATTGCTAATACGAGCGCTGCTTTCTCTTCAAACAGCTGATCGTCGGGGGTGCTGTCAGTTTAGCCACAGTGAATCTGATATCAATGACCTGTCCTGAGCATAGGTCATCCATAAAGCAAAAGTGGAGGACCTTTTAAAGTGGCCTTTCCTAGGGTACTTTCACACATGCATTTTTCTTTTCCGGCATAGAGTTCCGTCATAGTGGCTCTATTCCGGAAAAGAACTGATCAGTTTTATCCCCATGCATTCTAAATGGAGAAAAATCTGTTCAGGATGTCTTCAGTTAAGTCTTTTTAACATTTCTGGACAGAGATAATACCGCAGCATGCTGCGGTTTTATCTCCGTCCAACATTCTGGAATACTTGCCGGAATGCCGGATCCGGCATTTTATCCCATTGGAATGTATTAATGTAGGATCAGTCCTTCAGGTTCCGGCGATGGAACTGCTTGCCGGATCACTCTGCCGCAAGTGTGGAAGTACCCTTAGGCATCATCGCTTGAAACATCATTCAGTTTACAATGCTTTCCATAGACTTAGGTAGCCTCGGCATAAATTAAGGGGCTGTTCACATCTCGTTTTTGCTTTACTTTAAGTTTAAACGTACAGTAAAAATAATCGTATGGTAACAATACGTAGACACAATTTGTACTTGATTGTATAAAATGTACCTTATTGGTTTATCAAAAATGCTAATAAAAATGATCCAATTTTTTAAAAAAAGTATAAAACTGATGCAATTTTGTGCTTGTCTGCCTTTTTTTTTTAAACCTGTACCTTTTTATGGCTTTGCATACGTTTCATTACATTTGTGTCCGTTTTTTAACCCCAACAAAAAAAACAAACACTTTTTTGTGATATCATTCTTTTTAAGATAAAGCTTTGTAGGCATAATCTGATAAAAACAAATAAGTTTTAACGAATGGAAAAATATTGTTTTACGTTTCCATCCACCTCTTATTCGTTGCAATCTGTTTTGTGGTATGCTGTGCTATTCTGTCCGGCAAAAAAACTTACAGAAACGTCAACCATAACAAGCCGGGTCAGGGCTTGTTTACATCTTGTTTTTGCTGTAACTCAAGTGGATACATTTAGACACACATTAAAAAAATTTATACAAACTTATACAATTTTGTGATTTGTGTTGACTTTTGTAACAAATATTTTTGGATGTGCATACGTTTCGATACGTTTGTCTGTTTTTCTTAAACTAAAGCTTTATATATAGTTTTTGAATCCTCTCTTTTTTTTAAATAAACACTTGAAGTGCATCAAAGGAAATAAGTAGTGTCTGGATAAAAAACGGATACATTTACCAGACGGAAACGTATTGTCTTACATTTCTATCCCATTCACTGCAATAAAAAAAAAAAAAAAGTATACATTTCTATACTTTTTTTTTTTTTTTTTTTTGCAGGACAGCAATGCGTGTTACTCATATGCCACATTATTTAGTCCTACAAAAAAACATACAGAAACGTAAACAATGACGTAATCAAAAGTATGCCCTTTTGAACTACTTTTACCCAATGATAGTCGGCTATTAAGATTTTTCATAGGATCTCCATAGCGGATGAAAATGCTTCAGTTTTGTCCCCAAAACTGAAAACTGAACTGAATGAAACGGAATGCACCAAAATGCATTTCGTTCCGTTCGGTTGCCCTCCCATCGCGGACAGAGTAACGGTGCAAGCACAGCGATGTGGTGTGGAGCAAGACGTTTTTTCTGACACAATAGAAAACGGATCTGTCCCCCATTGACTTTAAGTGGTGTTTATGACTGATCCCTCGTGGCTATATAAGACACAATGCAACCGGATCCATTCATGACGGATGCATGCGGTTTTATTATGGTAACGGGAGCGTTTTTGCAGATCTATGACGGATCCACAAACAACGCTAGTGTGAAAGTAGCCTAATTTGTTTCTATATGTTTTTTTTCTGTTTACAAACGTATCCACTTGAAGTACAGCAAAAATTAGATGTGAACAGCCCCACAAAAGTATGCCCTTTTGAACCATGTTTGCCCAAATATATTCTATGAGTAGGTCAAGTAATAAGCAAAACAGTCTTTTTAGTATACCCTCCCTTTGGCCCCATCAGCTAACTTTATGGCTGTCACCTCCAGCGCTTGGCTGCTATTCCCTCATGTTTTTATATCCTTATCTCAGCTGTCTCTGAGTCCTATGGACACAGAGACAGCTGATAGTAATAGTGAAGCAGGGAAGCAGTCTGCTTCCCTTTCCACCATTCACCACAACCAGCGATTCCCAGCAGCAGAGCGATGTAGTGTCAGACATTGCGCTGCTGCTCTGTGTAGGAGGAGGAGGGGTATGGCTGGAAATCGGCTGTGAGCTCTTCCTCCTACACAGCAGCCCAATGTGTGACTGTACACCGCGCTGCTGCTGGGGAGGGCTGTGCTAGTGTGATAGTATATAGGGGGCACCTGGCTGCAGAAATATATATGGGGGGGCAACTGGCTGGAGAAATAGTATATAGGGGGCCACCTGACTGCATAAATAGTATATAGGGGCACCTGGCTGCAGAAATATATAGGGGGGGGGGCACCTGGCTGGAGAAATAGTATATAGGGGGCCACCTGACTGCATAAATAGTATATAGGGGCACCTGGCTGCATAAATAGTATATAGGGGGCACCTAGCTGCAGAAATATATAGGGGGGGGGGCACCTGGCTGGAGAAATATATAGAAGGGGGGGGGGCACCTGACTGCATAAATAGTATGTAGGGGCCACCTGACTGCATAAATAGTATATAGGGGCACCTGGCTGCATAAATAGTATATAGGGGCACCTAGCTGCAGAAATATATAGGGGGCACCTGGCTGGAGAAATATATAGAAGGGGGGGGGGGCACCTGGCTGCATAAATAGTATGTAGGGGCCACCTGACTGCATAAATAGTATATAGGGGCACCTGGCTGCATAAATAGTATATAGGGTGGACCTGGCTGCAGGGATAGTATATAGGGGGCACCTGGCTGCAGGGATAGTATATAGGGGGCACCTGGCTGCAGAAATATATAGGGGGGGGGGCACCTGGCTGCAGAAATATATAGGGTGGGGCACCTGGCTGCAGAAATAGTATATAGGGGCCACCTGACTGCATAAATAGTATATAGGGGCACCTGGCTGCAGAAATAGTATATAGGGGGCACCTGGCTGCATAAATAGTATATAGGGGGCACCTAGCTGCATAACTAGTAGTATATAAGGGGTCACATGGCTGCATAACTTGTAGTATATAGGAGGCACCTGGCTATATGAGTAAATGATAGTCTATGGTTAGTTCAAATACTTAGTTTCTATACAATTTTCTTCTCTTCACGAATGTAACCACTTGACGTACAGCAAAAACGAGATGTGAACAGCCTCTGATATGGAACTTGTGACAGCGCTGCATTAGGTATTTTCTCCAGTCTATGGCTGGCTGCCCACACTTGTTACAGTGTGGAAATACAGATGCAGCCGAGCTAAGCTTGATGGTTAACACATTAAGTAAAGAATAGCAAGAAAAAAATAACATTTCAATGGATTTGTCACAAGGTTGCCAAGATAGCACTTTGTTAGAGTTTAGCTCAGCTACATCTGTACTTTTATGTTCTTTATTTCTTGTATTTGCAGGAAACCAGTTATGATGATCTGGATTTTACAGTAGATCTGATGTCATGGAGTTCATATTCATGGGACGTTCATGATGAGCGGTGTACTGGTATGTATTTTAGGACATGTGTTTGTGTCCGGGTCCCTTCTTTTCCTACAGAGTAGCTAAAGTATCACAGGAGTCATATTTCTAAAAGAGGATTTGTCACCATAATATACAGTGCAATCTGCAGGCAATATATTATAGAGCAGGAGGAGCTGAGCAGATTATATATCGTTTTATGGGAAAATATTCAATAAAACTTGTATTTTATACATTGAAATCTCTGCTATTTCTGATTTCATTGTCCGTGGGGGAGGTGTTACCAGTGACTGACAGCTATTTCTGTGCGAATATTTAGGGGCCTTCTTCAAAAAGACTACAACAATTTCCTACATGCGGAACTTTTTTGTCCTGTAAAGAAACAGAATTCCGAACGGAAACTGAATGGACTCCTTTGTGAACTCAGCCTTAGGGCTCATTCAGACGGCCATATGTTGCTTTCCGCATCTGATCTGCAATTTTGCGAATTAGATGCAGACCCGCTCACTTCTGTGGGGCCGCAAAAGATGCGGAGAGCACTCTGTGTGCTGTTCGCATCTTTTCTTCCGTTTCACTGCACCGCAAAACAAATAAAACATGTCTTCTACTTGTCAGTGAAAATCGGGATGTGGCCCCCATTGAAGTCTATGGGTCTGCAAAACTGCAGAATGCAATCTGTTTTTAACCCCTTGCTGTAAATGGATGTAGCTGTATGCCAAGATTGCATGTAACCAGAGTGTATAAAAATCAATGATTTTTTTTTTAAATAAAAAAAATCTGATTATTTTGCTTTAACCCCTTAAGGACATAGGACGTATGGGTACGCCCTAATGTCCGAGTCCTTAAGGACACAGGGCGTACCCATACGTCCTAAATTAAATCCCGTATAAAAAAAAAAATCGCTAGAAACATGGTTCCTGCTGCGATCGTGCAGCAGGAACTATGTTCATATGCCGAGGGGGGTCCTGTGACCGCCCTGTATCGGCGATCGCTGCAAACCGCCGGTCAATTCAGACCTGCGGTTTGCAGCGCTTTGCGATGTATCTGATCGGATCAGATACTTTAAAATGCTGCCAAATGTTTTTTTTTTTTATTCCTATTACCTCCCCCCCCTGTGCCCTCATTGTGATGGGCGGTGGGGGGAGGCTTGCGGGCGGTGTGGGAGGTGGTGCGACAGGCGGGTCGGGCGGGCGAACCTCTGACCGCCCCTCCGCTCATTTTCAGGATGGCCGAGCCCCCACCTTTCCTCCCTCCCCATCCTCCGCTGCTCTGTTATAGCAGCGGAGGACGGTAACCATGGCAACAGGACGCCTTTAACCACATCAGCCCCCCTAGCTTAAACACCCTTAATGACCAGGCCACTTTTTACAATTCCGCACTACACTACTTTCACCGTTTATTGCTCGGTCATACAACTTACCACCCAAATGAATTTTACCTCCTTTTCTTCTCACTAATAGAGCTTTCATTTGGTGGTATTTCATTGCTGCTGACATTTTTACTTTTTTGCTATTAATCAAAATTACCGAAATTTTTGCAAAAAATGACATTTTTCACTTTCTGTTGTAAAATTTTTCAAAAAAACTACATTTCTATATAAATTTTTCTCTAAATTTATTGTTCTACATGTCTTTGATAAAAAATCCAATAAGTGTATATTTATTGGTTTGGGTAAAAGTTATAGCGTTTACAAACTATGGTGCAAAAAAGTGAATTTCGGCATTTTGAAGCAGCTCTGACTTTCTGAGCGCCTGTCATGTTTCTTCAGGAGCTAGAATGTCAGGAGAGTATAAATACCCCAAATCACACCATTTTAGAAAGACACCCCAAAGTATTCGCGGAGGGGCTTGGTGAGTTCATGTATCATTTCATTTTTTCACAAGTTAGCGGAAAATGACACTTTCTGAGAAAAAAAAAAAAAAAAAGTTTCAATTTCTGATAACTTCTGGCAAAAAAAAAAAAAATCTCAGACGGACTCACTATGCCCCTCAGTGAATACCTTGGGGTGTCTACTTTCGAAATGGGGTCATTTGTGGGGTGTGTTTACTGTTCTGGCATTTTGGGCGGGGCTAAATTGTGAGCCGCCATGTAAAACCTAAAGGTACTCGTTGGAATTTGGGCCCCTTGGCACCCAGGCTGCAAAAAGTGTCACTCATGTGGTATCGCCGTACTCAGGAGAAGTAGGGCAATGTGTTTTGGGGTGTATTTTTACATACACCCATGCTGGAGTGAGAGAAATATCGTATGCCAAGATTGCATGTAACCAGAGTGTATAAAAATCAATGATTTTTTTTTAAATAAAAATCTGATTATTTTGCTTTAACCCCTTAAGGACATAGGGACGTATGGAGTGCGCCCTAATGTCCGAGTCCTTAAGGACACAGGGCGCACTCCATACGTCCCAAATTAAATCCCGTATAAAAAAAAATCGCTAGAAACATGGTTCCTGCTGCGATCGTGCAGCAGGAACTATGTTCATATGCCGAGGGGGTCCTGTGACCGCCCTGTATCGGCGATCGCTGCAAACCGCGGTCAATTCAGACCTGCGGTTTGCAGCGCTGCGATGTATCTGATCGGATCAGATACTTTAAAATGCTGCCAAATGTTTTTTTATTCCTATCCTACCTCCCCTGTGCCCTCATTGTGATGGGCGGTGGGGAGGCTTGCGGGCGGTGTGGGAGGTGGTGCGACAGGCGGGTCGGGCGGGCGAGACCTCTGACCGCCCCCTCCGCCATCATTTCAGGATGGCCGAGCCCCCACCTTCCTCCTCCCCATCCTCCGCTGCTCTGTTATAGCAGCGGAGGACGGTAACCATGGCAACAGGACGCCTTTAACCACATCAGCCCCCCTAGCTTAAACACCCTTAATGACCAGGCCACTTTTTACAATTCCGCACTACACTACTTTCACCGTTTATTGCTCGGTCATACAACTTACCACCCAAATGAATTTTACCTCCTTTTCTTCTCACTAATAGAGCTTTCATTTGGTGGTATTTCATTGCTGCTGACATTTTTACTTTTTTGCTATTAATCAAAAATTACCGAAATTTTGCAAAAAAATGACATTTTCACTTTCTGTTGTAAAATTTTTCAAAAAAAACTACATTTCTATATAAATTTTTCTCTAAATTTATTGTTCTACATGTCTTTGATAAAAAAATCCAATAAGTGTATATTTATTGGTTTGGGTAAAAGTTATAGCGTTTACAAACTATGGTGCAAAAAGTGAATTTCGGCATTTTGAAGCAGCTCTGACTTTCTGAGCGCCTGTCATGTTTCTTCAGGAGCTAGAATGTCAGGAAAGTATAAATACCCCCAAATCACACCATTTTAGAAAGAAGACACCCCAAAGTATTCGCGGAGGGGCTTGAGTGAGTTCATGTATCATTTCATTTTTTTCACAAGTTAGCGGAAAATGACACTTTCTGAGAAAAAAAAAAAAAAAAAAAGTTTCAATTTCTGATAACTTCTGGCAAAAAAAAAAAAAATCTCAGACGGACTCACTATGCCCCTCAGTGAATACCTTGGGGTGTCTACTTTCGAAATGGGGTCATTTGTGGGGTGTGTTTACTGTTCTGGCATTTTGGGCGGGGCTAAATTGTGAGCCGCCATGTAAAACCTAAAGGTACTCGTTGGAATTTGGGCCCCTTTGCGCACCCAGGCTGCAAAAAGTGTCACTCATGTGGTATCGCCGTACTCAGGAGAAGTAGGGCAATGTGTTTTAGGGTGTATTTTTACATACACCCATGCTGGAGTGAGAGAAATATCGCTGTAAATTGTCAACTTTGTATAAAAATTTTTAAAAGTTGTCGTTTACAGAGATATTTTTCACACAAAGTATGGGTATATGTAAAAATACACCCCAAACTGTGCCTACTTCTCTAAGTGCGACGATACCATGTGTGCCACTTTTGCAGCTAGATGCGCAAAGGCCCTAAACCAATGAGTACCTTTTAGAATTTCACAGGGCATTTTTACGCATTTGGATTCCAGACTTCTTCTCACGCTTTAGGGGCCCCTAAAATGCCAGGGCAGTATAAATACCCCACATGTGACCCCATTTTGGAAAGAAGACACCCCAAGGTATTCTGTGAGGGGTATGGTGAGTTCATGTAAAATTTTATTTTTGTCACAAGTTAGTGGAATATGAGACTTTGTAAAAAACAAAATTAAAAAAACAAAAAAACAATTTCCGCTGACTTGTGCCAAAAAATAAAAATTCTGTGGACTCACCATGCCCCTCACAGAATACCTAGGGGTGTCTTCTTTCCAAAATGGGGTCACATGTGGGGTATTTATACTCACCTGGCATTTTAGGGGCCCCTAAAGTGTGAGAATCCAAATGCAAAAAAATGGCCTGTGAAATCCTAAAGGTACTCATTGGTTTTAGGGCCCCTTTGCGCATCTTGGCTGCAAAAAATGTCACACATGTGGTATCGCCGTACTCAGGAGAAGTAGGGCAATCTGTTTTGGGGTGTATTTTTATATATACCCATACTGTGTGTGAGAAATATCGCTGTAGCGACAACTTTTTAAATTTTTTTATTCAAAGTTGTCAATTTACAGAGATATTTCTCTCACCCAATAATGGGTATATGTAAAATACACCCCAAACTACATCGCCTACTTCTCCTGAGTGCGGCGATACCATGTGTGTACACTTTGCAGCCAAGATGCAAAGGCCCTAATTCAATGAGTACCTTTAGGAGGGCATTTTTACGCATTTTTCTTCTCACGCTTTAGGGCCCCTAAAATGCCAGGGCAGTATAAATACCCCACATGTGACCCCATTTTGGAAAGAAGACACCCCAAGGTAATCCGTGAGGGGCATGGTGAGTTCATAGAAGATTTTTTTGGCACAAGTTAGTGGAAATTGATTTTCATTGTTTTTCTCACAAAGTCTCCCTTTCCGCTAACTTTTGACAAAAGTTTAATTTTCATGGACTCATTATGCCCCTCAGCGAATACCTTGAGGTGTCTTCTTTCCAAAATGGGGTCACATGTGGGGTATTTATACTGCCCTGGCATTTTAGGGGCCCTAAAGCGTGAGAAGAAAAATGCGTAAAAATGCCCTCCTAAAAGGTACTCATTGGTTTTAGGGCCCCTTTGCGCATCTTGGCTGCAAAAAGTGTCACTCATGTGGTATCGCCGTACTCAGAAGAAGTAGGGCGATGTGTTTTCAGGTGTATTTTTACATATACCCATGCTGGGTGAGAGAAATATCTCTGTAAATTGACAACTTTGAATAAAAAAATTAAAAAGTTGTCGTTTACAGCGATATTTCTCACACAAATATGGTTATATGTAAAAATACACCCCAAACCTGTGCCCTACTTCTCCTGATGCGGCGATACCCATGATGTTTTTGCAGCCAAATGCAAAGGACCCTAAACTAATGAGTACCTTTAGAGTTTCACAGGACATTTTTACGCATTTGGATTCTCACGCTTTAGGACCCCTAAAATGCCAGGGCAGTATAAATACCCCACATGTGACCCCATTGTGGAAAGAAGACACCCCAAGGTATTCCGTGAGGGGCATGGCGAGTTTACAGAAAAAAAATTTGGCACAAGTTAGCGGAAATGGTATTTTTATTTATTTATTTTTTTTTTACAGTCTCACATTCCACTAACTTGTGACAAAAATAAAATTTTGCATGAACTCACCATACCCCTTACGGAATACCTTGGGGTGTCTTCTTTCTAAAATGGGGTCACTTGTGAGGTTTTTGTACTGCCCTGGCATTTTAGGGTCTCCATAATCATTACACGTATGGCCAGAATTAGGAGTTTTGCGATTCTCCTTATATTGACCATACGGGTAATGAGAATTTTTTCCGTTCAGCCTCTGCGCTGAAAGAAAAAAATGAACGTCATAGATTTTTCCATTCACATTGATCAATGTGGATGAAAAAATCTCTAAAAATATGTGCAAAAAAAAGAGGAAAAGCTATAAAGCTGCGATCGCTAAGGGACCCTAAGGCCTCATTCAAGCGTCCGCAATTCTGTTCCGCAAAATTTTGCGGAACAGGGTGTGGATACATTCAATTCTATGGGGACAGACTTTGTCCCGCTCGGATCCATAATTGCGGATCCGTAGTTGGAGATCCGCAAAAGTATAGAACATGTCCTATTCTTGTCCGCAATTGCGGATAAGAAAAGGCATTTTCTATATAGTTCTGGCAATGTGCGGATCCGCCAAAATGCGGAAAGCACATTGCTGGTGTCCGTGTTTTGCGGATCCGCGGATTTGCGGATCCGTGGATCCGCAAAACACATGCGGACATCTGAATGAGCCTTACAGGGGTGATCAGTGACAGGGGGTGACAGGGGGTGATCAGGGGGTGACATGGGAGATCAGGGGTTAATCAGTGACAGTGGGGGTGGTGGGTGGGTGGGGGCGGTGGGGGGTTGTGTGGTGATTGGTGCACTTTGATATTTTTCTCTGGTGGTCCCAAGCAAAGGGACCACCAGAGAAGCGGGCAGCAAGCAGATCAGGCGCTGTTCACAGAACAACGTCTGATCTGCGATTTTCTGCCATATACAGCCTGCCAGCGCACGATCGGCGCTGGCAGGCTGTGGCCTGACTACATGCGACGCGCCGATGGCGCGCATTGCGCATGTGCGGGCGCGTGCTCGCGTCATCTCGCGTCTCGCGAGATGACGGCGCCGATGCGTCGGATCAGAAGAGCCCGGCCGCCGCGAGAACGCGATCCTGCGTGCGGCGGTCCGGGAGTGGTTAAAGGCATCCTGCTTGCCATGGTAACAGAAGTCTGATCAGACTAAGTGTAAAGTAAAAAATACAGTACAAAAATTGATACCTTACCTAAAAAAATTGCCCAAAAAATAAAAAAATTATGGCTCAGGCTATGCAGACACTAAAACATGATTTTTTTTTTTGGTTTCAAAAATTATATGATTGTGTAAAACCTAAATAAATAAATAATAAAAAGTAGACATATTATGTATCGCCGCGTCCGTAAGAACCTGAACTATAAAAATAACACATGAACTAACCCCTCAGGTGGATACCGCAAAAAAAAAAAAAAATACTGTAAAAAGCTGTTTTTTGTCACCTAACATCACAAAAAGTGTGACAGCAAGCGATCAAAAAGTCATATGCACCCCAAAATAGTGCCATTAAAACCGTCATCTCATCCCGCAAAAAATGAGCCCCTACCTAAGAATATTGGACAAAAACTAAAAAAAAATGACTCTCAGACTATGGAGATGCTAAAATAGTTTTTTGTTTGTTTAACAAAGGATATTATAGTGTAAAACCTAAATAAATTAAAAAGAATACACATATTAGGTATTGCCACGTTCGTAAGAATCTGCTCTATAAAAATAACACATGACCTAACCCCTCAGATGAACACAGTCACAAAAATAAAATAAATACGGTCCCAAAACAGCTATTTTTTTTCAAAATTTTTCATTTTAATCATTTTTTTCCAGTAACAAAGCAAGGGTTAACAGTCAAACAAAACTCTATATTTATTGCCCTGATTCTGTAGTTTACAGAAACACCCTATATGTGGTTGTAAACTGCTTTATGGACAAACGGCAGGACGCAGAAGGAAAGGAACGCCGTATGGTTTTTGGAAGGCAGATTTTGATGGACTGGTTTTTTGACACTGTCACATTTGAAACTCCTCTGATGCACCCCTAGAGTACAAACTCCATAAAAGTGACCCCATATAAGAAACGACACCCCTCAAGGTATTCAAAACTGCTTTTACAAACTTTATTAACCCTTTAGGTGTTCCTCAAGAGTTTATGGCAAATGGAGATGAAATTTCAGAATTTCTATTTTTTATTACCTTGTCTCACAAAAATGTATTAAAGAGCAACCAAAAATCATACGTACCCTAAAAATAATACCACCAAAACTGCCACCTTATCCAGTAGTTTCCAAAACGGTGGTCACTTTTTTGGAGTTTCTACTTTAGGGGTGCATCATGGTGGCTTGAAATGGGCCATGGTGTAAATAAACCAGTCCATCAAAATTTGCCTTCCAAAAACCATATGGCATTCCCTTCCTTCTGTGCCCTGCCGTTTGGTGATACAGCAGTTTACAACCACATATGGTGTGTTTCTGCAAACTACAGAATCAGGGCTATAAATATTGGGTTATGTTTGGCTGTTAACCCTTGCTTTGTTCCTGGAAAAAATGGATTCAAATGGAAAATTTGCCAAAAAAATCGAAATTCTGAAATGTTATGTCCATTTGCCATGAACTCTTGTGGAACACCTAAAGGGTTAACAACCTTGTAAAATCAGTTTTGAATACCTTGAGGGGTGTAGTTTCTAGAATGGGGTCATTTTTGGGTGGTTTCTTTTATGTAAGCCTTACAAAGTGACTTCAGACCTGAACTGGTCTTTAAAAATTGGGTTTTTGAAATTTTCAGAAAATTTTCAAGATTTGCTTCTAAACTTCAAAGCCTTGTAACATCCCCAAAAAATAAAATGGCGTTCCCAAAATGATCCAAACATGAAGTAGACATTTGGGGAAAGTAAAGTAACAACTATTTTTGGAGGTATTACTATGTATTTTAGAAGTGGAGAAATTGAAACTTGAAAATTTACAAATTTGGCAAAATTTTTCTTAAATTTAGTATTTTTTATACAAAAAATGAACTTTTTTGACAAAATGTTACCAGTGTCATGAAGTACAATATGTGACGAAAAAACAGTCTCAGAATGGCCTGGATAAGTAAAAGCGTTTTAAAGTTATCACCACATAAAGTGACACTGGACAGATTTGTAAAAAATGGCCTGGTCCTTAAGGTGAAATAGGGCCATGTCCTTAAGGGGTTAAATCAATTTTTTTTATATATATATAAAATGCTTTTTGAGGAAAATATATTACCATCCAAAGGTTATTCCATTATGAAATAAAGATAAATTTTTTAATTATGTAGAATAAGGCTGTATATGTTTAATTTTTTGGGGTAAATAAATTCCATTATTCCATTCACAATGTCATGCTCTTCCAGAGGTTTTTGTAAGAGTATTGGGCAGTTTCTCTGCCTACAAGATATTATCACAGATGCTTGTCTTACTTTTGCAGTTCTCAAAACTGAAGTTGACTCAGCAGAGATCACATGCTGCTTCTTCACAGCAAAAATGTTAGAACATGAACAGAGTTGAGAAAAAGACCTTAATCCAAACTTCTACAAACCTATGAATACAAAATCAACCCCTTCCTAAAGAAGTTCAGTGAATAGAATAGAAACAATATTTTTTCTCCTTCCTAAGTACAACAGAAAAGTTGTCCAAATATGAATGATTAACTTATTAAACTGGGGATAAAAAAAACTAATATGAAAAGTTGTTATTCTAAAAATCTTCATCTACTTGCATATTATAAGTTACACCAGCAAGAATTGGTCTTTATGTAGAAAACTATGATTTAAATCGAGCCTTACTGATAGAGATGGCCCGAACTATCCGCCGACGTACAGTTCCCGGCGAACATAGCTTGTTCGCGTTCGCCGCAGCAGGCGAACACATGCGATGTTCGGTCCGCCCCCTATACATCATCATTGAGCAAACTTTGACCCTGTACCTCACAGTCAGCAGACACATTCCAGCCAATCAGCAGCATACCCTCCCTCCCAGACCCTCCCATCTCCTGAACAGCATCCATTTTAGATTCATTCGGAATTTGCAGTCTTAGTGAGAGGAGGGACAGTGTAGTTGCTGCTGATTTAATAGGGAAATCGATAGCTAGGCTAGTAAATTCAGTGTCCACTCCAGTCCTGAAAGACTCATCTGATCTCTGCTGTAAGGACAGCGTCCTGACAGCACCCCAAAAAGCCCTTTTTAGGGCTGCAACATTAGTCTGCTTTTTTTTTTCTCCATATACATATTGCAGTTGCCTGGCCTGCCTGTGTGTGAGGAGCTGCAGGCCCACAGACTGTAGTGTGCCCACTGCCAGTGCCCACCCCTGTCATCCCATGTGGCACAGGACTTTGCATAAAAAAAAAGGCATTTAATTTTTACCCTTTAATCTAAGGTTAGTTGCCTGCCAGTGTGTGTCAGGCTGACTTCCACTGACTGTAGTGTGCCCACTGCCAGTGCCCACCACTCATACCGGCTAGCACAGGACTTTGCATAAAAAAAGGCATTTAACTTTTACACTTTAGTGTAATTTCAGTTGCTTGCCTGCTGCCAGTGTGTGTCAGGCCGACTTCCACTGACTGTAGTGTGCCCACTGCCAGTGCCCACCCCTGTCATCCCATGTGGCACAGGACTTTGCATCAAAAAAAGGCATTTAATTTTTACACTTTAGTGTAATTTCAGTTGCTTGCCTGCTGCTAGTGTGTGTCAGGCCGACTTCCACTGAGTGTAGCGTGCCCACTGCCAGTGCCAACCACTGATATCGGGTGGCACAGTAGCTTGCCGATTAAATAAGGCATTTAATTCTTAGACAGTAGTCTAAATTCAGTTGCTTGCCTGCTGCCAGTGTGTGTCAGGCCCACTTCCACTGACTATAGTGTGCCCACTGCCAGTGCCCACCACTCATACCGGGTGGCACAGTAGCTTACCGATAAATAAGGCATTTAATTTTTAGACAGTAGTCGAAATTCAGTTGCTTGCCTGCTGCCAGTGTGTGTCAGGCCCACTTCCACAGACTGTAGTGTACCCACTGCCAGTGCCCACCACTCATACCGGGTGGCACAGTAGCTTACCGATAAATAAGGCATTTAATTTTTAGACAGTAGTCTAATTTCAGTTGCTTGCCTGCTGCCAGTGTGTGTCAGGCCCACTTCCACAGACTGTAGTGTGCCCACTAGTGTACCAGGTGGCACAGTACCTAGCACGCGTAGTACCACTTATCTAAAAAAAAATGACAGGCAGAGGCAGGCCACCCCGCAGGGGTCGTCGTGTTTGTGGTGCTGTGATTTCCACTGTCCCTGGAATAATGCCTAGTGTTCAGAGGCCACATACCCTGAACCCGAAAAATTCTGAGGACATAGTTGACTGGCTTAGACAGGACACCCAATCTTCTACAGCTTCCGCTCGGAACCTTGACGCACCATCCTCCTCCAGCTCAGCTTCGGGCACCTCTCAAGTTACCACGCACCCGCCCGCCGCCACCACTGCCACCACAGCCGCTTCACTTGAACCGTCAGGCTCTGATATCCACAGTTTGTGCCCCCTGCAGACTCTCTGAGCTCCATTACTGTATCGAGATGACATTGGTTCAGGAACTGACCCGCCTCCATCAGCAGCGACTCGGCTGTAACATAGCAGCTGTGCCTGGTATTGCAGCTCAGTCCCCTTTCACTTGAATGGGACTGAGCTGTGCCTAGGCCACTTGACTGATGGATGGTGATGTTGCTGGCCTAGGAAAAGGCTTAAATCACTGATATTGATGACCTACCCTGAGGATAGGCCATCAATATAAAATTCCAGTATCACCCCTTTAAGACCAAAATTGGCTTGATCAGTAAGGGTTTACTGTATTTCTTGTGTCATTATAATGTGCTGTGAAGTGATTTTGATTTTGGACAGTGTTTAATGTATTTTTAATATTTTTATTGCCTTTTTATAGATCTAAAATCAGAGCCTTTGTCGCCTGCAACTTCCAGCTGTTCTGTACGGTCTCCTTTGCCTGCTGACTCCCCCCTTTCCTCCTCACAATATGTACCGGTAAGAACCCATGTGGTACTTCTATGTGATACTGATTTTATAAAGTTGTGCTGAGGTTCTTCCTATTTGTGACATATTCCATGAATAAACTAAACGTAAAAAGGAGAGGAGCGCATCATAGACAGGAATGTTACACACCTTCAGGTATTTTAACCCCTTAAGGACACAGCCAGTTTTCACTTTCCTGACAGCCTAATTCATGTTGGTGCTGAATTTGGGTTGATATGTTTTACCTTTCTAAAAAAAAAAAAAAAAAAACTTTAGAAAAATTCAGTAATTCTGTAAATTAGAATTTCTGTTTTTAAGACGAGGGCACCTCACAAAATAGTTATTCATTAACATTCCCCAGATGTCTACTTTATGTTGACCTCATTTTGTAAATGTCATTTTATTGTTTTGGGACGTTAGAAGGCTTAGAATTTTAGAAGCTATTTTTTAATTTTCTAGAAAATATCCAGAGCCAACTTTTTAAAGGACCAGTTTAGTTTTGAAGTGACTTTGAGGGGCTTACATAATAGAAACCACCAATAAATCACCCCATTTTAGAAACGGTGTTAACCTTTAGGTGTTCCACAGGAATTAAAGCAAAATGGAGGTGAAATTTTAACATTTCATTATTACTTTGTTGTCTTGTCGCCATTTGCGCCTAGACCCTCCGCTGCTCTGCCTCTTTAACCACCTCAGCCCCCCTAGCTCAAACACCCTTAATGACCAGGCCACTTTTTACAATTCCGCACTACACTACTTTCACGGTTTATTGCTCCGTCATGCAACTTACAACCCAAATGAATTTTACCTCCTTTTCTTCTCACTAATAGAGCTTTCATTGGGTGGTATTTCATTGCTGCTGACAGTTTTACTTTTCTTTTGCTATTAATCAAAAATGACCGAAATTTTTGCAAAAAAATGACATTTTTCACTTTCTGTTCTGTTGTGTTTTTAAAAACTACATTTCTATATACATTTTTCTATAAATTTATTGTTCTACATGTCTTTGATAAAAAAAATCCAATAAGTGTATATTTATTGGTTTGGGTAAAAGTTATAGCGTTTACAAACTATGGTGCAAAAAAGTGAATTTCCGCATTTTTAAGCAGCTCTGACTCTCTGAGCACCTGTCATGTTTCTTCAGGTTCTAGAATGTCAGGATAGTATAAATACCCCCCAAATTACACCATTTTAGAAAGAAGACACCCCAAAGTATTCGCGGAGGGGCATGGTGAGTTCATGTATCATTTCATTTTTTTTCACAAGTTAGCGGAATATGACACTTTCTGAGGAAAAAAAAAATAATAATAAAGTTTCCATTTCTGCTAACTTCTGGCAAAAAAAATAAAAAATCTCCCACGGACTCACTATGCCCCTCAGTGAATACCTTGGGGTGTCTACTTTCCGAAATGGGGTCATTTGTGGGGTGTGTTTACTGTTCTGGCATTTTGGGCGGGGCTAAATTGTGAGCAGCCATGTAAAATCTAAAGGTACTCGTTGGAATTTGGGCCCCTTTGCGCACCCAGGCTGCAAAAAGTGTCACTCATGTGATATCGCCGTACTCAGGAGAAGTAGGGCAATGTGTTTTGGGGTGTATTTTTACATATACCCATGCTGGGTGAGAGAAATATCTCTGTAAATTGTCAACTCGTATAAAAATTTAAAAAGTTGTCGCTTACAGAGATATTTCTCACACAAGTATGGTATATATAAATACACCCAAAACACATTGCCCTACTTCTCTGAGTATGGCGATAGCATATGTAGACACTTTTGCAGCCTGGTGCAAGAAGTTCTATCCAATGAGTACCTTAAGGATTTCACAGGGCATTTTTATGCATTTGGATTCCAGACTTCTTCTCATGATTTAGGGGTCTCTAAAATGCCAGGGCAGTATAAATACCTCACAAGTGACCCCATTTTAGAAAGAAGACACCCCAAGGTATTCCGTGAGGGGTATGGTGAGTTCATGTATCATTTCATTTTTGTCACAAGTTAGTGGAATATGACACTTTGTGAGAAAAAAAATAATAATAAAGTTTCCATTTCCGCTAACTTGTGCCAAAAAAATAAAAATTCTGTCACGGACTCGACTATGCCCCTCACGTGAATACCTTGGGGTGTCTACTTTCTAAAATGGGGTCATTTGTGGGGTGTGTTATACTGTTCTGGCATTTTAGGGGCCTAGGTGAGACTAAATGTGAGCAGCCATGTAAAATCCTAAAGGTACTCGTTGGAATTTAGGGCCCCTTGCGCACTCCAGGCTGCAAAAAGTGTCACTCATGTGATATCGCCGTACTCAGGAGAAGTAGGGCAATGTGTTTTGGGGTGTATTTTTACATATACCCATAGCTTGTGTGAGAAATATCTCTGTAAATTGTCAACTTGTATAAAAATTTTACACAAAGTTGTCGTTTACAGAGATATTTCTCACACAAAGTATGGGTATATATAAAAATACACCCCAAAACACATTGCCCTACTTCTCTTGAGTATGGCGATAGCACATGTGTGACACTTTTTTGCAGCCTTGGTGCGCAAAGGGGCCCTAATTCCAATGAGTACCTTAAGGATTTCACAGGGCATTTTTATGCATTTGGATTCCAGACTTCTTCTCATGATTTAGGGGCCCCTAAAATGCCAGGGCAGTATAAATACCCCACATGTGACCCCATTTTAGAAAGAAGACACCCCAAGGTATTCCGTGAGGGGTATGGTGAGTTCATGTAAAATTTTATTTTTTGTCACAAGTTAGTGGAATATGAAACTTTGTAAAAAAAAAAAAATAAATAAAATATCAATTTCCGCTAACTTGTGCCAAAAAAAAAATAAAAAATTCTGTCAACTCGACATGCCCCTCACGGAATACCTTGGGGTGTCTTCTTTCTAAAATGGGATCACTTGTGGGGTATTTATACTGCCCTGGCATTTTAGGGGCCCTAAAGCGTGAGAATCCAAATGCGTAAAAATGCCCTGTGAAATCCTAAAGGTACTCATTGGTTTTAGGGCCCCTTTGCGCATCTTGGCTGCAAAAAAGTGTCACTTACGTGGTATCGCCGTACTCAGGAGAAGTAGGGCAATGTGTTTTGGGGTGTATTTTTATATATACCCATAATTTGTGTGAGAAATATCTCTGTAAATGACAACTTTTTAAATTTTTTTACACAAAGTTGTCAATTTACAGAGATATTTTCATATGTGATTAGCTTGACCCCACATGTGCTTCATAGATTTTTTAAGACCTGCATTACCTCAGTTTACAAGCATATACTAATCATACCTGGATATCTACAGCTATAGCTGGACATTAAGAGGCATCTGACAGCAGATCTGTACCTATTAAACTGACTGACCTGTTACATATGCGCTTGGCAGCTGAAGACATATGTGCCCGCATTGCTGAGAAAAATTATATTTTCAATATGCAAATGAATGTGTAGAAGTAAGGCCTCTTTCACACTTGCGTTGTTAGGATCCGGCCTGCACTTCCGTCGCAGGAAATGCCCGCCGGATCCGTAACAACGCAAGTGAACTAAAAGCATTTGAAGACTGATCAGTCTTCAAAATGCTTTCAGTGTTACTATGGCAGCCAGGACGCTATTAAAGTCCTGGTTGCCATAGTAAGTAGTGGGGAGTGGGGGAGCGGTATACTTACCACCTGTGCGGCTCCCGGGGCGCTCCAGAATGACGTCAGAGCTCCCTATGCGCATGGATCACGTGATCCATGCGATCACGTGATCCATGCGCGTGGGGCGCCCTGACGTCGCTCTAGAGCGCCCCGGGAGCCGCACGGGCGGTAAGTATTTACAAAATGATGCCAACATAAAGTAGATGTATGAAAATGTAAAAGGTAGGACTATCTGCCATAAAAGCCGAGAAGTTCATATTTAAAAAATATTTTTCAAATTTTCTCTAATTTTTTGATTTTTTTAAACATAAAACATTCTCAGAATGGCTTGGGCAAGAAAAATCGTTCTGACATTATTACCACATAAAGTGGCACATGTCAGATTTGCAAAAATTGGCCTGGGATTCAAGGTGAAAAGTGGCTCGGTACTGAAGGGGTTAATGTCATTGCTGTAGGACTCATACATAACACTCTAGACCAGTATTTTCTGCCTACTGTTCCTCCTGTGGCCAGCATTGGAATGTCACATGATTTACTGAGGTGTGGTGGACATGCACAACCAAACCAGGTGTATCTAGGTGGGGTGGAAAGTGGACTATTGATATCAGTATGTTGATATAACTTTATATTAACTGTTTATTTCCATGAAAAAAAGGGATAAGCAGTCGTAAGCTATTGTCCATTTGGTAACACTGGAAATTAGGCCTGTACAATATATCGCCAAAGCAATCGGTATTGCGATAAATCGCCATATCGCAATCGCCAATTGGCCGACCCAAAAATGCTGCAATTTTATTACTGTATTTTTTGCTTTATAAGACGCACCCCCCCCCCAAGTGGGGGGGAAATAGCAGTGCGTCTTATAAAGCGATGGTTGACTTTTTACATGGCTGACACTGATGTATCGCCGGCCGCTATGCTGCAGGGTTCAGAAGAGAAAGAGCACCATGTACATTTGAGGCCTGGTTTGGTACTTCCCACAGTACTGGCCGACAACAGCAGAGGTTCTGAGATGAAATATAAAAAAAGAAACTCCCAAGAAGTGACCCAATTTTAGAAACCACACCCCTCACAGAATTTACTAAGGGGTGTAGTGAGCATTTTGACCCCACTGATGTTTTGCTAAAATTAATGCATATCAGATGTGCAAAGTAATACTGCAATTTTTACAGAAATATGCAATTTAAACATTTTTGTCCAGTGTGAAAGGTAAGCCCTGGCTTTAGAAATACCCCGACGTGGCCCTAATCTTCTGCCTGGACATACTACAGGGCTCAGGTGTAAAAGAGCACCATGTACATGTGAGGCCCAATGTGGTGATTTACGCCAGTATTCCTTAGCTCTTCCTCAGGGCCCACCTGCCAGTCATGTTTTCAGGATTTCGTTAGTATTGAGCAGGTGATAAAATTAGTGTCAGTGCATCAGGATTCAATCCGTGATATTCTCCAATCATGACCAGCAGTTGGGCCCTGAGGACTGGTTTATGCTGATTTACACAACTTGTGCTGGCAACTGTGGAGACCTAGGTGAAATAACATGGCAGGGGTACCATTTGGAGAAAGGGTACCATTTGGCTTTTGGAGTGTGGATATTGCTGAAATGGTTTTTGGGCACATGTCACATTTGAAGAGACCCTGAGGTACCTGTGCAGTGAAAGCCCCAATAAGTGACCTCATTTTGAAAACTACACCATCAATTATTTATCAAGAGATGGAGATTGCAAGGGACTGTGTTAGATAATAACAGCATCGCTTTTATTTCACACAGTCCCCTGCTCATTAATTTCTGCAAAACACCTGTGGTATCAAAATGCTCACTCCACCCCTTGATAAGTAACTTGAGCGGTGTAGCTTCCAAAATGGGGTAACTTATAGGAGGTTTCCACTGTACAGGTACCTCAGGGTCTCTGCATATGTGATGTAGGACACAAACCATTCTAGTAAAATTCACACTATGAATGGCACTCTTTCCCTTCTGAGCCCTACCATGTGCCCATACAGCAGCATACGTCCACATGTATGGCATTGCATAGCCAGTAGAACCCACTTATGAGTTCAAGTAATGTGGTGTGAGTCTCACATGGCACCAGTTGGACACAACATATTGGTCACTGAAATACAATATTCTTGGAGAACTTGCAATTTTCACTCTGCCTCATCTGCTGCATGTTCAATTCTGCAAAATACCTGTGGCGTCAAAATGCTCGCTCCACCCCTTAATAAATACCTTAAGGTATGTAGTTTCCAAAATGTGGTACCTCTCAAGGGTTCCATTTATCACTTAATCACAGGGCCTCCAGCGTTGTGCTATGTACACCTTCGGAGGCAATGTTTTATGATTGCATTTTACTCATTTTGGGTAAAAAATTTTTTTCATTTGGTCAATATTAAAAATATTGCCATTCTGTCACAAAGGGTTAGATGTTTTTCTAGCTGTGAGAATTGTACTTTTCACTTTCAATCTGTGCTGGTCATCTTATAACCTTTATTTCTAATTTACTAAGAAGTCATACACACTTATTTAGGCCACATTCTATTCAGTAAGATAAGCACTGAGCTATAACGAGTGTTTATAATGTCCGAGATAAGGAGCCCTTCAGGTCATGATGCTGACAGTTCAATACAGTACAATGCAACATGTATTGAAACAGGGATCAAAACCTGAAAAGGTGAAGTCGGACAAATATAAAAAGTTAAAAAAAAAGTGAAAAGTGTTTTTGAAAGTTTAAAAAAAAAAAGACCCTTTACCATAAAATCGTGTGTGTATATAACACATTAGGTATCGCTGAGTCTGTAACAACCGGCTCTAAAAAAATATCACATGATCTACCCACTCAGGTGATGTCACGGTCACTCCCAGGCTAGGTGTTAGAAGGTCTGAAAGACTGACTGGATGTCATCTGACAGCCTTTTAGTTTCACTTTGTTGTTGATGGTAATGACCACACCTCTAGTCAGGTGCAGCATAGTGGTCAATACTATTTAGTCTGGCTACTCCCATCACTCCTTGCGGTGTATAGCTTCATTACAAGTGGAAGAGCTGGTGTGTGCTGTCTCCTGTGGTGTTCCTGCTTGTTCTTCTAGGGTTAGGATTCCTTAGGTGGTGACCTTTTCCTCTCCCTAGCTTCCAGGCCAGATACCTTTCTCCCCCCCCCCCACCCCTCTTGTTTTTGGTGTGGTGTTCCCTCCTACACCTCGCCGTGACAGGTGAATGCCGTAAAAAATATAAACTGTGCCAAAAATGCAATTTTTGGCACCTTACATTAGAGACAGTGCAATACCAAACAATCAAAAAGACATATGTACCCCAAAATAGTACCAGTCATCTCATCCCACAAAAAATGAGCCCCTACATGAAATAGTCGCCCTAAAAAATATGGATTTCAGAAAATGGAGATGCTAAAACCATATTTTTTTCCCCTAAATATACTTTTATTGTGTAAACTGAAATAAAAAAGTAGACATTAGGTATTGCCGCATCTTTAACAACCTGCTCTATAAAAACATTGCAGGATCTGCCCCTTAATGCACCTTGCCGTGTGCTCATACAGCAGTTTACCACCAAATATGGGGCGATTCTGTAAACTGCAGAGTCAGGGTAATAAATATCGAGTTTTGTTTAGCTGTTAAACCTTGATATGTTCCAGGAAAAAAAAAGTAATGAAAATGGGCAAAAAAGTGAAATCTTGAAATTTCACCTCCATTTTCCTCTAACCTCTTAAGGACGCAGGGCGTACATGTACGCCCTAGCGTCCTGGTACTTAAGGACTCAGGGCGTACATGTACGCCCTGAGAAGTTCCGATCACCGCAGCGCTGCGGATGGTGATCGGAACAGGATGCCTGCTGAAATCATTCAGCAGGCATCCTGTGACCGCGGGGATCAGAGACTAAAATATGCCCCTAAGTGTAAATTTTACCCCCCCTCTGCACCCCGCCATCTTAGTGTCCCCCCGGGTGGTGCAGGGGGGGGGGATTGCGGGTGCCCCCGCCCGCCTCCTTTCAATCCATTTCCCTGGTGTCTAGTGGGTATAGCCTGCTATAAACTGCTGACATCTGTGCTGCAGATGTCAGCAGTTTAACCTCTCTATACCGCGGTCCGTACGGACCACGGTATAGAAGGTGTTAACATGGAGGGAGCTCCTCCCTCTCCCATCGGGGGCTGCGGTACCTTGCAGCCCCCGACGGGATAGGATAGTAGAGGGAGGGAGCTCACCTCTCTTCCCATCACCCGCTGCTCTGTAATGGCAGCGGGTGATGGTTACCATGGCAGCAGGACGCTTTCAGAAGCGTCCTGCTTGCCATGGTATAGTAACTCTGGTCAGACTTCTGCTAAAGGCAGAAGTCTGACCAGACTGTGAAAAGTAAAAAAATACAGTGCAGTACACTATATAGTGTACTGTTCTGTATTATATAGACACCAGATCCACTGGATCTACAAGAACCAAGTGGGTCTGGGTCAAAAAAATGTCAAAAAAGTGAAAAAAAAAGTAAAAATAAGAAAAATACATATCACTGAATAAAAATTTAAAAAAAACAAATAAACTACACATATTAGGTATCGCCGCGTCCGGAAAAATCTCCTCTATAAAAATATCACGTGACCTAACCCCTCACGCACATACCGTAAAAAAAAACACAAAAAAATGGTGTAAAAAAGCTAATTTTTGTCACCTTGCATCACAAAAAGTGTAATACCAAGTGATCAAAAAGGCGTATGCCTCCCAAAATAGTACCAATAAAACCGCCATCTCATCCCGCAAAAAATGAGTCCTTATATAGGACAATCGCCAAAAAAAATAAAAAAAATTATAATATTGTGTAAAACTTAAATAAATAAATAAAAACTATACATATTTGGTATTGGCGCGTCCGTCGCAACCTGCTCTATAAAAATAACACATGACCAAAACCCTCAGGTGAACACAACAAAAAAAAATACGGTGTCAAGAGCCATTTTTGTCACCTTACATCACAAAAAGTGTAATGGCAGGCGATCAAAATGTCATATGCACCCCAAGATAGTTCCAATCAAACTGCCATCTCATCCCGCAAAAAATGAGCCCCTACATAAGACAGTCGCCCAAAAAATAAAAAAAATATATGGCTTTCAGAATGTGAAGACACTAAAAAAATCATTTTTTTCAAAAATGCTGTATTATGTAAAACTGAAACAAAACCCCCCAAAAAGTAGCCATATTTTGTATTGCCGCGTCCGTAGCAACCTGCTCTATAGAAATAGCACACAATCTAACCTGTCAGTTCAACGATGTAAATAACAAGAAATAAAAACGGTCCGAAAATAGCTATTTTTTTGCAAATTTTCCATTTTAATAAATTTTTTCAGTAAAAAAACAAGGGTTAACAGCCAAACAAAACTCAATATATATTGCCCCGATTCTCAAGTTTGCAGAAACCCCCCATATGTGGTCGTAAACTGCTGTATGGCCAAACGGCAGGGCGTAGAAGGAAGGGAACGCCATATGGTTTTTGGAAGGCAGATTTTGCTGGACTGGTTATTTGACACCATGTCCCATTTGAAGCCTCCCTGATGCACCCCTACAGTAGAAACTCCAAAAAAGTGACCCTATTTTGGAAAGTACGGGATAAGGTGGCAGTTTTGTTTGTATTATTTTAGGTTAAATATGATTTTTGGTTGCTCTATATTACACTTTTTTTGAGGCAAGGTAACAAAAAATAGAAATTCCGAAATGTAATCTCCATTTGCCAATAACTCTTGTGGAACACCTAAAGGGTTAACAAAGTTTGTAAAATCAGTTTTGAATACCTTGAGGGGTGTAGTTCCTTAGATGGAGTCACTTTTTTGGAGATTCTACTCTAGGGGTGCATCTGGGGGCTTCAAATGGGACATGGTGTCAAAAATCCAGTCCAGCAAAATCCGCCTTCCAAAAACCATATGGCGTTCCCTTACTTCTGTGCCCTGCCGTTTGGCCATACAGCAGTTTACGCCCACATATGGGGTGTTTCTGAAAACTACAGAATCGGGGCAATAAAAATTGAGTTTTGTTTGGCTGTTAACCCTTGCTTTGTTACTGGAAAAATTGATTCAAACGGAAAATTTTCCAAAAATCAAAATTCTGAAATTTTATCTCCATTTGCCATTAACTCTTGTGGAAAACCTAAAGGGTTAATGACGTTTGTAAAATCAGTTTTGAATACCTTGAGGGGTGTAGTTTCTAGAATGGGGTTATTTTTGGATGGTTTCTATTATGTAAGCCTCACAAAGTGACTTCAGACCTGAACTGGTCCCTAAAAAGTGGGTTTTTGAAAATTTCTGAAAAATTTCAAGATTTGCTTCTAAACTTCTAAGCCTTGTAACGTCCCCAAAAAATAAAATGGCATTCCCAAAATGATCGATACATGAAGTAGACATATGGGGAATGTAAATCAATAACTTTTTTGGGCGGTATTACTATGTATTATAGAAGTAGAGAAATTGAAACTTGGAAAATTGCTGATTTTTCAAAATTTTTGGTAAATTTGATATTTTTTTATAAATAAAAATAAAATTTTTCGACTTAATTTTACCAGTGTCATGAAGTACAATATGTGATGAAAAAACAATCTCAGAATGGCCTGGATAAGAAAAAGCGTTTTAAAGTTATCACCACATAAAGTGACAGTGGTCAGATTTGCAAAAAATGGCCAAGTCCTTTATGTGAAATAGGGCTGAGTCCTTAAGGGGTTAATTCTTATGAAACACCTAAAGGCTTAACAAAGTTTGTAAAATCAGTTTAGAATAATTGAGGGGAGTAGGTTCTAAAATGGGGTAATTTACATAAATTATGTAAGCTCCACAAAGTGACTTCATAACTGAATTAGTACTTAAGTGGGTTTGGTTCTTTAAAAATTTCAAAATAGCTTCTAAAATTCTAAGCCGTCCTAAAAATAAAATGACATTTACAAAATTATGCCAACATATGTAGACATATGGGGAATGTTACGTGATAATTATTTATTGTCCGTCTTAAAAGCAAAGAAACTCAAATTTAGAAAATGGTGAATTTTTCAAAATTTCTTAAATTTGGTAATTTTTTTAAATAAATAAAGGTAAAACATAGACTCAAATTTACCAGTAACATGAAGTACAATATGTCACGAGAAAACAGCCTCAGAATCTCTTGGATAAGTAAAAGCATTCCAGCGTTATTACCGCATAAAGTGAAACTAGCTTTGTCTTGAACGGGTTAAAGGGAATCTGTCACCCTTATTTTGGATCATTATCTACAGTACTACATGAGTGGTACTGAAGATATGGAGTTCAGATCACTATTTTTTATTTTCCTACTGCCCCCCTTTCCCCCCACTCTCTGCTGTGCATACTGATCTGGACTCCTTATCTGCAGTACTACTCATGTATTACTGCAGATAATGCCCAAATTGGGGTTACAGATTCCCTTTAAGAATTACATATGTAAATTTTTCCGAATTAAAATCTACTCTGATGTAATGAAAAATAATGACCCTATACTCGCCTGTTAATTCTCACAATTTGCTTGGCTTCTCCTGCTCTATAAGATGGTGCTTTAAGATTGCATTGCATTTATTGGTGAAGGGTCCCATTTAATTCACTTTGAAGGGTTAAAGGGGTTATCCAACCCTATAAAAAGCCCCCTCCCCTCATATCCTGGGCCCCCCACACTGAATATACTTACCTGGGTACCCGCACACAATGTTTTCATCTGTGCACAGGGAAAAGCAGCAGCGCCACAGGGACCCAGGTAAGTATATTCAGTGTGGGGGGCCCAGCATATGGGGGGCTTTTATACGATTGGATAACCCCTTTAAGCTGCCAGGTTCAGATCTGCAATCCAGGTTGTACAGCTTTACAACAACAGTGGATGCTAATGGTGCAAGATCAGATTTTTCAGCCCACTATTTCCACACTCTATCTGTATGGCATTGTGCAGGTACTAACTCTAGCCTGTGCTGTATATCTAATAAATGCTTTACATTACAAAAAAGTGTATATAATTTCTATAGCCACAGCCATAACAATGTGTACCATGAGCTAGATCCACCCGACAGCCATTAAAAAATAGCAAAATGGGTCGTTAGTCTTTATTTTTTAACTGATTCATTTCTGAGAAAGGACTGTTAAAAACAGTCCCCTTCAATTATATAGGGCTGTCGGACAGTGAAAATGGACAAAATATGTCCTATTTTTTGACAGCTTATATTCACTTGGTATAAGCTGTGTGAGTAACCCCATAAACGACCATTGTTCTCAATTCTTCATGTGAATGTAGCCTAAAATTATTACCTTGTTTATCCTGCACAGTGAACACTGTTAAAAAAAATATCCAAAAGACAGACTTTTTTATACTTGAATACTAAGGTTTCTAATTTTATTTCTTATCCTTTCACAACAGGAGGAGGTTGATAATTCCTCTAGTTCTCAGATGTCTCCACTTTCTTTATACTCTGAAGCAACAAGAAATCCTATATCCCCAGATCAAGCGGAAGAAAAGCCAACAATCACAATACCACTTAGCATGGGTATGTATTATCACATGACTAGTAAATTTACTCTAGTAAATGTTTCATTTTCTGCTTTTGAAAATGCCTGTACACAAATAACCACCTCCATCAGCAATACCTTTAGTTTACTAGCCCTCTGCATGTACAGTGGGTGCTGGCGGTCTATACAGCTGACACCCGCTTGCAGTGGTCATTTAACCCAATAAAAGAAAAAAAAGTTTGGTAAAAATACAGGGTATAAAGGGCACATATATTAAAAGCTATTTTTTGAATGTTTCTGAAATATCACATCAGATTATTTATCCCACATGATTAACACCTAAAAATGAAAACTGCACAATGCCAGAATGAACACTATTTTTGTCAACTTGCTTCTGCAAAGCAATGGGAAAAAATGGCTGCTGTGCATAGGAGATCTGTCACACCATCCAGTCCCAGATATTCTCAATGGGGTAGAGATCTAGTGATTGAGCTGGTCAGAGTAGCTGACCCTCAAGAGCATTTTGTGTAGCACAAGCAGTGTGAGCAGGCATAATCACGTTGGAACACCATGTCTCTAAGCAGAGAGAAAAAAGGCAGCAGGAGTCTTTGTGAGTAGCTGGCAAAATGATGGGGAATGGCGATTGAGCCAGCTTGTGTCATTGAATGCCTCAGATGCCGCGTTCATAGCATCTGAGATAACCATTGAAGGCTATCAGGGGTTAATCTGTTAAAAAAAAAAAAAAGTTAAAAACTCCCCTTATCCATTTGATCACGAAGAGCCCACTGCAGCTATCTTGCTTGAAGATGTAGCATGAAATCTCGCGTGGTGACATCATAAGTCACCGTGCACGAGATTTCGAGCTGGATCTTCAATCAAGATGGCTGCAGAGGACTCTGTGTGCAAATGGATAAGGTGAGTATGAATTTTTTTTTTTGTTTTACCGAAATTTTAGGGAAACGAATCAAATCTTCCCTGAAATTTGGATTGAAGTCCACTGTCACGATGGGACTTCGATTACCTGGAATCAGGAAAAAAGGGGGCAGGTCACCTACAGCATACCTAACCTGGCCCTGATCTCCTAGCCATATGAGCCAACCCAGATGGTAGGAGGTCCCATACTCAGGAACCTCAGCCCTGGGTTCCTTGAATATCCCTAGAGATGGTGACAGGGCTGAGATAACCTGTTCATCCGACATCACGTATGATTAGGAGTCTCCCAGTGGCCCAGTAACAGACAGTGAACAGGGAACTGACTCAACAGGTAAGTGTCTTGTGGCAGAATGTTCACAGACCACAGTACAACATGGACACTTAACTGTTGCAGCAGAAGTGAAGACACTCAAGCCGAACCAGGAACTGGAACCTATGTATAAGTACGAGTACCTGCACACAACACAGGATACCGTACACACCACAACACAGTAATTGGCTTCCCTGCTATTGCCTAAACCCCCAAGTGCAACGGATGCCAGGCGGTGACAGACAAAGCTGTTTACTAGCTAGAGGTTTCCCCTCCGGGAAACCATGGGGCCCCCTTCCTGAGGAAAAGACAAACAGGGTAAATATCTAGCAGATATGCTAGACACAACATCAACAGACCAGACATGTAACAACACACTAGACAACAGCCAAACCCACACCACATATAGACACATTGGGATGGGAAGAGACATGGAGATAACATAGGGATGACATTGCTAAAAGACCTTGATGTCCAATAAGCTGGCCCTCAATAACTGGGCAGATGGCATTGCCCAAGAATGGTGCATAGCTTTCAGCCCACACCAAGGCTAGAGCACAACTAACTTCCAGGCAACAAGCCAAGGCTATATAGCTCCAAGAGACAATACCCTAATCCACACCTAGTTAGGAAATTAACCCCACGCTCACCAAACAGCAGGAAGACACACCTTAACCGCTTACCGACCGCCTAACGCAGGATTGCGTCCTGCAGGCGGTCGGTCTATTCCTCTCTGACGCGCGGGCGCGTCATCTCGCGAGAGGCGAGATTTCCTGTGAACGCGCGCACGCGTGTGCGCGCGTTCACAGGATCACGTCGGGGACAAGGTAAACTACAGCCTGCCAGCGCTGATCGTGCGCTGGCAGGCTGTAGAAGTTAAAAAAAATGGCATATCAGACGCTGTTTTGTTAACAGCGTCTGATATGCTTGCTGATCGTTCCATTGGTGGTCCCTTTTGCTTGGGACCACCAAAGGAAACTTTATAAGTGCACCAATCACCACACAGACCCCCCACCCATCCCCCCAGTCACTGATTAACCCCAGATCACCCCATGTCACCCCCTGACACTAATTACCCCCTGTAAGGCTCATTCAGACGTCCGTATGTGTTTTGCGGATCCGCGAATCCGCAAAACACGGACACCAGCAATGTGCTTTCCGCATTTTGCGGATCCGCACATTGCCAGAACTATATAGAAAATGCCTTTTCTTGTCCGCAATTGCGGACAAGAATAGGACATGCTCTATCTTTTTGCGGAGCTGCGGCCGGATGTTTGGTGGCGAAACCCGGAAGTTTGTGGCCGCAGCTCCGCAAATGCTGATGCGGCGAGCATAGTGTGCTCTCCGCATCACCGCCAGCCCCATTCACACTGAATGGGTCCGCATCTATTCCGCAGAATTGCGGAATAGATGCGGACATTTTTGCGGACGTGTGAATGGGGCCTTACTACTTTTTTCTTTGCACATTTTTTGGCAGAGATTTATTCATCCACATTGATCGATGTGAATGAGGAAATCTGTGCTTTTTTTTTGCACATTTTTGGGCAGAGATTTTTCATCCACATTGATCGATGCGAATGAGGAAATCTGTGCCGTTCATTTTTCTTTTTTTCAGCCCAGAGGCTGAACGGGAAAAAAAATCTCATTACCCGTATGCTCAATATAAGGAGAATCGCAGAAACTCCTAATGCTGGCCATACGTGTAATGATTGCGGAGACCCTAAAATGCCAGAGCAGTACAAAAACCTCACATGTGACCCCATTTTAGAAAGAAGACACCCCAAGGTATTCCGTGAGGTGTATGGTGAGTTCATGTAAAATATTATTTTTTGTCACAAGTTAGTGGAATATGAGACTGTAAAAAAAAAAAAAACAATTTCCGCTAACTTGTGGCAATTTTTTTTTTTTCTGTGAACTCGCCATACCCCTCACAGAATACCTTGGGGTGTCTTCTTTCCACAATGGGGTCACTTGTGGGGTTTTTATACTGTCCTGGCATTTTAGGGGTCCTAAAGCGTGAGAATCCAAATGCGTAAAAATGGCCTGTGAAATCCTAAAGGTACTCATTGGTTTTAGGGCCCCTTTGCGCATCTTGGCTGCAAAAAAGTGTCACTCATGTGGTATCACCGAACTCAGGAGAAGTAGGGCAATGTGTTTTGGGGTGTATTTTTACATATACCCATACTGTGTGTGAGAAATATCACTGTAAGCGACAACTTTTTAAATTTTTTTATTCAAAGTTGTCAATTTACAGAGATATTTCTCACACAAAGTATGGGTATATGTAAAATACACCCAAACACATTGCCCTACTTCTCCTGAGTACGGCGATACCACATGAGTGACACTTTTGCAGCCTGGATGCGCAAAGGGGCCCAAATTCAACGAGTACCTTTAGGTTCTATATGGCTGCTCACAATTTAGCCCCGCCCAAAATGCCAGAACAGTACAAACACCTCACAAATGACCCCATTTTGAAAGAAGACACCCCAAGGTATTCGCTGAGGTGCATAGTGAGTCCATGAAAAATATTAACTTTTTGTCAAAAGTTAGCAGAAAGGAGACTTTATGAGAAAAAACAATACAACTAATGGCAATTTCTGCTTCTATGAACTCGCCATGCCCCTCACAGAATACCTTGGGGTGTCTTCTTTCCAAAATGGGGTCACATGTGGGGTATTTATACTGCCCTGGCAATTTAGGGGCCCTAAAGCGTGAAAAGCAAATTGCGTAAAAATGGCCTCTGAACCTAAAGGTACTCATTGGTTTTAGGGCCCCTTTGCGCATCTTGGCTGCAAAAAGTGTCACTCATGTGGTATCACCGTACTCAGGAGAAGTAGGGCAATGTGTTTTGGGGTGTATTTTTACATATACCCATGTTGGTGTGAAGAAATATCTCTGTAAATTGACAACTTTGAATAAAATTATGTATTCAAAGTTGTCAATTTACAGCGATATTTCTCACACAAGCATGGGTATATGTAAAATACACCCAAAACACATTGCCCTACTTCTCCTGAGTACGGCGATACCAGATAAGTGACACTTTTTGCAGCCAGGTGCGCAAAGGGGCCCTAAATCCAATGAGTACCTTTAGGAGCCATTTTACGCATTTGGATTCTCACGCTTTAGGGCCGCCTAAAATGCCAGGTCAGTATAAATACTCCACATGTGACCCCATTTTGGAAAGAAGACACCCCAAGGTATTCGCTGAGGGGCATAGTGAGTCCATGAAAATTTTAATTTTTGGCACAAGTTAGCAGAAATTGATATATATATTTTTTCATTTTGTTTTTACAAAGTCTCATATTCCACTAACTGTGACAAAAATAAAATTCTACATGAACTCACCATACCCCTCACAGAATACCTTGGGGTATCTTCTTTCCAAAATGGGGTCACATGTGGGGTATTTATACTGTCCTGGCAATTTAGGGGCCCTAAAGCGTGAGAAGAAGTCTGGAATCCAAATGCGTAAAAATGCCCTGTGAAATCCTAAAGGTACTCATTGGTTTTAGGGCCCCTTTGCGCATCTATGCTGCAAAAAGTGGCACACATGTGGTATCGCCGTACTCAGGAGAAGTAGGGCAATGTGTTTTGGGGTGTATTTTTACATATACCCATGCTTGGTGTGAAGAAATATCTCTGTAAATTGACAACTTTGAATAAAATTATGTACAAAGTTGACAATTTACAGAGATATTTCTCTACGCAACATGGGTATATGTAAAAATACACCCCAAAACACATTGCCCTACTTCTCCTGAGTACGGCGATACCAGATAAGTGACACTTTTTGCAGTCAAGATGCGCAAGAGGCCCTAAATCCAATGAGTACCTTTAGGTTTCTAGCCATTTTACGCATTTGGATTCTCACGCTTTAGGGGCCCCTAAAATGCCAGGTCAGTATAAATACTCCACATGTGACCCCATTTTGGAAAGAAGACACCCAAGGTATTCACGTGAGGGGCATGGCGAGTCCTCTGAGATTTCTATTTTTGGCACAAGTTAGCAGAAATTGATATATATATTTTTTTCATTTTGTTTTTACAAAGTCTCATATTCCACTAACTTGTGACAAAAATAAAATTTTACATGAACTCACCATACCCCTCACGGAATACCTTGGGGTATCTTCTTTCCAAAATGGGGTCACATGTGGGGTATTTATACTGTCCTGGCATTTTGGGGCCCCTAAAGCGTGAGAAGAAGTCTGGAATCCAAATGCGTAAAAATGCCCTGTGAAATCCTAAAGGTACTCATTGGTTTAGGGCCCTTTGCGCACCCATGCTGCAAAAAGTGGCACACATGTGGTATCGCCGTACTCAGGAGAAGTAGGGCAATGTGTTTTGGGGTGTATTTTTATATATACCCATACTTTGTGTGAAAAATATCTCTGTAAACGACAACTTTTAAAAATTTTATACAAAGTTGACAATTTACAGAGATATTTCTCTCACCCAACATGGGTATATGTAAAAATACACCCCAAAACACATTGCCCTACTTCTACTTCTGAGTACGGCGATACCACATAAGTGACACTTTTGCAGCCTGATGCGCAAAGGGCCCAAATTCAACGAGTACCTTTAGGTTTTACATGGCGGCTCACAATTAACCCCGCCCAAAATGCCAGAACAGTAAACACACCCACAAATGACCCCATTTCGGAAAGTAGACACTCGAGGTATTCACTGAGGGCATAGTGAGTCCTTCTGAGATTTCTTTTTTTTTTGCCAGAAGTTAGCAGAAATTGAAACTTTTTTTTTTCTCAGAAAGTGTCATTTTCCGCTAACTTGTGAAAAAAAATGAAATGATACATGAACTCACCATGCCCCTCCGCAAATACTTTGGGGTGTCTTCTTTCTAAAATGGTGTCATTTGGGGGGTATTTATACTATCCTGACATTCTAGCACCTGAACAAACATGACAGGCGCTCAGAAAGTCAGAGCTGCTTCAAAATGCCGAAATTCACTTTTTTGCACCATAGTTTGTAAACGCTATAACTTTTACCCAAACCAATAAATATATACCTATTGGACTTTTTTTTATCAAAGACATGTAGAACAATAAATTTAGAGAAAAATTTATATAGAAATGTAGTTTTTAAAAAAAAAATTGCAACAGAAAGTGAAAAATGTCATTTTTTTGCAAAAATTTCGGTCATTTTTGATTAAAATAGCAAAAAAAGTAAAAATGTCAGCAGCAATGAAATACAACCAAATGAAAGCTATATTAGTGAGAAGAAAAGGAGGTAAAATTCATTTGGGTGGTAAGTGTTATGACGGAGCAATAAACGGTGAAAGTAGTGTAGTGCGGAATTGTAAAAAGTGGCCTGGTCATTAAGGGTGTTTAAGCTAGGGGGGCTGAAGTGGTTAAAGGGGAAGTGCATGTGCAAACGGCAAACTACACGTTGCCACCGGCAACCAGTCTGCACGGCAAACGTGTCATGGTCAAACGACAATACGACCGTGACATCCACGTTGTGAACTTCGATTCACTTAACAATAACTGTGACACTTGTTGTTGGTCATGTGTGTCTCTGCACTATGCATGATGGCAGTAGGCACTCTCCAGCCTTCCTGCAAACTATAATGCGGTGACCATTAGTACCAAGGCTCTTTCACAGCACCAATGGCGGCGCTTATAGTGATAATGAGAGGTCAATGGCAAATGAGTAAGTGGAGTGGGTGAATACAGCCCTGCTTCAAGTAGACTTTTTTTTTTTTTTTTTATGGTCTACGTGGTCACTGTTGTCCTTTTGAGAGTCACCAGTCTTGGAGTACATCTGTAGTCATGACTGTACAGTAGCCTCTTTACATGTAAGTGCCTTCCTCTGACCACTTTTGACACCACTGATCCACTACAGAGACCTCTCATCTAAATCTTTCTGAGATTTAATAGATGGACCTTCCAGCTTCTAGAAGTCCCACTATTGACCGTTTTCAAAATCCGTTAAGGGGTTGTCCTGCCATATATATTCAAGTTAATGGAGCGAGTACTTGTAATTACACTATGCCACAAAGGGGCTGACGCGTAGTATAATGATCAGGAAGCAGCACTGGGATGGAGCGCCCCCTCCTCTTCAAACAGCTGATCAATGTGGGTGCTAGCTGTCAGACCCCTTTAGTGGTGCATGCCTTAGGCTACTTTCACACTAGCGATAATATTTTCCGGTATTGAGATCCGTCATAGGGTCTCAATACCGGAAAAAAAAAAAAACGCTTCCGTTTTGTCCCCATTCATTGCCAATGGGGACAAAACGTAACAGAACGGAATGCTCCTAAATGCATTCCGTTCCGTTCTCATACCGGCGAGCAAACCGCAGCATGCTGCATTTTGTTTTTCATCCTGGGATACAGAGCAAAACAGATCCGTCATGACCCACAATGCAAGTCAATCCGTTTTCTCTGACACAATAGAAAGTGGATCCGTTCCCCATTGACTTTCAATGGAGTTCATGACGGATCCATCTTGGGTATGTTACAGATAATACAACCGGATCCGTTTATAACAGGTACAGGGGTTGTATTATCTTTAACAGAAGCGTTTTTTTTTACGCAAAAACGCTAGTGTGAAAGTAGCCTAAGTTTAGCATGTATAGTGAACACTTCAACAACACCCATTCAACAGTCCTGTAAATGAGAAAACGTTGAACAGTGCTGTCACACCAAAATAACAACAGTGATATCAGAAAAAGTTGTCTGGGGAGCATTTGTTTGTAAAGTAAGGCGCTTGGGACTTTGATCTCTGCATGTAGCACACTCCAGCATCGTGGTATTATTAAAAGGCTATCTTGATTCCTTCTAGCTGTTCTTTTTTTTATTTTCTGGTATTTTTTTATTTTCATTTGGTATTGTTGTAATGGTACTGACCTATACAATAAATTATCAGGTCATTTTTACCACACAGTGAAACAGCAGAATGCATAAATTATTCCCCTCCCTCCCCATTAGTGGGAAAAATAACAACCTCATATAAGTGAAAATCCTTTTCTTTCAAGCTCAAAGCTGACTTTACAGTGATGACTTTCAAACAATATCTGAGTTATACCTTATTCACCATGTACAAAATCTACAATTGGAAAATATAAACAGATTGGAAAAAAAGTTATCTGTTTTTAACAAGGAAGAAAAGTTCCAAGGCACATAATGTTTGTTATTTATTTATATATTTATTTTGTAGACCATTTTAGGAAGGGTTATGAAAAAGGGAATAAAAAAGAAGAGATGTACTGCTTTGGTCTTCTCTGCTTTCTACTTCCTGGTCATTGGCTCAACACACTCACTGTTGTGGCCAGTGATGGGCTGAGTGGGTAGTCCAAGCCCATTGCCTCTTTCATTTCAGCAACCATTTATTTATTTTTTTACTGATATGGCTGTATGTTTTTATTCAGGTGCAATTACTTTTTGGGGTGGGTTGAGGTGTTTACGTTGTACAGTATAAATTAAGTACACAATTATATATATATATATAGATATATATATATATATATATATATATATATATATATATAGATAGATAGAGATATATATATATATAGATAGATAGATAGATAGAGAGAGAGAGAGAGAGAGAGAGAGTAGATAGATAGATAGATAGATAGATAGATAGATAGATAGATATATATATATATATATATATATATATATATATATATATATATATTAGCCTTAGTGGTCAAGGCTCCGAAAGGAGCACTGGATGAAGGTGAGTAGCTAAACTAATTATTATTGTACCTGGAATTTGGCTAGTGGTGTACCTTTAGCCATGTACGCGGGTAAGCCAAGGAAAGGGGGCAAAACATGAATTTAGGCAAATTTTTATTAAATAAGTAATTACAAGACCAAGTTAGAAAAAGCTCTGGCGATCTCGACTTGCGGATGTGGAATGTTGCGGGAAAAACCAGATGATCGCCACCGCCCCATTTTACGGATTATGTGAGCTGGGACGCCGTGTTTGGATGCCGCGGATGCGGCCCCGATCCGGAAGGAGTCCCCATATATGGTAGTGAGGTTGAACCCTAAACCTGAAGCTAGGGTGCGGATACGTCTGATGAACTGCACTGAAGTAAGTGAGAGAACGGGAAATCGCAGCAGGGGACTGTCTGGTGTTCTATCACCCAGTATGAAAAGCAGTCTGTTTAACACTGCCACTGGGCACCAGGAGTTAAAGGTTTTCGAGATGGGTAGGAGGAAAATGAATTGATCAAGTTCACAGTGGAGCTGGCTTATTGCTAGACCTGGACGCTGGGCTGAGGTGCTGCAGAACTCCCCTGGTCTAAGGAACCCATAAAAACTGAGGTAGAGGGTGGCCTTAAGGATAGAACTTTTAAATGGCCCGAAAGGATTACCATCTAGGGAGGCAGAATTTTTTTTTAAAACTTCCGCTGTAACTGGCTGTCTGGAGGGAGTGGATAGTGAGGAGAGCTTCTGAATACCTCTTATGGCTGCCTTGATGGCTTGGGAATAAAAAATGGAGATGCTACTGGGATGTTTGATCATGTAGTGATGCTGGACGCCTGCTAGATAGTCTGGTGGTGTTATGGGACAGTCTGAGCTCTTTGTGGCAGTATGCCAAGAAAGCCAAGATGAACGAGACTTAGGATGGAGACGTGAGAATTGTTTAAAGGTGTTCCACCAAGTTTTGTAGTTTCTAGCTGAATTGGGCGAGAGTGACTTGCGGATGAGATCGTGGGCTGCGGAAATGTATCTATCTAATCCATGATCAGGGCTTCGAACCCTGGAGGGTTGATTCCGACTCTCCGAGCTCCTGGCATGACCTGCAAAAAAATAAATTGAAATTTAAACGTGAAAGGGCATCAGCTGCAATGTTCTTCTTACCCTGCACGTGCCTACAGATGATGTGAAAATTGAACTGCAAAGAAAACCAGGTGGGTCTGCAAACTAGACGCATGACCTTGGGGGAACAGGACCTACCTCTGGTGAGGATGTCAACTTCCAATTAATTATCGGTCATGAAACATACTGGCATATTTTTCCAAGACTGACCCCAGACCTGAGGAGCTGCTATGATGGAATATACTTCGAGAAGGGGAGAAGATTTGGTGACCTCCTGGTCTGAAGAGATTTGCGGGGGCCAAGGACTGGCGAACCAATGATCCCCACAAATGGCTCCAAACCCGAGGGATGCCGCGGCATCAGAAAAGACCATTGGGAAGGTGTAATTCCATTGAGGAACAAAAAGTGAGATGCCATTCCAACTGGACAGGAAGACTGACCACATGGCCAAGTCTGCCAAAGCTTCACGTTCTAAATTAATGAGGGAATGCTGGTCTAAGGCCGTTGGTAGGAGTCTAAGTAGTCCGGAGATGAACGATCTGCCCTGTGGCATGATCCTGGCGGCAAAGTTGAGAGACCCCAACAAGGATTGGAGCTCAAGCTTTGACACTGTTCGAGAACCCACAAACCTAGCCACTGATTCCTTGAGTTTGGTTAATTTGTCCTGGGGAAGCCTTGCCTCCATTTTGATGGTATCTAGGGTGATACCTAAGAAGGTGATTACCTTGGAAGGTCCCTCTACCTTTGAAGGGGCTACTGGGACGTTCAATCTGCTGAACAGGCTGAGTAGGCTATCCAACCTATCTGAAACATGATTTGCGTGCTCGATTAGCAGAAAATCGTCCAAATAGTGAATTACTCTCGGACAATGGGCATGGTTTACTAGGATCCAATGAAGTGCTTGGGCGAACTGATCAAAGAGCCAGGGGCTGCTATTTGATCCGAACGTCAAGCGGGTGGCGAAATAGTACAGCTCTTTCCATTTGATGCCATGAACCTTCCATAAGTGTGGTTGGATTGGTAGCAACTTGAAGGCATCCGAAATGTCTGCCTTTGACAACCAAGCCCCTGCTCCGACCTGTAAGACCAGTTGTATGGCTTCGTCTAATGAAGAGTACTGCATGGTGTATTCTTCTGACGGGACCAGAAAGTTTAAACTAGGGGTGCTGGATGCATGAGGAGCAGACAAGTTGTAAATTAATCTCTTTTTATTTGAAGATTTTTTGGATACTAGGTCTATGGGGCTAACACGGTGAATGTGAAAAGGAGATTCTAGAAAAGGACCAATCATGAAGCCTTTCTGCAACTCTGAACTCAATAGGTCGTCAACTGACACAGGGTCTGCCAAAGCCGATAGGAGGTTAGGGCATTCCCAAGTGACCTGTGGAAGGGTGACTAGCCCAGTGTGAAAGCCCTCGGTGAAACCATTTTTTAGGAACTAGACAAAATCAGGGTTGGGGTGGTATTGGAGAAGTAAGAGAAGGAGTAAGAGATCGATTTTAATGTCGGTTAGTCAGAGGCGCTTGGCAGTTCGCTGGGAACAGGAGGACTGGGTGTGGGCTCTAAAAAAAAATGGAGCAAATATGTAGTGCTTTGCATTTATCGTAATTACAAAAGGCTAGGTTATAATTATTGCAGGTTTGGTTTCTACCTAGGAAGGTGATGGGACGTCCGAGTTTGTCCGTGGATGGGTTGTATTTTTGCGCTCCGATGTTGGTTGTTGGCCTGGGAAAGGGGGTGGGGGGGTGGGCGGTGATGTTGGGGCACCATTCGGAGGAATGGAGGACTGACTGGCAGTTGGAACATGCTGGGGCTTTTAGCCCGGCAAAATGCCTGCAGAAAAGCTCCATGTCAAGGGAGGCCCAATTTGTAACGTGCTGGTACTGAAGAAAGGCCGCTGCTGCCTTTGCCGAAAATGACCGGTGGTAATCATAAAAAGTGAAGCTGCCGTATTTGTACCCTAGCTCTGTGATCCTATATATGTAAGTGTCTAATTCCACCCTTCTGTGGGGATGCGCGGAGCACACAATATCACGGTATAGACTGAAAGTTAAAATGAATTCAGGAATAGTGAGCTTCCTATTGAGGCGAGCGTCCTTTGATTTAAGCACGACCGATACATCACCGCAGGCAATCGTCTCATTCTCAACCGTGTCATGGGTAGAAATAAGGTTAGCAGTTAGATTGATGTCTTTCCCTGCTAATATATCTCGCCTGATATTTTCTGCTACAAAGAAAGCGGGGGCGATGTTGGGAGTGCTGGACCCCTTACCTGGAGGGGAGGAACGGGAAGTGGAAGGACCAGCTTCGGGTCCTGAGGGAGGAGGAGGCGTGGTATCCTTGTTTTCGATGGCCTGAAGTCTGGTATTAATGTCGGAAATTGATGATGATAGACTATTAATGGTGGCATGTAGTTGGGTTAGGGATAACTGGATGGTGGACATGGGCACCTGCTAGTCGGGGGCACTGGAGGGTTCGGGAAAGAATAACCAATATAGCTCAGCTTTTTCGCGCTGATGCAGAGTGACAGATCCCCCTTTTGTTAAGTTTGGAAATTAACTTGGATAGTCCAATTTCTGTACGATGCGCGGCTGGCTTGTTCGGAGATTGCTATCTCTGGAATTGACATCGAGTCTTCTATGTCGGAAACGTGGGACATGGTACCACTGAAATGAAAAGAATAAAAATAGAACTAAAACCCTGACCCGGGGAGCTTGCCCCGGAAGGGAAATCCTTGTTACCGTGTCCTAGCGTTTACCAACCACCCGATGAATCGTGATATGGGAAATTAAACGAGGACCCACCTGTGAATGTGGGCAAACTGCTTGAGTCAGACCCAGTTGGGAGGACCTGAAGTAAAGTAACAACCCCCATGTACCAAGGATTTATTTTTTTTTAAACCTTACCTGGAGCCAGAGGTAGATTAGGACGGAACTTTAGTGGATTAACTGCCAGCAGTTGAAACAGCTTGGATATGGCAGCAATGAGGATAGAACTTGCCAAAACCTGAGAACCTGGGATTTTGTAAGTAAATAAAGGAAACGCTTAACTGATACCTCTGTGAAAAGGATGCGGCCAGAATATTCTGATTGGGAGACTTACGTATGCACCGAGTATGATGATTAGGGAGAGATGAAACCTGAACGAGGAGAGAGAAACAAACGACAAACCTGAGCGTGTCAGGCAATCCAAGAAAACATCTAAACAGTGAGTGAATGACCTGGGCTTGGTGAATGGGGATACGGCTTGGAGAGTGGTGCTGAGAAGAAAGATGAGGTGAACGTGATGGCGAGACATGGGACCCCTGAGCGACAGGTTACGTGACGGGTGGAAAGAAAGATATACCTAGAGCGTGGCCTGACTTGAGTGGATCAGGCGGAAAACATAGGCAGGACCGAGCGTGGCAAGTAGACGAGACGATATAACCTGAGCGCAACAGGTGAGGACATGACATGACCTGAGCGTATCAGGCAGAGGACCACGAGACAACCTGAAAGTATAAGGCAAACAGAAAACGCATGCCCCGAACGTATCGGGCGAAGGAACACGGTACGACCTGAAGGGTATCAGGCATTGGAAACGACATGACCTTAACGTATCAGATGACAGAAACAAACGTGTCCTGAGCGTATCAGGTACAAGACTAACATGACCTGAACGTATCAGGCAACAGAAGCCCTGAGACTTGAGCGTATCAGGTGACATAAATGACATAGCCTGAAGGTGACAGGCCCTGTAACACGACCGTGGCCCGGAAAGTATCAGATGACTGAACCTCATTAAGCGAAAGAGTGCCCCGGACTGAAACGTGTCAGATAATGGGGCCGTGTGACCCGAGCGTAACAGGCACCGGAAAGTGACATGAACTGAGCGTAACAAACAATAGAAATGACATGACTTGAGCATGAACCGACAATAGAAAATGACATGACTTGAGTGTAGCAGGCAATAGACAACAACATGACTTGAGCGTAACGGGTAAAGAAAGTGACATGACCTGAGAATACCAGGCGATAGAATGTGACCTGACCTGAGCGTGAACATGCAATAGAAAACGACATGACTTGGGCGTAGCAGGTAAAGTAAAGTGACATGACCTGAGCGTACCAGGCAATAACAATGTGACATGACCTGGGCGTACCAGGTGATAGAATGTGACATGACCTGAGCATAACAGGCAGTAGAAATGACATGACTTGAGTGTGAACAGGCAATAGAAAAATGACATGATTTGAGCGTAACAGGCAATAGGACGCAACTTGACCTGAGCGTACTAGGCAATGGGAGGTGACGTGACCTGAGCGTGACTGGCAGTGGAATATGACATGACCTGAGCGTGACAGGCAATAGAGAATGACATGACTGAGCGTGACCGGCAGTAGAAAGTAACATGACCTGAGCGCAACAGGTGACAACAAGAATGACATGACTAGAACGTATTTGCCATTTTTTCATTGCTTCTCTTACCTAATAAAATGTGATCAAAAAGTCACACACTCCAATATGGTATCAATGAAAACTACAGATTGTCCTGCAAAAAATTAGTCCCCCACACAGCTCAGTAGATATAAATATAAACAATTTATGGGGGTCAGAATATGGTGATGTAAAAATACATTTTCTCAAAGTTTAAATTTATTTTTACACTATTTAGGCATAAAAACCTATACATATGTGAGACTGTTGTAATCCTACTGACCTAAAGAATAACGGGCACAGGTCAGTTTTGCTGCAAAGCGGAACGCCGTGGAAACAAAACCCGTAAAACGGTGGAGGAATTGCGTTTTTCTTTTCCAATTCTACCCCATTTGGATTTTTTTCCTGCTTTCCACTACATTGTATGCCATATTAAATGGTGGCATTAGAAAGTACAACTTGTCCCACAAAAAATAATCCCTCATACAGCTATGTGAACTGAAAAATAAAAGTTATGGCTCAAGGAAGATAGAGAAGAAAAATAAAAACGCAAAAAGGAAAAAACCTCAGGTATCCTAAGGGTTAAAGTAGACCTGTCGCCTCTCCTGACGTGCCTGTTTTAATAACCACTTGCAATCCCCATGTGAAAACAATTCTGGAGCTTCTATTCTTATGACTCTATGATGTGCCAGCTGGGGTGTGTCCTTGCACAGTCTGGCTCTTTCCAATCAGTGTTGCAATTGTCACACTGTGCAGGGCACTCCCCAGCTGTTAACACCCAGCTGTTCCCTTACTGCAAACGGCTTGAAATTCATTCATAAACATCTAACCGGAATAATAAAGGAATTGTACAATATAAAGTTATAAGAATAGATGCCCCTGAGTTGTTGTTATTACATGTGGAATGCAAGTAGTTACTAATACATACATATCAGGATATGTGACTGGTCCTCTTTAAGTGTATTGCATTGGCGTTACTTATATTATAAAATCACAGAAGAAGCATTACTAAGGAAAATTACTAAACTGTTGAATCCCTTGCCCTTCGGTATTCCTGACGATCATTGTTTACTGGGCTGCATCACAGATGTCACATGGCCACTGCTGCCAGTTACTGCGGAGGTCAGTGATTAGCTGCAGCCGTCACATGTTAACGTGACATCATCACTGCATCCCAGTCAGCAAAGACAAGCAGGAAGTTGGTGCTTGAACAGGGAGAATTTATGATGTCGGTAATAGGGTTGTTTCGGTATCGAGTTTCGATACCCAATCGATACTTTTCTCTGGTATCGAGCTCGATACCAGGATTGGTGTCTTATTGATACTAGGCTGTGCTGCCGCTGGCCCAGTATCAGAAGAACGTGGCTGCGCTGCTGTAAGCGTGGCCATGTTCTCCTCTGCAGCACGAGGAGAAGGAGGCAGTCTCTCCCTCCCCTGTACTGCCACCAATAGAGGAGAGGGGCGGAGGAGGATCGGGAGCACTGGCACCAATGACTAGTAATGACATGACTTGAGTGTGAACAGGCAATAGAAAAATGACATGATTTGAGCGTAACAGGCAATAGGGCGCAACTTGACCTGAGCGTACTAGGCAATGGGAGGTGAGCGTGACCTGAGCGTGACTGGCAGTGGAATATGACATGACCTGAGCGTGACAGGCAATAGAGAATGACATGACTGAGCGTGACCGGCAGTAGAAAGTAACATGACCTGAGCGCAACAGGTGACAACAAGAATGACATGACTAGAACGTATTTGCCATTTTTTCATTGCTTCTCTTACCTAATAAAATGTGATCAAAAAGTCACACACTCCAATATGGTATCAATGAAAACTACAGATTGTCCTGCAAAAAATTAGTCCCCCACACAGCTCAGTAGATATAAATATAAACAATTTATGGGGGTCAGAATATGGTGATGTAAAAAAATACATTTTCTCAAAGTTTAAATTTATTTTTACACTATTTAGGCATAAAAACCTATACATATGTGAGACTGTTGTAATCCTACTGACCTAAAGAATAACGGGCACAGGTCAGTTTTGCTGCAAACGGAACGCCGTGGAAACAAAACCCGTAAAACGGTGGAGGAATTGCGTTTTTTCTTTTCCAATTCTACCCCATTTGGATTTTTTTTCCTGCTTTCCACTACATTGTATGCCATATTAAATGGTGGCATTAGAAAGTACAACTTGTCCCACAAAAAATAATCCCTCATACAGCTATGTGAACTGAAAAATAAAAGTTATGGCTCAAGGAAGATAGAGAAGAAAAATAAAAACGCAAAAAGGAAAAAACCTCAGGTATCCTAAGGGTTAAAGTAGACCTGTCGCCTCTCCTGACGTGCCTGTTTTAATAACCACTTGCAATCCCCATGTGAAAACAATTCTGGAGCTTCTATTCTTATGACTCTATGATGTGCCAGCTGGGGGTGTGTCCTTGCACAGTCTGGCTCTTTCCAATCAGTGTTGCAATTGTCACACTGTGCAGGGGCACTCCCCCAGCTGTTAACACCCAGCTGTTCCCTTACTGCAAACGGCTTGAAATTCATTCATAAACATCTAACCGGAATAATAAAGGAATTGTACAATATAAAGTTATAAGAATAGATGCCCCTGAGTTGTTGTTATTACATGTGGAATGCAAGTAGTTACTAATACATACATATCAGGATATGTGACTGGTCCTCTTTAAGTGTATTGCATTGGCGTTACTTATATTATAAAATCACAGAAGAAGCATTACTAAGGAAAATTACTAAACTGTTGAATCCCTTGCCCCTTCGGTATTCCTGACGATCATTGTTTACTGGGCTGCATCACAGATGTCACATGGCCACTGCTGCCAGTTACTGCGGAGGTCAGTGATTAGCTGCAGCCGTCACATGTTAACGTGACATCATCACTGCATCCCAGTCAGCAAAGACAAGCAGGAAGTTGGTGCTTGAACAGGGAGAATTTATGATGTCGGTAATAGGGTTGTTTCGGGTATCGAAGTTTCGATACCCAATCGATACTTTTCTCTGGTATCGAGCTCGATACCAGGATTGGTGTCTTATTGATACTAGGCTGTGCTGCCGCACAGCCCAGTATCAGAGAACGTGGCTGCGCTGCTGTAAGCGTGGCCATGTTCTCCTCTGCAGCACGGGGAGAAGGAGGCAGTCTCTCCCTCCCCCTGTACTGCCACCAATAGAGGGAGAGGGGCGGAGGAGGATCGGGAGCACTGGCCACCAATGACTAGTAATGTTTCATATATAAATGCAGGCAGAAGAAACACACTGCTGGCACCTGCCTGTGACAGAGCACTGCGATCAGAGGCAATTAACCCCTCAGGTGTCACACCTCAGTGATTAACCGCGGATCGCAGTGCTCTGTCACAGGCAGGTGCCGGCAGTGTGTTTCTTCTGCCTGCATTTATATATGAAACGTTACTAGTCATTGGTGGCCAGTCTCTCCCCCAGTATTAAAACATTGGTGGCCAGTGTGGCTTCCCCCTGTCCCCAGTATTAAAACATTTGTGGCCAGTGTGCCCCCCCCCTGTTCCCAGTATTAAAAGACATTATTGGTGGCCAGCTTTTTTTTGCATTTAATTTTTTTTGCTTGGTATCGAGTATCGCAATACTTTTTTATGGTATCGATACCGAATCAAAATTTTGGTATCAAAACAACTCTAGTCAGTAATACTTCCTTTGTTATTTTATACTGTTGCCCTTGTTCCAAATTTTGATCTCTGTCAACCCCTTTAAGGACCACCATTTCAACACCATTTTGCGGTATATATAATTTATTGATTAGTGTTTATACATTTTTATGGGTAGAATGCAGAAAAAACAGCTATTTCTACTTGTGACGTAAACCTATTTTAGACATCTGTGGTGGTAATTGTACTTTTTATTTGATGTACCTGTTAGAGTTTCATGCAGTCTTTTTAATCAGCAAATGTATTTCTTCATTTAAAGATATTGTTGTGTTGTACCATTTTGAACGGGTATATTTTAAGTTCCTTATATCTTGATTGTAGGTAACTCTTCTACTAAGCTTAGAAGACTTGCTCCAGTTGTGCCTAAGCCATCCATACAACCGAAAATTATCCTGGTTCCTACCTCTACAGACATCCAGTCATCCTCAGGAATTGCCCCTAAACCTGTTTTAATTCAGCCCCTTACCACATTGTTGCCAAAGCCACAGCCTTTAATAACAATTCAGCCGACAAAACAAGCCGGTAAGTATGGTAGAACAAAATATTATAGCCAATTATGTTGACTTTATTAAAGGCTATGTACACCTCTGAGGGGCAATTTTTATGATTACATTTTACTGATTTTGGGCTTAAAATCATGTTCTCAATTAGAGTTGTATCGATACCAAAAATTTTGATTTGGTTTCGATACCACAAAAAAGTATTGCGAAACTCGATACCTTTCAATACCAAGCGAAAAAAAATAAAACGCCAAAAAAGCCTTGTGCATTCCGCATTTTATGGACCGTCCGGCCTATAATAGAACAGTCCTATCCTATTTTTAGGGGGGGGGACAAGGTGACTTTAAAAAATGGTGAATTGCGCCGTTTTTATTTATTTTTTTATTTTTTTACAACGTTCACTGCACAGGAGAATTTTTTTAAATATTTAAATAGTTTGGACTTTTGGGTGGGGCAATATATAATGTTTATTTATAGATTCATCATATATTTTATATGTAAAATTTGGAATAGTGGTGATTTATACTTAATATTTTGGTGCTTTTTTAACTTTTTTAAAACTTTTTTGTTTACTTTTTATTTAATAACTATTTCCCCCCTTAAGGGTAGAACCTTGGATCTTTTAACCCCTTCTCCTATTTACCCTTATAGATCTCTATCAGAGTGAATAGGATCTCACACTCCCTGCTGCCTTGTGCATAGTGCCCACAGCAGCAGGGAACTGACCATGGCAACCAGGGCTTCAATGGCGTCCTGGCTGCCATGGTAACATGGAACTACCACTGTACCACCAATGGAGGGGACCCTGTGGCCACTGCCACCGATGATTTTAATACTGGGGGGGCAGGACACTTAATAATAAATAAGTTCCACTCTCTAACCTGTGTTATGTATATAGGTCACTTTGCCAGTGTCTTCAGCTGCCCCTGATTCAGAGGAGATGGACTTTTCTTTTCAGTGCTCCCAGCCTAACTCCCATTGACTTCCCCACACACGTCCTACCGGCCGGAGCTGCAGGCGCTGACAGGAGAAGCAATGAGACACAGCCGCTATCAGAAAAGAAAAAGCCTACACATAACACGGGTCAGAGAGGGTTAACTGATTTATGACTGGATTCTAGACTACTTTATGAGTTCAGGCAGGGAACTCACAGGAGAAACCCAGCAGCGGCTGGTAGTGAAGAGGTCTGTAATGGTGGCAGCACGGGGGAAATTGTGTTTATATAACCTCATTGCAGAAAGACATTGCTGGCACCCGACCTGATAGGGAGCTGCGGATGCACCTGAGGGGGTTAAATGTTGATCGCAGCTCCCTGTCAGATGTCGGGTGCCAGCAATGTCTTTCTGCAATGTATTAAACGTCCCTTTTCATTGGTGGCTCAATGCGCCGTCCCCCTCTCTCTTTCTCTTCCCGATTAGTTGCAGCAGTAGCAGCACGAGGGAGGGAGGGACTGCCTCCTCCTCACTGTGCTGCCGGACTGAACATGGAGCGCTGAGAGCAGCGCGATCCAAAGTATCAAGAAAAAGCAGATCCCGGTACCGTATCGATACCGGGACAAAAGTATTGATTGGGTATCGAAAATTCGATACCCGAAACAACCCTATTTTCAATTGGTCTTTATTAAAAATATTTAGCAGATTTGTCATAAAGGGTTAACTTCTGCTTGTCTATGAGAATCATACTTCTACTTTGTGCAAATTACTAATAGCTCAAAAACACTTATTTATGTCACATTCTTATCAGTAACATAGGAGTAGAGCTATAATGAGTGTTTGTAAGGTCAGAGATAAGAAACCACCAGCTGAGCTGCCTGACAGAACAAATTAAAACATACAGAGCATGGTACTAGAGAATCTCATGGCTGTAAAGAGAATAAGGTTTAAAATTGAAACCAATTGAAAAAATATTTTTAGGTCAAAATGAGTACTATGCAATAATAAAAATAAATTACCCCAAAGGTGTCCATAGCCTTTGGTGTTGAAGGGTTATTCTCATCTCGGAAAATGGTTGCATATTGTCAAATATTTATTTCATATAAAATATGAAATAAAAATAATTATGAAAATTAAAAAAAAACAATTAATTTTGAAAAATTTTTATTGGCGGACATAATAACGCCAGTTCTTTTATCGATGAGATCTAAAGTCAATTTGTGCAGATAATGAAACAAAGCAATTAATTATATAAAGTATAATTTATTACAAGTAAATACAAACAAATGGCATACAAATTGTTACAAAGAAAATCCGAATACAATATCAAAATTGACCGCTAGATGGTGCTCCACCGTTCACACCAGACTTACTTAAGTTGCTAAAGCCAACCAGCACAATGCTATTCTTAGCACGTGAACAACCAACAAAGAAACAATAGGAATGAATCTGTGGAAAATCCCTTATGCTCAATCAAAGAATATAGCAGTAAGGGACAATTTATAAATCCGCCCGCTGGCCTTGACTACGGATAATAAAATCCGATCAGAGATCTTACTCTGATAGAAATATTATAGGAATTTTAATGATGTGCACTTTCATTAAAAGTTCCCATAAAATTCTGTTTTAATACTAATGACCCACTCAACATGGGGTCTTAACTATATGCCAATTTAGAGCGATTTATAATTACTGCAAATAAAATAAGTTATACGTTACCCCTGACTTCGGGACAGAGAGCTTTCAGAAGGGACCCAGCTTTCCAAGATTTAAATCCGCAAGTTTCTTTGTGAGTCTGTGTATCCCTGGAGAAGTTCCTCAGGGCTGGACGTGGTGGAGATGTTCTGTGATCTGTGACGTCCTGTGATGTCCTTTGTGATGTGATGATGATGTGATCCTTTAACTGATGATGTTCTCTCTTTTTATGTCTGTCCCAAACTGGATCAGATATGCTAATCGTTATCTATGCCCAGTCCCCCTTGGATTAGGGATTGCCAATAAGATAAGTTGGCTGTAAACGTATACTAATTAGGGGGGTGACGTCATCAACCCAAATACCTGAGACACTTCTGTCCATCTACTACTTGATGGCACTGTTGTATAATATTTTAAAGTCCAAATGTCCAGGAAGGTAAAATGTATGCACCTAATCTGTTCACATGACTTCCTAACCTTTTACCCATTATATCATTTAAAGGGTACTCTTCCTGACACCTCGGGGCAGACAAATTGGCGCTATTAGAAGTTCCCTAATCTTTAAATTTATTGGGCAGATACAAGTACAATGCTCCTAATGAACTCAAACCATTCACTATATCATCCAAATGACGGATTAATAGTGCCCAAGATAACTGAGCTGTTCTTACAAAACCAGCCTATATGTTCTTTTGGAGAGTTTACTCATTAATATATGGATGGCATAATATATATATATATATATATATATACAATATAATGATATCTTACCAATAATAGGATATGAATATACAAACATTATGTGTATCATTGGTTAAAATATACTAAGACTATATGTAATCACTCGTGGATATATACTTTATATGTGGAGTTTATGGAATGACACCGCATACCGATGTCTTAAACAATAACCTTCCTTGACCTCGGTACATGGTCGTGTCTTCCAGACAGTGTAAATAAGACCCACTATATCCTTTAAGTCAAACCACATCTGTCGGCAATAACTTTTTAGAACAATACACACTGTATCCCAGTGACTTGCCGTACCGGGTACACTTAGCCTGACCTTTTTCAGGCTCACTCAAACAGAGAGTTTGGTCTCTTAAAGGCAATGAGAATCTCTATCTTGGTTCTAATATCGTCAGACATTATTGTGTCTATATGAATATGCCCGACAATATCACTAGGATATGCCCCCAATGTCTGATAGTTGCGGTTCCATGAAATCCATAATAAAAGGCCATAGCCTTGCTGTATTAAGAATGGAGATTTACTATGCTTAGAAAGCTAATACATATTGCTGGTTTATTCAAATGAATAATATGATTATAAAAACACTAGTAATATGTGTTAGCTTTCTAAGTAAACAAAAACCTCTATTCTTAATATTGTAAAACTGTAGCTTTTTATTGTTGGTTAAATGAGATAGAGAAAAGAAATAACTGGTGAAAGAAATCTAAAGTATCTCCTGGGATATGAACCTTGGACATCTATATTTGAGGCTGACCACTAACCTCCAGAGTGTCAGTAATATGTATTAGCTTTTTTAAGCATTGAAAACCTCTATTCTCAACATGGTAAGGCTACAGTAACATAGTTCGTAAGGCTGAAAAAAAGATATCTGTCCATCCAGTTTAGTCTGTTATCCTGCAAGTAGTAAGTAAGGTATATGATATGTACATGCTGGGACACAGCTCTACCCTCAGCATACTGATGTCTAGCCCTGTCAATCAAGGGGAGATGGATGTGTACAGAACACAGTGGTGTTACAAAACCAGTGTTCCAAGGATTCAGCCCCACATCTGGTGCTCCAACATGCTCATTTGTATATGGATAAAAACGCAGATATTTCTGCAGCTGTTTAGCATATATAAAAAATAAAGGTATTGTTTTTATCAGCATTATCAACCTTACTAGGCAGTATGCATGGTTTAATAGTGTTGATCATGCTGACAGAGGCTATTTAAAGGGGGTTTCCAAGTTCTTATGTTGTTGACTTATCCTTGAGATAAGTTATCAAGTGTCTGTTTTGGTGAGCGTCCAACACCAAGCACTCCCACCAATCATATGTTCCAAGCAGGTGTCAGAACTAGTAGTTTAAAGGGGTTATTCAGTGGTATTATTTTATATGCAAAAAACTAAGCTAGAACAGCATCTCCAAACAATATGAAGCAAATGCTATCATGGCTGACATGCAAAATCAAACATTATATGTAGCACCACAGTGCTTTATGCGCAAAGATATTCAGACATTGAAAACACGGATTATCCTGAATTGCATTGCTGCTATACTTACTGTATAAGACAATTTGATGCTGGTTATATATATTTCACAGTGGGTAAAAAATGCAAAAGAAGTCATAATTCTCCTCGCCGATCCCCTGCCACTGCCATTCTGAAACTTATGATTAGTGTTGAGCGAACAGTTCGAGCATAGTTCGGGTTTGTACCGAATTTTGGGGTGTCCGGGACACGGACCCGAACCCGGACATTTTCAAAAGGGTTCGGGTTCGTTGTTCGGCAATTACTTTCCGCTTTCTGAAGGGCTGCACAGCAGCCAATCAGCTAGCGTTTTACTTCTTGCCCTAAGAGCCCATCACAGCCATGCCTACTAATAGGATGGCTGTGATTGGCCAAGTGCAGCATGTGACCCAGCCTCTATTTAAGCTGGAGTCACGTAGCGCCGCTCGTCACACTGCTCTGAATAGTGTAGGGAGAGGACGCAGCTTCTGTGAGGGCGAGATTAGGCAGGGAAAAGTCAGCAACAGCACCTAATGAACGGATCGATCTACAGCTGTGAATGATTGAACTTCTGCTAGTTACTTGCTCACTGGTTTTTAGGCTGCACAGAGCGTTTTTCTGTCACTTATTTTCTGGGGTGATCGGCGGCCATTTTGTGACTTGTGGTGCACCAGAACAAGCTGCCACCAAGTCCATCAATACTAGTTTTTTTTTTTTTATATATATCCTACATCAGGGGCTTGGCTGTGCTAATTGTCACCCCTAGAAATTCAGGATAGCAATTTCTATATTTTATTAGGGGTTAAATACAATTGCCCAAATGCCAATCCCCTAAATCTGGTGTTCCAGCTTTGGCTAGCCAAGTATAATACTGTCTGCTGTCTGGCAAAGGATAGATTATTTTATGTGGTGAAATTCAATTGCCAAAATAGCAATACCATAAATCAGTGGTTTCAGCTGTGGCTGGCAAAATATAATACTGTCCGCCAAAACATATATTTTGTTCTGGGGTGAAATTCAATTGCCAAAATAGCAATACCATAAATCAGTGGTTTCAGCTGTGGCTGGCAAAATTTAATAGTGTCCGCCAAAACATATATTTTGTTCTGGGGTGAAATTCAATTGCCAAAATAGCAATACCCTGAATCTGGTGTCCCAGCTGTTGCAGGCCAAGATTCATAGTGTCCGCCAAAACATATATTTTGTTCTGGGGTGAAATTCAATTGCCAAAATAGCAATACCCTGAATCTGGTGTCCCAGCTGTTGCAGGCCAAGATTCGTAGTGTCCGCCAAAACATATATTTTGTTCTGGGGTGAAATTAAATTGCCAAACTAGCAATACCATAAATCAGTGGTTTCAGCTGTGGCTGGCAAAGTATAATAGTGTCCGCCAAAATATATATTTTGTTCTGGGGTTAAATTAAATTGCTAAAATAGCAATACCCTGAATCTGGTGTTCGAGCTGTTGCAGGCCATCTGTCCATAAAAGGATACCTTTCATACAGGGCCTAAATACTAGCCCTAAAAGAGATATTCCCCTAAATCAGTGGTTACTGCTGTGCTTGGATTAGTGTAATACGCTAAATCAGTGATACCATATCAGCAATACCATAAATCAGTGGTTTCAGCTGTGGCTGGCAAAATATAATAGTGTCCGCCAAAACATATATTTTGTTCTAGGGTGAAATTCAATTGCCAAAATAGCAATACCATAAATCAGTGGTTTCATCTGTGGCTGGCAAAATATAATAGTGTCCGCGAAAACATATATTTTGTTCTGGCGTGAAATTCAATTGCCAAAATAGCAATACTATAAATCGGTGGTTTCAGCTACATAAATAAATAGGCAGATAGTGTTCGGTGCCTGTAAAAAAAAGTCCTGAATTTGAAATCAATACATTGGGCCAAATATTTTTTTTCTTATTGTGGTGCTTGGTGAACGGTAACAATGAGGAAAACATCTAGTAAGGGACGCGGACGCGGTCGTGGTGGTGTTAGTGTACCCTCTTGTGCTGGGAGAGGAAGTGACCATTCTGCCACAGCCACACGTCCTAGTGAACCAACTACCTCAGATTCCAGTACCCGCCTTAATTTACAGCGATATTTGGTGGGGCACAATGCCGTTCTAAGGATGGTAAGGCCTGAGCAGGTACAGGCGCTAGTCAATTGGGTGGCCGACAGTGGATCCAGCATGTTCACAACATTATCTCCCACCCAGTCTTCTGCAGAAAGCGCAAAGGTGGCACCTGAAAACCAAGCCCATCAGTCTGTCACATCACCCCCATGCATATCAGGGAAACTGTCTGAGCCTCAAGTTATGCAGCAGTCTCTTATGCTGTTTGAAGACTCTGCTGGCAGGGTTTCCCAAGGGAATCCACCTAGCCCTTCCCCAGTGGTGGAAGACATAGAGTGCACTGATGCACAACCACTGATGTTTCCTGATGATGAGGACATGGGAATACCACCTCATCGGAGTCCATACGTCTCTGATGATGACGAAACACAGGTGCCAACTGCTGCGTCTTTCTGCAGTGTGCAGACCGAACAGGAGGTCAGGGAGGAAGACTGTGTGGAAGACGATGCAGGGTACGATGAGGTCCTATACCCCACATGGAATGAAGGTCGTGCCACTGACTTTCATAGTTCAGAGGAAGAGGCAGTGGTGAGACCGAGCCAACAGCGTAGCAAAAGAGAGAGCAGGGGGCAAAAGCAGAACAGCCGCCTCCAAGAGAGTTCGCCTGCTACTGGCCACCGCCACCAGTGACCGAGCACCCCAAAGGCAGCTTCAAGGAGTTCCCTGGCATGGCACTTCTTTAAACAATGTGCTGACGACAAGACCCGTGTGGTTTGCACGGTGTGCCATCAGAGCCTGAAGCGAGGCTTTAATGTTCTGAACCTTAGCACAACCTGCATGACCAGGCATCTACATGCAAAGCATGAACTGCAGTGGAGTAAACACCTTAAAAGCAAGGAACTCACTCTGGCTCCCCCTGCTCCATCTTCTGCTGCTGCCTCGGCCTCTTCCTCCGCCTCGGGAGGAATGTTGGCACCTGCCGCCCACCAAACAGAGGATGTGCCACCGACAACACCACCTGCGTCACCAAGCATCTCCACCATGTCACACGGCAGCGTTCAGCTCTCCATCTCACAAACCTTGGAGAGAAAGCGTAAATTCCCACCTAGCCACCCTCGAGCCCTGGGCCTGAATGCCAGCATTTCTAAACTACTGGCCTTTGAAATGCTGTCATTCAGGCTGGTGGACACAGAGCAGCTTCAAACAGCTGATGTCCATGGCTGTCCCACAGTATGTTGTTCCCAGCCGCCACTACTTCTCCAAGACAGCCGTGCCTTCCCTGCACAACCAAGTATCCGATAAAATCAAGTGTGCACTGCGCAACGCCATCTGTGGCAAGGTCCACCTAACAACAGATACGTGGACCAGTAAGCACGGCCAGGGACGCTATATCTCCCTAACTGCACACTGGGTAAATGTAGTGGCGGCTGGGCCCCAGGCGGAGAGTTCCTTGGCGCACGTCCTTCCGCCGCCAAGGATCGCAAGGCATCATTCTTTGCCTCCTGTAGCCTCCTTCTCCTACTCGGCTTCCTCCTCCTCTGCTTCCACCAGCTCTTCCAGTCAGCCACACACCTTCACCACCAACTTCAGCACAGCCCGGGGTAAACGTCAGCAGGCCATTCTGAAACTCATATGTTTGGGGGACAGGCCCCACACCGCGCAGGAGTTGTGGCAGGGTATTGAACAACAGACCGGTTTCTGCCGGTGGGCCTCAAGCCCGGCCTGGTGGTGTGCGATAATGGGCGAAATCTCGTCGCAGCTCTGGGACTAGCCGGTTTGACGCACATCCCTTGCCTGGCGCATGTGCTGAATTTGGTGGTGCAGAAGTTCATTCACAACTACCCCGACATGTCAGAGCTGCTACATAAAGTGCGGGCTGTCTGTGCGCGCTTCCGGCTTTCACATCCTGCCGCTGCTCGCCTGTCTGCACTACAGCGGAACTTCGGTCTTCCCGCTCACGCCTCATATGCGACGTGCCCACCAGGTGGATCTCCACCTTGCACATGCTGGAGAGACTGTGCGAGCAGCAGCAGGCCATAGTGGAGTTTCAGCTGCAGCACGCACGCGTCAGTCGCACTGCTGAACAGCACCACTTCACCACCAATGATTGGGCCTCCATGCGAGACCTGTGTGCCCTGTTGCGCTGTTTCGAGTACTCCACCAACATGGCCAGTGGCGATGACACCGTTATCAGCGTTACAATACCACTTCTATGTCTCCTTGAGAAAACGCTTAGCGCGATGATGAAAGAGGAGGTGGATTAGGAGGAGGATGAGGGGTCATTTTTAGCACTTTCAGGCCAGTCTGTTAGAAGTGGCTCAGAGGGAGGTTTTTTGCAACAGCAGAGGCCAGGTACAAATGTGGCCAGCCAGGGCCCACTACTGGAGGAGGAGGAGGTGGAGGAGGATGAGGATGAAGCAGGTTCACAGCGGGGTGGCACCCGACACAGCTCAGGCCCATCACTGGTGCGTGGCTGGGGGGATACGGAGGACGATGACGATACGCCTCCCACAGAGGACAGCTTGTCCTTACCTCTGGGGAGCCTGGCACACATGAGCGACTACATGCTGCAGTGCCTGCGCAACGACAGCAGAGTTTCCCACATTTTAACGTGTGCGGACTACTGGGTTGCCACCCTCCTGGATCCCCGGTACAAAGACAATGCGTGATAGGAAGATGCGCGAGTACAAGTGCACGCTGGTATACGCGGTCCTGAGAGTATTCCCAAATGTCACAGGGGAACAGGTGGAAGCCCAAGGCGAAGGCAGAGGAGGAGCAAGAGGTCGCCAACGCAGCTGTGTCACGGCCAGCTCATCTGAGGGCAGGGTTAGCATGGCAGAAATGTGGAAAAGTTTTGTCTCAACGCCACAGCTAACTGCACCACCACCTGATACGGAATGTGTTAGCAGGAGGCAGCATTTCACTAACATGGTTGAACAGTACGTCTGCACACCCCTCCACATACTGACTGATGGTTCGGCCCCATTCAACTTCTGGGTCTCCAAATTGTTCACGTGGCCAGAGTTAGCATTTTATGCCTTGGAGGTGCTGGCCTGCCCGGCGGCCAGCGTTTTGTCTGAACGTGTATTCAGCACGGCAGGGGGCGTCATTACTGGCAAACGCAGCCGCCTGTCCACCGCCAACGTGGACAAGCTGACGTTCATAAAAATGAACCAGGCATGGATCCCACAGGACCTGTGCCTCCCTTGTGCAGAATAGACATTTATAACTGCCTCGACCTCAACCATGTATTCTTGTACTCCGGAGCACTTCTTTATTGAATCCTCATTTTTTTAACTTTACCATGATCTTGCGGTGCAACCCAAAGTTGAATGAACCTTTCCTCTGTCTGGTTGGTGGGGCCGAAATAACTGAGAGTGGCCTTCTCCGGTGGTGGTTGATATGACGCATGATTCCTTGCTGTGGGACCTCTCTCCTCTGTCTGGGTGCTGGACTGAAATAACTGAGAGTGGCCTTCTCCGGTGGTGGTTGATATGACGCATGATTCCTTGCTGTGGGACCTGTCTCCTCTGTCTGGGTGCTGGGCCGAAATAACTGAAAGTGGCCTTCTCCGGTGGTGGTTTATATGACGCGTGATTCCTTGCTGTGGGACCTCTCTCCTCTGTCTGGGTGCTGGGGCAGAAATAACTGAGTGGCCTTCTCCAGTGGTGGGTGATATGACGCATGTTTCCTTCCTGTGGGACATCTCTCCTCTGTCTGGGTGCTGGGGCCGAAATAACTGAGTGGCCTTCTCCAGTGGTGGGTGATATGACGCATGATTCCTTGATGTGGGACCTGTATCCTCGGTCTGGGTGCTGGGCTGAAATAACTGAAAGTGGCCTTCTCCAGCGGTGGGTGATATGACGCATGATTCCTTGCTGTGGGACCTCTCTCCTCTGTCTGGGTGCTGAGGCCAAAATAACTGAAAGTGGCCTTCTCCAGTGTTTGGTGATATGACGCATGATTCCTTGCAGTGGGACCTCTCTCCAATTGATATTGGTTAAATTTTATTTATTTTATTTTAACTTCCCTATCCACATTTGTTTGCAGGGGATTTACCTACATTTTGCTGCCTTTGGCAGCCCTCTAGCCTGTTCCTGGACTATTTTACAGCCTTTTTAGTGCCTAAAAGTTCAGGTCCCCATTGACTTCAATGGGGTTCGGGTTCGGGATTCGGATCCCGAACCCGAACATTTTCGGGAAGTTCGGCCGAATTTCCCGAACCCGAACTTCCAGGTGTTCGCTCATCTCTACTTATGATCACTAATTTTCTCTACTTCCTGGTGTCTCCTCCACATGCAGGAAATGCCCTTTCAGCCAGTCACCACTGAGGTGGGTCACTGCTGCACCTTTCGGAAATTTAATATCAAAAGGTACCATTTTGTAAAGAAATGCATAACAAACACAGTTTGTAGTTAAAACTCTTAGGGCTCATGCCCACGGCCGTTTTCCACGTCCGTGTACGGACCGTGGAAACCCGGCCTGGCATTACTGTGCCAGCCGGAGCGCACGGCGTCATGGGTTGCCATGACGCCGTGTGCTTCATGCCGCCACGGGAATACAGTAATACAACCGTACGGGTGTATTACTGTATCTCTGCGGCGGCATGAAGCGCGCGGCGTCATGGCAACCCATGACGCCGTGCGCTCCGGCCGGCACAGTAATGCCAGGCCGGGTTTCCACGGTCCGTACACGGACGTGGAAAACGGCCGTGGGCATGAGCCCTTATTCAGTAAGAGTCTTAGAAGCACAAATATGCTATGTCAACATACTCATAGCTTCACAAAATAATCAAAACTGTACAAAGATAAATGGGGTCATTTATGGTGTAAAGTAGTACTGGCTTAGTTTCCAATGGAGCAGTCAAAAATGAAAGGTGAAATCTGATTGGTTGCTATGGGCAACTAAGCCAGTTCTACTTTACACCAGTTTCATAAATGACCGCAAAAGTTTTACAATCCAGATGGCAATGAAACTCTGAGTCATGGAGTTAACAAGTGGCCTGATTAGGTGCTAGATGTTGAGTTACAACTGCTCATCTTCTCACACCCCTATTTGAATAATAGATCTCCTTAGACGTGACAGTCCTAGAGCACATATCGCTAATTAGTAAGGTGGGTTATGACACAAACAAGTTCACGAATCAATCTCCTCAGGTCACTAGAAGGCTGTATGTAGGAGAGCTTGTCACTGTTAAAGAAGTGGGCCCATAAATATATTTTATTCTCTGAGCTGTTAGAAAGAAACATGATTTAAACTGTGGTGAAGGTAATCTTCTTACCAGAGACTGTATCTGTGAATTATAACCTCCCTTCTGATCCTTAGCCGTTTCATCTAACCAACACTCTGATCTCCAACTGACACAGGCCAGGAAGTCAGTTACTTCTCTACTTCTTCCTATGAGACTGACATTGAGGCTCCCATAGGAATACATAGAGAGCCTGGATTCCTGTCCAAACATAAGGTGCTGTGTTCTTTGAAGAGTCAGAGTGTTGGTTACATGACACAGCTGAGGATAAGAAAGGAGGTTTTAACTCACAGTTACAATCACTGCTAAGAAGAGTGCCTTCATTACAGTGTACATCATATACCATTCTAACAGGTCAGAGAATAAAAATGTTTGTGGTAGTGTGTCTTTAAGTCTTCCTGGTGTCACTACCCCCCTTACACAGAACTAGGAACTAAAACTTTCCATCCTGTTCCCCAACTTTAAATTATGTAACCTTTAGATTCTAATTGTGGCACTTGTTTAAATTAATGATGCATTATATCCACCCGTGGTAGTGATATGGTTAACCCCTTAACGACTTGCGCCGTTCACGTATGGCGCCTGTCAGCTCTTCAGAGATGGTGTACGGAGACAGTACCATAGCTACCACGTGCCAGTAACAGAAGCCATTCTTTCTCTCTAACCCTCAGTTCACACTTGCGCGTTTTACAGCGCGTTCGAACGTGCTGTAAAACGCATAACCGATGCAAACCAATGCTTCCCTATGGGACTGGTTCACATTTTCGCGTTTTACAGCGCGTTCGAATGCGCTGAAAAACGCCCGACGCATTAACAAGTACTTGAGCTTTTTCTGGGGCGTTTGTCGCACGTTTTGGCCCATAGACTTCAATGGGAACGCGCAACGCTTTTATTTTGCGCGTTTTTGACACTGAAAACGCGCGTTCGAACGCGCGTTTATGAATTTGCAACATGCTGGAAAGGCCAAACCCCAGGTGCTAGGCACAGTTTGGAGAGAAGCCAACATGGCCATATTTGGTCATTGGACAACACTGCAGTCAATCACACAAACGCGCGTAAAACGCGCGTTTACTATTGCCAAAAAGGAGAAACGCTCGTCTCAGAAACGCTCAGGTCTGAACCCAGCTTTATAGCTGGGGTCGCTTTGAAGAGTTCCACAGCTGTAGTTCTAAGAAAATAGAAAAACACTGCAGTGCTAATTCGTTGCAGTGTTAGGGAAAAATGATCTGAAGTCCTCCAAAAAATTTTAACGCAAAGTGATCAAAAAGTTGTTCACACTCCAAAATAGTATCAATAAAAACTACAGATCGTCCCACAAGAAATGAGCCCCCACAGATCTCCATAGATTGAAATATAAAAAAATATATTTTTTTTTTCCCATATTAAAACACAAGAAAAGCTATATAAATGTGTTATTGCTGTAACTGTAATGACCTGGAGAATGAAGAGGACAGGTCAGTTTCCACATAGGGAACACTGTTAAAATGAAACTCATCAAACTATGGCACAATTATTATTTTTTTCCAATTTCACCCCATTTAGAATTTTTTTCAGCTTCCAACTACATCACATGCAATACTAAATGGTGACTTTAGAAAGCACAACCTGCCCCACAAAAAGCAAGCCTCCATATGTGTATGTTAACAGAAAAATTAAAAAGTTATGATTTCGGGAAGGCAGCGAGTAAAAAATGAAAATGGAAAATAGTTATCTCCTTAGGGAGTTAATAGTACATAGTCGTCTGTATATGGAGGTCTGAGCTGTGCTTTATTTCATGACTGTTTCTTTTTTTTTTTTTTTTTTTTTTTTTTTTACCAGGTCAAGTTCTTTTAACTCCTTCTGCTGTTGTTCAGTTTCCTGGCACTGGGATAGTAACTTCACAGCCTGTGCTCACTGTAAGTGGTGCACCACCTCCCCTCTCAGCACCATCCATAAACCTGCTGTCACATAGCAAAACTTCACAGACGTCAATCCAGGCAACTGATTGCACAACTGATGTAAGTAGTGAGCAGCATGTGTTGTCAAATGACACTCCTTCAGTTTTTATTGTACGTTCAGTGGCCAGATTTACCAGACAGGGTAGACATCTAGACAGACAGGGAGTCTTTACATGTACTTGAATTATCACTGTGTCTCAGGTTGTTTGATAAATCTAGCACATCTATAGATTGCCTAAGGGTACAGCCACACATAACGCCTTATGTGAATTTGGGTGTGGGTATGCAGCAGCGTAAATAAACTTGCTGCAGATTTAAAGCCCGCACTGCAGGTCATTTTATGCTACTTTTTTTTTTGCAGCAGCAGCAGCATGTTGATGAGATTTGTTAAAATGTCATCCACTTTGCTGCACGTGTAAAACACTGCAGATTTGCTATGAACTAATCAACAGCGACAAATCCTCTGTGAATCCATTACATGTGAACACATCCTAAAGTTTAGGACACATTTTTTTTCAGTTTGTTTGTTTGTTTTGTTTTTTATCAACTGTGGGGGCGTTTGGTGAACAAAGAGACATTACACCAGGCCCCTTTCCCAGTAATTTGTGTCCCTTTTTAACCACTTTCGGACCGCCCATTGTGCTAGCAGGGCACCCCAGAGAGAAGACCTTTTCTGGGTGTCCCAGAATGCACCCCAGAAACCGTTCCTGGGTGTCCCTGCCTTATAGATCCCTGTATACACAGCTCTGAAGGAGCGCACTGTATACAGATCAGGAAACGATCTGCTGCTTCCTGTCCCGGCCCGGTAGTCATATGACCGCCGGGGCCAGGGTAGTGCAGGAGCTTTCGGATCTTCCAACGACCATGATCAGCCCCACACTGAGGGTGTACTTTTATTTCCCCTGTAACTGGGGCTACTATGTCAGCTCCAGTTACAGGAGAATTCAATAGTTTAAAAAAAAAATTAAGTGTCCCCCAGAGGTTTTGTATGAAAAATAAAAAAAACTGTTTTGAATTTTTTTTCAAAAAGTTTTAAATAAAAAAAAAATTCTCCTCAAATCCGTTGTTTTAAAAATGTTAAAAATAGAAGAAAAAATAAAAGACATATATGGTATCATTGCGTCTGCAACGACCGGCTCTAAAATAATATCATATGATCTACCCCATCAGGTGAACTCTGTAAAAAAATAAACATTGCGCCAAAACAGATTTTTTTAGTGAGCTCACCTCCCAAAAACATATTGTTAATTAATCAAAAAGTTGTATGTACCCCAAAATGGTAGCAATAAAAACGTCACCTCATCCCTCAAAATATGAGCCCCCACACAAGACCATAACCAGACTATTTTTTTTTTAAGAATGTTTTTGTGTAAAATGTAAAAAAAAAAAAAAAAAATAGACATATTTGGTATGGTTGCATCCATAATGACCGGATCTATAACAATATCACATGATCTACCCCATCAAGTGAACGGTGAAAAAAAAATAGAAAAATGACACCAAACTGCTTTTTTGTGACTTCACCTCTCAAAAAATGAGATCAAAAGCAACCAGAAAGCCAAATGTACCCCAAAATGGTGCCAATAAAAACTACAGCTTGTCCCGCACAAAATAAGCCCTTACGCAGCTCATTCAACAAAAACTAAAAAAGTTGTAGCTCTTAAAAACCATGACCGAAAATTCCATGCTAGAAAATCCAGATGCCGCTCCTTCCCTTCTGAGCCCTGGCTTATCCCCAAATAACAGTTTACGACCACAATTGGGTACTGTATTCACGAGAAAATGGATAGCAAATTGTGGGTGGATTCTCCTGTTATCTTTTGTGAAAAAGAAAGTTTGGGCCTTAAGCACCATTTTCTTGTAAAAAAAAAAAATAAAAATAATTTTTCATTTTCACACCCAAATATTAAACATTCTATGAAACACCTGTTGAGTGAAGTGCTCGCTACACCCCTTAAAAATTCCTTGGGTGGTGTAGTTTACAAAATGTGGTCACTTTTTTAGGGTTTTCACTGTGGGGGTACCTCAGGGTCTCTTCAAATGCAATATGGTGCCCAAAGACCATTCCAGCAAAATCTGCCTTCCAAAAACCATATGGTGCTCTTTGTGCCCTGCCATGTACAGCGGTATACAACAACATATGACATATGGGGTGTTTCTGCAAACTGCAGAATCAGGGTAATAAATATTGAGGTTTGTTTTTTTTGTTAACCCTTGTTGTGTTCAAGAGAAAAAATGATTTAAATGGAAAATCTGTGAAAAAAAATAAATAATGAAATTTTGAAATTTCACTTCTATTTCGCTTTAATTTCTATGGAATACCTAGGGTTAACAACATTTCTAAAACCAGTTGACATTGAGGAGTGTTGTTTCAAAAATGGGGTCATTTATGGGTTGTTTCTATTATGTAAGCCCCACAAAGTGACTTCAGAACTGAACTGGTCCTTTAAAAAAGCTGACTTGGAAATTTTCTTAATTTCAAAAATTGCTTCTAAAATTGTAAACCTTCTAACATCCTAAAAAAATAAAATTACAGTACCAAAATTATGCCAACATAAAGTACACATATGGGTAATGTTAATGAATATTTTATGAGGCATCACTATCTGTCTTAAAAGCAGAGATTCAAATTTAGAAAACAGTGAATTTTGTCAAATTTTCGTTAACTTTTAGATTTTTTTTTATAAATAAAGGTAAAACATTATTGACTCAAATTTGCCATTAACATGAAATACAAAGTGTCACGAAAAAAAAGTCTCTGAATGGCTTGGATAAGTAAAAGCATTCCAAAATTATTACTACATAAAGTGACACATGTCAGACTTGCAAAACTAGGCCTTGTCTGGAAGGGGGTAAATGGCCCGGTCTGGAAGTGGTTAAAGGGGTTGTCTGGACATATCCCCATCTTCACCCCTCCGGCCCCCCTGATAAGAGTATTGGAGCATTTCATGCATTTTTAGGAGATCCGAGGACATACTGGGCTCTCCATAGGGACTACTGCTCGGCGGAGGCTTCCGGCCAGCAGTGAGCCCGGTGACGTTACCGGCACTAATGGGCTGGCTTTAGCTCTGCCCTAGCCTGTAAAACAGAAGCCTCCGCCTAGCAGTGTAATAATATAAACAAAAAAGCCCTTGCCCTGTGCGATCCAGTGCAAGGCAAGGGAGCGCATCGGAGCAAGAAATTCTCCGATTCTCATATTAGGGAGGCCGGAAGTGTAATGATGGGGTTATGTCTGGATTCAGCTCTGAACCCGGACAACCCCTTATGATTTGCCCCCTTGTTGATCAAGTCTAAGAGCAAGTGCGACTTTTTGTGCCAAAATAGAGTCCCACACACAGTAGTAAATCTAGACCACTATATTTTTTTTTAATTATTTCTATCTCGTTATTTTTACAAAAATAATAGATACATTTGATTTAATTGTTTTAACACCATCCCACTTGATGTGTAAATCAATCAGCCATAACATTAAAACCTAATAAAAACTTATGTTTCCTAATATTGTGTAGCAAACTTTGCCCTCTATATAAAAGTGAATTACAGGTATTCTGCACAAATAATAGCCGTTTAATAGAAATTTAGTAAAGATTTAATAAAGTTAACAAGCACTTGGTTTTAACCTCAAGTTGTTTCCATCTTAAATATAAAACTCTAAGGAACAGACAGTAAGTGCTTCACTCCCACTGTATGTCTACTGTTAAATCATTTATGCACACTGATGCATTGATCCCAAATCAGGGAATTAAACCTGTTGTGGGGCTATTGCAACCTGGGAACCCTGTTTGAGCAGACAGGAAAGGATGTACTGTTTGCTCGAACAGTGTTCAGACTGTGTGGCAGCAAAAGGGGTGCCACATCTGAGGTTTTTTTTTTTGTTGGTTGTTTTTTTTTTACTGATAGAATTGACCTACAGTCACAATCTTGTCTTGCTTTAAAAATACAGACATTGGAAAAAGGTCCCATTGTGAGCTGTACAAACCTGCACCCTCACTCATGACTTACAAAAAATAAATGCAATCAGCTCACCGCCTCTGCCAGTCCTTGGTGCACTGATCCTTAGGAGAAGCAAATCCACTGTAAAAACAAAGTGGCAGGTCCAGCACTGTAGTCTTGATTAAAACAATGATTTAATTATTTCAAATATCTTTAAAAAATAGTCAAAAATGGCACACAGCAGGATATCTCCCCACACCAGTCAACGCGTTTCGGACTGCACTCGGTCTTTGTTCATGACAATGGCCATTTTCCACTGTGTCCAAGATTCATAAACAATCATTTCCCTTTAGTGATAGCTGTTACACACTGCATTGATAGTGATGAAGATTATCACTAGAGATGAATGTTTATTACAGTATATTACTTTCTTTTTTCACTCACTGATAAAAATAAAGCACCCAGATGGAAATGTTGGAGAGCTGCAGAACTCAGCATGCAGTTATGTCTCAAGAAGATACATGATTACATGCGTAGTCTGATTAGACACTGGGTGTTGCCACAACAGAGCATAAAGGCGCTTTCCCATTGCCCTATAAAAAGGCTCTCAGAGGCTCCTTTTGTGTAGTCTACCTTTTAGTGAAAGATCTTTGACTGCTAGATATGCCTCTACAATACATTGTGAAGACATTTTGTCCAGTCGACAGGCTTTGAAAGGGTACATCACTCAACTGAGAGAAACAGTGGTCATTTCAGTGAATTGTCTGCCATTTAAGCCATTCTAACCTAGCTCTTTGAAGGTTTTGGGAGCAGTGGCTATATGAGGGCACACACATGACCAGGATCTGGAAGACAGTGTGTTTCCACACGGAATGCGCACTGCGAAGCCCATTGCTGGCACGCGCATGCGCCAGCTAACGGCGCGAAAACTGCAGAAAGGAGGCGGTCCCCTCGGCGCAGGAGAAGGAGAGTTTCTGCAGTTTTCGCACCGTTAGCTGATGCATGAGCTACTGCGATGCCGTGCCAGCAATGGGCATTGCAGTGCGCATGCCCCGGCCAACGAAGTCAACGCGCAGGCGCGGGATCTGGCTGAGAGGGAGAGCAAACAGATGGGCGGGCAGAGGAGGAGGCTGGGTGGGGAGAATAGCCGAAGAGGCAGAGCTGCCTGGGCACCAACGACGTGGACACTGCCCCTGGGCACTTGCATAATCATCAAAGTTTGTTTTTGGCCGTTTTAAAGGTCCACTAAAGCATATAAAGGTACCGTTTTTATCATCTGTGTTACGGCTACAGCGCTATGGGAACTGTTAAAAAGGGGTATATGTGCTGACAGACTCCCTTTAACCTCTTTAGGACACAGGGCGTACAGGTACGCCCTGATGTCCTGGTACCTAAGGACACAGGGCGTACCTGTACCCCCTGTGTATTTCCGATCACCACCGCTCGCTGGGCGGTGATCGTAAAAAAGTGACTGCTCAAATAATTGAGCAGGCACTCTGTGTCAATGCACTGGGGGTCCTGTGACCCGCATCGGCGATCGCCGCAAACTGCAGGTCAATTCAGACCTGCGGTTTGCGGCTTTTCCATATAATCGGGCAGCGGGGGCTATCTGGTCCCTGTAGCAGGGAAGGCAGCCCCGATGCTTACCTTAGCATCGGAGCTGCTTTCCGGTGACGAGCCTGTGCTTAAATTTTCACACAGCCCCATACACTTCTATGGGGCCAGAGTCACGTGAAAATCGCAGAATATAGAACATGCTGCGATTTTCACGCAACGCAAGAGTGATACGTGAAAAACACCGCTCTTGTACACAGACCCATTTAAATAAATGGGTCCTGATTCCGTGCGGGTGCAATGCGTTCGCTTTTGATAATGTCCCTCATAAATGTTTAATAGGTAAAGTAAGGTCTATAGGCTTGGAAAGTATAGTTTGTAATTGGATTGAAAACTGGCTGAAGGACCGTGTCCAGAAAGTTGTGGTCAATGATTCCTATTCAGAATGGTCCCGGGTTATAAGCGGTGTACCCCAAAGTTTAGTGCTGGGCCCTTTTATTATTCAATTTATTTATTAATGATATTGAGGACGAGATTATTAGCATCATTTCTATTTTTGCCGATGATACTAAGATATGTAGAACTGTACAGTCTATGGAAGATGTCCATATACTACAAGCTGACTTGAACACTGAGTGATTGGGCATCAACTTGGCAAATGAGGCCATATGTGCAGGGCTGTGGAGTCGGAGTCGAGGAGTCGGAGTCGGAGGCAATTTTGGGTACCTGGAGTCGGAGTCGGAGTCGGCAAAAAATGGACCGACTCCGACTCCGACTCCTACTAGATTTAAATTGGAATAAAAAAAAATTGGAATAAAAAAAAAGCAAGTTTAAATGTCCCAATTCAGATAAAGTTATAATTAATTACTTCTCTACTGTAAGAATAAAGGCCAATGCATGCAGTGCGTCACCGCTAAACAAAGACGTTAAGTGACCGTGAAGAAGCACGCTTTTCATATGCTTTACTATGCAGTTAAAGGGACACTGACAGGCTGATATATCTGCTGGTATTCATCAGAGGATTAGGAATACAACTAGACGACTGTTACCCCCAGTTGAGGTTTACTTGTGTTTAAAAACGTTTTAATCAATATGCAAATTCTCTACCTTTGTGCCCAAGGGGGCAGGCGCACATGTAGAGTACTGGCAGCACTAGACAGGACTAGGTAGCGAGGAGGAGAGAGAAAGCTGGCACAGCCTCAGCATAGCCAGACGAGGCTGCTGCCAGCACTCTACATGCGCCTGCGAGGAATTCAGCGTTCGGCTAGCCTGAAAAAAAAGGCCAGTGCAGTGAATAATAACGAGGGGAACAGCGCTGGGAAGTGGTACTTCGGGCGCGGCTGGGCACAAAGCCGCAGGAGACGCTGCCCCATTGGGCACAAAGATAGTGAATTTGCATACAGATTAAAATGTTTTTAAACACAAGTACAGCTTAACTGGGGGTAACATTAGTATAGTTTTATTCCTAATTCTCTGATGAATACCAGTATATATATATCTTTAGCTGGAAAATCAGCCTGTCAGTGTCCCTTTAAGGAGCGGCAATACTTACACTTTTCATTGTCTTGTGGTCTGCTGTTACAGGGAACCCATGGTTATCCTAGCCTCTCACTGATAACTGATCAAGGACTGGAGACATTTGTATAAGTGAAGGGAATGGATAGTCAATAGTTCAAGACTGAAGCTGTAAACCATTTGAAAAACTGCTATCATTCAGCTAAGGCTATAAAACATGTAAACTCAGATTGTTAGCTTAAACTTTAAACACGACTATGGGATTCTACTAGGAAAATCATGTTTTAAAATAAATGCCCCTTCCCCTGCCCCTTCCTGGATCCTCCCACTGCTCTGTCTTCAGCAGAAGATCAGCACACAAAGGAGAAGGCAGCAGCTTCTGCTCAACTACCTCTCTGTGCTAGAGAAGATTAGAAGAACTTGGTGGAACAGCTTCGTATTTGCATATTAAATACAGAGGAGTCGGAGTCGAGGAGTCGGAGTCGGAGTCGGAAGTTTCAAAATCTGAGGAGTCGGAGTCGGACAATTTATCTACCGACTCCACAGCCCTGCATATGTGGAAAGACGATATGCGGAAAGATTAAAAAAATATGCAGGGGCTCGTTTTTTGCAGGAAGAGTTGACGTTTTTATTGGTACTATTTTTGGGTACATGTGATTTTTCTGATCGTTTATTATTACACTTTATGTGGTGACCCAAAAATTGGTTGTTTTAGCACAGTTTTTATTTATTTTTACAGCGTTAACCTGAGTGGTTAGGTCATGTGACATTTTTATAAAGCAGATCGTTACGGACATGTCAATACCTAATATGTGTACTTTTTCTTATTTAAGTTTTACACAATAATAGCATTTTTTATACCACAAAAATGATGTTTTAGTGTCTCCATAGTCTGAGAGTGATTCTTTTTTTTTACCAATTGTCTTAGGTAGGGTCTAATATTTTGCGGGATAAGGTGACTGTTTGACTGGTACTATTATGGGGGGCATATGCCTTTTTGATCGCTTGGTGTTGCAATTTTTATGATGTAAGGTGACAAAAAATTGCTTTTTTTTGCACTGTTTTAATTTTTTACGGTGTTCACCTGAGGGGTTAGGTCATGTGAAATTTGTATAGAGCTGGTTGTTACGGATGCGGCAATACCTAATATGTCTGTTTTTTTACTTATTTCACTTTAACACAATAATAGCAATTTTGAAGCAAAAAACAAAACATATTTTAGTGTCTCCATTGTCTAAGAGTCAGGTTTTTTTATTTTTTGACCGATTTTTCTTATGTAGGGGCTCATTTTTTGCGGGATGAGGTGACAGCTTTATTGGTACCTTTTTGTGGGACATACGCCTTTTTGATCACTTGGTGTTGCACTTTTTGTGATGGAAGGTGACAAAAATGGCTTTTAATTTGACTCTTTTTATTTTTTTTTTTCATGGTGTTTATCGGACAGGGTGGATCATAGTAACATAAGGCCGAAAAAAGACATCTGTCCATCCAGTTCGGCCTGTCATCCTGCTAGTTGATCCAGGAGGAAGGCAAAACCCCTGTGAGGTCGATGCCAATTTTCCCCACTTAAGGGGAATAAAAAATTCCTTCCCGACTCCAATCAGGCAATCAGAATAACTCCCTGGATCAACGACCCATCTCTAGTAGTTATAGCCTGTAATATTATTACTCTCCAGAAATACATCCAGGCCCCTCTTGAATTCTTTTATTGTACTCGCCATCACCACCTCACAGGTGGCAGAAAGTTCCATAGTCTCACTGCTCTTACCGTAGAGCCGGTCGTTATCAACGCGGCAATACCAAATATGGCTATTTTATTTCTTTATTTTCTATTTTTAATATATATTTTTAATTACTTGGGGAATTTTTTTTACATGTGAAAGGTTGTTGTTTTTTTGTTTGTTTTTTCTTTAAACACTTATTTTTTTATTTTAATTTTGCGTCCCCTATAAGGTCATACAAGACCTCTTGGGGACATTTAACTTCACTTTTTTTTTTCACTATTAATTTTTCCTGTAACTGGGGCTAGTAGCCTGGGCCGGGACAGGAAGCGCATTTGAGCGCTGTATATTCAGAGATCTAGAAGGCAGGGACACTTGGGAACTGTCCCTCCCTTCTCTCTGGGTTGCCGCCTATGTATATCATCTGCCCTGTAGAATGTCCTGCGATGCATCATATTTTTAAGCCCAATTGCTCCTGGAGTGACAATATATGGAGGGACAAAAAAAACTGTATGTGGGTATGGGCTGTTGCATCAGAGTCTCAGACTGGGGAAGTTTCCCCTGAGTGTGAACTTAGGAGTACGCTGGTCCTAACAGCTTAAAAACACCCTAAACAATTCTACTGATTGATCTGCGTTTTCAGGAGCTGCCCGTTGCAGCAAGATTAGATATAAGAGTCTAGATCATGGCCACAACTGATGATATGTGGCCACACTTCTGGCTCTGGTATAGCCATTAAGTCTTGTTCACAATCATCATTAGAAATGGCCAGGTGATGCAAATTTCAAATCTTTATAAATCCTCTAATCTTGTCCCAAAAACAGCAGCCATGGGTTCATCTAAACAGCTGCCTAACACTCTAAAAATGAAAATGGTTGAGACCTGCAAAGCACGAGAAGGTTATAAGAAGATGGCAAAGTGTTTTCAAGTTGCCATTTCCTCGGTTTAAAATGTAATTAAGAAATAGCAGTTAACAGGAACAGTGGAGGTCACACAAAAATCTGGAAGGCCAAGAAAAATTTCAGACACAGCTGATCGTAGGATTGCTAGAAAGGCAAATCGGAACTCCCGCTTGACTGCAAAATACCTTCAGAAAGATTTAGCAGACTCTGGTGTTGAGTAAATTGTTCTACTGTTCCAACACTTGCACAAATATGGTCTTCATGGAGGAGTCATCAGAAGAAAACTTCTGCATCCTCAGCGCAGAATTAATCTTCAGAACTTTGCAAAAGAACATCTACTAAAATAAATATTAATGATATTAATCTAAACAAACGTGAGGCATTTTGGAAACAACTCTTGTGGACCAATGTGGTTAAAATAGAACTCTATGGCCGCAATGAACAAAGGTATGTTTGGAGAAAAAAGGTTCATGGTATTTCTTGAAAAGAATACCTCTCCAACAATGAGGCATTGGATGTGGAACAATCATGCTTTTGGGGTTGTGGCATGGGGAGATTTTCAGAGGTAGAGAGAAGGATAGATTAAATGGAATTCAAGCAAATTTTGGAAGAAAACATAACGGCAACTGTAAAAAAGCTGAAGTTTAAAACAGGATGTCTTTTACAAACGGATGATGATCCTAAACACACCTCAAAATCCACAATAGACTACCTCAAAAGACGAAAGGTGAAGGTTTTACCATGGCTGTAAGAGTCATTTGATCTGAACATCATCTGAAAATCTGTGTATAGACCTCAAAGAAGATTACATGCAAGATAGCCCAGGAATCTTACAGAACTGGAAGAATTTTTCAAGGAAGAATGGATAAAAATCCCTCAAACAAGAACTGAAAGACTGTTGGCTGGCTACAAAAAGTGTTTACTAGCTGTGATACTTGCTAAAGGGGGTACTACTAGGTACTAACCATGTAGGGTGCTGTTTTGCTTTGGGTGCTTTTTCCTTTTTTTATTTTAAAAATGAAAATATCTTTTTTTTTTTGCTTAAAATACAAAGGGATAGTGTCATCTTTAACTGTATTCCTTTTGGAGATAATTTCATTTTCAACTTGTTTAACTGTTCACAGTAAAAGTAATTTTAACCAGGTGTGCCCAAACCGCTGTATGCCACTGTAATGTAAAAAGTGCTTGTTTTGTACAGTGGTCCAGCCATCTTAACAAAATAGAGTATATACAAATGCATGAGGTAGCCACCAGCCAATATCTGTAGTGCTTTTGAGTGCATGGAGTGTGGTGGACAGTGTCTGATGATGGATCAGGTTCAGAAGATTGAGGTTCAAGGGGGATGAATGGAGAAGCGTTATATTAAGGGATGTGACGGGCCAGCCTAAAACTGAGGAAGTTGTAAATTCCAGAGAACTGGTGCAGCTTGGGAGAAGTCTTGAAGACAGTAGTGAGTGGTTTGAATTATGGTGGATATCTGTCGGAAATTCGAGGCTAAAGCACAGGTAGGATTGTAGGGGTTGAGGAGATATAGGGATTGTGCAGCACTGTAGAGAGTGAGGACATCAGAGTGGCGGTTAGAGAGATAAAGGAGCCTGGCTGCTCCTTTCAGGATAGATTAGAGAGTTAAAAGTATTGTGAGGGGGAGACCAATTAATAATGAGTTATAGTAATTGAGGCTTTTGTTTCCACAGTAAGAAAAGGGTGGATTCTAGAGATGTTTTTTGAGGTGGAGGCGGCATGAGCAGGCAAGATATTGATTATAGGAGGTGAAGGAAAGATCAATGCAAGCATAACACCGAGATAGCAAGCGTGTTGCCCATGACTTAAACTAGTGCCACACACTGAGGGGGAGATAGAAGACTTGGGTAGGAAAGTAAATGGAGAAAACGCATGTATTTTCAGCTTTGGAAGATTTAGTTTCAGATAGAGGGCATAATGTTAGATCTGCTGATAGTCTGTTCAAAAGGGGCTGTGTAGAGAGAAAAGAGGAGAGGACCTAGGACTGAACCCTGAGGAACCCCAATAGCAAGAGAGAGAAGGGGAAGAGCCAGCGAATGATACACTTAAAGTCCGAGAGATAGGAAGAAAACAAAGAGAGAACGGTGTCTATAAAGGGGTTGTCTCGCTTCAGAAAATTAGATTTATCATGTAGAGAAAGTTTTGTAATATTTAGGGGCAGTTCTATTAGAAAAATAGCTGTCTCCACCCCCTCACCCACATATAATATACTTACCCTGCTTCCGGTGCCTCTCCTGGTCCCCGCACCACCACTGCTGCTTCTCCCTGCACATGGATGAAAACATCTGGTGTTGTGGGGGGGGGGAGCATCCAATGGCAGGCAGCGACAGGGACGAGCCTCCCAAGCATTGTATATTGCCACAGAAAAATGAATGAAGCCAACAAAGGAGGCAATATGGACTTTGTTTACATGATAAATACGATTTGCTGAGGTGAGACAACCCATTTAAGGCCGAAAAATTGGAGCACGGTGTCTACTTCTGAAGAGGGTTCCAGAAGGATGAGCAGAGAGCAGTCACCGTTGCTTCTAACTGTCAGGATGTTGTTTGTCATTTTGGGGAGGGCAGTTTCTGTAGAGTGTAGACAGCGGAAACCAGATTGTAATTGATCAAGTAGAGAGGTAGCTGATGAGGTGAGAGTAGACCAGGTGCTTGGGAAGATTGGAGAGAGGTCTGTAGTTAGTTGCACAGGACGGTTAAAGAGAAGGTGTGTTTTTTTTTTTTGTTTTTTTATAATGTTATGACAGAATGTTTGAAAGAGGAGGGAAGATACTGGAAGAGAGAAAGAGGTTGAAGATTTTCATTAGGTGAGTATTTTCAGGACTGGAAGAGGTATGAGGGAATAGGGTCAGAGGTGCATGTGGTAGGGCGAGAAGAAGAGAGGAGCCTAAAGATGAATTTTTATTTGACTTGGTTGAAAGTGAACCAGATGAGAGGTAATGGGACAGAAGAGGATTGATGATGCTTAGCAGCTGGGAACCAATTTCCTGCCGGATATTTTGAATTTTCTCTTTGAAGTAGGTGGCAAGATCTTCAGAGAAGAGGTCTGTAATAGGCACCTGCTCTTTTGGACTGAGGAGGGAGTGAAAAGTGTCAGAGTATTGGATAGTGAGGAGATCAGGGTCATGAAATGGGTCTATTTGACGAGGTGCAGAGTTCTGGTGTGTGAGTTTTTCTCCATAGGCGTTAGGCACTTCTGGACTATCACTGGAGAAAGCAAGTTTGGGGTGTAAGCCAAGGTTACTTTTGCCTCTGTTTGGAGGTTCTCAGTGTAGGGGACTCTTTGTCCAGGATACTTCTGAGGGTATTATCTTAGTGTGTGACAGCCAGATCAGGACAGGAGACGGAAGAGGTTGGGAACGATGATGACTAATCAGTGATTTTGAGCCCAAACTAGATGCAGCTCTAAATAAAGAACAGGTGCAGATCTTTCCCTTATACCTTATCCCTGTGTAGGTTCCAACCTTGGTTTTTCAAACATTGTTCAATGTTTGATTATAGCAACAAAGACTCCTGGAAAACCGACCTTACAATTTCCCTGTATGATAAATGTCCCCAATGATCGTATATGGTTTTCTATATACTAACTAATTAAATTTATTGTAACCACCTGGAAAATGTATTGTGAAAATGTGCCACCATGTTGCCTTCCATATTTATGTGACTATTTCACTGCTCATAAAAGGCTGATCAACAATAACAGATTGGTGGGGGCTGATCAGCTGTTTGAAGAGAATGCAACACTTTTATGAGCGCTGCATTCTCTATATTGTTTACTTGCTTGCTGTCAACATTGCAGCGGCTCCTTACCATTCACTTTAAGGGAACCTCTACCCCCTATTCACTTGGAGAGAAAGGAGCCAACCCATTGAAGAGAATGGGATGGTGGAGTTGTAATGACACGTAATTCGAGGGCAAGAAGTAAACAGTGAAGAGAAGGCAGTGCTCATTGAAGTGCTGCATTCTCCTAAAACATCTGATCAGTGGAGGTGCCAGCCGTTCTGCCCTGCCCATCTGATATTGATGACCTATCCTGATGATAGGTCATCTATATAACAAAAGCGGAGAACCTCTTCAAATGGAATCTATTCCTATTATTTGCTAACCAAAGACAATATGCTGTAATTCACTCAAACATCATTTAATCCATAGCTTTGTTAGCTTTATCCATGTTTCAAACCCCCAGAGGATGAACTATGAGCGATATGCAAATGAGGCACAAAATGCCCAGCAGGGCGTTATCAATTGTTCAACGTCCCTAAAACAGCCAAGATTTCAGTGGAAGAGAAGCCAACATTGCAGGAGGAGAGGGATGAAAGTAGTCGCAGCAAGGGGGAAGGAGTTTTAAGTGCAAGGGGAGGTACAGGCAGCAACTGAAGAGGAGGTCAATGGCTCTTGGGAGAGCCAGGCTTAGTCTCTTGGAGGAGGCTTCTTTGTACAATTAATAATGTCCTGCCAGGCACCTTGAATGATATGTAAATGAGGCACAAAGTTCATTCTCTGGGGATGAGAAACATAGATAAAGCTAATAAAAGTATGGCCTGAATGATGTTTGGGGGAACCACAGTGCATTGGTGTGGGTTACAAATGGTAGAAATAGGTAACAGATCCATTTAAAACCCCACACTGGTCCAGGAGGTTTTCTCTGTGTCAAAAGGTGTTGTTCCCGGAGAGAGACTCTTAAAATAGAGCATGTCACAGACACATGTTTCGGATAAGCTTGTGCATAGTTTTCACTGTGTGCTGTGGCCAAACTCATGTGCCTCAATGATTAAAGCCTTGGCTTCTTTTTAAATTCTCTCTCTAGTGATGGAATATAATTAAATTACAAGGAAATGTGTCATTACATGGCACTACAGTATAAAAATGTCCCTTCATTCCTGCTCAGAGAGCATGAAAATCACATAGTAATGTAACTCTATTGTTGTTCTCTTCTCTACAGTTTTGTATAGATAGATATAGATAGATAGAGAGATAGTACCAATTGCATTTATTTATCCTCCCTGATTTCCAAAAATAGAAAAATGGATGCCATCTGAGCTCTTGCAGAGATTGTCAGCCAGCTTTCCCAGTCTCTTAAATAGTAGACTGCCTGCTGTTATAACAATGTTTCTTTGCCCTGCTGGAACTTTGGGAAAATCATGGTGACAACCCCTCTGGGAATGGGAATTGTCGCCTTAGGTAATCCATCTAGACCTAAACTTAGTACATCAGTATCATACGTGATAGAGGTTTCTGGCCTAGTAAACCAATACTGGCAGGACTGATGTAGTCCCAAAGAAGTAACAGTTTTGATGCAACTTTCCTTAGAACTCTTCCTTTGGAATTCCCTCTGGAAGGGTACTTATGAATTGTCAATGGAAAATGTTCCTTCATTGCTACTGTCAGCACTGATTGCACAATACCAGACAGTGCAGGGACAAGCCCCAACAAGTATGTACTGGGAGATTACGGGAGAGCAGACAGGTCCTCCTTTAATTAGACAATTCGTATGCTTATTCACACTTCAGTGTTTGGACAGTGTTTTCCATCAGTGATTGTCAACTAAAACCAGGTGTGGATCAGAAACACAGAAGAAATCCATATCTTTCCCCTATACCTTATGTCTATGGAGGCTCCGCTCCTGGTTTTAGCTCACAATCACTGATGGAAATCTCTGATCTAGCATTGACTGTTTGAATAAGGCCTTATGGTCCTATTACAGCTGCAGATGTAGCAGGCGATTGTTGGAAAGATTCCTGGCAATCACCTGCTCACTAGTGGAGGAGATTGCTGCATGTAATAGCTAATGGAATCACTCGCCCCCATACTGATCCATTGATTACACGGTGCAATCTGCCGCTTGCAAACGATTATTTTTAAACATGTTGAAAGACATGTTTGCTTGTTCATCGGGTAATTGGTGGTAGTATTACACTGCCAGATCATTGCTAACGTGCACTACTCCGAACGATTGTTAGCGAAGATCTTAGCAGTATCGATAGGTGTAATAGAACCTGTAAGCTGGAAACGCATAACGTTTAAGGTACAACTTCTGATCCAGTTATTTGAGTGAAAGCCAGAAGTGGATCGAGCGAGAAAGAGAAGTTTATTTAAATATTTGCTTTATATTCCACATTCCTTTTAAATCCACTCCTGACTTTGGAAGTGGCATCAAACACTTAAAGGGAGTCTGTCACCACATTTGGTCATTATAGACCGGGTACACAGGGTTCTGGCTTAACTTAAGATGATTTAAATGGTACCCTTGTTAGTCACTAGTATCGCTCTCCTGCAGCAAAAACAAACTTTTATATATATGCAAATGCGGCTCGCAAGTGCCCAGGGCGGAGTTTACATCTTCGGAGCCCAGGCTGCTCTGCTTGAGATCCCCGCCCTCTCCTTTCCCTTGCGTCCTCCTCCTCTCCCTGTGAAAACCTGCGCCTGCGTTCTGCTTGGCTGGGGCATGCGCACTACAATGCCCACTGTGGTTACGGCATTGATGTAGCTACTGCGCATGCTCCGGCCAACAGCGCAGCCTGGGCTCCGAAGATGTAAACTCTGCCCTGGGCACTTGCGAGCCGCATTTGCATATATATAAAAGTTCGTTTTTTGCTGCAGGAGAGCGATACTAGTGACTAACAAAGGTACCATTTAAATCATCTTAAGTTAAGCCAGAACCCTGTTTACTCGGTCTATAATGACCAAATGTGGTGACAGACTCCCTTTAATACGTGATATATGCCTGACTGATACTTGATTGATACAGTTCTAGTTCCAGAAAGACACACTTGGAATGGGATAGATACATGGAGTATCAGAACGGATTCTGAGATGGTCATTTTGAATAATAGACTTCATTCCAGAGAAAAGATTTTCTCTAAGCCGATCATTTGTTGCTCAGTCTTCTGGATATTAAGGAGTTAATGCCTCTCTTGTACAGCGCTAACCTCATCCTCCTGATGTGGAAACATGTTGGCTCAAGATAGAGTGGAAATTGTGAGGCATTTCTAGAAGTGCTCTTTATTATTCCTGTGGCTTGTTAGCCCTATGTTATAAGGCTGTTCTTCTGGGGTGAAATAATTATACAAGAAATCCGACATTTATGATAAGCTGGTAAAACTTAGTGTTGCTGATTTTTACATAAAATGTAGAACCTTAATTGTCTCCTGCCTATATTTACTAAGGCCACTTCTTCACACTGCAGCACACTTTTAGCCTGCGGCTGAAATCATACCCAGATGCTGTGACAGGGTTTTCCAAATAGTGTTAATTGACTGTTATTTTGGCAGAAAAAAAAATGTTTTTTACAGGCAAAACTGTATGGCTGTTCACACTCTGTTTGAAAACCCCACCCTCAACATGCAGAATACTTAGCCTAGAGGACATTACCAAGTTTGGTAAAGGTGTGTCACCTTCAGAAGGTTGGGAATGGATTGGTTAAGTAGAAATGTAACTTTAAGGCCTCATGCACGCAGACCCATTCACTTCAATGGGGCCACAAAAGATGCGGACAGCACTCCATGTGCTGTCCACATCCGTTGCCTCGTTCCGTTGCCCCTAAAAAAAAAAATAGAGCATGTCCTATTTTTGTCCGTTTTGCGGACAAGAATAGGCAGCTCTATAATGGGCCGCCCATTCCGTTCCGCAAATTGCAAAAGGCACACGGAGCGGTTTCCATGTTTTGCGGATCCGCGGTTTGCAGTTCCGCAAAACACACACCGTCGTGTGCATGAGGCCTAAAAGGGTTGTCCGAATTATCCTAAAATGATCACAACCTCAAACATCCTCTACTCACCAGAATGAAAGGTGTTTGGACTGCTTCACTATGAGATCATTACTCCGGAGCAGGGACGCCACTGAGCATGTTAGTCCACTATTGAATACAGGAGAAGGTGGAAAAGAATTTCAGATAATGTTATGGACAAAAAAACTCAACAATATTTTTATTGCATGTATAGTGCAATAATGCTTCATTTAAAATGTCCTATTCATTGCATAGTAATGTCTCATGGGATACCCCCTTTAATCAGAGTGCTTTAGAAAAATGTACAGTTTGCTAAGAACTATAATTTACAAAACAGTTCTGCTTGCTGAACAGCCCATTTTATTTGAACCTGTGACGCTGAATATGGTGTCTGAGCTTAAGCCAGTATGTTATAGAGCAGGAGGAGCTGAGCAGCTTGATATAAAGATTTATGGGAAAAGATTCAGGATAACTTCTATTTCATTCATTTAAATGAAGTCATGAGGCGGTCCCATCAGTGATTGACAGCCTTCCCTCTATGACTGTGTATACAGAGATGGCTGTCAATCTCTGATAGGACCGCCTCCCTGACTTCACAGCTCAAAATTAGTTGGAATTTAAATGAATAAAATTGAAGCTTTTCTGAATATTTTCCACATAAAACTATATATCAATCTGTTCAGCTCCTTTTTCTCCTCTATAATATGCTGCCTGTAGATTACATAGCATTTTCCAGGAAGTCCCCCATGACGGCACATGGGAGGATGTCCATCCCAATCTCTGTAGGGACAGGAAGTGAGAGAAGTTTAACACCCCCCCCCCCCCCCCAGTCTCCAGTGGCTTCCTGTCACTACAGGGATAGGGGGTGAGCTCCCGTAGAAGAGGGACGAAGAAAGAAGATAAAGAAACTACGCCTCTGGGGGAGCCCCTTTTGGGGCTAGAGCTGGTCAGGGGATCTCGGGTCTCCCCTCACAGCTCAGATTCAATAACCCTGCTAGCTGCCCCTCTGGGTTCTCTAGCACCTTTCATCTCACCTGTGGGGCCGCGGTGGATGAGATGCGGATGCCGCTTCCCATCCAGGGGCTCTTGGCTCGACGGAATGCTTCCTCCTTCACCCAGAAGACACTTGTGTTGAGCGTCTGACGTTGCTACCGGCGTTGGCGAATCCAAGATGACGGCACCCTGCTGGTACGCTTGAGACCTGGCAAATGCGGTCTTGCGTACCGCGTTGACTGCCCCAACCCCCCCGGGAGGGTTGAGTCTAAACACGGAGAAGAAGCGTCACAGCTGCAGAGGGAGGGCATGTAAGGTAAGCCCCATAAAAAGGGGAGAAAACACTCCAGGTTAGGTCTGTGATTCCTACTATGGAGGCCCTGATGTCGTCCAAGACTGAACCAGTCTCTGACACCTCTGCCCAGGGGCATGTAAGTGCTACTTTCTCCTTCAAAATTTGGTTACACGGGTGTCTATTTTACCTAAAATGTGGCATCTTCTTTTTTTTTTTTGTGGCAAAAAGACGCAGGTCAAAAATCCCTGACTGAACCTAGGTAAAGACCAAAGAAGTGTGCAACCTGTGGGAAAAAATTGCAGCAGGCATACAAAAAGCAACTATGTTCTGACTGTATAGCCAGACTTCTTAAGGAAGAACAACGGTCTTTTTTAACGGACCTCAGAAGCATGATTTGGGAAGAAGTGCAAGCAACAGTGTCTTCTTTAACCCCCTCCTCCAATCTCCTCTCCTGCTTTAAAATGAATGTGAATGCATGTAAAATCCGATTCAGAGGAATGCATGGAAGGTCCATTTTATTCTGAAGGAGAGATAGAAGAAGACACATATCCGCCTCCAGTAACTTCAGACGATACAACAAATGTATTTGTTTTGTTTGAAAGATTTAGACTCCTTACTTGTTGCGGTAAGGGAGATTATGGAGATAGAGGACGTACAGCCATCTAGATCCATGCAGGATGGGATGTTTGGCAGCTTGAGAGCCAGGAAAAAAAGATGATTTCCTGTTAATTCTAATTTAAAAGAAATAATTTTAGAGGAATGGGAGGAGACAGAGAGAAAGTTAACTATCCCAAGAGAGATCAAAAATCGTCTAGTGTTCGATCCAGAAGATACAAAATTGTGGGACGACATCCCAAAACTAGATGTTCAGGTGGCCGAAGTGGCAAGAAAAACATCTATTCCCTTTAAGGACTCTTCACACTTGAAGGATCCTATGGATAGGAAAACCGAAGGCCTCCTTCAAAGAGCCTGGGAATGCTCTTCAGCTTTAATTTACACCAATATTGCGGCGACGTCTGTAGCCAGAGCGATGGGGATCTGGTTAAATCAGTTGGAGAACCACCTTAATCTTAAAACGTCCAGGGAAGATATTCTGGATTCTGTTCCCCTCCTAAAAATGGCTACCGCCTTCTTAGCAGATGCTTCAGCTGAGTCTATCCGTTTTACAGCAAAAAATTACACATTAGCCAATACTTCCAGAAGAGGTTTATGGCTAAAAAACTGGTCTGGCGACTTGGCCTCTAAAAATAAGTTATGCTCCATTCCCTTTTCGGGTTCTTATGTCTTCAGAGCGGTGTTGGACACAATTCTAGAAAGAGCGGCCGACAAAAAAAAGGGTTTCCGGAAGAAAAGCCTAAGAAAACTCAAAACTGTTTCTGGTAAAAATAAAAAAAAAACAGATGGGTCATTCCGGACTATCATAAACCTGAAGTTCCTGAACAAATGGATCTGTTATTACAAATTCAAGATGGAATCAGTCCAGACAGCAACCCCTCTCATCACACCAGGGGCATTAATGTGCACAATCGACCTTATGGATGCATATTACCATGTTCCCATACATCCGAACCACCATAAATATCTCAGGTTTGCAATAAAAATAGACAAGTTAGTGTATCACTTCCAGTTTCAGTGTCTCCTCTTCTGGATTTCATCTGCCCCTCGGGTATTTAGCAAGATAGTAGTAGAGATCATGGCCTATCTGAGACAACAGGATATAATAATCGTACCATATCTAGACATTTTTCTTTTGACAGCAGAATCACAAGAACTCCTGAAAATGCATCTTCAGACAACTCTGAATCTCTTGTATGACCTAGGATGGCTCGTCAACTTAAAAAAGTCAGATCTCCAGATGGATTACAGGAAAGTATTTTTGGGAACACTCCTGGATTCAATAAGACAAGTCTCCTTTCTTCCAACACCCAAACACAAAGCTTTTATAAAAGAAATATCTTCCTTCCAAAAAAAAAGAAATTGTACTATCAGGGAAGCAATGCATGTGTTAGGCATATTGACTTATTGTATCCCCATGGTTCCTTGGGCTCAAATTCGTTCCAGACCTCTACAAAACCTGATTCTCTCCAGCTGGAACAGAAACCAGAACAAAACCAGAAATTTTAATACCAACCAGAATAATGAATATTCTAGACTGGTGGATAGACCCATTCAATCTTCAAAAAGGAGTATTCTGGAACAAAACTCCATTCACGGCAGTGACTACCGATGCCAGCCCGAAGAGCTGGGAAGCCCAAGTAGAAAGACAGTTTTTTCAGGGGGATTGATCGGCAATGGAGAGTCAAACATCTTCAAATGCAAGAGAACTGGTTGCCGTTCTAAAAACCTTAAAGATCACAAGCCAGAGCCTCAGGGGAAAACCGTTAAAGACCTTATCAGACAATATGACCACAGTCTGACAGTACCTCAGACACCAAGGAGGAACTCGGAACCCTCAACTTCAGAGAATTGCGGATCAAATTTTCCTCTGGGCCCAAAACAATGTTCTGTCAATTACAGTGTTGCAGTTATGAGGGGTGGAGAACATTACGGCAGATTTCCTAAGCAGGAAAGAATTCTATCCAGGAGATTGGATGTTAAACAAGCAGGTGTTTCAGGAACTTTGCCACAAATGGGGATTGCCTCAGGTCGATCTCTTCGCCTCCAGGGAAAATACTCAGACAAAAAATTATTTTTCCCTAGACCCCAAGGGAAACCCCCTAGGAGTGGATGCTATGTTGCAGATATGGAATATGAACCTTGTGTATGCCTTTCCACTGATTCCGCTTATCCCAGCAGTTCTAAGGAAGATCAGCGAGAGCCCAGGGAAGATCATGTTTATAGGACCAGCTTGGCCAAAAAGAAGTTTGTATCCACTTCTAAAAAAGATGGCACTAGAACAGCCAATATCTCTACCATTAATGCCAAACCTACTATCCCAAGGACCGCTACTTCATCCAGGCCTGAAGAAGTTGAACTTGAAAGCATGAATCCTAAGAGGCAGATGCTAAAAAGACAGGGTTTATCTGACACTGTTATTTCCACCCTACAGAAAAGCCGTAAGCCGGTAAAATCGGCAATATATAATAAAATTTGGAAAAAAAATCGGTTCCTGGTTATCAGTAGTACATCAAGATTGTACTTTCCCAACTGTAGCACAAATATTAGATTTTTTTTACTGAAGGGATTTAATCTAGGACTAAGACCTAGTACATTGAAAGTACAGATTTCTGCTTTATCCACCTTTTTTGACTATCCTTTAGCTGAACATCAGTAGATTAGGAGATTTATAAAATCTATAAGAAGATTAAGACCCACCTTGAGATAGACGGTTTCACCCTGGGATCTTTCACTGGTACTTAATGCCCTATGTGAAGCTCCTTTTGAGCTTCTGGGCTCCATATCCCGAAAACATTTATCATGGAAAACCGCCTTTTTAGTGGCAATCAACTTCTGCCTGTAGAATAGGGGAGTTACAGGCCCTATCTATAAAAGAACCTTATTTAAGAATCTTGGAGGATAGATTAATTCTAAAATTAGATCCAGAAAGCCTGCCCAAGGTGGTAACATCTTTTAATGGAGAACAATAAATAATCCTACCCTTCTTTTGTGCTTCTCCTAGAAATGCACAAGAGGCGCATTTTTTTCACTGCTTAGTCTTCCGAAGGACTGTCCTAAAATATTTACTGGAGACAGAATCGCAAAGAAAAGACTTAAACCTTTTTATCCAGTTTGGAGAAACCGGTAAAGGGAAAAAAATTAAACTTATCTCATTTCCTGTCCCTACAGAGATGGGGATGGACATCCTCCCATTTGCTGTCATGTTGGACTCCTGGAAAAACAACTACCGGTAAGACTAATTACTGATTTCATGGTGACAGATTCCCATTAAAAATACACAAACTCTACCTGCTATGAGAAACCTAACTTCCTATAATACTATATAACATGTTTTAGCTGCTAAATAGGTTGTCCCATAAGCACAATTCACATGACAGAGAAATAACACATTTTCAGTTGAAATCATTTTTACAGCATGGTCCTGTTATATATAGTTATGGCACCCCCTGTCAGGAAATCCTCCTCATGCGCTGGTAGGCACTCATGCTGTGCTGGATGCTACAGCTGTCACTCACAGCGAGGGATCACCCTTGGGTCACTTGCAGGAGTGGCACTGCCGGCTGTTTACAAGAGAGTGGTCAGGTCAGCATAATCTTCTCATGTCTGATCATAGCAGGAAGACCTGCAGGAGCTGGGAGATAATAGGTATGAAACCTACTGTAGACCAGTGGAGAATAAATTGCATGTTACCATAATGGGCACTAGATGTCCTCATCTACAAAGGAAGTCTTATTTTAAAATTGGGATTCCTTACATGTTCAGAGGGAAACTTAAGCTATCTTTTGCTGTTCAGAAAATTACTTACAAGTGTGGGATAAAAATCTGTTCCCTTACGTCCTACCAGCAGCACAGACGGGGGTTAACCACCCCCTGTGAACTGGCAGGACCGGCGGAATGTTTAATGAGCCCAAGACTAATAACTCAATTTAACAATTAAGTATCTCCTTAAAAGGAGGACGTCAACCCCCAGCCCACTGTGTTTTTTTCTGTCCTCCCGGACAGGTGGACTAGGCGGTTTGTTCCCCCCTTTCTTATGGCCTTCTTTTCGTTTGGGTAACAGCGTTGCCCTTTCCTAGGTACCTTATCTGCTGCCGACCCCGCGCAGTTGCGCCTGGCTGGGGTATTTTGGCAGCATCCTCGGTCCAGGATTCTCGGTCCCTGGGCGCCGCCATCTTCCGGAGGTGACACTGGGATTCTCCTTATGCGTCACTTCCGAGTAATCCGGCCGTGATTTTTTTCACGGGCATGATTTTTTTCATAGATGCGTTTTTTTTTTTTGTTTTTTGTTTTTTATCGCGGATGCGTTTTTTTTGCGTTTTTATGAGAAAATTTTAAGTATTTTTTTTTCTTATGCTTCTTCCTGTGGAGGATTTACTGGGGGAAGGGTGGATTGGCTATCCCTCCCCTTCCCCTCTTTTAGGAAGCTGTGCAATTTTAGAGTCCTAAAATTGGTGTTGATCCACTTGTGGTGTTTTTTTCCTCCGGTCCTCAGCTGCCTCCGGTCTGTTTTTCTACCTTTCCTGCGTAGATAGGTGGTTTACAAATGTTTTATTTTAATAAAACAGTTTTGTGAGAAAGGTTTTATTTTTATTTTTACAACCAGCTAGAATGATGACAATTAACCTGCTTTTAGATTACTGCCAAGTTGTCCAAGCGCGCTCTGGTTCCTGCAGACGATGGGTCTAGTCTGCAGGACCCCCTTACAGAGTGCACACTAAGACGGGTCATACGGCAGCTGCGGCTTCCTCTTCCACAGCCATAGCGGCTTCTGAAGTCTCTACGTTCCTCCGGTCTCGCCTGAATCAAATTCAAGTTGACGTGAACCAGAGGGTTTTTCCAGGATGATATACTGGCTGCCTTCAAGACCATCAACCTGGCTACGGAACTCTTGTGCGATACCGCACAGCTCCAGTTGAAGCTAGCGAGGGAGCCTCCCCGCTAGCAAAGCCGCCCTGGGAGCGAGGCCAAACACTGTGGTTGATGGGAGACCAAGTGCGCCTTTGGCGCCCTGTGACAATACTATCAAATGACGTCAGGGGTCGGTGGCACATATGCCTTTTTGGCTTAAGCCTTGGGTCGCTGACAATTCCTCAAAATACAGCTTATGTGGCCTTCCATTCGAACCTAACCGTTTGATCGGTTCGGAGCTGGATAAGATCATGGAGGGCCTTTCAGACAAGAAGGTAAAGAGCTTTCCCCAGCAGTCCTTTCGAGAGCAGGGCAGACAAGACCGCAGTGGTAGGTCTGGCCAGCAAACAAGCTCTCAAAGTGACTGGAGAGCGCAGCGAAAGGGTTTGAGGTGCTCTCGTGGATGACCCAAAGATGGAAAATCCACCTCCTGACTACGGGCCTCTTTGAGGCTCTTGGTTAATTCCCGTTACTCCTGCCGTCCTGCCAATAAGCTTCCCCACTCCTATGCTTCATGTACCTGTCGGGGGTCGTCTCTCCCACTTCTGAGAAGAGTCGTCTCTCCCACTTCTGAGATCTCGGATCCCTGGGTCCTGAACATCATTTCCGAGGGTTATTTAGTCAACCTCACCTCTATTCCTCTGGACAGGTTTGTCAAGATCAACCTTCTACAAGCTGCCAGGCAGGCGATCCTGGAGGCCTACATTCAGGACTACATTTGCAATGGGGCTCTGGAGGAGGTTCCGGCTGGAGAACGGTGCCTAGGGATCTATTCACCAGTCTTTCTGGTTCCCAAGGCTTCGGGAGATCTCCGGATGATTATCGATCTGAGATATTTCAATCGGTTTATAAGGAAGGTGAAGTTTCGTATAGAAACCATCAGGTCAGTAGTTCACGTCCTCAATCCTGGAGACGTGATGGCAACCCTGGACCTCAAGGATGCATATCTGCATATCCCGATCCATCCTGCTTCTAAGGAAGTATCTCAGGATAACGGGCCAGGTGTCTGGTGTCGTTAGGCATCTTCTGTTTGTTGCCCTTCCTTTTGGCATTTCTTCTGCCCCTCAAACTTTTACCAAGGTGGTGGTTTCTGTGGTGGCGTCTTTGAGGCTTCAAGGACTGACCATCATTCCTTATCTGGACGACTGGCTTTGGAAGCCTCTGCTCTAGCGGTCCTAACCCAACTTCTTCAGGTAACGATCTCCTTTCTGTTCAGCTGGCAGAAGTCGAACGTGAGCCCGTCGATAATCGACTCCACGGGGATGTCGCTCCAGTTGACTCCAGAAAGAAGATCCCAGGTTCAGAACACGACAAGTTCTTTTCCGTTGCCCGGCGAGTTCCAATCCGGACTCTCATGAAGATGTTGGGGCTCATGTCAGCGTCTGCAGCCCCTTGGGCTTTAGGGCATCTCCGCCCTCTACAGTCGGAGGTCCTCTCCAAATGGAATGGCAGCCCTGCTGGGCTAAACTCCCTGTGCTCCCTGTCTTGGCGAACTCGGTATTCCCTCAGATGGTGGTGCCATCTTTTAGACAGGAAGTCTATGACCCAGCCAACCTGGGTCATATTGACTACGGATGCGTACCTAGACGACACTCCAGTCACAGGACCTGGTTTCCTCAGGAGTGGCCTCTTTCATCAAATCTCCGCGAGATTCGAGCTATCCGGCTAGCCCTCCTTCACTTAGCCCCTCAGATCCGGGGCAAAGCGGTGAAAGTCCAGTCAGACAATATGACTGCAGTACTTTACATCAACAAGCAGGGAGGCACGAGATCACTTCCCCTCCTGTCAGAGATTGGAGTGATTCTGGATTAGGCAGAGTTGTACCTTCCCACTTATCTGCGATCCACATCCAGGGCTCCCTCAATATGATAGCGGCTGAGCCACGGTCTTCCGTCGGTGGAGTGGTCTTTACATCCCGAGATATTCAAGCAGATAGACCTCAAGTGGGGTATGCCAGAGGTAGATCTCATGGCAACAAGGTTCAATGCCAAGGTGGAGAGGTTTTGCTCGCTTTACAGGGAGAACAACCCCCTGGCGTTAGACGCTCTGTCAATATCCTGGAGGTTCAGGCTGGCATACATCTTCCCTCCGTTTTCCATGATTCCGAGGGTATTGATGAAAATCCGTCAGGATCAGGCCTCGGTGATAGCCATCATACTGTTTTGGCCAAAGAGATCCTGGTTTACCTAGCTGACCCAGTTGAGTCGAGGACAATATTGAATGCTCCCCCCACAGCAGACCCTGGTGTCGTGGAACACTCACCTCTGCTCAGATCTGCACAGATTCAACCTGACAGCCTGGAGGTTGATCAGTCCCTTCCCAGAATAGAAAGGCTTTCAGAGTCGGTCCTGAGAACGCTGTCTCATTCTAGAGCAGACTTTACCAAGAGAGCCTACTCTCGTATTATGAGGATATTCTCATCCTATTTTCCCTCATCTGAGGTGTTGTCTGCAGATCCGCCCCTCTCCGCTATCCTTCAGTTCCTGCAAGACGGCCTTGATAGAGGCCTTGCCCTTCTACTCTGAAGGTTCAAGTTTCAGCCATCTTAGCTTGCCTTAACAGGCTTTTTTCTCAGGACCCGCTGATCAAACGGTTCCTTAAAGGAGCTGAAAGATTAAAGCCTACAGTACTGAGACCCATTTTTCAATAGGATTTATCAGTAGTTCTCAGGGGGTTAGGATCTCCCATCTTTGAACCGTTAGAGGAGGTGGATATCAAGTTTGTCACTTGGAAGTTTGTGTTTCTCCTTGCAGTGACTTTGGCCAAGAGGGTCTCTGAGCTTCAAGCTCTCTCAGCACATGAGCCCTATACCATTTTCTTACATGACGGGGTCCTTCTTAGATTCCTCCCGTATTTTACGCCTAAAGTTCCTTCCTTCCAGAACATCAACCAGGTGATATCCCTCCCGGTTCTGTCGACATCTACCACCTCCTCCTAGGAACCTGCTAAACATCCTCTGGACGTCTCGAGATGTCTCCGGATCTATGTGGATAGATCAAGGAGTTCAGGAAAGATGAGAATCTGCTAATCCTGTTGCCGGTAAGTTAAAGGCTGTAAGGCATCCAAACTTTCCACCAGTCTGTGGATTGAGGAGGCTATTAAGGAATCCTTTGTTTTCCAATTTCTGGACCCTCCGGGATTTGTGAAGGCCCACTCTACTAGAGCTGTGGCTACTTCTTTTGCTGAGAGGAGTCTTCTGCCTCTCAACTTGATTTGCAAAGCTGCCTCCTGGAGCTCTGAATGGACATTCATCTCCCATTATAGACTAAATGCCAGTCTAGCTGAGTTTCGACCTTTGGGCAGACTATTCTCAGTTCTGCCTGCCAGGAAGGCCCTCCCTAGGGGTTTCTTCTTGCTATCTCCCCATCTGTGCTGCTGGTAGGACATAAGGGAATCGTTAATTTCTAACGATAGTTTGTTTTCCCTTAGTCCTAACAGCAGCACACAAATTTCCCACCCTAGTAAGTCTAATTTTTTTCTTACTATAAACAGAGTGGGCTGGAGGTTGACTTCCTCCTTTTAAGGAGATACTTAATTGTTAAATTGAGTTATTAGCCTTGGGCTCATTAAACATTCCGCTGGTCCTGCCAGTCCACGGGGGGTAGTTAACCCCCGTCTGTGCTGCTGTTAGGACTAAGGGAAAACAAATTATCGTTAGAAATTAACGATTCTCTTTCCTTACTTGGTGTTTTCCCCTTGGTTTGGTTTTATCAGCATATCAATATAATAGAACAGGGATCAGCAACCTTCGGCACTCCACACGCTGTTATCAAACTGTAATTCCCAGAATAATTTCTCTTCTATGGGATTTACAGTAACAGCCAAGCAAGTGTGCATGCTGGGAGTTGTAGTGTCACAGCATCTGGAGTGTCAGATGTTGCTGGATCCTGTTCTATTATAGCGGATCATGTTGAAAAAGCCAAGTCTCTGAAGATGTAAGGAATCAGTTCTAAATGTTTACTGACCCTAGGAGGGGGGAGTTACACCACTGTTATTTTTCTGTTTCTGATCGGATCCTGTAAGAAAAAAAAAACAGATTCTCTGATTTTACTTGCATCATTATCATCTGCCATTTCTGTCTGAGATCGGTTTTTTTTAGACAGGAAAAAAAAAGTATGACATGCAGGGCTTTTTTTTCCCATCTAAAAAAAACGGATCTCAGATGGAAATGGCTCAAATGGATGTCAAATGTGCATAACTGAAGCACAGGTTCTGTATTTTTTATTTATTTTTTTGCTTACAAAAATCTATTTTAATATTTATTTTTCTGTTCTTCTGACAGTGATGTGAACTCTCCCTAACTCTCCTCCTAAGGTGAATCAGCTAGCAATGTTTCTCTGCGTTGCATCAGAAACTATTTTATTTATCAGAGAGAATCAATACAAATATGAATCATCAGTGCTTGTATAGGATCATCTTCTGTTTCATCAAGAAGTGTAGTGATTTTAGTTGACAGGCTGCTAATATCATGTACAGTCACGTCATGTGAAACATTTTAATGTATCCTCCCCTTTTTCCGTATGCTGCAGTATAATTGTGTGCGTCAAATGAACCTGACCTAAGCATTGACCACCTTAGGGTCTATTCACACGTCCGTAATTTGGTTCCGCATCTGTTTCGCAATTTCAGGACTCATTCACTTTTGATGGGGCTGGAAAAGATGTGGATCTGCATTTCCGGGATCCGCATCCGCATTTCCAGGATCTGCATCTGTATTTTCAGGATCCGCAATTCCGTTCCCGAAAAAAATAGAACATGTCTTATTCTTGTCCATAATTGCAGACCAGAAAAGGCATTTCTATTATAGTGCCTGCAATGTGCGGATCGCACATTGCCTGTGTCCGTGTTTTGCGGACATGTGAATGGACCCTTATTGTGAGTCCTCATTGACCTAGAAATTATAATAAAAAATAAACAAATAGGAATTTTTTTCAACAAAAATAATTATAAAGCATTTTCCCCACTGTGGAAATCTGCACCCCAAAAATGTTTAAATAGAATTATCCTCCTCTCTCAGGATACTGTTAAAAAAGAAAATGTAATAAAATCCAGGCTAAATCAAGTTGTCTTCCTTTCTTGGCAATCCCTTTAAATAATTTGGCTAGTAAATTTTTGTATATGGAAAGGTTTTTCTGCGGCTACTTGCTTCTCATCAGTACATTCTGTATCTTACCTTCAGTGGATGGAGACAATAGTGTAATGTGGGAAATTAAGAGTGTATGCAGAAACCATGTGGCCCACAGAAATAAACCTTGCATAGTGATACCACTTTGACCACTGCCACCTTTTTTCTTACTTGTGCAGTTTATTGTAATCTCTAATTCTTTGAAGGGGTTTTCCGAGTTTTATTTTTATGGTACTGCTGCTGCCAGTCACTGGCCTCAGTGGTCTGTTTGCCCATAAAAAATACAACTCTGAGAACCCCTTTTATTTCATATCCAGACTTTTTTTTTTTTTTACTGGGTGTTGAATGTTGCTTTTATCGTGCCCATTCTCCAATTGGTTTGGATCTGATTTCCCATCAATCGCCTTCAGTAATCTCATTATAGTATCAATAATGTGCTTGTATGTAAGTGTTACTATGGTGTACTTGGATTTGATATTCATTGTTTTATGATGTGGTGTTTTGAGTCGGCTTAGTAATGTGTTCCATGTGCAAAATATATATGCTATTGTAAGCTTTGTAGTATGGAAAAGATATCAGGATACATTCACTCCAAAGCAGAAAATGGTTGGCTGTATACCGCAGATATGGTGCCAGTTAAATAAGAATGTACAACGCAGTGTTCTTACAGCTGAATGCTATTCCAGACTAGAAGTACTGTTCAGTTTTTCCTGTACGTTGTTAACTAAAGTGTCAGTGTGTATACAAACTGATCAGTCACAACATTAACCCCAGTTTGTTCAGCAGTTTTTTGTGGGGGCGTTTTATTCTTTTTTTTTTTTTCTTTTATCGTCGCATTCCAAGAGCTATAACTTTAAAAAATTTCTGTCGACGTGGCCGTAAAAAAGGGCTTTTTTTTGCAGGAAAAAGGAAAATATGTTTTGCATCACTGCCTCCCATGACTCTGAACTTTTTTATTTTTCTTTCTACAGACCAGTGTGACAGCTTGATTTTTGTGGGATGACTTGTACTTTTCATTGGTACAAATTTAAGATACTCTTTTTGATAAAGGTTGGAGAGGCAAGGGGAGGATCAAAGTGGCAGGGATGGCAAACAAAGCTACTCTGGGGGGGGGGCCTGGAGCAAGGCAGGGGGCTACATGATTGGGGGCACAGAAGATGGCAGGGATAAGTTTAGGCTGTGTGGGGAGGGGTAATCCTTTTTGTCAGTCACACTAATTGAAGCTAAAGCCTGGCTTACACAGAATACAGGGCAGAGCTTTCAAAGCTCTCCATAGTTTCTCTCTAACAAAGAAGATTAATTGCAGCATCAGCAATCTGATACAGGTATACCTCACTCACCGTCTGCTTTGGCTCCTATAGGCCTCATTCCTGATCCCACCGCTGCAGTATAAATAATAGCTCCTCCTCCGCACATGCGGCCACGTCACACTGCTATGGAGAAGAAGGAGAATAAAAGAAGAGGTGGGACGTACTAATGGTACTGCCCTGATGGCAGCACGCATCAGTGCCGGTCTATAGCTGTAATCTGGAACGCGCTGCACTGGCGGCAGGCACTAATACAGCACTCCAGAAGAAATAAAAATGCATGTGATATTTCTAAATCACATCACGTTTTTCCTCTGTGTTTACAGTGTATGTCCGGAAACCTTCAGACATATACATTAAACGTTTGCTTAGGGCTCCATTAGTCAGATGAAGGTAAAAACTGTATAATTTTGACCTCCGTCTGGATGGTATACATCAGTATACTGCAAAAAAAACCGAACAGACTAGCGTAGTAGACAGCATTATTTAATCACTGCAGTGTCCTGTAAAAAAAAGATCCATTTAACAGAGGCCATAATAGCCTGTGGGTAAGGTACGCCTCTGTATTACAGAGAGCTTCTGTGGCAGATTATGCCCTTCCACCATTAGCAGCACAGCTGGGGGCTATGCCTCATCCTCTGAGGCTGTTCTGCTTATGGTGGAAGGGGTGAAATTCTGCAAAAGAATTGAGTGGGAGGGCAAATAGTGCATGCACTACAGTGCTATAGAGAGGGACTGTGTGGGGGACATATACCACTGTATGCCTATACAATGAGTTGTGTTTAAACCTTCTGTCAGACTTATACGTTTTAAGTCCTCTAGACAGTACAGTTCTAATGGAAGGCTCAAAACATGGTGTGAACCTAGCCTAAAACTTGTTTTTCCAGCACATTGTACAGATGTACAGGTTGGTAGTACATGTCAAAATAATAGTCACATGAATTCTAGGACCCAAGGTTTTGTAGCGGAACATTATGAAGTGAATCTAGCTTCGGTCACTTGCATCCTGACACCATCTTTTCACCAGGTACCCAATGCAAACGCACCTGGACGTACACATGTTGTAAAAGTAAACTGTAACATGTGATTCATCAGACCAGGCCACGCCAATTCTGTGCCCATTGTAGGTTCAGTGGTGGACAGAGGTCAACATGGCCAGTTTAACCGGCCTGCAGCAGTGAAACCCAATACACGGCTATCTGCAGTGCATTTTGTGTTCTGACACCTTTCTGTCGTATCAAGGATTTTTTTTTTCCAGCAATTTATGCTACAGTAACTTCATTTGTTATTTATTTTATATATATTGCATTGATTGTGCAAAACTTGTAAAATTTGGGTATTTGGTATTGCCACTGCTATTGTAGTTATTTGTGCCACACGGTGAATGCCACAAAATGTATAATTTTCATGTTATGTTGGAAGCAGCCTGAACAATTTTTTTTGTACATTTTGAAAGTTCATTCTGGACTTGCTTCAGGTATCGCCAGAGACTTTTGAAAGGTCTGTATGACCACATCAGCTAAGTGCAAACAGCTTCCAATAGTCATGCATTTTGCTCTATAGAGTTGCACTTTACTTTTGGATCTCTTGGGTTGGTGGATTTAATTATCATGTATTGTGCATGGATTTGTTTTATATATAGGGGTTTACCAGATTTTTCATGTTTTGTTCACTTGGATGGCCCCCCAACATTTAAAGTACTGCAATACCCCTCTGTTGTACACCTATATTAGTTCACTAACATGGTTTTCATCAGATAGGCTTAGGAAATCATAGCTATCCATCATTAGTACCTTCAGAGGGAACCTTTTCAGGTACTATATTGACATTGATATTTTTTTCACTTAAATAGTTTCATAAACTATGGTAGAGGCTTAGCATCAGATTCTACTTTGGAGCCTGTATTGATATCTTTCCTGTTTTCACCTCTGATCACCAGAGACACAGACATTTAACTATGTTGCTGCTGGCTTTAGGTTGAAAGCTTAGTCTGGTTAGTGCAATAGGTGACCATGAAGGAAAAAAACTCCAGGCACCCAAGCTCTATGCTTCAGAGATTTACACAAGCCTCCTTGCCACCACAAGGCACTATACCATGAGGAGGTCGAAATATATTCACACAAGAATTTGAGAAGACCAAAACAACTTAAAGCAGTAATGTATAACACATCTGAAACAACTTGAACCAATATTAACTTAAACATTTTTGAGGTGAGTCATGCAACTCCTCAAGCTTAGCCATCTGGTCTTAATTACTGATTGTAGTTGTTAACCTTCTCAGCCCCATGATGGTCTAGCTAATACTGTATTTATATGTAGTGGACTAATAGTCTGAATGTAACTATGCGTTTCCTAAAGACCCTTCTTATCTTCTTATTTTTATAGATGACGTTTCTACATTATTTAACAGTATTCTGTTACTAACCAAATTAAATGAGCAAGTACATAATAGTTTAGCTACTTGCTTTGCATTAAATGGGTTTTCCTGGAAGTACAATATCGATGACCTGTCCTCAAGGTAGGTCCTCATTATCTGACCGGTGGGGGTCTGACTCCTGGCACTGTGTGAAGATGCGGTGGCAATCTGCTTACCAAGTACAGCGCTGTACATTGTATAGTGGTTGTGCTTGCTATTGCAGTCCAGACCCATTCATTTGTATGGGACTGAGCTGCAGATACGCCATTTGACTTATTGATGTCACTGGCCTAAGAAGAGGCCGTGGTGCTCACTGGAAGAGGGACAACAGTTGAATCCCGACTGAACAGATATTGATGACCTATCCTGCGGGTCGGTCATTAATTTTGTACTCCCAGAAGAACCCTTTAAAAAATGATCACCTGTATTCGGTGCTGTATAAGATATAGCTTCTGAATTTCTGACAACAAGATCATCATCTCTGGAATGGATGAGCAATCATAAATCTTTATTGATGTCCTGCCATATTTTCGAACAAAGCCTGTTCTCTTCCAAGAGGTTTTTATAGTGAAATTTGGAACTTGATAAAGATTACCTCATAGCCATGTTTATTTTTATCATTAACATATAATGTGCATAATGTTTCTTCCAAATGTGTTTGTAACATTCAAACATGGTCTTTCACAGTTTTTGATCTGTAAAGATCACTTGTATATTTGTACCTTTTCTGCATTGAAACTGTCAATAACTATATTGATACAAAATCCGTATGACAGCACACCAAAGTTCTTTTCAATGCTCTTTTATTTTTGCCGGAAGTTACAGATAATTATGCAACGTTTCGGGCCAATTTGTGTTGCCCTTCATCAGGCTAGTTGTTGAGCTGCGGGGATGCTGGGTCCGGCATAACTATATTGTCACTAGTAAGCTGCTTTTCACTTTGTTCCCATTGCTACTTTTCATATCTCACTTTGCGATAGAGATCTAGAGAAAACACATCTCGTTGACCTGGTTATCATGGTCCAAGAATAAAAGAGCTACTAACAAACTTGCTAAGTCTTCAAATTGTCAAGCGTGCTATGAATTCTGTTCTGCCCACATTAGATTGTGGAAACAAGAGTGATTTACCCTGGGTTGTAAGAGAATTTGGGCGGCTTGGACAGTGTTATATGTTGTTTACATTATTTAGCATGCAGCACAATAACTTCATTCAAACATTTTGTTCAAAAAGATAAATGTGATACGAAGGCAACAAAGAATGATTAAAAACCGTGAGTCAGCATTCCAGTCGAGAAGAAAGAAGAAGGAATATATGCAAGGTTTAGAAATGCGACTGAGAGCAGCCTTGTCCGAGAATGAAAGGCTCAAGAACGAAAATGGGTCCTTGCAGAAACTTCTGGAAGACGTTGTATCTGAGGTACTGAAAAGAATAACTTTTGATCTTCATATTTGTGCAATTTAATGAAGCATTACATAATTTTTTGCCTATATAGTGCAACATAGACAGCAATTAAAGAATATCTAAGAGGCCCTTGTGTCTGACTTCTTTTTACCTGTTTTAACTGATGTGCCAAATATGGGTCCACCATCTTGGCTACTTTTTTCCCTCTGCTGTGGCTGCTTCAGTGAACTTTCCACTGCAGCCTGCATTTTCCTGGTTCTTCAGATGCGGAGTCTCCCCACACTTGCTCCGTTCTGAGACCTAGGTGCTCCCATATCTCACACTGCAGAGTCTGCAGTTTTTATTAAGTTTCAGTCTCTTCTCCTTTGCCTCCTATGTGAGGGGTATTTACCTGCCGGTTCTTCAGGAGAATAGTGTGAAGCAGCATCTCTTAAAATACAGAAAAGATTTTGCACACAGCACTCACAAATAGCTTAAAAGGGAAGAGTCATGGAATCTGTGTAATTGTAGCTAATCATTGCAGGGACTCACTCTTCCAAGAACCGTAACTTTAATTTTCCGTTCACACAGCCTTAGAGAGGATCTGTCCGCGTGATCAACCCTATTTAACCAAGTATGTTGCCTGGTAGGGCTCATCATGCTGATTAAAATGATACCTTTCTTTTGTCTGTATGCTAAACAGCTGCAGATATATCTGCATTTTATTCTGATGCAAATGAGCAAGTTGGAGCACAGCTTCTGTAACACCTGTGTTATGCGCAGTCCCCATATCCCTTGATTAACAAGGCTAGACATCAGCATGGTGAGGGCAGAGCTGTGGACATATCATATACACTATGCACTATAGCCTTACCATAACGAGAAGAGTGGATTTCTATGTTTAGAAAGCTATTATACATATTACCGCTTTATTCACAAGCACATTATATAGTTATAAAGAAACCACTAATATCTGTTAGCTTTCTAAGTATAGAAAAACCATAGTCCTCATTATGATAAGGCTGTACCTGGAGGTAGAGATGCCAGGTTTGAATCTTGGGAGAGACTGTCAGATTTTTTTTCTTTTTATTTTTTTTTTCTCTCCCTCATTTAACTATAATAAAAGACTATAGCCTTATCATATTGAGAAAAATATTTTGTATCCTTAGAAAGCTAATACATATTGTGCCTGTGAGAAGGATTCAGCTCAGCCCCCTGTTGCTCCAACTTGCTGATTTGCATATAAATAAAACACTGATATATCTGCAGCTGTTTAGAATCCAGACAAAATAAAGTTATCATTTTAATCAGCATGATGAGCCCTACCAGGCAGTATGCCTGGTTTAATAGGGTTAATCATGCTGACAGAGCCTCTTTAAGCAGGCTTTTTGTGGGACAATTGTATGTTTTAATAGCGCCATTTAAATCACTCTATCTTGTACTGAAAAACAAAAACATTGTTGGGTGAAATGAAAACAAAAACGCATTTCTAGCATGGTTTATCGCAGAATTAGCAACCTGCGGCTCACCAGCTGTTCTGAAAGTACAATTCCCAGAATCCTCCTTTCACTTCTCTGGGAGTTACAAAAACAGCCTAGTAAGTGTGCAAGATGGGAGTTGTAGTTTCACAGCAGCTGGAGTGCCAAAGCTTGCTGATCCGTGATTTATCAGGTTTTTTTTTAGTTTTTTTTTATGGCGTTCAATATACACTAAAAGGGATATGACAAGCTTAGTCTACAGGTCAGTACGATTACGACAATACCAAATTGAAGTTTGTTTGTAGTTTTTATGTTTTACTACTAGGAAATTTAAATTCTGAATTTGATTTGAATTCTTAATATTTAATTTATTTTTTTTAAACATTTTTTATTAAAAAAAATTTTACTGTCATTTTTAGTCTCCTTCGGGAACTTAAACATGCGGGCTTGTGATTGCTTTTACCATTGACTTATAAACTCAGTTCATTGTGGCAGGGTGCATCTGCCATATATGGAGCAGGAGCAGATGAAGTTCCTGTTCCGTACACTTTTTGCACCTCGCTCGCTAATGTACTATTAAATCAGGGGTCGCAAAGAGGTTAAAGTACCTGTTTAAGGTATATTAGGAAGATTCTAGATTTTATGTTTTCTGATGCCAATTATATATTTGTGTATAACAGAAACAGTTAATTTAAGAGTTTTAGTGGCTTTATTGGGCAGTTCTTTACAACAAAAATGACACTGTAAAATGTTGTGACATAGTTGTGAATATTTATCATATTAATGTTTGTCTCCCCCCCCTAGAATCAGAAGCTTAAAATCACTGCTCCAAAGAGGAGAGCCGTCTGTCTTATGATGTTAGCTGCATTTTTAATGATTAATTTTAACCCACTAAGGTAATTATTGTAGCCTGGACTTAGAATTACTGTACTTTCACACAATTACATTTAATAGAGAATGGTTTAGCTAGCAAATTTCTAAATTACTTCATTAAAAAAATATGCTTGCCTTCACCTGAAAAAAAAAAGCTGTTAAAGGTATAGCCTGTAGGGAGTCTCACTTCCACCTGTCGTTAGGCAGATGATCCATCCCTAGTAACAGAGCTACAGAAGATGGCTGAGAGGAAGTGGGGTTTGTCAGAGCAAGCTGAGATCATGAGCCGGATAAAACAATTGCTTTTACACTGCTTCTGCACATCACATGAGCCTTCTATGTGTCTGTAAGTGTGCTTTATCCCTCCCTATCTGTTCTGTGAGCTCTGGAACTGAAAACAAACAAAATGGGAAGTGAAGGAAAGGATGTCACAACAGTACAGTGCTGGCAGAAGGGATACGCCCCCTGCTTCTGAGTGAAATGCATCTAGCTGTGCAGCTGAAACAGCTAATATTTTGGCTGAAAAGAACATTAGGGAAGCCCAAACATAATGCTTCCTTCACAGTTCTCATTGTACAAAGAAGTACAGCCATTATGCAAAATTTTGGGGAAAACTCGGGTATGCGTTAAGGCTCATTTTACACTAGCCGACCGAGCAGGCACTTATCAGGAAGGGACCATTGCTTCCTGATAATTGCCCACTAGTGAGTGGAGGAAACACTGAATTTACATACAGCAATCACTTCCACTGTATGGAGACGAGCGATGGCTACTGCCATCACTTGCCCTCATACAGATTCACTGTTTCTGTGCAGCAGATTGCTGTTTACACAGCACAATTTGCTGCCCAGAAATATGATTTAATGTGCTGCATAAATAATTAATTATCCAGATGAACAAGCATTTTGCTCATTTATACAGTGATTAGTGGTACATTTACACGGGAGTGAGCGTTCATAGTAAAGTTCGTCCCTGATAATTGTGTGGTATAAATCTGTCATCAGCCAGGACTCGAAGACGGCTGGTGAAACAGTCACAGGATTTCAGTGGTGTAGTAAACTTTGTGCATGTGTGCATTTAAAGGTGTATTCTGCATCAGTTATGAAGGATCACTAAATGTAGAAAATACACAAAAAAACACATCTCCCTTCATCTCTGTCTCATAATTAAACTGTAACATTTTTAACCCCTTAAAGTCGGGGCCCATTTTTGTTTTTGCATTCTTGATATTTCCACCCCACGTTCCAAAAGCCATAACTTAAAAAAAAAAATCTATTCACATAGCCATATGAGAGCTTATTTTTTGCAGTACCAGATGCATATTTAGTGGCACCATTTAATTTACCATGTCTTGTATTGGAAACTGGGGGGAAAAAATTGTTGGGTAAAAAAAATGATGCCAAGGCTTTTGGGGGTTTTGATATCGCAACATTCACGGTGCGCCAAAAATGAAATGATGTCCTTATTCTGAAGGTCAATACGATTACAGCAATACTATATTTGTGTAGTTTTTTGTTTTATTACTTAAAAAAAAAAAACATTGAAAAATCTACATTTTCTTTGCATCACCATTTTCTAAAAGCCATAATTTTTTATGTTTTCATCTACAAAGCTGTATGAGGGGTTGTTTTTTGTGGGACAAGCTGTAGTTTTCATTGGTACCATTTTTGAGGTACGTGCAACTTTTTGATCACTGTTATTCAGTTTTTTTGGGGGACAAGGTGACTAAAATATTGTGAATCACGTGTCGTTATTTTTATTTCTTATACAGCTGGCACCCTCCATGTATAGAGTGGGCTCAGTGCAGCAACCCTCTCCTTACAAGTCCTTGCACATAATGTCATACATGGACGGCATTATGCTTCAAGGGGTTAAAAAATTTCTTTCCCATGTGTCTCATTATCCCAGCCATGCCATCCTCCTCCTGAGTGTTCTGTGTCTGCTGTAAGATATCTGCTGTGTTCATTGTAGAATTTCTACAAGGCTGCTTGTGTTGGGATCATGCAGAAAATCCTGCAGGCTTCCAAACAGTGTGGGCAAGATTGTCTCAAGTTTACATTTTCATTTCTTTTTTTAGTGTTACTTATAAGTGTTTGCCACCCTCATTGCATCATAAAATCTTAGCTAGAATTTTTTTTTTTTGTTTTTTTAAGTCATGTTTTAATTTCTACTCTTTCTATAGTATTTTGGAGTATAACCCAGGTCCCTTTGATGTGGAGGTGAGTCTTCCTCGACCACGTAGTAGAAACTTGCTTGCATTTTCACCTGATAGCATGAATATAAAAGACAAAGAAATTTCACCACCGAGTATAAGGTAATTTCATTTTGTGCTTTGTTTTGTAAATATATTTTTTAGAACTTTTTTTCAGAAGCTATATAAATGGAATGTAACATTGATGTCTAAAATTACCTGTTTTTATTATCCAGTTTTTATGTTAAACATACAGTTCCACTTCAATATATTATAAAATCATTGAAAAGTGAAAAGGGTTTTCCGAGACCTTTTTACTGATTACCTGTCCTATGGATAGGTCATTAGTGTCTGATTGGTGGGTGTTCTAAACCCTGCACACCCACTGCTGTTTTGAGAAGGCATCGATGCTCCTGTGTCATCACTTGGCCTAGGAAAAGCAGAGAGAAGGCCATGACACTCACAGGAAAGCCACTGCCTTCTCAAACAGCTGAACTGCGGGGATCCCAGTTGTTGCCCCCCCCCCACTGATCAGATACTGATTTCCTGTCCTAAGGATAAATCATCAGTAATTTAGTTCAAAAAGTAAAACTCCTAGATGGATTCATTACACTAAGTGATCTATTTCAAGTCTTTATTTCTTTTAATGTTGATGATTATGGCTTACAGCTAATGAAAACCCAAAAGCCATTATTTCAGAAAATTTTAATATTGTGAAAAAGTTCAATATTGTAGACTCATGGTATCACACTTTAATCAGCTAATCAACACAAAACACCTACAAAGGTTTCCTAAGCCTTTAAATGGTCCTTCAGCCTGGTTTAGTAGGCTACGCAATCATGGGGAAAACTGCTGACTTGACAGTCATTGACACCGTCCTCAAGGAGAGGAAGCCACAAAAGGTCATTGCTAAAGAAGCTGGCTGTTCAGACTACTGTATCCAAGCATATTGATTCAAAGTTGAGTGTAAAGAAAAAAAAGTGGTAGGAAAAGGTAACCAAGCAACAGGGATAACCGCAGCCTTGAAAGGATCGTCAAGAAAAGGCCATTCAAGAATTTGGGAGAGATTCCCAAGGAATGGACTGTGGCTGGAGTCAGTGCTTCAAGAGCCACCGCACACAGATGTGTCCAAGACATGGGCAACAACTGTCACATTCCTTGTGTGATGCTATTCATCACCCAGTCTTACCTGCAATGAGTAGAAAAAAGACTGGATTGCTGCTCAGTGGTCCAAAGAAATCATAGTCTCAGAGTCTGAGAGGGGAGATGAGTAGAGAGACACACAATCCAAGGTGCTTGATGTACAGTGTGAAGTTTCCACAGTTAGTGATGGTTTGGGGAGCCATTTCATCTGCTGGTGTTGGTCCACTGTGTTATATCAAATCTAATGTCAGTGCAGCCATCTACCAGGAAATTTTAGAGTACTTCATGCTTCCCTCTGCTAAGAGTTTTATGGAGAGACTGATTTCATTTTCCACCAGCACTTGGCACCTGTCCACGCTGCCAAAAGTACCAATAGCTCATTTAGAACCACAGTATCACTGTGCTTGATTGGCCATGGAGCTATTGGGGTATTGTCAAGAGGAAGGTGAGAGCCACCAGGCCCAACAATGCTGACAAGCGGAAGACTTCTATCAAAGGAAGATGGGCTTCCATAACTCCTCAGCAGTGCCACAGGATTATCGTCTCCTTGCAACGCTGCATTGATGCAGTAATTCATGCAAAAGGAGCCCTGACCAATGCATATACTGTACATACATTTCAGGAACCCAACATTTAATTGGTCTTATATAATAATCTCATTTTTTGAGATACTGACTTTCGGGGTTTCATTAGCTGTAAGCCATAGTCATCAAGATTAAAAGAAATAAACTCTTGAAACAGATCACTCTGTTTGTACTGAATCTATATAATATGAGTTTCACTTTTTCAATTGAATTACTGAAATAAATTAACTTTTCGATTATTAATTTATATTCTATTTATCTGTATTCCATGTATCTATGGTTAAATGCAACCCTTAAATTTTGCAGATGTCATACTGGCCACTGATCCAGATTCCTATGTCCTTGTGGTTGCTGGAAAGAATAGTATAACATAGCAGAACAGAATTGTATAATTAGGCAGATTTTCCCTTTAAGGTAGTAGAACTGTAAGGGTGGCCACATTAGGCTGTGTATGAAGCCTAAACCCATCCCCCTCCCCTCTCCTCCTAAACTTCCTGGCTGAGGTGCACTAGTTTCAGAGGGGAGAGAAGACATGCCTGCAGCCTGTGACATGAATTCACTGTTTCTATACATATGTGTGTGTGTATATATATATATATATATATTGTAATGGAACGCCTGGCACCCCGACTGTGCACCTTCCGCTGACGCTTGCCCTAGTGCTTCCCGAGGACTCCAAGCTCTCCACCGGACACCATAACCACCTCTCCTAACTCCAGAAAGCAGGAACAAGCTCTTGCAAGAGCTTATACTCAGGGGACTATTGTTATATATCAATCCCCAAGAGTGTAGTTATCCCATCCCCCAACCATGAGCCAAGACTTCATGAAGGGGTAAAGCAGAACTTCTTTATTGTATGGCCAAAGCTTGGCCTTTTATGCAAGTCCTCCAGCAAGGGCTACTCCCCCGGGGACCTGATAGAGGACAGGCACACAAAATACAGTGACCAATCATCTTACAGCCAGTTATATCACAACCCCACATGCATTGTCCATTGTGCTTGCTGATTGCGTCCCAAGCAATGTCCATTGTGATTCTTAATTAGGTCACATGCATTGTCCATTGTGCTTGCTGATTGCGTCCCAGGCAATGTCCATTGTGATTCTTAATTAGGTCACAGGCAATGTCCATTGTGAATGCTAATTGCGTCACAGGCAATGTCCATTGTGCTTACTAACTGTCACTGGGGCCATATTTACAGGGCAAGAGGCTGGCAAGCAGGCCTCTTCAACTCCCAGTGACAAAGGTGCTTTTGTCACACATCTTCCCTCCCAGGGGAAGACTAACCAGGTACCTGACCTCCTGTCGGTCAGTACCTGAGTTAGACGAGCAGCCTGCCCACAACTGAGTACTGCACCTGTAGTTCTTGAGTGTCCAGCTTCGTTGGGACTGTCCTAGGCTGCAGAGGGTACGGCTGCTGCCCCTGATCTCCCTTGTGTTCCCAGCCAGGGTGCTGTAGGTACGGGGTGGGCAGAGGCCTACTGCCCTCTGCCCAGATGCCAGCTCTTCCGCTTAGGTAGCCTGTGTGTAGTCAGGCTCAGGACATGAGGATAGGGGAGGACAGAGGCCGACTGCACTCTGCCCAGATGCCAGCTCTTCCACTGGGATGGGGTCAGGGAATCCTACCCCCAGGACTTGGTTGCGGATTGGCTGTGGAGAGGAGTGGTCACTTACCTCATCCTCCTGGCACTCCTGTGGGTTTGGTTGGTGATCTGTACCAGCCATCCAGCATCCCTGTAGGTCTGGTGCAGAGACCGCTGTCCCATCTGCACCATCGGAGTTAGGGGTGCTGTCCCCCTGGGGTGGGGGAGAGGGACTGGTTGTCTCCTCTTCCTGCAAAACATACTGCCACTGGGGAGCAGGACTGACTGTCCCTACTTCCTGAAACTCCGGCTGCCGTTGGGGATCTGAGCCGACTGCCCAGAATCGCTGTAGGGCCGGTGGAGAGACCTCGGTCCCATCTCCACCTGCCAGTTGGGGTTCCCCCCAGGACAAGTCTATGAGGTCTTCTACCTCTGCAGCTGGTACTGAAGCAGGGGATACCTCAGTTGGGTCTTCCCAGCTGTAGGGGTGTAGGTCTGGGACCGCCACCCAGCTCTCCGGCAGGGTATATTGGGGCCGAATTGAGCTGAAGAAGTATTGGTAATCCTGCTCCAGCTCCCACTCCCTTGCCACTAGAGATGCCAGGTCGTGTCTCACCTCTCTCACTGTAGCCCAATCATGCATACCCTCCCTGTAGTCATAGATAGCCCAGAACCGAAACTCTCCAGCATCTCCAAACTCTGGTTTTGCGAAGGCCTCAAACAACAGGCCAGGGCCATCCTAATTCTCACCCTCGGGTCTGTTGTGCTCACCCATCCAGCGGGAGTGGCGAATCGAGTACCACCAGAGGGCCTGGTAGGCGTCGTCTAGCCAAAGCTCCTTAAATACCAGGCCCCGGAGCTCTGTTACCCACTCGTCCAGGGGCTGTTCTCCCAAGAGACCCATCCGCATTGCCACACGCTTCTGTAGTTGCTGCTCATAACTAGGGAGACTCTCACCTCGCCGCCGCTGGGCATTTTCCAGGGCATCATACCAGACTTCCTTTCTGTCTGCATCCCTGTAGTCCGCGGCTGCCTCCTCCTCATCATGGAACGCGGTCCGAAGACTAGCCGATTCCATCCTGCTGTAGCCAGGGGCGCTGTACGGATACTAGCGTTGCCCTCAATCCACGAACGGTGTCTCCGAGCTGCTTCTTCTCGCACTAGGACGCCATCCCACTGCTGCCACCAGTGCAACGGAACGCCTGGCACCCTGACTGGGCACCTTCCGCTGACGCTTGCTCCTAGCGCTTCCCGAGGGCTCCAAGCACTCCACCGGACACCATAACCACCTCTCCTAACCCCAGAAAGCAGGAACCAGGAACAAGCTCTTACAAGAGCTTATACTCAGGGGAGTATTGTGATATAGCAATCCCCAAGAGTGTTGCTATCCCATCCCCCAACCATGAGCCAAGACTTCATTAAGGGGTAAAGCAGACCTTCTTTATTGGATGGCCAAAGCTTGGCCTTTTATGCAAGTCCTCCAGCAAGGGCTACTTCCCCGGGGACCTGATAGAGGACAGGCACACAAAATACGGTAACCAATCATCCTACAGCCAGTTATATCACAACCCCACATGCATTGTCCATTGTGCTTGCTGATTGCGTCCCAGGCAATGTCCATTGTGATTCTTAATTAGGTCACATGCAATGTCTATTGTGAATGCTAATTGCTTCACAGGCAATGACCATTGTGCTTACTGTCACTGGGGCCATAGTCACAGGGCAAGAGGCTGGCAAGCAGGCCTCTCCAACTCCCGGTGACAAAGGTGCTTTTGTCACACACACATATATATATAGATATATATATATATATATATATATATATATATATATATAAAATTATGGTCTACGGTTACAAGTGTTTTTCACTTTTGCTTTATTTTGTCCACTAGTAAGATGTGGCTAATAGCACACATTGTGAACTGGTGGTGGGAAATGTTTATTTTGTCAGCTCTTTATGCTTACATCATGTAGCTGTTATTTTTTTTGTGTGTTTTTTTTTATTCTTGGACTCTAGACATGAACATCACATCTCAACTGAAAAGGCCTTGATGATTGTGAAAGAGGATCCACTGATGTACATTCCTTCTCCTCCTTGCAGACCACATGTCAACCAGACAGATTCCTTTAGGTTAGGAGAGCAAAAATCTCACTTTTATTCATGCGTGAAAATATTTTACAATCAAGTTATCTTACTCTATAAAGTAGGTACTGTATATAATATTTATAAACTGAAGGTATATATATTGGTTGTGACTCTTGCAATCATTTAAAGTGTAAAATCAGATCTGGTCTGTAATAAGTAGGTCAATTATGCTAAAGCTTAACTGCACTTAAGACTGTTTCTTAAAGGGTCCTCTGAACTCATAATTTTTTTTTTGTTATCTGTTGCTAGTACCACAGGCACTTTATATTTTTGCCCCAAGTACCTGTTTTTCAGTTCAGCATTCTACTTCCCCCGTTGTCGGTATCAGCTCATCTAACATGAAAAATAGGGACTTGGGGCAGAAAAATGCACAGTTAGGTACTTAATGTGGAATGCAGATAAAATGTTCATTATGGTACTGGAGAACCCCTTTAAAGGTATTAAGGGGCACATTTATTAAGACCAGCGTTTTAGACGCCGGCCTTAATAAAGGCCTGAAGCTGGTGGTGGATCCGCCGAAGTTTTGATGAGGCAAAGGCCTCTCTATAACTACGGTGCATCCATCGCCAATTCTAAATGTAAGATCGCTTCCGAGCTGTCTTACATTTAGACAGTTTTCTATGCCTAAAACAGGCGTAGAAAATGGTAATCAGATGGGCCCAACGACCCATCCCCTTCCTTGCCCACACCACACCCACAATTTTAGACCTGGTGTGAGCGGGGAAAAGTTGCAGATAGCAGCACAACTAACCGTCTGCGCCTGAAATACGCCTAATTTAGGTGTATTTTAGATTAGTAAATGACCCCCTAAATTTTTTAGCGGTATTACATTTTTATGTATGTCTCACAGTGAGTTAAAAAGAGCCATGTTCTCACGGTTACCAACCTATGATGATTACTGGTGTTTGCAGTTCTCCATGGCCTGGTCCCATGAAAGGCCCACTCTGTTATTCACTGGCATCGAGACAGGTCACCACAAGTTATTGTATTAGCAGGCATGCCAAGGTGGGACCAGGAAATGGAGAGCAGCGTGAACCAGTTAATCTAAGAACTGCAGAGGGTTAGGATGGCTTATTTGTTATTTTTAACCCACTATAAACTGTATATAAAAATATAATACAGATCTTCCTTTTAACCCCTAACATTAAATTTGGATAAAGTCTCCCGAAAATGTCATAATTTTTGTATTGTAGATTTTCATGCTATGTCTCGGGTATAGTTGACACACACCTAGGGAGGCTTAAAAGGGTTCAATGTCTAGATAAAAGTCTTGAATCGTTGTTCACACTGTGTTACTTGCAGTATCGCAGGTTCCAAATCGTTGTGGGTCCAGACGTCATCAGATTGCAAAACTGGGTTGAAAACATCTTCATGGGCCATTGGGAAGAAAGCCACATCACATCCAGAATAGGGACGGTCTCCTCCGGAGGGCAACTCACCCTCTGGAGGAGATATATCGATGACTGTCTGCTGATATGGGAGGGCAATGAGATGGGCTTGAGAAAATTCATCTCTGATTTGAACATCAACAGTTGGAACCTACATTTTACTGAAGAAATCAGCAGAACATCAATAAACTTCTTGGATCTAGAAATTTTCAGGGAGGGTAACAGACTAAAAACCAGGGCTTTTTTAAAAAAAACAGATGTTAATTCCTATATAGACCTTAGTAGCTGCCACCACCGCCCCTGGCTTCGTAACATACCTAGGGGACAATTTGGGAGAATATCCAGAAACTGTATGGAGGTAGAAGACTATAAGACACAGAGTAAAGTTCTGAAGGATAGATTTATTGAAAAGGGTTATGAAGTTGAGGAACTTGATAGGTGTATAGAGAAGATAGAGGAAGAAAGAGACATTGCAAATCCTGAAAAAGGAGCGAAGAACGAGGGCAGGGATTTCAGATTTTCTTTTATGACTCAGTATAACACTAGAGCCGGTGTAATGAAGAATGTCCTGAAAAAGAGCTGGAATATACTAAAGAGTGATCCGGTTATTGGGAAAGAGATACCTGATGTACCGAACATTATCTATAAAAAAGCCCCCAATATAGGAACTCAACTAACACACAGTGCCATCCCCCCTAAGAAAGAAACAACTAAAGGAGGCCAATTCACATGGTGCGGTTTTTGTGGTCCGTGCAAAAACCGGGCCTCCAGGGAAAGACAGCGGACATGTAACACAATAATTTCAAGTAGCAATGGTAATAAATTTGAACTTAGAACAGCAGGAAGCTGTGAAAGTGAGTGCATTATCTATATGTTACAATGCCCGTGTGGGTTACAATATGTGGGCCGGACCCTTAGGAAGCTGAAGGTCCGAGTTCAGGAACATGTACGTAATATTAAAAAGGGTTTGCAAACCCACAGTGTTTCGGCACACTTCAAAGTTAAACATCAACAAGGCCCGAGAGCACTGAAGTTCATTGGGATAGAAGTGGTGAGGAGGCACTGGAGGGGAGGCGATTTTGTTAATCAAGTGAATCGTAAGGAGGTGGACACTACAACCGGCAGGACTTAATATTGAATTTGACCTGAAACCATGTATAACTTAGCTAATAAATAGCATTAAGATATCCGAGTATTATATTATATATAAGAGCCAGATTCAAGGACCTGTGAGAGCTCCGGTCATGTGATAGAACACCGAAGAGTGTGTAGAATGTGATTGGAGAATGGAATCAGTTTTATGAATGGTAGGAGGTTCCACTGTGTCATGTGAGAGGGAGGTGCTTTTCATGAATGACTAGAGGTAGTATAGGGAAGATCGTGGTATTGGTTTTATCAATAATCGCCTTTGATATGAAATAATGGAGATGTGTACAGCATGTATTGGAATAGGGTTTGATATTAATATGATGTGCAAGATGGAGAGATATATATACTGCAAAACCTTTTTTTAAGTTTTTAACAATTTGTAAGTTTTATGAGAATATGTGGAGGATGAGGATATATTAGCCCGTCCCCGGATGTTAACTTGTGACGCCCCTGACGAAGCTCCGGTGAGCGAAACCAGGGTCGGGCCACGAGGACGCTGAAGTCCAAGATATTTGTGAATTTTATGGACGCTTTAACATTTACCTTTATGTAAGTGTATCTTTAATACCTTATTAAAAATCCAGAAGATAATGCACTATTGTGTGGTCTATATCGGTACTTAGGAGACAAGTGAAAAGAAGTACTTGATCTACACTGGTGACGAGGAACAGTTTGGTCAGAAATATTGGATCGGTGAAGGGGTGCGCGGTTCCGTGAATTTTATTTAAAAGGGTTCAATACCTTTTTTATTACTGATGATCTGTCCTTTGGATAGATCATCAGCATCTGATCAGCGGGGGTCCGACACCCGGGACACCTGCCGACCAGGCTTCTTGCTTCTTCCTGCAGGCCAGTGACATCACGACTATTATCACTGGCCTCGGTGCTGCTCAGCCCCATTGAAGTGAATGCCAGTGATAATAGTTGTGACGTCACTGGTGTGTGGGAAATGGAGAGAAGGCTGTAATGCGGGCTCCCGGGTGTCGGACTCGCGCTGTTCAGATACTTTGGATAGATCATCAGTAATAAAAAGGTGCAGAAACCCTTTGAGTGCATTTTAACCCTTCATATTAATTGACTTGTCTATGGATAGCACACCCTGTAGATAGACAAATAATACAAATCTTGAAGAGTTTGTCCGGTCCCAAAATCAAAATTCTTTTTATGTGCTGCTGACACCCTTCACCATGCATACATATGCCCCCAATACCTGTTTTTCATGTCCCAGCTTCCCTTTCTCCCTGGAAGTCATCAGATTATCCTGGCAGATCTGTTTACTTTCTCCCCTTCTTGTTTTGTTGAATACATAACTTTATTGATACACAAGCCTGGCTGCACTGCACAGAGATGAGTCACAGGCTGGCCACGCCCCCACACTGCTCTGTCTGCAGCAGCTACACCCATTACAACTCCTGTGTCCATCTTTCTGCACACAAACATGAATCTACTTCTCACTCAGTGTCTAAATCTCATTACTGAGCTCTTCCCTCACCATATCCAGTGTATAATGTACAGCTGGAAGCAGCAAGCACACCAAAACACATCTGTATCTAATCCTATCCTGTGTGATACAGTCTGAGCTGTGTATCTAAACTCATCACTGACCATCCACGGGCTCTTTCCTCACTATCTCCAGAGTGTGGTAAACAGCTGTAATCGTCAAGCACATCCAAACACATCTGTATCAAATCCTAACATGTATGTGTGCCTGATACAGAGCCTGCTGTGTGCGATACTGCCTGCTGAAGTGTGTATCTAATCTCATCTTCTATGATACTGCCATCTGATCTGTGTATCTAATTCCATTTTGTATCATACAACCTGCTGAACTGTGTATCTAAACCAGGGATGGGCAAACTGTGGCTCTCCAGCTGTTGCAAAACTACAACTCCCAGCATGCAAAGACTGTTTACAGCTATCAGCCTACAGCAGGGCATGGTGGGAATTGTAGTTTTACAACAGCTGGAGAGCCGCAGTTTGCCCATTTATGCACACAACCGTATCCATTTTGCAATATACATTTTTTGCAGTCCCATTGAGTTCTATGAATTTCAGGACCTCATTATGAGGACCAGAATAGGACATGTTCTATCTTTTCTGGAACTGACATACGGATATGGAAAGTAAACTGATGAAGTCCCTGTACTTTCCACATCTGTATGTCAGTTCTGTGAAAGATAGAACATGTCCTATTCTGGTCCTCAAAATGCAGATCGAAAAATCCGTAGAACTCAATGGGACTGCTAAAAAATGTGACTCGCACATGGACAGCATCCTTATTTAGTCGATCCGCAACTGCATATCGCAAAACAGATACGGTTGTGTGCCTGAGCCCTATCACTCATACTGAGCGCCCATAACGGTGACATCCACCACGCTCCCATAACAGTGACATCAACAGTGCTCCCATAACAGTGACATCAACAGTGCTCCCATAACAGTGACATCAACAGTGCTCCCATAACAGTGACATCAACAGTGCTCCCATAACAGTGACATCAACAGTGCTCCCATAACAGTGACATCAACAGTGCTCCCATAACAGTGACATCAACAGTGCTCCCATAACAGTGACCTCCATAGTGCCACTATAACAGTGACCTACACAGCGCCCCATAACAGTGACATCCACAGCGCCCCCATAATAGTGACATTTAGAGTGGCCCATAACAGTGACATCCACAGTGCCCCATGTGCCATCCACAATGCCCTGAGTCACATCTAGTGCCATCCACAATGCCCCATGTGATATCCAGTGTGCCATCCACAGTGCCCCATGCGCCATCCATTGCCCCATGTGCCATCCACAGTGCCCCAGTGACATCCAGTGCCCCCAATGTGCCATCCACTGTTCTCCAGTGACATTCAGTGCCCCCATGTGCCATCAAGTGCCCCCGTGTGCCATCAATAATGTTCCCATTTGCCTTCCTGTCCCAATGTGCCATCCGATGGCCCCATGTGCCACCCAGTGTGCCCCATGCTCCATCCACAGTGCCCCAATGTGCCATCCACAGTTATCCAGTGCCACCATGTGCCATCAGTAATTCTCCCATGTGCCATCCAGTGCCCCCATGTGCCATCAATAATGCTACCATGTGCCATCCAATGCCCCATGTGCCATCAATAATGCTCCCATTAGCCGTTCAGTGCCCCATGTGCCATCCAATGCCACCATGTACCGTCCAGTGCCACAGAGTGTGCCCCATTCATCATCCACTGAGCCCCATGTGCCATCCATCTCTATACTATCACTCCTCCACAGCACTTACATCACGCTGTGCAGGAGTCAGTACAGGCTTCACATAGAAGCATGTACACTGCAGAGAGCAGCCAGCAATCCCGAGCATGATCACTAGCATTCAGCATAGTGCACTTGCGTGGTGAGTGAGGACGGCCAGCCGGAGCTTTCTTTTGCAGGAGGCTGTGACGTCATTCATGGCGATCCGTCTCCTGCACAAGAAAGGAAGAGAAGACATGAAGAGAAGAAGATGGAAACTCACCGGAAGACCAGAAAGCCCGACAGGAGCAGTCACGTGACCAGGTGGTGGATCTTGGAACGGGCTGCGCTGTTGAAGGTAAGTACCAGACCAACATTCTTCTCTCCACAGGTTAGTATTATGCCCCAATTTTAGGTTTAGCCTGGAGAACCTCTTTAATTATAAATGTATCTGCGCTAACTAGCTCTAAACCACTTAATAGAGCTCAGAAATTCAGACAACCTCCAAATACATGCGTGGGGAAAATGTGAATAAATGAAGGCTAGGGATGAGCGAATCGACTTGGCAGTCATTACAAGATCCACTAAACCTATCTAGGTATTGTTGGCCTTAGGGATGAGCGAATCGACTTTGGATGAAACACCCGAAGTCGATTCGCATAATGCTTCGTTTGAATACTGTACAGACTAGTGAGAGCTCCTTACAGTATTAGAATGTATTGGCTCAGATGAGACTTCGCATAATAACTTCATAAATTAATTTATACTGTAAAAAACATTTCCCGTATGTACCTAAGGTACCACTTGGAATCGAACCCGAATTCGGGAAATGTTTTTTTTTTTTTTGTTTTTTTTTTCAGTAGAAATCAATTTATGAAGTTATTATGCGAAGTCTCACAAGACTTCATGAAGTAAGAACTTTGGCTCATCTGAGCCAATACATTCTAATACTGTACAGAGGGCTCGCTCCATACAGTATTCAAACTAAGTATGCGAATTGACTTCGGGTGTTTCATCCGAAGTCGATTCGCTTATTCCTAAGGCCAACAATACCTAGATAGGTTTAGTGGATCTTTTAATGACTGGAAGAAGGTTGCTCCTTCTGGTATACATGATAATGAACTTTCATTCCTCACTTGTCGTCCACCAGGTGCCTATTTCGCTAGGAAAAGTACAAAAAAAATAATGTATATTACAAATATGCTTTTTCTCACATGTACAATAGGTTTTAATAAAGTGAAAGTCTAGGTACATTTTAATTACAGATGTTCTTATTGAGGATTATGCTTTAAAGGCAGGAAAGGCATTTTCAGTGAACGTTTTCCATTTATTATTCGACCTCCATTAGACCATATGCCAGGAGTAGATAGGGTAAGCGCGTCTTCACATGCTGCAGATTTTGTTGCAGGAAATTCCAAGAGTGAAAATCAGTTCATTAATTTTAATGGGGCTGAAAGCACATGGAGTTCTGCAAGCCCCATTCAGGTGATGGAACTGAATAAAGAATTTTCTGCAACAAAATCTGCAACTTATGAAGGCATCCTAACAGTATGGGAATTGAATGACTTTTGAGATATTGCCATTCTATTGCTCTCTGTACATCTGGCATACAGACAAATGGTCTGATGCAGGGCTGGGACAAGGTCCACCACCAACAGAGGCTGAGCTGCCAAAGTGCGACCCCCCCCACCCTGCCATTTAGGAAACCAGATGGATCTGTTATGACTCCTATAGACTTCCACTATGATGTAAACAAAATGGAATGCCTCTTAAAGTCTTCCGTTTTGACCTCTATCTTCTGTTATTTTTTGTTATAACCATGCCGTAACGGGATCCATAGTGCTAGTGTGAGCCCACCCTTAGTCTGTATGATACCGGCCTGGATTTCTTTTGAGTGCAGGAGCGTACTGCGTAAGTGGTTGCCATGACGCCGTGCGTTTCTGCTGCCGACGCAGTACAGTATAGCACTGGTTTGATCTATACGAGTGTATTACTGTACTGCGGTGGCAGCAGGAAGCACACAGCATCATAGCAACCACTTACGCAGTGCGCTCCTGCACGTAGAAGAAATCCAGGCCGGTATCACACAGACCGTGTTCCACAGACGTGTGAATCCAGCCTTAGTTATAGAGCTACTGAGTGAGACAGATGTTTCAGAAGAAGGGATGACTTTAACATACATATATCTCCTTGAGAAACCAATTTGATCCTAAAGGGTTCATTCAATCTGATTGAGGATCTCCTGTAAACTAAACTCTGTGTCCTGTCATTTCTCTTATCTCTCTGCTGACTGTCCTGTCTGTCCCTTATCACTGCTGCAATGAACAAAAGCCATAGACTCAGTAGTGCTCTCTGCTCTGTGGGGACAGGATTCTTTTAACTCAAAGAATCGAATGAGTCTATAAGTAGGAGGATCATTTGGTTCTTATAACTCATAGACTCATCCGGTTCTTAGATTCCCTGTACTGTGTCCAGAGACTCAAAGAGCTGCTTCCTCACATCTGATTGGTTGCTGGGAGGGGGCGGGGCTGGCAGCAGCCTGACTCACACTCTAGGATCAGGTTACGCTCCTCCCTGCTGCTCTCTGCTGTCTGACTGAGCTGTTTCAAACAATTCAGCTCAGTCAGATGAATCGACTCCTCCAATTTAGGACTACTCCCGCCGTCCTCCAGCCCGGCAGCAGCACCGATGTGGTCAGTGGCCTGCCTGCCGCCCAGAGGCTGGGGAGCTGGCCTGCGCCCTGGGGCTGGAGCCTCTCCAGCCTCTGTGTCGGCCGGGCCTTGGTCTGATGAAGGTTGAATAATAAATGATAGAAAACAATCACCTGCCTGTCCTGCCATCGAGCATTATCCTGCATTAAGATCTCAGAAGTGTGCTGGAGTTTTGATATACAGCCGTCACCTTTACAGAGGACCCAGTGTGCCATGATTTATTTCTTTTGCTCAGGGTACCTGTCACCAGTTTATACTGTCCTAAGATGGGGCAGCATAAACCTGGGGGCAGAATCCCTTGTAATAATTGCTGATATCTGTCAGTATTGGCAGAGCAGTGTGCCTGATTTTGTTTTAAATCAAGTAGTTTGTATTAAAGTAAAACATACAAAGGCAAATACCATTCCCTTCCTTATGTTTTCTGAATATCTTATAACTGAGTGAAACTTGTTCATCATGGTTCTGCTGCCGCAAGGAACCTCCATTCCAAGGCCTTTCCATCCATGACTGGGAATTTACTGAGCTATTCTTGGATCATCCTTGTGATATGGAGATCTCCTCTTATGTTTGTGTAGACAAAAGCAGAGCGCAAGCTTCTAGCCAAGCTGTGCTTAAATAGCTTTTTTCTCCCTTGCTATTTGAATTTGGCTGTCTTTCTATTGCTCTTTTACCAAGTTATGATTGAATTATCACAGGGGGATGAGGGGAGTTTCATAAAGTTTTCCATTGCATCCCCGTTCTTAAGCACGAACATGCACGTTTCTGTCATTTATCACTTCCTCTATGACAGGAGATCTCTTTCTGTAGCTTATTTGCAAATTACAGACTGTTATTTGACAAGGATTGAAAACCCACATTAGATTCTTCTGAATGCTATGTATTTAGTTGCTATTTTTGAATTTGTTTCATGTATTATACTTGTGTGTGTGTGTGTGTGTGTGTGTAGTGTATATGTTTTGAAAACCTCACCATAGTAATAAAATGTATGACATAAGTAATTCCAGCACACAAAATATTTGTATATATTAGCATTTATTCAAATCTTCCTGAGCCTTGCTTTAGATAAATGCATATGAACTATGTAAAATGAAGTATGAGTCATCTGAAGCTCAGCCAGGTCTGGAAAAGGGTGAAATTATAGCAGAGAGCAGGCAAATAGGTAGCAGACTGCGAAAACGGGATAGCATAAACTGTGTCTGATTGATACCATACATCCTTCTGCTTGATATGTGAGAAGTTTGACTATAAGGCTTTTTTTTCTCTTGGTTGAGATGATGCAATTATGCAAGTATTCTCATTTTTTTTCAGGATCTGCTTTTCCGCTGAGAAAATGCTGTACACTAACAAAGTTTTTTTTTTTTTTAATTAGGTTAAACCAAGAGCTTCGTGGCTGGGTCCATAGACATGAGGTTGAAAGGACAAAGTCTAGACAAACACTTAGCACCCATAAGGCAAGGGCAATGCAGGTGAGGTTGTAAAGAACATTACATTTTCGATTTCTTAGGCTTGTCTCACACTCCCGGCAGTCTGCTTCGGCATAGAATGCTATGAATTAACCGGACAAAAAATGCTGAGTGCAGCGGTATTTGTCAGCAGATTCTCTGCATATTTGCCAGCTTACCGCCGGGCCCCATTATAGTTAATTGGGCCGGACAGCATTCCGGTAGCATCTGGCAATGCCGGATCCGGCAGGCTGCTCCCAGTCAGAACGACCTGCCGTATTGGCAAACGTGAATGTGAAGCTGTTACCTCAGTGCTGACTGCCTTCTTTATATCCACATGACTGACTAGCCACCTCCAGGTAATATCAACCATGTGGCTATAAAGAAGGCAGTCAGCACTAAGATAACAGCTGATATTACGGGGAAGTGGCTAGTCAGTCATGTGGATATAAAGAAAGCAATCAGCACTGAAGTAACAGCTGATATTACCTGGAGGTGGATATAAAGAAGGCAGTCAGCACTGAGGTAACAGCTGATATTACGTGGAAGTGGCTAGTCAGTCATGTGGATATAAAGAAGGCAGTCAGCACTGAGATAACAGCTGAAATTACCTGGAGGGGCTAGTCAGTCATGTGGATATAAAGAAGGCAATCAGCACTGAGATAACAGCTGATATTACCTGGAGGGGGCTAGTCAGTCACGTGGATATAAAGAAGGCAATCAGCACTGAGGTAACAGCTGATATTACGTGGAAGTGGCTAGTCAGTCATGTGGATATAAAGAAGGCAATCAGCACTGAGGTAACAGCTGATATTACCTGGAGGTGGATATAAAGAAGGCAGTCAGCACTGAGGTAACAGCTGATATTACGGGGAGGGGGCTAGTCAGTCATGTGGATATAAAGAAAGCAATCAGCACTGAAGTAACAGCTGATATTACCTGGAGGTGGATATAAAGAAGGCAGTCAGCACTGAGGTAACAGCTGAAATTACCTGGAGGGGGCTAGTCAGTCACATGGATATAAAGAAGGCAGTCAGCACTGAGGTAACAGCTGATATTACCTGGAGGGGGCTAGTCAGTCATGTGGATATAAAGAAGGCAGTCAGCACTGAGATAACAGCTGATATTACCTGGAGGCGTCTAGTCAGTCATGTGGATATACAGAAGGCAGTCAGCACTGAGGTAACAGCTGATATTACCTGGAGGGAGCTAGTCAGTCATGTGGATATAAAGAAGGCAGTCAGCACTGAAGTAACAGCTTCACGTTTGCGTGGATATTGTTACTGAAAAAATTAGCTATTCTCAAAAATCCCATTGGGGCACCTGATGTAGTGTCATTTTCTTTAATTTGTTTGAACTTGCATTCACTGAGAAAAATGTCATCAAAGTTGCAGGGTACAAATTTGTCATCTGTAGACACCACATATCTTGACTATTACTAGTGGCATACATCTGTCATGAAGATACCTCCTGGACCTCTCTAAATTCATGATAAATGTGTTAAAGCGGTTGTCTCACATCAGTAAGTGGCATTTATCATGTAGAGAAAGTTAATACAAACCACTTACTAATATACTGCTATTTTCCATATTGCTTCCTTTGCTGTCTGGATTCATTTTTCCATCACAATATACACTGCTTGTATCCACTGCAATTCAGCAGTGGTGGTCGTGCTTGCACACTATAGGAAAAAGTGCCGGCCTCTCTGGTGGCTGGGACCGTGGGACGGTAGATAGGGTAGTGCTTTTTCCTATAGGGTGCAAGCACGGCCACCACTGCTGGATTGCAACGTGGTTGTAACTGTGGATAAGAGCAGTGTATAATGTGAAAATGAATCCAGCCAGCAAAGAAGCAATATGGACAATCACAATACATTAGTAAGTGCCTTGTATTAACTTTCTCTACATGATAAATGCTATTTGCTAAAGTGAGGCAACCTCTTTAAGGTTACTATGTACAAAAAATTTATAATTTGATATTTTTATATCATTTACATTACAGAAATCAGATGAAAAAGATGGCACACAACTTGTGACCGTGCAATACACAGAGACCAGCTTAAAGTAAGTAAATCTCACTAAGACTGAATTGTGTGATGTTTAAAGGGAATCTGTCAGCTGTATTTGCTTTATATAACTAGGCAATGCAATGTATTAGTATGTAGCATTGAAATCATACCTTTCTGCTGTTTATCCGTGTAACTAAATGCCCAGAAATGAGGTTTGTTAGTTATGCTTAATGAGCTTCAATATGCCTAAGCATTGCGCCGCAATCTGCACCTGAAATAAGCCAAATTTAGGTGTATTTCAGCATGATGAATGACCCCTTGGTTCTTTTCTGACACATTCCATTTAAGTCTTTGCTCAGATGAGCTTGCGGATAGTTTCTGGTTTCTCCAAATGGTGTTCCCTTACAAGCTTAAAAAATATCTGGTAGTGGCAGGGATGGTACAGTTGCAGGCGGTAGTAGCTGTCCTACTTGTACCAATTCATCCTCCCCCAGGAGGACAAAAGCTGGCTCTCTAGTGACACCTATTGGATGGCTACCTGTTAAGTCAATGCCTAACCCTTTAAATCAACCTTGGAACTTGACTTGGGCTTTAAGTCATATTCTAAGGCTATTTACTTTTCCGTTTTCCTTTCCCAGCGATCATCACCCGATATATAAGACTCACTATACCAACTTGGCAGTCTTCACAAAGAGAAACTTTATGCCCCCACATAAGAAGTCCTCTCACCTAGCCAACCTGTACCTTGCTCTGCACTGATAAGGGGTTAAAACTCCAAAACTATTGGCTGCTGTTGAGTGACTTTTTCTTAAGGAAAATATTTTGATTTTGGCTTATATTCAAAGGTCTGTTTAAAGGGAGCCTGTCACCATGAAATGCAGTTCAGTCTGTGATAGGGATGTCCCGATACTATTTTTTTAAGACAGAGTACGAGTACCGATACTTTTATTTAAGTACTCACCGATACCAATTATAACAATGAAATAAATAACACATTTATTTTGTGACCACTGACCTACCAAAAGTCCAAAAAACAGAACAGCCCCCCAGCCTCTTCCTCTTATCAGCCTCTTATTAGCCTCAACCCCCCCCGCCGCTGCCACCAATGATGGGGGGGGGGGGACCTTTGTCCACTGCCACCAATGATTAATACTGGGGGGGGGGGGGGATTGAGTGCGCACTGCACCACCAATGCTAAAATTGAAGAAACATTTCTGGCACCCGACCTCTGACATGGCTGCGATCCGCGCAAATAACCCCTCAGGTACCACACCTAAGGGGTTAATTGCACGGATCACAGCGCCCTGTCAGAGGTCGGGTGCCAGGAATGTGAGTGACAGCGGGCAAAGGATTACAGGAGCTGCCGTACAGAAGTCCCGCGCAGATCAGCTGGGACACACTGCCGTCCCCACGCTGATCGGCTGAGAGCACCGCCACCGAATGGGACCTGCTGCTTCCAGGCCATCAGGTATCGGCAACATTTGCACGAGTACAAATACTTGTGCAAATGTCATGTATTGGTCCCGATACTGGTATCGGTATCGGGACATCCTTAGTCTGTGGGCAGTATGGTATACAGAAGGAGGAGCTGGGCAGATTATATATAGCAGGGATGGCCAACCTGAGGCTCACCAGCTGTTGCAAAACTACAACTCCCAGCATGCCCAGACTGACTACAGATATCAGCCTACAGCAGGGCATGGTGGGAGTTGTAGTTTTACAACAGCTGTAGAGCCGCAGGTTGACCATCCCTGATATATAGTTTTATGGGAAATGAGTCACCAAAACCTGTAATTTATTCATTCAAATCTCAGCTTTTTCTGAGCCAGTGATTGGCAGCTTTACCTGTACACACAGTTATACTGGGAATGCTGTCTATCACTGGTAAGATTGCCCACTTGGCTACTGAGCTCAGAAGGAATCGAGATATTATTGAATAAATTACAGATTTTGTTGAATCCTTTACCATAAACCTATATATCTATCTGCTCAGCTCCTCCTGCTTTATAACTTGTCTGAAGATTGCACTTCATTTTCATAGTGACAGGTTCCCTTTATATGCACTACAGAGCTATTTTGTGTTGTCCTGGTTAAAGGGAACCTGTCACGAAGACCATGGTGTCTGAGCTGAAGGCAGCTGATTCAGTATATCTTCTATCTCATTCATTTAAATTCCTGCTCATTCTGGGCTTTGGAGTCAAGGAGGAGGTCCTATCAGTGACTGACAGCCTTCCCTCTATGACTGTGCTTAAATACATGGCTGTCAATCACTGATAGGTCCACCTGGCTGACTTTATAGCTCAGAATGAGCAGGAATATAAATGAATGAAATAGAAGTTTTACTGAATCTTTTACCATGAAACTATATATTAATCTGCGCAGCTCCTCCTGCTCTATAACATGCTGCTTGCAAATTACTGTTCATGGTGACTGGTTTTCCTGGAGGTTCCCATAGATGTGATTGATTGCTGTTAGAAACACCTCTCCAGCTGTATACCAAGGATATACTACTGACCACAGTAAATAGAGGAGAGTGATAAAACCCACTGAGAGTTCTCAGGATGGAGCGTCATTCATAAAAAGTGTAATCCGTTCCATACTGGTTTGAATGTGGCCGTAGCTCTTTCTCTGTTTTTGCCTTTAACCTCTATGTCACATAACAGTAGACAGATGTAATATTCCAATAGAAGACAACAAATGTGACGTTACGGGCTTATATTAGAATTTTTTTTTCGAGCCAGACCATTGGCACTCTCACCTCTCGGTGTGGAGTAGCAGCTCCCAGCATTACACAGCCATATTATACAGTGACTGAAGGTTTGTATCATGGGAGAACAGATTTATACTATATGGAACCTTTTAGAACCTGGTTTAGAGAAATAGCTTAGCACTCAGCATGTTAATGTCATGTACTGATATTTTACGACAGTTTTTTGGACTAGAAAAATAGCAAATAAAAAAATATGCAATTTTTTAGCTATTTCCCACACCCTCACCACTTTTCCAAAAAGTGGGTGGGAGCAGGAAGACTACTGATGGGAGCTCAATGTCCCAACTAATGTACCAACATGTGCGCCAGAAAACTTGCAGACATTACTCCAGAAATCAACTTCAGCGCCTTGTGCACGGACAGTAGAAGATGAGACAAATGTATTTAGAGAAATGAGACTCGTAATAAATTTGTCAGATGTTCCACCGGGGGCACTTAGTAAGACTGGCGTGTGACATGCTGGGCTTTAGTAAATGACCCCCATTATGTTTAGAAGAATAACAACAGTCCATTATGGACATTGTAAATTTGATGGAACTTGATTAGATTGTTTCCAAGATTTGTTTAGCTGTTGATTAGTAGTGTGCTGAGCAAACATTTACGGTCTTCGTTCTTTGTTTCCTAGGAACTCTGTAAATGAGTTACAGATATATTATTCTTCACCAAGAAGCTATCAAGAGTTTTTGGAAGCTATCCGTAGAAGGGGTGACACATTTTACATTGTGTCTTTTCGTAGGGTAAGTAAGAAATTTAAGAGAGGGGCCCTTTTCATAGAAATATGTAATGCATTTTATGAAAACATTTTTTTGCATTCATTTTGTATTAGGATAGCAGCTTGCACGGAGCTCAAACTTGATTTCAATAGTTTAACCCTTTCCATGCCAAGGACATATCTCATACGTTCTTGCATGTTGCATTTTATTAGCCAGGGACATATCTCATACGCTCCCTTGCTATTGATGGCTGGATCTTAGACTTTGTAGGAGTTAGAGATAGCAACTATAGTTTGTTTTAAAGCTTACAATCTTGCAAGTAGAAACTGGTCCCATTGATGGATGCATATATATGCAGCTCTGTTTCCCAACCCAGTTTCTAAAAGCTATATATGTAATGATCGTAGTCTTGTTTTAAAGGGGCCAGTGGAGATGTGATGACAAGCTACACAGAAGAGAGGCAGATTCTTCTTCCCTGTGTTAACTGTACATGACCCTAGGAGGAAGGTAACATGGACTTCTGTTCATGTTATCAATCCCTCTTCCTCCATCAATAAGAGAACATCTACTGTGTTTGTCCCATTCAGGTGTTTTTTCCAGAAAGGGACTGCTCTGTCCCATGCCAGTCTCCCCCCAGAAAAAGAGAGCGTGAAGATAAGCACTTTTTCATCTATTCACCCCTCTGGGCTTTATTGGGCCATTTATTGAAACTATGACCTACAGTAGATGTTTACCGGCGTCCAGATCACAGCTCTAAATAATACGCACCAAACCAAGTTTACATTTTCCACTGTCCTTCCTGTCCATACCCGATCTACATTAAAATATACAGACCGCTTTTCTAGCAATACTCATTACACGCTACTTAAGCGATATAGCGATAATGATTCTCACTAGAGAAAAATATATAATGTACCGTATTTCTGACAGATGGAAAAGATTTTTACTCAATGACTGTCACCATAAATACCTGTTTTAAAGTACTGTAGTTTAAAAAAAAAAAAAATATTTAGCTGTTTTTCAGACAGCTGTGATACAGGGGTGGGGCTTTTTTGTGCCCTCCCATGGTTCATCAGTTATGGTGCTCTAGCTCAATTTCTGATAAACTGCAGCAGGTTCGGGGGTTCTGCCCATAGTACAGGAGTAATAAAGCGCCCATATTATACCTGTCTGAAAGTGACCTTAGTTCATGCATTATATTTGAGTTTAGAAATGTATCATTTTTTGCATTAGTTTTACAGTTTGTATAGGGTCATGGAAATTACGGTATATATAATGTGATTCCCAATACTTGCATGCAAACGTTGGTTGGTGCATTCTTGTGGTTTTTGCATTTCCTTAACACATGCAGCATTGAATGTAGACATGTGTAGTATTTATGAACTCCTCACATTTAGTTTTTTTGCAGACTATATTTTATTTATCATAAGGATTCTGGTAGAGTACACATTTTAGTCTCAAATAGGAATTTCCATCTAATTTGTATATAACTGTTGTTTGCTGCAAGGTTGCAATAAAGAGGTCGTTAATGTTAATTATTAGGTTATAATTTTATACAAAGTATGCTGTTCACTCAGAAAATGTAGATTTAGTTAACATTATATATATATATATATATATATATATATATATATAGATAGATACAGTATACATTTTTAACACATTTGTGGATGACAAACAAATAGAACATGGCCTCTGTTTCTATTGTTGATTCATACATGGCATATATAAGACTTGTACACTTCAATATATTATTTTTACATTGTTTTTATGTGTAGAACTCAGCTTGGGTGTGAGGTGCAAATATTTGCTTTGATGCATTTTTTAAATAATTCCTGTTTGTCACAGAGTTGCATAAGGGGGGACATGGATGCCAATAGCACATCGAGACAGCTTTCCTGCCTATATAGGAAAAGTTGACATTCAGGCACCTGGGAAAGCTGGGTAGCACTTATTGTAGTGTCAGTGTCCAGCTCTTCCTGTTTTAACATGCTAGTTCACAGTTGTTCCCCAGCGAAGGAGTCACTACTCTGACTTCAGGACATCTGCTAAAACTGCTTTCTGTAGCAGTTTGAAGATATACCTGGAAAAATTGCTGAAGACAAACTTTACTTAGCAGGATATGCTTTTTTTCTTGATTTTTCATGGGTTAGAGGTCCTTTAAAAAAAACTGTTACTCAAAAGGGTATCTGTTAATTTGAATTTGGTCACTGATCTGCATATAGCATGGTACACTATGGAGAAGGAGAAGCTGAGCAGATTAAGGCCTCTTTCAGACGGGCGTTGCGGGTGCACTTCGTCAAACAGTGCGGGTGCGTTGCGGGAATCGATGCGATTTTTCCCTGCGAGTGCAAAGCGCTGTCATGCGTTTTGCACGCGCGGGAGAAAAATCGGCACTTTTGGTACCCAGACCCGAACCTGCACTTCTTCACAGAAGTGCATGTTTGGGTCAGAAATTGTCCCGCTGGTATTATTTCACATTATAACATAGTTATAATGTAAAATAATACCCTTGGCCATCTCCCTAATGTTTAAACAGGTGCAGAATGGGTTAAAAATAATAAACTAATCATAACTTACCTGTTCCATTTGATCGCGAAGCCCGGCCTCCTCTCCGTTAGCTTGAAAGATGAAAAGGACCTGTAATGATGTCACAGCATCACATGGCTCAATCACCTGCTCCATCACTATGGTGATGGAGCATGTGATTGGTCCATGTGACCACGTGACATCATCCAAGGTCCTAAGCACTAGCCACAGCCTGAGGATAGTGATTATGACCTTGGATGATGTCACATGGTCACATGGACCATCACATGCTCCATCACCATAGTGATGGAGCAGGTGATTGGGCCATGTGATGTGACGTCATCACAGGTCCTTTAGATCATCGATGCTGCAGGGAAAGAGAGGACAGATCGCGACTCACGCGATCAAGTGGCTAAGGTAAGTTAACTTTTATTATTTTTAACCCCTTCCTCTTCATTTTACACAGCATTCTTTATTAAGAATGCTATTATTTCCCTTATAACCATGTTATAAGGGGAAATAATAGAGATTGGGTCCCGTTGTTAAGCAACAATGCGGGAAAATCGCAACGCATCCGCACTTGGTTGCGGATGCTTGCGATTTTCCCGCATCCCCATTCACTTCTATGGGGCCTGCGTTGCGTGAAAAACGCAGAATATAGAACATGCTGCGATTTTCACGCAACGCAGAAGTGATGCGTGAAAATCACCGCTCATGTGCACAGCCCCATAGAAATGAATGGGTCCGGATTCAGTGCGGGTGCAATGCGTCCTCTCACGCATTGCACCCGCGGAAAACTCGCCCGTGTGAAAGGGGCCTAAAGATGACCTTTCATGTTTTTTTAGTTTTTTTTTTAGATTAATTAAATACCTTCCCTTGCTCGATACCCCCTGCTGATCTGCTACCCGGATAGTTTTTTTCCAATATCGCTGATACGCCCTGCTGTGCCCCCTCCAGTATTCCCCCTCAGTATGTTAATACTGAGCATCAGTACAGGGAGGAGGAGACGCCAGGGTTTCTCAATGGGCGTCTCCCTGGCTGTGCTGCGGTCCAATCACAGCGGAGAGCGTCACAGCCAGGGAGAAAAAAAAGCTTAGCTTCTCCCTGGCTGTGATGCTCTCCGCTGTGATCGGATAGCGGCACAGCCAGGGAGAAGGAGACTCCTATTGAGAAACACTGGCGTCTCCTCCTCCTTGTACCGATGCTCAGGATTAACATACTGAGCAGGAAAACTGCAGGGGGGCACAGCTTGACGTAGGAGCAATATTTGAAAAAAACAGACAGGGTGGCAGCATCAGCAGGGGGTATCGAGCAAGGGAAGGTATTTAATTAAACTAATAAAAAACCATGAAAGGTCCTCTTTAAGGTATAGTTTTGTTGAAAAAGATTCAATGCTCTGTCTAAAGTCCAGTGGGCGGTCCTATGATTTACTAAGTAGGACCACCCACTTGACTTCCAAGCCTAGAAAGAACAGAAAATTAAATGAATACATTGCAACTTTTAGGATAAATGTACATGATCAGGATTGTGTGCGGATTTTCCGCACAGATTTGCGTTCGGAAAATCCGCACTGTAGGTCAATGTACCTTGTATTCTATGAGAATTTGAATTTTTTTTCCACTCGGCTTTTGACCTACGGTGCAGATTTTAAAATCCGCAGCATTCACTTCAACGGGGAGAGTAAAATCCACACCAAATCCGCATGTAAACCCTCACTAATTGATGTGGATTGACCGCATGGATTTCCCTGCAAACACCTGCGGATTTCAGTGCAGATTGCCCACGCATAAATCCTGAACGTGTGCATTTACCCTTACTGAATTATACCTATATATCAATCTGCTCAGCATCCTCTGCTCTCTAACAAGCCGCCTCCAGATAGATCTACTCTTACAACATTTGTTAAGGCTTCTATCATCCATAGGAAAAAGCTGCCATGTTTTATGTGTTGTCTGAAATGGTGGTCTTTATTATTTAAAGCAGTTTCCAGTTTTTTAATAATATTCATCTATCCTCCGAGCAGGCCATTAATATCTGATTGGAATGGTCCAACATAGCAGCTGTTCCTGCAGTAGCTCTATCACCAGAAGTCTGCACCAGAGCTACAACTTCATACATTGGCCCAGATTTACTAATCTTAAAGATGGCTTAAAGGGGTGTTTCCATTTGAACATTGTGGGCATATCGCTAGGATGTGCCTTTTAATGCTTGATAGGTGCGAGTCCTACCTCTGGGACCCACAACTTACTTAGAACGGAGCCTGCAAAGCCTCCTAGCGATATGCCCCCAAAGTCCAAAATAGGAATACCCCTTTAAGCTTAGATATGCTGTCTAGACCTGCACCAGATTTATCACAGTGGATCAGGCTGGATGATAAATCTAGTGCAGGGATAGACATGTCTTTCTGACTATATACCAACTATTAGTTGACTTTGTTTTATACAGATTTAACCTCTTTTCCTGTCACGCGTCACCACCTTCTCATAAGCCCTGCCCCTTTGTTGAGCATGTTGGAAAAAATGTAGAAACCCCTCTTTTCTAGACACATTTTTAGCACAGACACATTAGTAAACCTGCACCTTTGTGTGTAGATGTAGCACTAAAATCATTTACTTCAGTGTGTACAGCACCAGAGCTACTGCAGAACAGCTGGATTGTGGTGTTGGACCCCCACCGAACCGATATTGATGCCTATCCTAAAGATATATTTAAAATAACCAGAAATGTTTGTCTATAGCAATTCACACTTACAGTGTTTTTAATCTTTTGCAGGACCACTTACTACTGCCTGCCACCAGCAGAAATAAAACCAGCAGGCCAAAGATATCAATTATTTTGCCATCAACAAATGTAGATGGTAAGTTAAATGGTGCATATGGAAAAATGTGCATTTTGAGGTAAACCAAGATGTTAAGGGTTGAGCATTAACCCTAATTTTTCACTAGCAACTAGGAAACATTTACAGCTGTCTGAAAATCCAGCAACCAGGGCATTGGAAGAGTAGTTGAGGCTATATAAAAAGGTTTTCCAAGATTTTAAAGCTAATGACGTACTCTCAGGATAGGTCATCAGTATCTGATTGGCGGGGTCCGGCTGCCGGGACCCCCACCGATCAGCTGTTTCAGAAGGCTCCTGATTATAGGTCATCAGTTCTAAAGTCTGAGAAAACCCCTTTATAGTGTGTCTTTTTTTTTTTATGTGATCCTGTACATTTGTATTTTTAAAAATAGCTCTAATGTGGCCCATTTCTTGCTGTCTTACATTAGCAGCGTTCCCCATCTTCTATTTACTGAACTGCAGAGACGTGCTCCAGGCTGACTGCTGCTGCCTTCACTGCCAGTGCTAAAACTAGCACTGTATATAGGCAGGGAGACAAGTAACAGCTGTTCTACATTGTATATGGACAGTTATAATATACAGCTGTCCCTACATAGTGTAAAACAGTTGTTACTTGTCTCCCTGCCTTCTCAAAAGCGAGGGCTCGCTGCTGGCTTATTTATTATCCAAGTCATGTCTCAAGGCCTATTTAAAGGGTCAAACATTGACATGTAGGATAGCTGCCCTAAATCTAATTGCATTAGAGTTAATCAGACTTTAATGTCTACAGCACTTTCCAGGTCAGCACAGCAGCAGCTTCCTTACCCACACCATACCAGGAGTCAGCCAACTACTATGTGGATTACTAGACTAATGGTCTGTGACTTTTTAGTGTTGTTTGGGAGGAGTGGAGGGGGGGCAGTTTATATTCTGCCAGGCACTTGTGCCATTTTTTAACCACCACCAATATACAAGAATCCTATATACTATCTATTGGGGGTAGGAGTGCTGCACAGTGGCATTTCTGTTGATGCATGCCCTAAATCATGTATAGTACTTTTTATTAAGGGGCTGCAAGTAGGTGCATGCTGTACTTGATATATTACTGCATCAATAGATGCACTTTGCATACCCCCAACCAAAGAGTACCTCTCAAATATATTTTAGATTACAAATATTTGATCCGGAAGGACCCGGCTTTGCACGGGTATATTTCATCTATTTCATTTAATGTTTGTGTGTGTTGTTAAAAGATATCAACAGTTTCCACTATAACAGTGATATCTACAGTACCCCGCCCCTTTAACAGTGACCTCCACAGCTGCCTGTCCCCTTAACAGTAACATCCACAGCGCCCTCCCCTTTAACAGTGACTGCCACAGCGGCCTCCCCTTTATTAGTGACCTCCACAGTACCCCGTCTCATTAACAATAACCCACCCCCTTAACAATGACCTCTACAGAGCTCTGTTCCCTTAAAATGTGACCTCGACAACACCCTGCCCCCTTAACGGTGACTTCCATAGCGGATCGTCCCCTTAACTGTGACCTCCACTACTCCCTGTCCCTTTAACAGAGACCTCCACAGCGCCCACCCCTTTAACAGTGATCTCCACAGCATCCCGCCCCCTTATCAGTGACCTCCACAGCAGCTCGCTCCTTTAGCAGTGACCTCCACAGTGGCCGCCCCTTTATTACTGACCTCAACAGTACCCCATCTCCTTAACAGTGATTTACACAACACCCCGTCCCCTTAACAGTGGCCTCTACAGCAATGTGCCCCTTAACACTGACCTCCATAGCCGACCGTCCCCTTAACCGTGACCTCCACAGCAACCAGCCCCTAGGGTGGCGAGAGGTCCGGTTTTAGGCCAGACAGTCCGGCTTTTAGATTCCCTTTCCTCCGTTGTCCTTTTGGACAGGGTTGTCCTTTTGAATAGCTCACTCTCAGACAGCAGCACTGTGCTGTCTGAGCGTGAGCTGCAGGGAGAAAGTCACCCTTCCTTTCACCCCTGCAGCTGACAGAAGTAGATTTTTACCTTCAGTTTTTCAATCCCCATCAGCTGTGGAGTGGGAGGAGGCGTGGCTTAGCAGGACCTAGGGGCGGGGTCTTTAAGTCCGTCTTCTAAGGGTGGCCTGAATGGCCACCCTACCTGCACCTGAACTGTGACCTCCACAGCACTCCGCTCGCTTAACAGTGTCATCCATAACGCCCTGCCCCTTTAACCCCTTAAGGACACGGCCATATTTCACCTTAAGGACCAGGCCATTTTTTGCAAATCTGGCCAGTGTCACTTTATGTGGTGATAACTTTAAAACGCTTTTACTTATCCAGGCCATTCTGAGATTGTTTTTTTGTCACATATTGTACTTCATAACAATGGTAAAATGGAGTAAAAAAAAAAAAATGTATTTATAAAAAAAAACAAATTTACAAAAATTTGGGAAAATTTTTCAAATTTCCAAGTTTCAATTTCTCTACTTCTATAATACATAGTAATACCTCCAAAAAAAGTTATTAATTTACATTCCTCATATATCTTCTTCATGTTTGGATCATTTTGGGAATGCCATTTTACTTGTTGGGGACGTTACAAGGCTTAGAAGTTTAGAAGGAAATCTTGAAAATTTTCAGAAATTTTAAAAAACCCACTTTTTAGGGGCCACTTCAGGTCTGAAGTCACTTTGGGAGGCTTACATAATAGAAACCACCCAAAAAATGGCCCCATTCTAGAAACTACACCCCTCAAGGTATTCAAAACTGATTTTACAAACATAATTAACCCTTTAGGTGTTCCACAAGAGTTAATGGCAAATGGAGATGAAATTTCAGAATTTCAATTTTTTTGCCAAATTTTCCATTTTTCCACTAACAAAGCAAGGGTTAACAGCCAAACAAAACTCTTTATCTATTGCCCTGACTCTGCGGTTTACAGAAACACCCGATATGTGGTCGTACACCACTGTACGACCACACGGCAGGGCATAAAGGGGAAAGGAGCACCGTGTGGTTTTTGAAAGGCAGATTTTGCTGGACTGGTTTTTTGACACCATGTCCCATTTGAAGCCCCCCTGATGCAACCCTACAGTAGAAACTCCCAAAAGGTGACCCCATCTAAGAAACTACACCCCTCAGGGTATTCAAAACTGATTTTACAAACTTTATTTACCCTTTTGGCGTTCCATACGATTTAATGGAAAATGGAGATAAAATTTCAGAATTTTACTTTTTTGGAAGATTTCCCATTTTAATAAATTTTTTCCAGGAACAAAGCAAGGGTTAACAGCCAAACAAAACTCAATATTTATTGCCCTGATTCTGTAGTTTACAGAAACACCCCATATGTGGTCGTAAACTACTGTATGGCCAAACGGCAGGGCGCAGAAGGTAGGGAACGCAATATGGGTTTTGGAAGGAGGATTTTGCTGGACAGTTTTTTTTACACCATGTGCCATTTGAAGCCCCCCTGATGCACCCCTAGAGTAGAAACTCCTAAAAAGTGACCCCATTTTGGAAACTATGAGATAAGGTGGCAGTTTTTTGGGTATTATGTTAGGGTACATATGATTTTTGGTTGCTCTATATTACACTTTTTGTGAAGCAAGGTAACAAAAAATTGAAATTCTGAAATTTCATCTCCATTTGTGATTAACTCTTGTGGAACACTTAAACGGTTAACAAAGTTTGTAAAATCAGTTTTGAATACCTTGAGGGGTGTAGTTTTCTGAATAGGGTCACTTTTTGGAGTTTCTACTCATGGGGTGCATCAGGGGGGCTTCAAATAGGACATGGTGTCAAAAAACCAGTCCAGCAAAATCCGCCTTCCAAAAACCATATGGCTTTCCATTCTTTCTGTGCCTTGCTGTGTGACCATACAGTAGTTTATGACCACATATGGGGTGTTTCTGTAAACTAAAGAATCGGGGCAATAAATATTGAGTTTCATTTGGTTGCTTACCCTTGCTTTGTTACGGGAAAAAATGGATTAAAATGGAAAATTTGCCCAAAAATACCTGTTTTGGCACCGTTTTTATTTTTAATTATTTACAACGTTCATCTGACAGATTAGATCATGTGCTATTTATATAGAGCAGGTTGTTACGGACGCAGGGATACCTAATATGTATACCTTTTTTTATTTATTTAAGTTTTACACAATAATTTTATTTTTGAAACAAAAAAACATGTTTTAGTGTCTCCATAGTTTTTTCAGTTTTTAGGCAATTGTCTCAGGTTGGGTATCATTTTTGCAGGACGAGATGACGGTTAGACTGGCACTATTTTGGAGGGCATACGCCTTTTTGATCGCTTGCTATTACACTTTTTGTGATGTAAGGTGACAAAAAATTGCTTTTTTTAAACCATTTTTATTTAATTTTTTTAAAAGTGTTCACCTGAGGGGTTAGGTCATATAATATTTTTATAGAGCCGGTCGTAACGGACGTAGTGATACCTAATATGTATACTTTATTTTATTTTTTTAAGTTTTGCATAATAATATTTTTGAAACAAAAAAAAACATGTTTTAGTGTCTCCATAGTCTCAGAGCCATAGTTTTTTCAGTTTTTAGGCAATTGTCTCAGGTTGGGTATCATTTTTGCGGGATGAGATGACGTGTAGATTGGCACTATTTTGGATGGCATACGCCTTTTTGATCGCTTGCTATTACACTTTTTGTGATGTAAGGTGACAAAAAATAGCTTTTTTTTTTAAACCGTTTTTATTTTATTTTTTTGACAGTGTTCATCTGAGGGGTTAGGTCATATGATATTTTTATAGAGCCGGTCGTTACGGACATGGTGATACCTAATATGTATACTTTGTTTTATTTTTTTAAGTATTACACTATAAAATTATTTTTGAAACAAAAAAAAAACATGTTTTAGTGTCTCCATAGTCTGAGAGCCATAGTTTTTTTTTATTTTTTGGGCCATTGTCTCATGTAGGGGCTCATTTTTTGCGGGATGAGGCGCCTTTTATTACCTTTTTTGGGAAGTAAGGTGGGCAAAATTTCAATTTCATCATAGTTTTTATTTTTTATGGCGTTCACCGTGCGGGGAATATAACATGACCGTTTTATAGATCAGGTCGTTACAGACGCGGTGATAGATAACATGTGTAGGGATTTTTTATTATTTCTTTTTAATCAGTGATAAATGTGTTTTTTTCACTTTTTTTTTTACCCAGACCCAATTGGTTCTTGAAGACTGTGCTGCATTTCACTTACACTTCTGTCTGAACAGATCTCTGTCTTTAGCACAGATCTGTTCAGCACCATGGACAGCAGGATGCCTGAGAAGGCATCCTGCTGCCATGGGAATCTTCCCCGTCTGCAACAACTGAGCAGAGGGGGAAGGAGGGGGCTCCCTCCCTCTGTGCTCCCTTTCAAGAATCGGGGGCTGCAAAGGCACAGCAGCCCCCTGATGGGAGAGGGAGGGAGCTCCCTCCCTGTTAACCACTACCATACAGCAGGCCCTATGGACCGCGGTATGGAAGGGGTTAAAACGGCTGACATCTGCATAGATATCAGGCGTTTGAATCAGAGTGTCAGCAATGAGCTGACACTCTGATCTAACCGCTCGGCCATCCTGAGAATGAATGCGGGGCGGGCGGATGATCGCGCGCCCGCCCCCCACACCTCCGCACGCCTCCCGCCTGCCTCGCGCACCGCCCGCAATCCTCCCCCCCTGCTGCACCCGCAGGCACAAAAACACAGAGGGCTGCGGGGGGGGGGGGAGGAATTAACTTAGAAATAAAGCTAATTTTAGGTTTCTGATCAGAAACTTGCATTAGCGCTGCAAACCGCAGGTCTGAATTGACCTGCGTTTTGCAGCAATCGCCAATGCGGGAGGGTCACAGGACCACCCCCCCCCCCCCCCGTGCATTTTCACAGGGTGCCTGCTGAATTATTTTAGCAGGCACCCAGTTCCAATCACTGCCAGCCGTGCGGCAGTGATCGGAACTACACATGAAGTACCGGTACGTCATGTGTCCTTAAGGATTCGGGAAACATGCCGTATCAGTACGTCATGTGTCCTGAAGGGGTTAAAGCTGACCTACAGCAGTGAAGAAAAATGGCTGGGTTGTTATGGAAACCTGGTGTAAAACTGTGTGTATGCGGAGAATAAGGGCCTGCGGGCTTCTCTTGGCTGGTAAGGGTCATGTGACCAGGCTTCTATTGGCTAAGCACTTTTAGGGAATATCTCATGCAGGGATGTTCTTTTGTACAGCTCATTCTAAGACAGGAGCACTGTGCTGTCTGAGCATGAGCTGCAAGGAGAAAGTCACCAGCCCTCCCACACCTGCAGCTGACAGAAGTTGATTTTAACCTTCATTCGTCACATATTGCACTTAGGTGGTAAAATTTTACCGATAAAATCAGCGTATTTTTATTACAATTTTTTTAAATCTATGAACATTTGTAGAAATTGCCATATTTTCCTATTTTCAACTACAATATTTCACATACATACATAAATACTATTCAATATTTTTATCAGAAATATATTTCCACATCTTTACTTTATTTTGGCTGCACTTACAAAAAACTTTTACCTTTTTTAAATTTAGAAGACTTACCATTTTAACAAAAATTTTAAAATCTTTGAAGTACATATTTTTTTCAGAATAATAGAACCCCCCCAAAAGTGACCCCATTTAGAAAACTAGACACGTGAGTAATGAGTTTTTTGACACCCCCCCCCCCTAGTCTTTTAAAGAAATCAATGCTAAGAAGGTAAAAAGAAATAAAATTAAATTTTTTTACACGTGTATAAAGGCTGTCCGGGCATGCTGGGAGTAGTAGTTTTGCAACAGCTGGAGGCACGCTGATTGGGAAACACTGCCTTAGACCTCTTTCACACGGGAAGTTTGACGCCCGGATAAGATGCGGGTGCGTTGCGTTAAAATGTGCGATTTTTTTCCTTCCCCCACAACAGCACCTTAGAGAGATGACTCCGCCTCCAGGACAGTAAACCTGCAGCATAAAAAAGGTGGAGCCACTCTCCCACCTCAGTGAGGTTTCCTGTCCTGGAGCAGGGAGCCTGCAGTTTTATTTTATAGGTGCTCATGGCCAGGAAGACCTGGTAGCTGCCAGAGGGTCATGGGCGATCCGGTTTACCTGCCAAGAATCTCCTCTCCCATAGGCTTGGGATCCAGAGGAGTGGTGAGATCGGAGGTCTTTCAGGGGATCGCCGGTCACGCAGGAAGGCAGGAGGTGTCGGTCCCTCAGGTTAGGAGAGCCACGCCATCTTCACAAAAGGGTGGCCAGAAGTCCCCAGTGAGGAAAACAACTGGCCAAGACGCCGCAGGCCGCATGGAATGGGCGCAGGAAGATGACGTCAGCGGCTGCGTTCCACGGCGATGCGCTTTCGGTCAGGTGACCGGAAGTTCGTGTTCACCGTCAGCGTTCAAAAAGTAAGGCGGCAGCCAGGTAAGTGATCCAGAAGGATCAAGGAGAAGTGGGCTGGCAAGTGCAGCAGTGGAGAAGGGCTCTCTTTTCTTTTTTGCTGAGCGCGTCCACAGGTGGATATATGCTCTCAGGTGAGAGATATTTTCTGGTGCCAGGTGGTGATTGCTGTTAATGTTGGTAGCAGATAGCTGCACAGATGGAAGAGGAAAGGAGGTCTGAGACTGCAGACATTGAAATTTTGCCACTGGTACTGTGAGTTCTGATGTTTGGTCCTTAAAGGGTTAAGGCTGTTTTCTTAAGCGTGGTTATATTTCTTCTCTTTAGACGGCGCCTAAGAACAAGGAATGCCCTTTATGTAAATGCTCGCTGTCATCTTCATACTCTAAAAAGCTCTGTCAGCAATGCATTGAAAAGACAGTGGCGGAAGAGACCCCAAGTTTTCTAAAAGATCGGAAATCTCTGATATGTTCAGAGGTTAAAACATCCCTAAAAACCTGTAAAAGAAAGAGGAACATGACAGAACGAGAGTCAGATGTGGAATCATCAGAGGATAGCGTCTCTCCCTTTGTAGAAGAGGATTCGGATGAGTCCTCACCGTCAGAAGGAGAAGGGAAAGTAGGAACATTTTTATTTCCAGCGGAAGATACAGATAGACTGTTAAAAGTTATCACATCAACTTTGGAGTTGGAGGATAGGTCGGTGGCAGACTCTGTTTTCGAGGGGTTACGTGAAAAAAAGCGCAGGTGTTTTCCATTACATAGATCTATTTCTGCAGTAATTGAAAAAAAATGGAGAAAAACAGATAAGAAACCATTTATTTCTAAAATCTTTAAAAGAAAATATCCCTTTGAGGAAGAGGCTTCCACGTCCTGGGATAAAGCACCGAAGTTGGATGTAGCAATTTCAAAAATTTCCAGAAAGTCCTCCTTGCCATTCGAGGACATGGGTTTCCTTAAAGATCCATTACATAAAAGAATAGATTCTGCCCTTAAGAGTACTTGAGAGTCTGCCACGTCATCCTTCAGGCCTAGTAGTGCCACCACTGTAGCTACCAGGTCCATGTCTCTGTGGTTAGAGAAGTTGGAAAGGCAGATTCGGGACAGATGTCCAAGAGAACAATTGTTAGCCACGATACCTACGTTCCAGAAGGCAGCAGATTTCATTGCGGACGCCTCCATGGATGCAGTAAGGTTGGAGGCCAGAGCCGCCTCCCTCTCTAATTCTGCAAGACGAGCCCTGTGGCTCAAGAATTGGAAAGGGGGGGGGGATATGTCTTCAAAATTGAAACTATGCAGCATTCCATGTGATTGGCAGTTTCTCTTTGGATTGGAGCTTGATTCCTTACTGGAAAAGGCTGCTGATGGGAAGAATAAGTTTCCCCAGGAATCCTTTTCCCAATTTAGGAACTATAAACGTCCATTTCGGACATCGTCCAAATTCCAGGGAAAGAGGCAGACGAGAGATGGAGAGCAGGGGTCAAGATCTAGACCAGGGAACAAAGGTTTCCTGTTTGGATCAGTCTCAGCTAGGGCTGACAAACAGTCTAAACAATGACGCCATAATCCAAGTAGGAGGACTGCTAAAATTCTTCCTACCTGCTTTGGAGAAAGTTGCAGAAAAGTGGCTGGTGGGTCTCCTGCAGGAAAGCCTCAGACTAGAATTCAAAAAATATCCTCCAGAAAGATATTTGATCTCAAGATGTTCTCTCACCTTGATACAAGAAATAAAAAAATTAACAGACAAAAATGTGTTGATTCCTGTTCCAGAAATAGAAAGGGGGAGAGGTTTTTATCCTACCCTGTTCCTAGTTAAAAAGCTGGATGGGTCATATTGGACCATAATAAATTTAAAACATCTGAACAAATTTCTGAAGGTCCGGAAGTTCAAGATGGAGACTGTCGAGTCCACTATACTAATGCTGTTTCCAGGCTGCCATATGGCAGTACTGGATCTAAAGGATGCCTATCATCATATTCCGATACATTCAGACCATCAGAAATTCCTCAGAGTGGCGATAAGGACAGACAGGGGGATTCTTCACTTGCAATTTCAGGCACTACCTTTTGGCCTTTCTATGGCACTATGCATTTTTACAAAGGTGGTAGCGGAGATGGCCTCCTTCATCAGAAGGGAGGTCATCACGTTCCTACCTTACCTGGACGATTTTCTGGTAATAGCCCAGTCAGCGGAAGTATGTACGAGGACATTGAATCAGTTAATGAGTATTCTAAAAAAACTGGGATGGTTACTGAATCTACAGAAATCCAGGATGCAGCCATCTACAAGGCAGATATTTCCAGGACGTCCCTCCATGACAGCACCCCACTGAAGGATGTCCTATAGGATCACTGCAGGGACAGGAAGCGTGAGAGGTTAAAAGGCCCCTCCCCACCCCCATTGCCAGTGTTCTTCCTGTCCCTACAGTGGTAGGAGCAGAGAGGTTTCCCTGCTCTAAAACAGCGGGGAGGAACACGTGGGCCGAGGGTGGTCGGGGGGTTCTATTCCTTTCCTCTTCACCTTCCTTATGGTCCCATGGCCAGCACCTCTCTGGGAAGAGGTCCCCTGGCTGTGCCCTGGTACAGTTACCTGCCATGTTTCCCTCGGGCGCTGGAAGGAGCCTTTACATGCCGCAGTACCAGGGCTGCTGCAGCCGCTTCTCCCTCGTGGAGCCCTGGGCGCAGCGCGGCTCCGGGCGCTCCTCTGATGACGCGGAGACCGGCGCCGCTCACGGGACCGGAAGTGACGCGGTGAAGATGGCGGCGCGCATCGCATGCTGGAGGCCTCAGGGATCCTGAGGCCTCGCATGGGGGTAGATTCTTCCCCTTTGGGGAATGAGTCCCCCGGAAGAGAGGAGGCGGAGCTGTGTGGCAACGGGGGCAGAGCCATGGATGATAAGTCCATTTAAAAGAAAGCCATGAGGTAGGACAGACTGTGTTCCCATCATGGAAGGCTCTATTTCTGTAAAGCAAGATGCAAATACAGATTCCCCCATTCAGGGACATGTAAGTAAGGCTTAAGTGTCATGTCTGTACGTTCCCTAGGCTCTCCCTCTTGTTTCTACCTCCCTCCTTGTTCATTTTTAGGAAAAAGAGACAAGCCATAGACAGCATACTGATTCAAAAAAGAAAACGAAGAAATGTGCAACATGCACGAAAAAACTAGCAGAATCCTACAAAAAAGCCCTATGCACGGATTGCCTTGCAAAGATCCTTAAAGAGGAACAGCCCTCTTTTCTGGCAGATCTAAGGGCTATTGTCAGAGAAGAAGTCCAGGCGGCAGGGATCAGCCAGGCCCCAGCCCCTACTTCCCCGCCTCTTAAACGGCCAAGGATCCGGTTTGAGTCAGACTCGGACGAACCAGCGGAAGACTCAGATGACGCAGATGAGGGTCATATTCCATCCTCAGCGGAAGAAGCGAGTAGATATTTATTCTCTTTGGAAGACCTGGATCCATTATTAACAGCTGTCAGACAAACTATGGCTATAAAGGAGGAAGAACAAACTCGTACCATCCAGGACGAGATGTTCGGGGGCCTCAGAGCAAAAAAGAGGCAACTCTTCCCCGTAAATCCGTACTTAAAAGATCTTATTAAGGATGAGTGGGAAGAGGCAGAGAAAAAAGTATATGTCCCAAGAGAATTTAAAAATCGACTTCTCTTTGATGCAAAGGACACCAAACTTTGGGAACAAATTCCCAAAGTGGACATCCAAGTGGCGAAAGTAGTGAAGAAAACTACTATTTCGTTTGAGGATTCTTCACAATTGAAGGATCCAATGGACCGAAAAATTGACGGTCTGCTGAAAAAGGCCTGGGAGACGTCAGCAGTAACCATTAACACGAATATTGAGGCTACGTCAGTATCCAGGTCCATGTGCTTGTGGTTGGATCAGTTGGACAACCACCTGAAGAAGAAGACTTCCAGGGAAGAGATCCTGGAATCCCTCCCTCTACTGAAAATGGGAGCTTCATTTCTAGCAGATGCCTCAGCGGAATCCATAAAATTCGCAGCAAGAAACAACGCCCTAATCAATACTGCAAGGAGGGCCCTGTGGATAAAATCCTGGACAGGAGACATAGCCTCCAAGAACAAGTTCTGTGCGATTCCTTTTACGGGATTCCACTTGTTCGGTCCAGTCCTAGATTGCATACTGGAGAGTGCGGCGGATAAAAAGAAAGGGTTCCCGGAAGAAAAGGTTAAGAAAACTCAGCCCTTTCGGAGACCGTCCAGACAATTCTCGTCCTCAGGGCAGAAGGGCAAAGGTAAAATGGGAAGATGGAGTTACCCGAAAGCAGGGAAAGGAAGGGGCTTCCTCTTCAATCCCAATACCAGTTCCAACACTACTACAAACAAGCAATGACGTCAGGCCCGTGGGGGGAAGACTCCGAGGATTCTGGAAGACCTGGGGTCGAGTCACCCAGAACCAGTGGATCCTCGATTCCATTAGGAAAGGAGTGAAAATAGAATTTCGTTACCCCCCTCCTCCAAGATTTCAGATCTCAAGGGCCCAGTCATCAGATCATCAAAATCTGCTTATAGCGGATGTGCAAAAATTGATCAACCTGGGAGCAGTAATCCAGGTTCCACAGGATCAACAATTCCAAGGTCACTATTCCAGACTGTTCCTGATAAAAAAAAAAACAGATGGAACATTCCGGACTATCATCAATCTGAAGTACTTGAACAAGTGGGTCATGTACCACAAATTCAAGATGGAATCGATAAAGTCCACTATTCCACTAATACCGCAGGACGCCTTTCTATGTACCATGGACCTAAAGGACGCGTATTATCATGTCCCAATCCACTTGTCTCATCAGAAGTTCCTCAGATTCGCCATAATCTACGAAGAAGTGGTCCTCCATTTTCAGTTCCAATGCCTCCCTTTCGGAATATCTTCTGCCCCGCGCATATTTACAAAAATAATGGCCGAGGTCATGGCTCACCTGAGACAACATCAGATAAAGATCGTTCCCTACCTAGACGACTTTCTCCTTATTGCTCATTCAAGACAAATCCTGGAAGATCACACCCATCAGACCCTTGCCTTGCTCAAAGACCTGGGGTGGATCATCAATTACGAAAAATCGGATTTCGTCCCTCATACCAGGAAACAATTCCTAGGAGTGATCCTGGACTCGGGAGAACAACACTCCTTTCTTCCGGAATCAAAACAGGAGAAGATCCAGAGGAAGATAGAGGCCTTTCAGGGAAAAAGATACATTCCCTGAAAGAATGTATGCAGATCCTAGGGTTAATGACATCCTGCATAGGGGTCATTCCCTGGGCCCAATACCACACCAGACTCCTACAGGAAAAGGTTCTTTCAGAATGGGACAGAGATCATCAGTCACTAAATTCGAAAATCCATCTGCCAGGGAAGGTCCTGGATTCCCTCTCCTGGTGGAGCAATCCAAACAACCTAAAGAAGGGAGTAGCCTGGAACCAATCTCCATCCATACTAATCACGACCAATGCAAGCCAGAAAGGCTGGGGAGCACACCTAGATGGTCAGTGTTTCCAGGGAGTCTGGTCCTTCCTAGACAGCAGCAGATCCTCAAACTACAGAGAGTTGAAAGCAGTGTGGAGAGTGCTGAAGGAAGCAGAACATCTTCTCTTCAACCACCACATCAAGATTCTCTCCGACAACGTAACCACGGTATGTTACCTAAAACGCCAGGGAGGAACCAGAAATCGTCACCTCCAACTTCTGGCAGACAAAATATTTTCGTGGGCAGAGGACAGAGTATGCTCAATCTCAGCAGTGCACTTGAAAGGTACAGACAACTCCGAAGCAGACTTCCTGAGCCGTCACAGCCTCAACCCGGGCGAATGGACACTCAACAAAGAAGTGTTCCAGTTGATTTGTCATCGATAGTGTCGCCCACAGGTGGACCTGTTCGCTACAAAGAAGAACAGTCAGGTAACACAATTTTTTTCCCTGAATCCAAGAGACAACCCAATGGGAGTCGACGCACTAGCACAGGATTGGAACTGGGAACTATCATATGTATTCCCACCACTTCCCATGATCCCGGCAGTCTTGAAGAAATTGAGGTCAAGCAACACAACCTTGATCCTTATTGCCCCGGCGTGGCCAAAAAGAACCTGGTTCCCGCTATTAGGAGAAATGTCTCTGACAGAACCAATACCTCCTCCCGACAGAGAAGACCTTTTTCTTCAGGGACCTATCCAACACCCCAATCTCAAAAAACTAAAGTTATCAGCTTGGATCCTGAAAGGGAAACCTTAAAAAGGAAGGGCCTATCAGATAAGGTAATTACAACCTTGCAACAGAGCCGAAAGTCGGTAACATCCGCTATATACTTGAAAATCTGGAAGAGGTTCTCATCCTGGTTAAAGGAAACTCACCCAGAAGTATCTACTCCTTCTATAGGGTGCATCTTAGATTTTCTGCAGGTTGGCTTGGATTTAGGACTGAAACCCTGCACTCTTAGAGTACAAATCTCGGCCTTAAGTTGCTTTCTAGATTCCCCCTTAGCCGAACATAGATGGGTAAGAAGATTTATAAAATCTGCTTCTAGGATGAGACCCACTATCAGGCAGACGATACCGTCCTGGGACCTAGTTACTGTTCTAACCGGGCTATGTGAGGCCCCATTTGAACCAGCGGATCAATTATCTGATAAGCTGCTCACCCTTAAAGCCGTGTTCCTTGTAGCGATAACTACAGCTCGCAGGATAGGAGAGTGTTGGACGACAGAATAATTCTGAAAATAGATCCATCCTTCCTGCCAAAAGTGGTCACTTCCTTCCATAGAAATCAAGAAATAATCCTTCCTTCTTTTTATGCTTCCCCTAAAAATTCACAGGAAGAAAAACTTCACCGTTTGGATGTGAGAAGAATAATTCTGGCATATCTGCAGCGTACGAAATCCTGGAGGAAGTCGTCCAATCTCTTTATCCTTTTTGGAGGAAAGAACAGAGGCAACAAGGCCTCAAAACAAACTTTGGCTAGATGGATCAAAGACGCCATCAGACATTCCTATATCTTCCAGGACCTCTCGTGTCCTATAACAATTAAAGCCCATTCCACCAGGGCCGTGGCAACCTCATGGGCAGAAAAGGCGGAGGCTACTATTGACCAGATCTGCAGGGCCGCAACCTGGTCGAGCTTCTCCACCTTTGTAAAGCAGTACAGATTAGATACCTTTGCAGACCAGGACCTAGCGTTTGGTCGCAAGGTCCTGCAAGCAGCAGCCCCCCTTAAACTGTCTAAGCTGGTAGGTCTCCAGTGGGGTGCTGTCATGGAGGGACGTCCTGGAAACCAACGTTTAGTCTTACCGGTAAAGGGTTTTCCAGGAGTCCGACATGACAGCACCCGAAGTTTCCCCCCCTTCTCTTTCTTTTCATATTATATTGCCATTTGGATCCTTTTTTCAATGTGCTGTTAACATTGAGATCAGAAATAAAATTATGTTGGATCCTATCAGGTGTAGTCATTTGGAAAAACACTGGCAATGGGGGTGGGGAGGGGCCTTTTAACCTCTCACGCTTCCTGTCCCTGCAGTGATCCTATAGGACATCCTCCAGTGGGGTGCTGTCATGTCGGACTCCTGGAAAACCCTTTACCGGTAAGACTAAACGTTGGTTTTTAGGGTTAATACTAGATTCCATACACGAAAGGACCTTTCTGACAGAGGAAAAGATTGTCGGGGTGCAACAAGTAGTTTCAAAAGTTCAATCAGGGGAATCCATGACTATAAGAAAGGCTATGTCCCTGCTAGGGATTCTTACTTCCTGCATTCCAGCCGTGCAGTGGGCTCAGAAACACTCTGGCCAGTTAAAGATAGACATCTTATCTGCCACGAGACAAACGGGGAAGTCCTTGGAGTCAATATTAGAATTGTCGGATCCAGCATTGTCATCCCTAACTTGCTGGAAAAATACGGAGAACCTCACGACAGGGGTTTCCTGGTCCTTCCCAGCTCCAGTAGTCGTGACAACCGATGCCAGCCCTTGGGGTTGGGGGGCACATGTAAAGGATCAGATATTGCAAGGGGAATGGCCCCAAGCTCGTCAAACCGAAAAGAAATGAGGGCGGTATTACTGGCTCTGAGAACAGTTCCGTTAGAAATTCAAAACAAACACGTGAGGGTGATGTCCGACAATCGGACGGTTGTCTCTTACCTAAACCGCCAGGGTGGGACAAGATCGATTTCCTTACTGAAAGAATGGAATTTCAAAGAGATAGAAGGGAAAGTTCTATACGCAGGCGGATTTCCTAAGTCGTCACAGGTTACGGCAGGGGAAATGGTCGCTAAATCCCAAGATTTTTTCCCAGATAGTGGACTTATGAGGAGTTCCGTCGATAGACATGTTCGCCACAAGGGAGAACAAAAAAGTCAAGAAGTTCTTCTCCCTCAATCCAAGGGAGTCCCCGTCTGGAGTAGATGCCCTTCTTCAGAAGTGGGATTTTCGCTAGGATATGCTTTTCCCCCTCTACAGTTGCTTCCACGAGTGATAAGGAAGATCAAGTACGAGGAAGCCAGGGTGATACTGATACTCTTTTGGCCGAAGAGGGCCTGGTTCTCCCTGTTAAGAGCCATGTCAGTTTCGGACCCCTGGATCCTACCAGAGATCCCAGACCTATTGTCTCAGGGCCCAATATTCCATCCAAAGGTGAAATCTCTACATCTTTCGGCATGTAATTTGAAAGGACATTTTTAGCCAGTCAGGGGTTTTCACAGGAGGTTGTTTCAACACTCATGAAGAGCAGAAAGCAAGTAACTAATGTTATTTATACATGAGTTTGGAGAAAATGTTTATCCTTAATAGGGATGAATAAAGTTTCTTGGCTGTTGGATTTCTCAGTGGCTCAAGTGTTAGAATTCCTACAGAAAGGTTTATCTCTAGGCCTGGCAAGGAATACACTGAAGAAAATGGTGTCCGCGCTTTCATCATTAGGCAGAAAAAACGTAGCCATGGACCCATGGATAATAAGATTTTTTAAGGCCGTTGATAGGATGATACTGCTGAAGGGCCCTAGGTTTCCTTCATGGGATCTGAATTTAGTTTTAAACGCCTAACTGGACACCCCTTTGAGCCACTAGAATCCTGCCCAGTTAAATTACTGACTCTTAAACTAGTTCTCTTAGTAGCTTTGACATCAGCTAGGAGAGTTGGTAAGATGCAAGCGATTTCCATTAACCCACCTTTCATGACGATTAGAGAAGATAGGGTAGTGCTGAGACCTGATCCAGCCTTCTTGCCAAAGGTTCCATCTAGGGCAAATGGGTCTTAGGAGATAGTTCTCTCAGTTTTCTTTTCAGATCCAAAGGACGCCAAAGAAAAGGAGCTGCATTCCCTTGATGTCAAGAGATGTATTTTGCGGTACCTAGAAATAACCAAAGATGGGAGAAAATCCTCGGCCCTGTTTGTCCTCTTTGGTGGGGCAAAAAAGGGCAATACAGCCTCAAAAGCATCTATTGCCCGCTGGATCAGGGAGGTTATTTCCTTGACATATACTGTATCCAGTGTTTCTCCTCCTGTGTCTTTGAAAGCACACTCCACGAGGGCGGTGTCTACTTATTGGGTAGAGAGGGCCAGCGTGTCCATAGAACAGATCTGTCGCGCTGCTACCTGGTCTTCTCCGTCCACTTTTTATAAGCACTACAGGCTTCAGTTGGATTCTGTTTCTGACTTACTCTTTGGGACTAAGGTCCTGAGAGCCGTAACCCACCCTTAAAATATCTCTGTAATCTCTCTCTAAGGTGCTGTTGTGGGGGAAGGGAAAAAATGATGATTACACTTACCGGTAATTGGATTTTCCAGACCCCACAACAGCACCTCTTTATTCCCTCCCTTGGCGATGGGCTATGTGTTCGCGGGTGTAGCAGTAAAAAAAGGGAAAAAAAAGTGCATATATTATGATATACTGAGTTAAACTAATACAAAGGGGAAGTCCCTCTCATACTCTGAAAACTCACTGAGGTGGTGAAGTGGCCCCACCTTTTTTATGCTGCAGGTCTCCTGTCCTGGAGGCGGAGCCATCTCTCTAATGTGCTGTTGTGGGGTCTGGAAAATCCGATTACCGGTAAGTGTAATCATCATTTTTTTCCGCGCGAGTGCAAACTATTTTAATGCATTTTGCACGCCCGTGAGAAAAATCGGCATGTTTGGTACCCGGTCTGAAGTTCAGGTTTGGGTTAGGTGTTATGTCGATTTTATTATTTTCCCTTGTAACATGGCTATAAGGGAAAATAATAGCATTGTTTAATACAGAATGCTTACTAAAAGGACAATTGAGGGTCAAATAAATAAATAATTTAACTCACCTCCTCCAATTGATCGCGTAGGTGCCGGTCTCCTGTTCTCTCTTCAGCTGTGGGTAAAAGGACCTTTGGTGATGTCACTGAGCTCATCTTATGGTCCATCACCATCGTGGAGACATTTTTCGACTCCGTTTTACCACTGTCATGAAGTACAATATGTGACGAAAAAACAATCTCAGAATGGCCTACATAACAAAAAGTGACACTGGTCAGATTTGCAAAAAATGGCCGGGTCCTTAAGTTGAAATAGGGCTGAGTCCTTAAGGGGTTAAAGAATGCTATTATTTTCCCTTAAATTCGCTTCTATAGGGCCTGCGTTGCATGAAAAACACACAATATAGAGCTTGCTTCGATTTTCACGCAACGCAGAAGTGATGAGTGAAAATCACCCCATGTGCATAACCCCATAGAAATGAATGGGTCTGGATTCAGTGTGGGTGCAATGCGTTCACGTCACGCATTGCCCCCTGCACGGAAAACTCGCCCGTGTGAAAGGGGCCTTAAAGTATGCATCTAGTGGTATAGTAAGCATGCTGGGTACCTCAGGCTGGATCTCCTAAGCAACCTGTTAGTGTACTACTCACTGTAGTAGACGAACAGGCAGTGCATTACAATACAGATGCATTGTAATGCATTGCAGAGGGGATCAGACCCCCAAAAGTGAATGTCTGAAATAAAGTAAAGAAAAAAAAGTAAAAAAGTGTTTTTAATAAAATTTATAGTTTTTAAGTAAGAAAAAAAAACACCCTTTTACCCTTATTTTATAATAAAAAACTGAAAAAACACACATATTATGTATCGCCATGTCCGTAAGAACCTGCTCTATAAAAATATCACTTGACCTAACCCCTCAGGTGAACACCGTAATAAAATAAAAATATAAACTGTTTAAAAAAGAAAAGCAATTTTTGTTACCTTACATCACAAAAAGCAAGCGATCAAAAAGACTTATGCCCCCCAAAATAGTACCAATCAGTCACCTCACCCCACAAAAAATGATACCCTACCTAAGACAATCAGTCAAAAAATAGCTATCACTCTCAGACAATGGAGACACTAAAATATGATTTTTTTTGCTTCAACTGCTATTATTGTGTTAAAGTGAAATAAATAAAATGAAGTAGAAATTTTAAGTATCGCCGTGTCCGTAATAACCTGCTCTATAAAAATATCACATAATTTAACCCCTCAGGTGAACACCGTAAAAAAAAAATATATAAAAACGGTGTCAAAAAGCCATTTTGTCACCTTACATCACAAAAAGTGTAATAGCAAGCAATCAAAAAGTCATATTCACCCTAAAACAGTGCCAATCAAACTGTCACCTCATTCTGCAAAAAATGAGACCCTACCTAAGACAATCTGTCAAAAAATAAAAAGCTATGGCTCTCAGACTATAAATACAAAGAAAACCAATGCACATATGAACCCTCAAGCCTAAACTAAAATTATTTGAGGCCATACATAAGATGCTAATAATGAGGGCTAAATAAACAGGGAGATATATATACCTCAAAGCTAGAGTGTACGCACCCAGAGACAAAACCACAACCTATAAGAAAACTGGAGCACACTCAGTATATTAGAAAAGTATATATGTTATTGAAATATTAAGTTCATTTGTTTATAGCATAATAAATAACAACACCATTAAAAACACTTTTTAATGGTGTTGTTATTTATTATGCTATAAACAAATGAACTTGATATCTCAATAAAATATATACTTTTCTAATATACTGAGTGTGCTCCAGTTTTCTTATAGGTTGTGGCTCTCAGACTATGGAGACACTAAAACATAATTATTTCGGTTTTAAAAATGCTATTATTGTGTAAAACTTAAATAAATAAGAAGTAGACATATTAGGTATTGCCAAGTCATTACAATGTGCTCTATAAAAATATCACATGACTTAACCCCTCAGGTGAACCCTGGAAAAATAAATAAGTAACAACTGCACCAAAACAACCAATTTTATGGTCACCTTGCCCCATAAAGTGTAATAATGAATGTACCCAAAAATGGTACGAATAAAAACGTCAACTTTTCCTGCAAAAAACGAGCCCCTGCACAAGACGATCGGCAGAAAAATTTAAAAAATAGAACGTTCAGAAAATGGAGACACATAAACATAATTTTTTTTTCAAAAATGCTTTATTATGTAAAACTGAAACAAACAAACATAGAAAGTAGACCTATTTCAGATCATTGCGTCCGTAACAACCTGCTCTATAAAAATAGCACATGATCTACCCTGTGTCACGATAGGTAGGTAAGCGAGGAAATAACCGAACAAAGGAAAACAAACAGAACAAATGACTAGGCCCAAAAGTTAGGGAGAAAAGGGTCCTAGCGATCCCTAAAAGCTTTTCCTAAACTGCTGTGCCCATGTGCATACCCTAATGGTGGATATGCACATGCCCTCGTGCCTAAATCTGTACACCCTGGGCTTACCCTAAGCTGTAGCGAAAAGGGAATCTGCTTCTTCAAACCCGGAGGAAGCAAGCGTCTCCCTAGAGGCCTAGATAAAAGACACAATAAGAAATAACAGAGAGGACTTATCTGGATGAGCGGTGATTTTCCCGCATCACTTTTGCGTTGCGTGAAAATCGCAGCATGTTCTATATTCTGCGTTTTTCACACAACGCAGGCCCCATAGAAATGAATGGGGCTGCGGGAAAATCGCAAGCATCCGCAGGCAAGAGACGATCGGGATGGGGACCCAATCTTTATTATTTTCCCTTATAACATAGTTTTTTTGCACAGTAAATCGCACAGCCAGGACAGAAGTCTGATCTCTGTCTCTCCTCACAGAACAACTGCACTGAGGGGAGACAGAAACACAGCCCATGTCCTGGCCTCTGTTAGTAAATATAATGGATAGGTTTATCATGGAGACCACATGATCTGGGACCAAAACATAGTGGAAAGTAAGGAAACGAATTTAACAGCCGTACAATGCTGGCAGATTCCAGAGAATGGAGATGGCCCTGCTTGTGAGAGAAATGCATCTAGCTGTGCAGCTTAAGAGGGGAATAATTAGGCTGAAAAAGACATTAGGGATGCCTAAAAAGACCTGTTCCTTCACAGTTATGATTGTACAAAGAAGCACAGCCTTTATGTAAACTTTTTCTGAAAACTCAGGTACTCTTTAAAGTAGGGATGTCCCGATACCAGTATCGGTATCGGGACCGATACCGGCATTTTCTGAAAATGCCTCCGATACCGCTGCCGATACCGGAAGTTCCGGTCCGGCAGCTCCTATACACTGTTGAAGTAAACCTAATCTCTATTAATGTGGCCGGAATTACTAACTATTGATGAGCAGTCTCCCTCAGGTCAGGCGCTCAGTCCCTCCATTCTCCTCCTGCCCCGCCTGCCTTCTTCATTCATAAAAGTGGGCGGAGCGGGCAGGCGGGACATGAGGTGCATGGAGAAACTGAGAGCTCAAGCTGCCCGATTCCTCCAAGCACCTCACGTCCCTCCTGCGCGCTCCGTCCACTTTATGAATGTAGAAGGCGCGCAGGGCAGGAGGAGCATGGAGGGACTGAGCGCCTAACCTGAGGGAGACTGCGCATTAATAGTTAGTAATTCCGGCCACATTAATAGAGATTAAGTGTATAGGAGCTGCGGGGCCGGTGTATGAAAGAGTCCTGCTACACCGGCCCCTGTGAGTGTTAACTGCCCCCACACACACACACACTATGATGGCACTTATGGGGATCTATGGATGACACTAATGGGGGATCTGTGTATGACACGTATATAGCATAATATATATGCTATATATGTGTCATCCACATAGCCCCCTGACAGTGTCATTCAGAGATCCCTCATAGTGTCATCCAGAGATCCCCCATAGTGTCATCCAGAGATCCCCCATAGTGTCATCCAGAGATCCCCCATAGTGTCATCCAGAGATCCCCCATAGTGTCATCCAGAGATCCCCATAGTGTCATCCAGAGACCCCCATTAGTGTCATCCAGAGATCCCCCATTAGTGTCATCCAGAGAGCCCCCATTAGTGTCATCCAGAGAGCTCCCCATTAGTGTCATCCAGAGATCCCCCATTAGTGTCATCCAGAGATCCCCCATTAGTGTCATCCAGAGATTTCCCCCCCCCATTAGTGTCATTCACAGATCCCCCATAACATTGTCATCCACAGATCCCCCATAACAGCGTCATCCACAGATCCCCATAACAGCGTCATCCACAGATCCCCCATTACAGTGTCATCCACAGATCCCCCATAACAGTGCGTCCTCCTCAGATCCCCCCATAACAGTGTCACCCACAGACCCCCATAACAGTGTCATCCACAGATCCCCCATAACAGCGTCATACACAGATCCCCCATAACATTGTCAACCCCAGATCCCCCCCATAACAGTGACATCCACAGATAACCCCATAACAGATCCCCCTGTTGGCACATTGGTTGGAAAACACTATTATATTCCTATTTATTAATTTATTAACACTTGTACAAAGGAAAAGAAAAGCCGTTGTCCATAGCAACCAAATTCCAGCTTTAATTTTTTTCATTGCTATCGGCAACTGCGCCGCTGTTTATACGAGGTATCGGTAATTGGTATCAGCGAGTACTTAAATAAAAGTATCGGTACTCGTACTCGGTCTTAAAAAAATGGTATCGGGACACCCCTACTTTAAAGTAAAACTCATTTGATTTCAAATACATATAAACGAATGGCCCTTATAATAAGCTATGGTCTCCAGTAGGTTTGTTTCGGGTATCGAAGTTTTGATACCCAATCAATACATTTCTCTGGTATCGAGCTCGATACCAAGATTAGTATTTTATCGATACTGGGCTGCGCTACTGCACAGCCCAGTATCAGAGAACGTGGCTGCGCCGCTCTCAGTGCGGCCATGTTCTCCTCGGCAGCACAGGGAGAAGGAGGCAGTCTCTCTCTCCCTCCCCCTGTGCTGCTTCCACCACTGAAGAGAGATGGGAGTAGGAGGCGGGGTCACTGGCCACCAAGGGGTTAACTGCCGCGGATCGCAGCGCCCGGTGACAGGCAGGTGCCGGCAATGAGTTTCTTCTGCCTGCATTTATATAGTAAACGTCACTCCTTATTGGTGGCCAGTGCACCCCCCCCCCTCTCCAGTATTAAAGACATTGGCCAGTGTCCCCCCCCCCCCTTTCCCAGTGTTAAATACATTGGTGGCCAGTGCGCCCTCCCCATCCCCCATTCCTCCCTCCCCCCAGTATTAAAAGCATCGGTGGCAGTGGCCACAGGGTCCCCTCACCTCCTCCTCATTGGTGGCAGTGGCAGCGATCGGAGCTCCAGCAGTGTAATGCTGGGGCTCCGATCGGTTACCATGGCAACCAGGACGCTACTGAAGTCCTGGCTGCCATAGTCATCTCCCTGCTGCTGTGTGCACAGAGCACAGGGCAGCAGGGAGAGGGTGAAGTCCTATTCACCCTAATAGAGCTCTATCAGGGTGAATAGGATGGAAAGATCACAGGTTCTAGCCCCTAAGGGGGAAATAGTTAATAAATAAACTAAAAAAAAAAAAAAAAAAAAAGTTAAAAAAGTACACCAAAATATTAAGTATAAATCACCCCCTTTCCCAATTTTACATATAAAATATTTAAACAATAAATAAAATATTACATATCGCTACGTCTCAAGTCCAAACTATTTAAAAAATCCTCTTTTAAGCGAGGAACGCCCATAAAAGAAAAGAAAAGAAAAACTGCACAATTCGCCATTTTATTTTAGTCGCCTTGTCCCCCCAAAAAATAGGATTGCACTGTTGTATTATTGGCCGGACGTTCCACAAAATGAGGAATGCACGCAGCTTTTTTTGGCATTTTTTTTTTTTTTGCGTGGTATTGAATGGTATCGAGTATCGCAATACTTTTTTATGGTATCGATACCGAATCTAAATTTTGGTACCGAAACAACTCTAATCTCCAGTAATTTAATGTTAAACAATATGAAATAAAATTTTAAAAATTGATAATAAAGGGAGATGGCAGAATTGCTTATTTATGCATTACAGCATTATACATATAATAATAATATACCCATATCTAATATTCTGCTCTTTTCTCTGCTGTGCAGGTCAGGTCAAGTACCTGATATACGAAGGCCATGTAAACAGACTTTTGAACACATGTATATTAGAAAATTATATGAATTCCTATTACATATACGAATACTGCACATGAAGATTGAGTTGACGGTCATCTTCTCATAGAAGGACATGAGTCACCTTCATATGAATGATTACTGTAGTCCTTGTGGCTGCTACAAAGCATATCACTGAATGGTTTTAACAGAGCAGAATATCAGGCAAGATGACAGCCCCCATAATTTATGTACAGAAAATAGAATAAAAGAATCTCTTCATGCATTCCCCTAAAACATTATATACTGGCTGCCTCCAGTCACCACTATAATAAGCATCAACATACTGTAACACATTGAACTTAACCACCTCAGCCCCCCTAGCTTAAACACCCTTAATGACCAGGCCACTTTTTACAATTCTGCACTACACTACTTTCACTGTATTGCTACGTCATACAACTTACCACCCAAATGAATTTTACCTCCTTTTCTTCTCACTAATACAGCTTTCATTTGGTGGTATTTCATTGCTGCTGACATTTTAACTTTTTTTGCTATTAATCAAAATTTTGAGAAATTTTTGGAAAAAAAATGACATTTTTCATTTTCTGTTGTAAAATTTTTTAAAAAAAACTACACTTCTATATACATTTTTCTATAAATTTATTGTTCTACATGTCTTTGATATAAAAAAAAAAATCCAATAAGTGTATATTTATTGGTTTGGGTAAAAGTTATAGCGTTTACAAACTATGGTGCAAAAAAGTGAATTTCCGCACTTTGACTTTCTGAGCACCTGTCCTGTTTCCTGCGGTACTACAATGCCCGGACAGTAGAAACACCCCATAAATAACCCCATTTTGGAAAGTAGACACCCTAAGGTATTCACTGAGGGGCATAGTGAGTTCATGGAAGTTTTTATTTTTTGTCACAAGTTAGCGGAAATAGATTTTTATTTTTATTTTTCAAACAATTTCATTTTCCGCTAACTTGTGACAAAAAATAAAAACTTCCATGAACTCACTATACCCATCAGCGAATACCTTAGGGTGTCTACTTTCCGAAATGGGGTCACTTGTGGGGTATTTATACTGCCCTGGCATTTTAGGGGCCCCTAAAGCGTGAGAATCCAAATGCGTAAAAATGCCCTGTGAAATCCTAAAGGTACTCATTGGATTTAGGGACCCTTTGCGCATCTTGGCTGCAAAAAATGGCACACATGTGGTATCGCCGTACTCAGGAGAAGTAGGGCAATGTGTTTTGGGGTGTATTTTTACATATACCCATGCTGGGTGAGAGAAATATCTCTGTAAATGACAACGTTTTCAATTTTTTTATACAAAGTTGTCAATTTACAAAGATATTTCTCTCACCCAGCATGGGTATATGTAAAAATACACCCCAAAACACGTTGCCCTACTTCTCCTGAGTACGGCGATAACACATGTGTGCCAGTTTTTTGCAGCCAAGATGCGCAAAGGGGCCCTAAAACCAATGAGTACCTTTAGGATTTCACAGGGCAATTTTACGCATTTGGAATCCAAATTACTTATCACGCTTTAGGGGCCCCTAAAATGCCAGGGCAGTATAAATACCACACAAGTGACCCCATTCCGGAAAGTAGACACCCCAAGGTATTCGCTGATGGGCATAGTGAGTTCATAGAAGTTTTTATTTTTTGTCACAAGTTAGAGGAAATGGAATTTTTTTTTTTTTTACAAAGTCTCATATTCTACTAACTTGTGACAAAAAATAAAATTTTACATGAACTCACCATACCCTTCACGGAATATCTTGGGGTGTCTACTTTCTAAAATCGGGTCACTTGTGCGGTATTTTTACTGCCCTGGCATTTTAGGGGACCCTAAAGCGTGAGAAGAAGTCTGGAATCCAAATGCGTAAAATTGCCCTGTGAAATCCTAAAGGTACTCGTTGGATTTAGGGCCCCTTTGCGCATCTTGGCTGCAAAAAAGTGGCACACCTGGTATCGCCGTACTCAGGAGAAGTAGGGCAATGTGTTTTGGGGTGTATTTTTACATATACCCATACTGTGTGTGAAAAATATCTCTGTAAACGACAATTTTTTCAATTTTTTATACAAAGTTGTCAATTTACAGAGATATTTCTCTCACCCAGCATGGGTATATGTAAAAATACACCCCAAAACACATTTCCCTACTTCTCCTGAGTATGGCAATACCACATGTGTGCCACTTTTTTGCAGCCAAGATGCGCAAAGGGGCCCTAATTCCAATGAATACCTTTTAGGATGGCATTTTTACGCATTTTTCTTCTCACGCTTTAGGGCCCCTAAAATGCCAGGGCAGTAAAAATACCCCAAATGTGACCCCATTTTAGAAAGAAGACACCCCAAGGTATTCTTTGAGGGGCATGGTGAGTTCATAGAAGATTTTTTTTTTTTTTTTTGGCACAAGTTAGCAGAATTTGATTTTTTTTGTTTTTTTCTCACAAAGTCTCCCTTTCCGCTAACTTGTGACAAAAAGTTAAATCTTTCATGGACTCAATATGCCCCTCAGTGAATACATTGGGGTGTCTTCTTTCCAAAATGGGGTCACATGTGAGGTTTTTGTACTGCTCTGGCATTTGAGGGCCTCCGCAATCATTACATGTATTGCCAACATTAGGAGTTTCTGCTATTCTCCTTATATGGAGCATACGGGTAATAAGATTTTTTTTCCGTTCAGCCTTTGGGCTGAAAGAAAAAATGAACGCCACAGATTTCTTCATTCGCATCGATCATTGTGGATTAAAAAATCTCTGCCAAAAAATATGCAAGAAAAAAAAGAGGGGCCTGGCGATTGCCAGGACATAGGGGCTCCGCCCAAACAGCCATACCCACTTCAGCTCCTGTGTCCTGGCAAACGTGATTTCTCCATTCACATCGATCATCTTTGCCAGATTTTTGATGCAAAGTGTTTGCCAAAGCATATGAACTCCAACACCTCTCCTCAGCTCATATGCCTTGGCAAACGTACCTGTACTGCAGAGGAGAAATCTCGTCTTGCAGTGCCGCATTCACCGACTTCACGTGTCTTCTGACAGCAGCGCAGTGCTTCTCTCAGAATGCACATCAGTGAAGAAAGAAGAAAAAACAGGCAGCAGGCTCATAAACTTGAACATTACAAACTTTCTAAAGCCTGAACTTCATAAAACTTTTAAAACCTGAACTAACTCAAGATTTCTTTTTCTTGCTACCTGTTTAATTTTTTTATTTTTTTTTTACCATTTCACTCTTTATTTTCCTATTTTCCTAGCAGAAACCTCTCCTTTCCCATGGGACTGTGTAAAGTGTAAATCACACAGAGATGGGATAAAGTGCATAATGTACTTCACACCAAGTGAAAAGAGACGTTTCTACCGTTTCACATTTCTGCTGTAGAACACCAGCACCCCTATGTGGTAGGGTCTCTCAAAACCTAGTATCCTGAGAGACCCTAGAGCCTGAGTGGAAAAACTACCTGTGTTGTGCTGTCCCTACGTCCCTAAAGTGTACCTGAGTGTGGTACTTCCGGAAACACTCCCCTAGGCATAGGGCAGGGTGGTCAGGACAGTCAGAACAGAAATAACGGGTGTCACGCCTTATTCCACTCCTGCTACAGACACGATATCTTTTTCGGGGTGGCGGTTGGGTTGAGGTACCAGCAACGACATTGGGGAAATGTCGCTCGTGTAGACGGCTTACTACACTGGGGTTTGGGGCCACGGAACCTCCTGGATACAGGAGGTTCTCGATGATCTCTTCCTGAAATTTGAGGAAGGGTCCTGTTCTCCCAGCCTTACTGTAGAGAACATAACTATTGTACATAGCCAATTGAAATAAATATACAGACACCTTCTTATACCAGCGTCTGGTGCGGCGGGAAATCAAATACGGGGCCAACATCTGGTCATTGAAGTCCACCCCTCCCATGTGGAGGTTATAGTCGTGGACTGAAAGGGGCTTTTCAACGACACTGGTTGCCCTTTCAATTTGTATTGTCGTGTCTGCGTGAATGGCGGAGAGCATGTAAACGTCACGCTTGTCTCTCCATTTCACCGCGAGCAGTTCTTGGTTACACAAGGCAGCCCTCTCCCCCCTTGCAAGACGGGTAATGGTAATGGTAATGAGCCGTTGGGGGAAGCCCCAACGACTAGGTCGCACGGTGCCACAGCAGCCAATCTGTTCTAGGAACAAATGCCTGAAGAGGGCCACACTTAGTGTAGAAATTGTCCACATAAAGACCGCAATTCATGTTTTTTTTCATGTTGAGGAGAAGGCCCAGAAAAGTTTTACATTCAGAAACTTGGAGTGGTTTCCACCGGAAAGGCTGGGCATAGAAGCTTTCCGGGTTGGCGTTTATAAATTGAGTGGCATACCGATTTGTTTCTGCCACGACTAGGTCAAAGAGCTCCGCAGTGAAGAACAGCTCAAAAAACCCCAGTGCCGATCCGATCTGAGCTGTCTCCACCCGAACTCCTGACTGGGCGGTGAAAGGGGAAACTAATGGTGCGGCTGAAGCTGGGGGCTGCCAATCAGGGTTTGCCAGCACCTCAGGGATTCTAGGGGCTATACGGGCCTGTCTGCGCGGTGGCTGCGACGGGGAAACTACTGCACGTGCCACCGTACCAGTTTCAACTGCCCTTCTGGTGCTCGCCACTTCACCATGTTTTACGGCAGTGCTGGTAGTAGGTCCAGAATGGGCTGCGCTGCTGGTGTATGCCTCACCACGTAATCCGGCAGCCCCACTCTGCTGCCCTTGAAACGGATCCTGCGCTACCTGTGGTCTAGCGACACGGGGCCGGGTACGCCTGGTGGTGTCAGGGACCTCAACCTCCTCGTCCGAACTTTGGGTCAGACTGCCACTGCTTTCTACAGGTTCATATTCTGACCCGCTAGATTCGTCAGATGAAGGTTCCCATTCCTCATCCGACTGGGTCAGAATCCTGTAGGCCTTTTCAGGAGACTACCCCTTATTTGACATTTGGACAACTAAATTTAGGGGGTATTCCCTGAGACTACACAAGAAAAAGAGCAAGCCTGTCTTACAAATGGGAGGCTAGCGAAGTACAGGAAGCCGCTGCGATTGATAAAAAAGATCTAAACAGATTTTTTTATCGCCGCAGCGCTTGTGAAGTGATTGTGCAATGATTACAAAATAAATAAAAATTTTGACACTGCGGCGTGGGTGAACGCACGTGTGGGCGACCGATCAGGCCTGATCGGGCAAACACTGCGTTTTGGGTGGGGGGCGAGCTAAAGTGACAGTAATACTATTATAGATCTGACTGTGATCAGTTCTGATCACTTACAGATACTATAAAAGTACAAATGCTGATTAGCGCTACGCTAATCAGCAAATCAGTGATTGCGGTGCGGTGGGCTGGGTGCTAACGCTAACAACTACCAAAGGGGCCTAAACTAAACCTAACAGTCAATACTGGTGAAAAAAAAAAGTGACAGTTTACACTGATCACTTTTTTCCCTTTCACTAGTGATTGACAGGTGACTAAGAGGGGTGATCAAGGGGTTAATTGGGGTGATGGGGAGTGATCAGGGCCTGAAGTGTGGTGCTTGGTGTACTTACAGTGGAGGTGTGCTCTTTTCTGGGTCCAAACGACGAAAAGGACCCAGGAGAGGGCACAGAAGCCATTTAATGCATTATATTTATAAATATAATGCATTATATGGCTTGTGATTCGTTTTTTTTTAACATCACCAGCCTGCCAGCGCCGATCATTGGCTGGCAGGCTTGTGACGAACTTGTCCAAGCATCTCCCGACAGTCTGTGCGCCAGTTCAGGCGCACAGATCGCGTCATCTCGCCTCTTGCGAGATGACGCGCCTGCGTGTAAACGAGGAACAGAAGTGGTTATGGACCCATGACGTACAAGTACGTTATATCTGGCTGTGACTTAAAGACCAGTGACGTACATGTACGTCATGCTGATCGGAAGGGTGCAGGAGCTGCGCCCGCCCGATCAGCGGCAGGGGTCCGGCAGTCACTGGTAGCCGAATCCCTGCTGTATGCGCTGGCACATTAACCCTCGGACTGTCGCGGTCAGCACTGACCACGGCACGTGTGAGCTTCTGTGACCGGGACACGATGGCAGTGAAGGCAGCCTGATGCCTTCCTTAGGCATCGTGGCTGCCTTCTGTGACAGCCTGTGAGATCCAGCCCCCTGAAAAGTAGACATATTACGTATCGCCGCATCTGTATCGACCGACTCTACAAAAATATCACATGACCTAACCCCTCAGGTGAAAACCATCAAAAAAATAAAATAAAAGCTGTGCTAAAAAAAACATTTTTTTGTCACCTTACATCACTAAAAGTGCAACACCAAGCAATCAAAAAGGTCTTTGCCCCCCAAAATGGTACCAATCTTACCATCACCTTAGCCCGCAAAAAATTCCCCGCTACCTAAGACAATCGGCCAAAAAATACAAAAAAACTATGGTTGTGACTATGAAAAAAAACATTTTTTTTTTGTTTTAAAACTGCTTTTATTGTGTTAAATGTAAATAAAAAAAGTATACATATTGGGTATCGCCGCGTCCATAAGAACCTGCTGTATAAAAATATCACATGACCTAGCCCCTCAGGTGAACACCGTAAAAATAAAAGTGTGTCAAAAAAGCCTTTTTTTGTCACCTTAAATCACAGAAATTGTAATACCAAGCGATCAAAAAGTCATATGCATCCTAAAATAGTACCAATCAAATTGTCATCTCATACCGAAAAAAATGAGCCCCTACATAAGACAGTTGCCCAAAAAATTAAAAAAAAACTGGCTTTCAGAATATGGAGACACTAAAAAATTGCAAATTTTTTAATTTTTTGGGTAAATTTGGTATTTTTTTTATAAATAAAAATGAAATATTTAGACTCAAATTTACCACGGTCATGAAGTTTAATATGTGACGAGAAAACAATCTCAAAATGGCCTAGATAAGAAAAAGCATTTTAAAGTTATCACCACATAAAGTGACACATGTCAGATTTCCAAAAAAAGGCATGGTCCTTAACCTCTTAAAGAGGACCTTTCACTGGTCCACAGTTTATGAGTTAAAGCTATTTACATGGAGAGCGGCACCCAGGGATGTCCCTGCACTTACTTGTATCCCTGGGTGCCGCTCCGTTCGTCCTCTGTAGCCCCCGGTACCGGCGCTCCTGCTGCTCTAATTTTGCCTGGGGCGGTGACTTCTTCTTCTGCCCTGGGCGTCTCCTTCTCCCAGGGCTGGAGCACTGGCCAATCGCAGCGCTCAGCTCATATTCAGGATATGAGCTGAGCGCTGGATGGCCAGTGTCCAGCCCTGGGAGAAGTCTCCGCCCAGGCAAAATTACAGCAGCAGGAGCGCCGGTACCGGGGCTACAGAGGACGAACGGAGCGGCACCCAGGGATACAAGTAAGTGCAGGGACATCCCTGGGTGCCGCTCTCCATGTAAATAGCTTTAACTCATAAACTGTGGACCAGTGAAAGGTCCTCTTTAAGGACACAGGACATACCCGTACGTCCTGTGTCCGGTCTTTAAAGATGGGGCCGCTCCTGCTTCATGCTGGCGCCTTAGCCATGGGTGTCCGCATGGTTCTTGTAGCAGACACTCGCGGCTGATATCCGCGACCGGCAGCAATGCCGATCGCGGACATTTAACCCCTCAGATGCCAGGATGTCAGGATTGACCACGGCATCTGAGCGCGCACAAGCCGAAAGTTTTACTTTCGGTTTGCGCTCCAGCTCCCCCGTGTGGTGATGGGAGGAGCCGGAGCGCGCCTGTAGTAGCCTGGGTCTCTATGAATGAAACCCAGGCTGCTCTGTAGTATTTCCTATGGAGCCTTGCCTGTAATAGGCTTCATAGGAAATATGCAATTTTTTTCATATATTCCAATGCTATTGCATTGGAATGTATGATAATCGCGATCAAATGATTGTAAGTTATAGTTCCCTATGGAAACTATGTAAAAGTGTAAAAAAAATAAAAATTAAAAGTTTTAAATTATTTTATTTTTTTAAAATATAAAAGTTCAAATCACCTCCCTTTTGCTAAAATAAAAAAATTAAAAAAATACACATCATGGGTGTAGCAATGTGCGAAAACACCCATACTATAAAAATATAAAAAAATATTCCCCATACGTCAAACAGCAAAACGGAAAAAAGCGTCCAAATGGCAGTTTCGCCATTTTTGGTCGCTTCATTTTCCACAAAAAATTACATAAAAGGTGATCAAAAAGTCATACACACACCAGAATGGTATCAATAAAAAGATAAGATTATGATGCAAAAAATTAGCCCCCATACAGCTCTGTACATATAATTACAAACAAGTTATAGGGGTCAAAACATGGTGACAAAAAAGTAAAACTGATTCTTGAAATTTTTTTTCACTATCAAAACGCAAGAAAACCTATACATATAGGGTATCGCCAGATTTGTACTGGCATGTAGAGTAAAAATAACTGGTCAGTTTTATCGCACATCGAATGTCGGAATTTAAATACCCGCAAAACTGTGGTGGAATTGCTTTTTTTTTTGCAATTTCACCACATTTGGAATTTTTTTCCCGCTTCCCACTACATCCTATGCAATATTAAATGGTGTCGTTGGAAAGTACAACTTGTCCCGCAAAAAACAAGCCCTCATATGGCTATGTGAACCAAAAAATAAAAAAGTTATGGCTCTGGGAAGGCAGGGAGCGCAAAAGGAAAAATTAAGCGGTTAAGGTGAAAAATGGCAGGTTACTGAAGGGGTTTAAGCACTTCAGCAAATGGCATTCTATCACATTATACACTGCTTGTTTCCATGGTTATGGCCACCTTGCAATCCAGCAGTTGTGGCCGTGCTTGCACACTACAGGAAAAAGAGCTGGCCTCGCCACTGCAGCGAGGGCTGTAACCCCTAGATACGAGCAGTGTATTATGTCATGGAAAAATGAATCAATCCAGCAAAGGAGGAAATATGGGCAACCACAATACATTAGTAAGTGCCTTGTCTTAACATTCTCTACATGATAAATGCCTGAGGTGGTGCAACCCCCTCAAAAGAACCCATCTTTCATTACATCTCTGTTTTACTAAATATTTTAATTCCCCAGGTAATAACAATGCAGGAACATCTTTTCACATAAGGCCACATACACATAACCATATCAAATTTGTGGTTCCACAAAATATGGATACCAGCCATGTGCATGCCATATTTTTCTACTAGAACTGGCTTTTTTTGTCTGAAAAACAGCCAAAAATAGGACATGTTTTATCATTTGCACAACAGCCGCATGTATGCGAGCAGCGCATGGATGACATCAGTGTGCTGTCCGCATTTTATTTGGACCCATAGAAATGAATTGGGACCATGTGCAATCTGCAAAAAATTTGGATTGGACGCGGACCAAAACTATGGTTGTGTAGGGATGAGCAAATAGACTTCGGATGAAACATCCGAAGTAGATTTGCATAAAACTTTGTTCCAATACTGTACGGAGCAGGAGCTCAGTACAGTATTAGAATATATTGGCTACGATGAGCCGAAGTTATTTCTTTGCAAAGTCTTGCGAGACTTCGCGTAATGACTTCATAAATTAATTTGTACTTTTAAAAACACATTGTCCAAACTCGGTTCGGTGCCAAAGTACCACTTGGAACCGAACCCGAGTTCAGGAAATGGTTTTTTACAGTACAAATAAATTTATGAAGTTATTATGTGAAGTCTCGCGAGAGACTTACTTCATCAGAGGCAATACATTCTAATACTGTGTTTGGAACAAAGTTTTATGCGAATCGACTTTGGACGTTTCCTCCGAAGTCGATTCGCTCATCCCTAGTTATGTGCATGAGTATTTATGAATAATTGTACAACTTGGTTTTAAAGGGAACCTGTCATCAACTTTATGCTAACCTCACTGAGGGCAGCATAAAATAGTGTCAGAAATGCTGATGTCAGCGGTGTGTCACTAATGAGCTAAAAGTAAGTGGTTGCTGAGAACCAGCATAATAATCATTGTAGCACAGGCCTTGAAAAGAGTCAAATCTACCTGAGAAGAATCATGGTTATTCATAATCTCTTGCACTCCTCACCCATCTGCTGATGATTGGCAGTTCTCTCCTAGACAAAAAGGGAGAAAACTAGGTAGAAGCCGTCAGTCATCAGCAGGTGGGCAGGGAGAGCAGGAATCTATGAATAATCATGACTCTTCTCAGGTGGCCATGACTCTTTTCCAGGCCTAGTCTGCAATGATTGTGATGTTGGTTCTCAGCAACCACTAACTTTTAAATGACAGACCCCTGAAATCAACTCACCTGTCTTTACTTTATTCTGCCGTTAGTATGGGCAGCATAAAGTTGATGACAGGTTCCCTTTAACATCCCCTCAAATGGGTAAGAAAAAAAGATATTTCAGCAACGGATTTTTATAAAAAAAAAAAAAAAAAGAGGAGTATTTACAAAAACAGATATATCAGGATGGGTATAAGTAGTTGGCATCTTTTAATCCTGGGCCTTATTGCAGAATGTTAACTTGGGTACCTGTGAGATTGCCAGGAGGGGTCTGAAAGAAATAGTTGCATTCTGTAATATTAAAAGGTTGAATTTGATGAACCTAGGCATTTATTTTCAACCCAGTGACTACGAAGCCATTGGTAACACTTCTAAATAATTATAACTGCTGCTATATTTTCCATACTAATGAGAATACATAATACATGGTGGTTTTCTAACTTTATGCAGTTGTGTTTAACCACCTCAGCCCCCCTAGCTTAAACACCCTTAATGACCAGGCCACTTTTTACAAATCGGCACTACACTACTTTCACCGTTTATTGCTCCGTCATACAACTTACCACCCAAATGAATTTTACCTCCTTTTCTTCTCACTAATAGAGCTTTCCTTTGGTGGTATTTCATTGCTGCTGACATTTTAACTTTTTTTGCTATTAATCAAAAGTGACCGAAATTTTTGCAAAAAAATTTCATTTTTCACTTTCTGTTGTAAATTTTTTTTTTAAAAACGACTTTTCTATATAAATTTTTCACAAAATTTATTGTTCTACATGTCTTTGATAAAAAAAATCCAATAAGTGTATATTTATTGGTTTGGGTAAAAGTTATAGCGTTTACAAACTATGGTGCAAAAAAGTGAATTTCGGCATTTTGAAGCGGCTCTGACTTTCTGTCATGTTTCTTCAGGTGCTAGAATTTCAGGATAGTATAAATACCCCCCAAATGACACCATTTTAGAAAGAAGACACCCCAAAGTATTCGCGGAGGGGCATGGTGAGTTCATGTATAATTTCATTTTTTTTTCACAAGTTAGCGGAAAATTACACTTTCTGAGGAAAAAAAAAATAATAATAAAGTTTCCATTTCTGCTAACTTCTGGCAAAAAAAAAAAATCTCAGACGGACTCACTATGCCCCTCAGTGAATACCTTGGGGTGTCTCATTTCCGAAATGGGGTCATTTGTGGGGTGTGTTTACTGTTCTGGCATTTTGGGAAATTGTGAGCAGCCAGGTAAAACCTAAAGGTACTCGTTGGAATTTGGGCCCCTTTGCGCACCCAGGCTGCAAAAAGGTGTCACTCATGTGGTATCGCCATACTCAGGAGAAGTAGGGCAATGTGTTTTGGGGTGTATTTTTACATATACCCATGCTGGGTGAGAGAAATATCTCTGTAAATTGACAACTTTGCATAAAATTTTTTTAAAAGTTGTCGCGTTCTCTCCTGAGTACGGCGATACCACATGAGTGACACTTTTTTGCAGCTTGGGTGCGCAAAGGGGCCCTAATTCCAATGAGTACCTTTAGGATTTCACAGGGCATTTTTACGCATTTGGATTCCAAACTTCTTCTCACGCTTTAGGGGCCCCTAAAATGCCAGGACAGTATAAATACCCCACATGTGACCCCATTTTAGAAAGAAGACACCCCAAGGTATTCCGTGAGGGGTATGGTGAGTTCATGTAAAATTTTATTTTTTGTCACAAGTTAGTGGAATATGAGACTTTGTAAAAAACAAAAATAAAAAAAATAAAAATATCAATTTGCGCTAACTTGTGCCAAAAAAAAAGAATTCTGTGAACTCGACATGCCCCTCACGGAATACCTTGGGGTGTCTTCTTTCCAAAATGGGGTCACTTGTGGGTATTTATACTGCCCTGGCATTTTAGGGGCCCTAAAGCGTGAGAATCCAAATGCGTAAAAATGCCCTGTGAAATCCTACTCAGGTACTCATGGGAATTAGGGCCCCTTTGCGCATCTTGGTTGCAAAAAAGTGTCACACATCTGGTATTACCGTACTCAGGAGAAGTAGGGCAATGTGTTTTGGGGTGTATTTTTACATATACCCATACTTTGTGTGAGAAATATCGCTGTAAGCGACAACTTTTTAAATTTTTTTATGCAAAGTTGTCAATTTACAGAGATATTTCTCTCACCCAGCATGGGTATATGTAAAAATACACCCCAAAACACATTGCCCTATTTCTCCTAAGGACGGCGATACCACATGTCTGACACATTTTTGCAGCCAAGATGCGCAAAGGGGCCCAAATTCCCCAAAAAAAATTTTGGCACAAGTTAGCGGAAATTGAGATTTTTTTTTCTTTTTTTTTTACAAAGTCTCCTATTCCACTAACTTGTGACAAAAAATAAAATTTTACATGAACACACCATACCCCTCACGGAATACCTTGGGGTGTCTTCTTTCTAAAATGTGGTCACATGTGAGGTGTTTGTACTGCCCTGGCATTTGAGGGTCTCCGAATCATTACACGTATGGCCAGCATTAAGAGTTTCTGCTATTCTCCTTATATTGAGCATTGAGATTTTTTTTTTCTGTTCAGCCTCTGGGCTGAAAAAAAAAAAAACTGAACGGCACAGATTTTTTCATTCGCATCGATCATCGTGGATGAAAAAATTTCTGCCAAAATCAGTGACTGCTGTGCGGTGTGCTTGGCGCTAGCTACCTAACAAGTAGCTAACTAACTGGTGGTGATAAGGGACCCTTATGCCCCATTCACACGTCCGCAATTCTGTTTGCGGAACGGAATTGCGGACCCATTCATTTCTATGGGGACAGACTTTGTCCCGCTTGGATCCGGAATTACGGATCCGCACTTCCGGGTCTGCACTTCCGTTCCGCAAAAATATAGAACATGTCCTATTCTTGCCCGCAATTGCGGACAAGAAAAGGCATTTTCTATATAGTTCTGGCAATGTGAAGATCTGCAAAATGCGGAAAGCACATTGCCGGTGTCCATATTTTGAGGATCTGCGGATCAACAAGGGGTTAATAAGGGGTTAACAAGTGACAAGGGGTTAATAAGTGACGGGGGGGGGGTAGTGTAGTGTTTGGTGCAACTTTACATAGCTACCTGGTCCTCTGGTGGTCGATCCCAGCAAATGGGACCACCAGAAGACCAGGTAGCAGGTATATCAGACGCTGTTAACAAAACAGCGTCTGATATACCAGTTTGATGCGATTTGTTTCGCATCTACAGCCTGCCAGCGGTTGATCATCGCTGGCAGGCTGCAGTCTCGCGAGATGACGCGCCGATGCGTCCACCCAGAGCTACAGCACCGCCGGCCGGACGTATCCGTGCCCACCACTTTTTTTTCTCTTTTTCAATGATGTAGCCATGTCTATATAATATGCATCCCAACTTATAGTGGAAAGTATAGTGTAATATATACGTGTACTATATTCCCCAAAGTCCCTTTTGAGGGACAAAAAATAAAAAAAATAAAAAATTACACATAAAAATAAAAGGCTGTGAACACTAATAATTGTTGTACAGCTGGCACCCTGCTGTATCTCCTAGTTTGGACATGACTCTGATCCTGGGCATTTGAGCCCTTAGATCAGGCATCCTAAAACTGCGGCCCTCCAGCTGTTGCAAAACTACAACTCCCAGCATGCCTGAACAGCCTACAGGTATCAGCCTACAGCAGGGCATTGTGGGAGTTGTAGTTTTACAACAGCTGGAGGGCCGCAGTTTAAGGATGCCTGCCTTAGATGCTCCAGACAATGATGAACACAGCATCTCTGGGGTTCACCAAAGTGTGTGACACTGTCATGAAACCACCTAGATGAGATTAAGGTGTGGATGGGAGGCTTCGGGTCTTCTATTTTTGTACACCTATTAGGTCTCAATTTAAATAATTTAAGGGACACCAAGCCCAGAATATTAAAAAATTAACAATCTCTGTATTTAGGCTTGTTAGGCTAGTTTCACACCAGCAGTAAAACTACCTTTCCCCGCTAGAGCCCGTCAACCATACTGCATCCAGACATACAGGCCGAGATTCTTCACAGTGAGTGTGGCCATTTTGTTGGAAGGAATGTCTTAGTTACGTATAGTACGACTTAAATATGGTAACAGCACCAGCCATAAAACATACAGTTGAATAGCTAATGTGCATAGTTATGCAGTCATAATTCTCCTCTCCACCACATAAACTCTCATGCACACGACTGTATGTATTTTCTGGTTATATAGCAATAAAGAAAAGCATGATCTAGCTGCCATTGTCTATTAAAAAAAGAAATGTGAAAAATAAAATAATAAAAAATAAATTTATATTTAAAAAATGTATTTTTATATTAATCAAAAAAGGCATAATCTCGCTCTAGCCTCCTATTGGAACTAAAAAATGCCTTCAATAAAAATGCTTTATGTAAAAATATTAAAAGAAAAAAAAAAAGACTTTTTTTGTTTGGTATCACCACATCAGCAGCAACCCATACTATGAAATTAATGCAACACTGAAAAAATTTAAAATGCCAGAATGGCTATTTTTGGTCATCTGCCACAATAAATAAATAAAATAAAAAGGGATCAAGAAGTCGGATGTACCCCAATGGTACCAATGAAATGTACTGCAAAAATAAGACACCCCCTTAACTTGGTCAACAACAACAAAAAAAATTTATGGTGCTTAGAATATGGTGAAACAAACAATTGTTGGTGTCTTTGCAGAAAATATTGAAACATAAAAAAGGTATATAACTTAGGTGTCACCATAATCATAGAGACCTGCAAGTTAAAGGTAGCTTTAACATGTTGCCTCCAGGTGAATATGTATAAAGTAAAAAAAAAAAAAACAATGTCTCTGCTTCAAAACATTTTGTTTAAGTATACATTTCATGAATTTGGATCTTATGTTTGTGGAGAACCTTAAGGCTGTATTCATACACACAGTTTTCAATGTATTTTATTTTAGACAAGACCAGAAGAGGAAGGAAATGTAGGAAGGAAGGACATTGGGTTTTTTCAGACTTGCATTATGGCTTCCACTCTTAACGGGACTATAACAGATATAATGCATCTGTTTTCAAACAGATCTCAAAGAATTATGACAGATCCCTTTCACTTACAGTGGAGCGTCAGGCCGTGGCTAAGACTACTAGGCAAGGGGGTAGCACTCCTCTGTGGGCAGAGCTATAGTATTTTTCGCCCTATAAGACGCACCGCCCCATAAGATGCATCTAGGTTTTAGAGGTGGACAATAAGAAAAAAATATTTTTCATCAGGTCAGAGCCTCCATGTTAGGTAGAACTCAGCTGACAGCCCCAATAAGACCCCCAATGTTACTAAGACCCCAATAAGACTCAGACTCTATGTGAATGACCCCCAATCAGACCTCAGGTAAAAGCCCCAATCTAAATAAGACCCCCATTCAGACTTCAGATCAGCCCCCATGCCTCCTATCATCAGCCCCATTCCTTCAATCAGCCTCTTATTATTGAAACACGGTCTGTGAGATTTTAACCCTTCTGTGCCCTCAGTATATTTAATGCCCCCCATAGTGCCCTACCAGTGTAAATAATGGCCGCCATAATGCCCCCCTAGTATAGACAATGGTCCTCAAAGTAGCTTGCTCTCAATATAATGGCCCCATTTGTCCCCCCCTGCAAGTATAGATAATAGCCCCATAGTGCCCCTGTATAGATAATGTCCCCCTTTGTACCTTCCACTGGAGATAATGGCCCCCAAAGTGCTCCCCAGTATAGAGAATGCCTCCCTTTGTGCTCCCAGTATGCCCCCTTTAGCTTCCGACACCCATTACCCAGCATGTGACAACTGGTGTCTGACACCCTGCTTAGTATAGGAGCGCACAGCGTCATTGGTTGCTATGACGCCGTACGCTTCTTGCTGCCAGCGCTTCTGTACAGAAATACACTCGTATGATCTATACGAGTGTATCACTGTACTGCGGTGGAAGCAGGGAGCGCAAGGCGTCATAGCAACCAATGACGCCGTGCGCTCCTGTACTAAGCAGGATGTCAGACTGGTATCTCATGGGGGAGGAGCAGGCATGTGCGGCAGGAAAGCTTGCTCCGCCCCCCTTCTGCCTGCTCACATGGCCGGTGCCTGCCAACCTCCACCAGAAGGGGCCGGCCCGATCAACAAGCCCGCGCTGCAGCCGCCGATCTCCCGCTATAGGTGCACAGATGTCTGGTAGTGCAATGCCCCGCATATTTTCGTTCTTTTTGCCCTGTATTCACCCCATAAGACGCACTAGTGTTCCCCCCCCCCCCCATTTTAGGAGGAAAAAAAGTGAGTCTTATGGGGCGAAAAATACGTTACTCTGGAAAGCTGAATGGCACCATTGATCAGTTATTGATTACCTATCCTGAGAATAGCACTTCAGTATAAAAGTAGTAGGCATCCCTTTTAAAGGAATTAAAATGTGCAGTTTTGTATGAAGCTTGTCTGAAATGTTAGCATGTTTTTTTTACAGTTCTAGATGGTCTAAATACTGACTTTAAGTCATTGCCATTATTACCCCTTGGGAGTAGAATGAGCCACATTCTTTTTCTGCTGGGATGATTGCTTTAGTTTCTTAAATGAGTCCTGAGAAATTGGCCCTTAGAAGGGATTTGTTTAGTATTACTTTGAACTATGCCGACGATAGTTGAATTTCAATTAACATTCTTAAACTGTGTTATAATTTAAACTTCCCATCGAGATTTTACAGCCAGTAAGCTATTTTGTTGTGTCTTAAGCAAAAATATTTTAGCAATTATGTAATAAAACATACTTACATAAGTTACATAGTAACATAGTACAGTGTTTCCCAACCAGTGTGCCTCCAGCTGTTGCAAAACTACAACTCCCAGCATGCCCGCACAGCCAAAGGCTGTCTGGGCATGCTGGGAGTTGTAGTTTTGCAACAGCTGGAGGCACACTGGTTGGGAAACACTGACATTGTATATAAGACCGAAAAAATACATTTTTCCATCCAGTTCGGCCCGTTTCCTACTTGATTTTTTATATTCTGATATTCTTGGGAAACTTAGGTTATTTAGCCCATTTCACACAACCCAAAATATGGCCCGCATTGATAGTGCTAGTGAATGCCTTCTGTTCTTCACAGAAGACCATGTTAAATATTAACAGCACAGCTTGAATAACGTATGATAAGATGGGAGGATAGTTAAGCATTTTTTGTTAAAATCAGCTATTTTTTTTAATACTAGTGTGAACAGGACCCTAAAAAATGCACATCCTATAAGACTACATTCTCTTTAGATTTTGGTAGATTATGTTTTGCTGATCAGCAATCACCAAGGAGATTGCAAAGAGAGAATAATATGCATGTGGTCATCCAACGATGCAGAAGCTGAACATGCACCTGGCCAAATTGCTGATACTACAGTCCATCCCTTTCCATATCCTGAAAATTTCAGAAAACTGATGGCTTGTGCCCACCCAAATTGGAGAGTCCCAAGCCATCATTACTTCTCTAAAAAAGCTTTCCCAGCCCTGCATATGTATCTGGAGCATAAAGTTGGCCGGTCATTGAGCCTCTCTGCTTCTGGTACAGTTCATGCCAGCTCTGACGTGTGGAGCTGTTACTATGGTCGAGTACAATATATGTCCTTTACAGCCCACTAAATGTGGTTTTGGCCCAGCACACCAGCAACTTGGCCAGGTGATGGCAATGCCGCCTCTGCGTTGTAATCGTGGGATTTCTGTGCGAGTGTCCTCCTCTGCCTACTCATCCTCCACCTTGTCCTCAGAGTCGTCCCCCAGCATACCACCTATGCAAAGCACGGCATTGTCATGCAGTTCTGCACCTGGTCAGCCTGGGCGAACTGAGTCACCAAGGAGTAACTGCTCCACGTCACTAACCAAGTAATTGAATCCTCGCCAACTGGAGATAGGAACCATGGTCACTGATAATGGGGCTGACCCATTTCCCCTGCATGGCACACATCTTCAATCTGGTTGTCACTTGGTTCCTAAAGTCTTCCACTCAATTGCAAAATGTCTTGAAAATGTCAAGGCGACTGTGCATGCACCTCAGCTACTCTTACCGTCCAAAACATGCCCTCCTTGAGCTGCTGAAGCAGAATGGTGTTCCCCTACATTGCCTCATATGTGACATTTGTCCACATGCTGGACTAAATGAAATGAGCAGGGGAAACCTGTGATCAATTTCTTGATGATGCAGGCAGACAGGACTACTACCCAGTATAGCTTTTACGTTAGACAATGGCAGCTCATGCAGGACACCTGCCGTTTGTTCAGGTCCTTTCAGGAGGCCACTTAATTTGTCAGTCAGCAGGACTATGGGATGAATGATTTATTACATTCTTTCGCATCCTGGAGGGGATGTCGATAAAACTGACTGGCGAGGGGAAAGAAGATGTGGTTCCTACATCTCAAGTAGCCCTGTTGATACTAAACTGGCACGGGAGAAGGAGCAGGACATAAACGCCCAGAAATTCTATACATAACTGGGTGGTTTATCTGTCCAAGCGACAGGAGAGGAGCATGAGTAGCTAGAGGTCGATGATGAAGACAATACAGATGACCCCCGACAGACCGTGAGAGTATGCAGTGGAGATGGAGGCAGGGAGTCCCTTGCACAAATGGGCAGTTACATACTGAGTTGCTTGCGTAGTAACAGCCGCATTATCACCGTTCGGCATCGGGATTACTAATGGCTTTCCACAATGTCAGACCCTTGCTACTGGTCTAAAATTAGGCCCTTTTTTTTACACCTTCTCAGAAGGATGAAATACTCAACTACCATTGATACATCCTTTGTAGTCGGTTGGTTGGTTGCTGTCTATGTACGCCATCACCCATCCTCACGAAGGTCTAACCTGTGGGACTCTGCTCACACTCCACTGCCATGACTGCTGGAGGGGTGTGTGGGGGGAGGGGCCGGAGAAGCACCCGCAACAACTTGAGTCTGATGAGCAGATTTCTTCAGCCTCCTACTAAAGAAACCACCTAGCAGCAGCAGGACATGAAGCAGAACAAAAACCAGCAGGTAGTGGCTTACTTGGACTGCACCCTGTCACCTCAGATCCAAGATTCCCTGGACTACTTGGCAGTCAAACTTGACTTGTGGCTTGAACTAGGCAAGCTTTCCTGCCTAGCCAGTAGTGTGGCATCATTGGTGGTGCTTAGTGAGGCAGGTGTCATAGTTAACCCAAAGGGAACTTGTCTTTCAACAAAAAATGTTAAGAGACTGATCCATAACCGATTCATCTTTATAAAGGTTAACCAGGATTTCCAGACACCAGTGCCTGATGCAGCAGACTAGATCATTCTAGCAGTAATGATCTGACTGTAGTGTGCTGCCACATCGGAACATTGGGACAAATGGCCTGTTACTTCTGACTATATGCTGCTGCTGCCACCTGCCTGCTGCCTCTACTGTAATCTACCCCCATCTTGTTCTGTTACTGCCACTGCTGTTGACCCTCCCTACTGTTTACTAGGGCCACTTTTGTGACTTCTTACTGTTGCCACCCTCACCACTCTATTCCGGGCCACTATTGTGACTCTTCATGCTGTGACCACCCTTGCCACTCTGTTCCCTCCCCACTGCTGGGAATCTTGGTCCACTGCACGGTTAAGTACACGCCGATAAATTAGACCTGATGCTAACATTGACCTACAGTATCTCACAAATTTGAGTACACTCCTCACATTTTTGAAAATATTTTATTATATACTGCCTGTCCAAAAAAAAAAGTCGCCACCTGGATTTAACTAAGCAAATAGGTATGAGCCTCCTATTGGATAATTACTGCATGGGCGATTATCTTTCAGATAGCGCCAAGTTATTTAACCCCAACTGGTGCAATGAGGCTCTTCTCATTTCTTAAACAACCATGTCGAAAGACACATCTCGTGGTTGTGGAAAAGATGTTAGTCTGTTTGAGAAGGGTCAAATCATCAGATGAAAATAAATGTAACATTTAATTTTGAAATCAAAGTCCCACAGTCTTAAGCAAAATAAATGTGGAGCCCCAGCTATGGGTCTACAACACAATGAAAGCCAGATATCCCTCAAAGGAAGGAAAACCAAGCAAAGGGGTGTCTCCATTACAGAGATCACCAAATCCACCATATTAAGTGGCCCCTATGTCAAGATCCCGCTTTTTTTACAAGCTTTAAGGATGTGACGGGGAAAACCTAAGCCAGTTATCCATCCACAGACAGCTGTTTCGGGGTGTTGCCCCTCATCAGTGCGGAGTAGGACTCTGGCTAACCGGGAGCAATGCCTCGGAGACTACTCAAACACAACAATAGCTGATCTCAGGGAGACCAGCTACAAAACACTGCGGAGCCTCACTTAGAGTCTCAACACAGCAATCCGAGTGCAAGCTCCTGGGAAACAGGAATATGCAAAATAAATGTGGAGCCCCCATAGCTGGGGCTCCACATTTATTTTGCATATTCCTGTTTCCCAGGGAGCTTTGCACTGGATTGCTGTGTTGAGACTCTTAAGTGAGGCTCCGCAGTGTTTTGTAGCTGGTCTCCTGAGATCAGCTATTGTTGTGTTTGAGTAGTCTCCGAGGCATTGCTCCCGGTTAGCCAGAGTCCTACTCCGCACTGATGAGGGCAACACCCAAACAGCTGTCTGTGGATGGATAACTGGCTTAGGTTTTCCCGTCACATCCTTAAAGCTTGTAAAAAGCGGGATCTTGACATAGGGCCACTTAATATGGTGGATTTGGTGATCTCTGTAATGGAGACACCCCTTGCTTGGTTTTCCTTCCTTTGAGGATATCTGGCTTTCATTGTGTTGTAGACCCATAGCTGGGGCTCCACATTTATTTTGCATATTCCTGTTTCCCAGGGAGCTTTGCACTTCGGATTGCTGTGTTGAGACTCTTAAGTGAGGCTCCGCAGTGTTTTTTGTAGCTGATCTCCCTGAGATCAGCTATTGTTGTGGTTGAGTAGTCTCCGAGGCATTGCTCCCGGTTAGCCAGAGTCCTACTCCGCACTGATGAGGGGCAACACCCGAAACAGCTGTCTGTGGATGGATAACTGGCTTAGGTTTTCCCCGTCACATCCTTAAAGCTTGTAAAAAAAAGCGGGATCTTGACATAGGGGCCACTTAATATGGTGGATTTGGTGATCTCTGTAATGGAGACACCCCTTTGCTTGGTTTTCCTTCCTTTGAGGGATATCTGGCTTTCATTGTGTTGTAGACCCATAGCTGGGGCTCCACATTTATTTTGCATATTCCTGTTTCCCAGAGAGCTTTGCACTTCGGATTGCTGTGTTGAGACTCTTAAGTGAGGCTCCGCAGTGTTTTTTGTAGCTGGTCTCCCTGAGATCAGCTATTGTTGTGTTTGTCCCACAGTCTTAAGGAAGAGTGGAGAGCCACAGAATCCAATTTTCTTGAGGTCCATTGTGAAGTTTCCACAATCAGTGATGGTTTGGGGAGCCATGTCATCTGCTGGTGTTGGTCCACTGTGTTACATTAAGTCTAAAGTCAGCCCAGCCGTCTACCAGGAAATTTTAGAGCACGTCATGCTTCCCTCTGCTGAAAAGTTTTATGGAGATGCTGATGTCATTTTCCAACAGGACGTCCAACAGCACATGTCCACACTGCCAAAAATATTGATACCTTGTTTAATAACCAAGGTATCATATATGTTGACTGGTTATTTGGCAGGTTGTAGCTCCTGACAACAGTGGATATACACCCCTGTTAAAATGTCAGGTTTCTGTGCTGTAAAAAAAATGAGACAAAGATAAATCATTTCAGAACTTTTTCCACCTTTAATGTGACCTATAAACTGTACAACTCTATTGAAAAACAAACTGAAATCTTTTAGGTGGAGAGAAGAAAACAAAAAAAATCTAAAATAATGTGGTTACATAAGTGTGCACACCCTCTTATAACTGGGGATGTAGCTGTGTTCAGAATTAAGCAATCACATTCAAAATCATGTTAAATAGGAGTCAGCATACACCTGCCATCATTTACAGTGCCTCTGATTAACCCCAAATAAAGTTCAGCTGCAAAAGCCATGGTCCACAGAGAGCTTCCAAAGCATCAGAGGGATCTCATTGTTAAAAGGTATTAGTCAGGAGAAGGATACAAAATAATTTCCAAGGCATTAGATATACCATGGAACACAATGAAGACAGTCATCATCAAGTGGAGAAAATATTGCACAACAGTGACGTTACCAAGAGCTGGACGTCCCTCCAAATTTGATGAAAAGACGAGAAGAAAACTGGTCTTGGAGGCTACCAAGAGGCCTACAGCAACATTAAAGGAGCTGCAGGAATATCTGGCAAGTACTGGCTGTGTGGTACATGTGACAACAATCTCCTGTATTCTTCATATGTCTGGGATATGGGGTAGAGTGGCAAGACAAAAGCCTTTTCTTACAAACAAAAACATCCAAGCCAGGCTACATTTTGCAAAAACACATCTGAAGTCTCCCAAAAGCATGTGTGAAAAGGTGTTATGGTCTAATGAAACCAAGGTTGAACTTTTTGGCCATAATTCCAAAAGATATGTTTGCCACAAAAACAACACTGCACATCACCAAAAGAACACCATACCCACAGTGAAGCATGGTGGTGGCAGCATCATGCTTTGGGGCTGTTTTTCCTCAGCTAGAATTAGGGCCTTAGTTAAGATAAAGGGAATTATGAACAGTTCCAAATTCCGGTCAATATGGGCACAAAACCTTCAGGCTTCTGCTAGAAATCTTAACATGAAGAGGAACTTCATCTTTCAGCATGACAACGACCCAAAGCATACATCCAAATCTATGAAGGAATGGCTTCACCAGAATAAGATTAAAGTTTTGGAATGGCCAAGCCAGAGCCCAGACCTGAATCCGATTGAAAATCTGTGGGGTGATCTGAAGAGGGCTATGCACAGGAGATGCCCTACCAATCTGACAGAATTGGAGTGTTTTTGCGAAGGAGAGTGAAGAGTGGGCAAATCTTGCCAAGTCAAAATGTGCTATACTGATAGACTCATACCCAAAAAGACTGAGTGGTGTTATAAAATCAAAAGGTGGTTCAATAAATTATTAGTTTATGGGTGTGCACACCTATGCAACTATATTATTTTATTTTTATATTTTTTCTTCCCTCTACCTAAAAGATTTCAGTTTGTTTTTCAATTGAGTGGTACAGTTTATAGGTCATATTAAAGGTGGAAAAAGTTCTGAAATGATTTATCTGTGCCTCATTTTTTTACAGCACAGAAAGCTGATGTTTTAACAGGGGTGTGTAGACTTTTTATATCCACTGTATATGATGTAATCTAACAGTAGATTTGTATTTATGTAAGTGCAACTATAGTTCCTTTGTTTTTCTAGATGTTCTGTATTTAAAATGTCTTCAAGAATTCAGCTTTGAATGATTCTCACAGCTTTAGTTTATCATTGCATGCCGGCTTTGGGTGCAGGCTGAAATACAGTTGTTTTGTTATATATGCCATATCCTAATCCAAATAAAAGTTAATTTTTTTTAAATGTAACACATTGTAAGAAATCAGCCACGAAAAGTTATGTAATTAAATGTCCCCAAAGTGGTGCAGACAGAAAAAAGGTAGCTTTAAAATACCTAACAAACAAAAACAATGTGCCTGGTTAGGAAAGGGGTAAATAGCCTGGTGTTAAGTGTTTACACAACTATTATGAGCCTTGTGGACTTAATTTTTTATTTATAACTGCTTTCCAAGAGCTACCAGTTTTTCTTTTTAAATTATATGATGGTACAGTATGTAGCCATATGAGAGCTGTTTTTTGTTTTCTTGCAGGACTTACATGGGATTCATAAAATGCATTGAAGGGGGATAAAAACATAAACCATTCCACAATTTTTTTTATTGACTGTTTTTACATACCGTAAAACTGTAGGTGGCATGAATGTGCTTAGAAAAAATTAACAAATCAACGTTTAATAGGTTGGAGCAGTTACCGATTAACACAGTCATGGAGTAGGTAGTGCAGTATCACTTACCTTACTAAGTTGTGAACCAAAGCACAGTCTCATAGTTGCTTTTTTTAGTTAGTTGCCTTGTGGACAGGGCCTCTGCTGAGGATCCTCCCAGATCCCTAGTCCCACACCTGGATCTTTTTTTGTCACATCTGACTGTTGACTGAATCCAAGTAGCCAATAGGTAAAGTGCAAATATACTGTTTATTTTAAACTAGACATACAGACAATTCATTTCCCTTGCAAGCTACACACTTCCGCTGGTCTGAATAGACAGGCTAAAAAACTGACGTGTTTTAGATAGTTACATAGTTGTTGAGGTTGGAAAATACCAATATTCAAACTCGCCCATTTGCAATTGTAGTCAATGGTGGGCGCGCCCACCATTGACCACAATAGCAGATGGGTGAGTTTGAACATTGGTATTCGTTTTTTATACTCTGGTCTGGACACAGTTATTACTAAATAATCCTGGCACTATTTGTAGCTATGTTGTTTACAGGGTACTATCCCAGTGGATGTAGTCTAGACCATACATTATAATATACACACCTTTCCATATTAACCCCCATTTGTAAATTAGGTGGTCTCTGGAGGATGCTTTTTCTGCCACCTGCCGTTGCATCATGTGATTTTTAGTAAAAACTTTTTTTATGATATTTGTATACACAATAAAGCTTTATTATATTTTATGGGTACTGTTTTGGGCTTGTTTCTTCTTTGTAGGTTGTCTGGTCTTTTAACCCTTTCTACCCCCGGGCCAGTTTTCACCTTCCTGCCCAGGCCATTTTTTGCAACTCCGATGTGTCACTTTATGTGTTAATAACTTGGGACCACTTTTACTTATCCAGGCCATTCTGAGACTGTTTTCTCGTGACACATTGTACTTCAGGACAGTGCTAAGTTTGAGTCAGTATATTTTTCCTTTATTTATAAATAAAATCCCAAATTTACCAAAAATTTGGAAAAATTCCCAATTTTCTAAATTTGAATTTCTCTACTTTTAAGGCCTCATGCACACGACCGTAGGTGTTTTGCGGTCCACAAACCACAGATCCGCAAAACACGGAAGCTGTTCGGAGTTCCGTTACGCAATTTGCGGAACGGAACGCGGCCCATTGTAGAAATGCCTATTCTTGTCCACAAAACGGACAAGAATAGGACATGCTATATTTTTTTGGGGGGGCCACGGAATGGAACAAAGGACGCAGACAGCACACGGAGTGCTGTCCGCATCTTTTACGGCCCCGTTGAAGTGAATGGGTCCGCGCCCGAGCCGCAAAATATGCGGCTTGGATGCGGACCCAAAATACATTTGTGTGCATGAGGCCTATGACGGATAGTAATGCCTCATAAAATAGTTATCGGTCATCATCCTCTATGTCTGCTTTATGTTGACATAATTTTGTAAATGTCATTTTATTTTTTTAGGACGTTAGAAGGCTTAGAAGTTTAGAAGACATTTTTCAAATGTTCAACAAAATTTCCAAAATCATTTTTTTAAGCACCAATTCAGTTATAAAGTGAATTTGAGGGGCTTACATAATGTAAACCACCCATAAATGACCCAATTTTAGAAACTACACCCTCAAATTATTCAAATCTGATGTTACAAACTTTGTTAACCCTTAAGGAAAATGGAGGCAAAATTTCATTTTGTTATGCAGATTTTTCATGTTAATCAATTTTTTCTTGCAACACAGCAAGTGTCAACAGCAAACTAGACCTCAATATACATTACTCTGATTCTGCAGTTTACAGAAATACCCCATATGTGGTGGTAAACTGCTCTATGGGCACGTGGCAGTGGTCAGAAGGAAAGGAGCGCCATATGGATTTTGGAGGCACCCCTACAGTGGAAACCCTCAAAAAGTGACCCAATTTTGTAAACTACACCCTTCAAAGAATATATTAAGGGGGGTACTGAGCAATTTGACCCCCTAAGCGTTTTACGGAATTTGAAAACACTTGGCTGTGAAAATGAAAAGTTTAATTTCTTCCAATAAATTGTTGTTTTAGCCCCACATTTTTCATTTTCACAAGGAGTAACAGGGGAAAAAGAACCCCATAATTTGTTACCCATTTTCTCCTGAATACGGCAACACCCCATATGTGGTGGTAAACTGCTGTGGGCTCATGGCAGGACTCAAAACGGAAGGAGCGCCATATGGCTTTTGCAGCGCAGATTTTGATGGATTGGTTTATGGGCGCCATTGTTTTTTTTTTTTTTTTTGAGTGATTGTCTTATGTGGGGGCTAATTTTTGCGGGATGATGTGACCTTTTTATTGGTACCATTTTAGGGTACATAAGACTTTTTGATTGCTTAATATTACACTTTTTTGTTCCGCATGAGCCGATACAATGCCTGCTGGGACTTCTGGAGTCGGATACTCGGAACTCAACTGTTCTGTTATGCATCCAAAGGATGCTATTTCAAGCACGTCTTCTTATAGCTCGGCATTGGATTAAGCCTGATCCGCCTACCCTTCCAGAATATGTTAACCGTATGAATACTATCTTGCGTTATGAAAGAGGGATATATCTAAAGAGAAAGTGTTTAGGCAAATTCTCAGCTATTTGGCAGGGTTGGATCGATGCACCCAATTTGGTCTCACTGTTCCTGGCACGGGAATGTGTTCGGGATCGATTGCTGGGAGGCAACCTGGCCAGGGGACGAAGGTTGTAGGCCCTTGTCTCTGTCGCCTATAGTTCTGGGGAAGTTGTCCTCTTCCTAAAGGGTACAGTAGGGACGTGCCGTAGTGTCATGATACGGGGTCCCTTCTAGTTCTTTGTCGGAGGGGGGGTCGTATCGCCGCTTGTTAGGGGTTATTGGGGGGTGGGAAGGGTTATGGGGGTGTTGTGTTAATTGTTCTTATAGCAATTCTCCTTTATTTTGCTGTGTTTACTGCACTGGCGACCTTGCTACTTTGCATCTGCACCACGCTCGGTATCTTTTCTTTTTTGAGCAGACAGGAAAATGTGAAAATGGTGGAGAGGTTTTGTATGCTCTCGCTGGTTATGATTCTTTGTATACACTGTATTCTGTGTTATTTCATTGGCCCTACGTGGCCGGCGAACTAAACTTTTGCTATGTCATTCTATGCTGTTTCAATAAAAATTATACCTGATTAAAAAAAAATTACACTTTTTGTGAGGCAAGGTGAAAAAGAAGGCTGTTGGCTTTTTTTTTTTTTTTTATACAGTATTCACCTGAGTGGGCATAAAATGTGATAATTTTATAGAGCAGGTTGTTAAGGATGTGGTGATACCCAATATGTCTATTATTTAAATGTTTAAGTTTTACACAGTAAATGCATTTTTAAACAGAATGAAATCTTGTTTTTGTGTTGCCATTTTCTGCAATTTGCGGAACGGAATGCGGCCCATTGTAGAAATGCCTATTCTTGTCCGCAAAACGGACAAGAATAGGACATGCTTTATTTTTTTTTGCGGGGCCACGGAACGGAGCAAAGGACACGAACAGCACACAGAGTGCTGTCCGCATCTTTTGCGGCCCCATTGAAGTGAATGGGTCCGCGCCCGAGCCACAAAATATGCGGCTCGGATGGGGACCCAAAATACGTTCGTGTGCATGAGGCCTTAGTCTGGGAAGTGAATGGAGCGAGTACTTGTAATTACACTACACCGTCGCTCTACAGAAGACGCCACGTAGTGTAATGACCAGGAAGCGGCACTCACATGGAACGCCACCTTCACGTCAAACAGCTGATCAGCTGGGATCCTGGCTGTCGGACCCCTGGGGATCTAAAATTGATGACCTATCCAGAGGATAGGTCATCAATATAAATCATTGCACAACCCCTTTAAGTAATACAGTTCTGTGATGGTTCATAGCCATTCTGTCCTGTTTGATTATTAGAATAATCAGAAGTTTTATAAAATGTAAATGTCTGGGTTAAAGAAGAATGTAATTTAAGTTTGTACTCTCTCTCTCAGCCTCCCTCCCACGGTTGCTTTTTCCCCAGCCATTGGACTACAATGCATACTACATAGTGTGAGAACTTTGGGAGGAATTTATTAAGGCTGTTTCCTGTGCCAGTCATAATAAAAAGTGTGCTTTGAGTAAGATTTGTCAAATCTAGTAAGAGATACAAGCTGTCCATGCACCAAAAATTAAAATTTATACCAGCTATTACCTGGTGTAGATTTAAGCTGTAATTTACTAAAGTTACTGATGTACATTATAGTAAATTTGCTGAGTATGCAAGATTAAACCTTACCATTGCACTCTCACTTTTTGGGAGAGTGTCGGAAGACAGCCAAAAGTCATAAAGTTTTGTAAAAATGAGGTGTGCTCCAACATTTTTAGTTTTTGTAGGCCAGTTTTCTATCATAAAGCTAGTGATTGTATTAATACTGTTAGCATTTGTTTACAGCCAATTTTAACCCCTTTAGGACCTTGCGATTTCATGTTTTCGCATTTTCATTTTGTACTCTTTCTCAAAGCCGTAATGTTTTTACTTTTCGACTCACATAGACACATGAGGGCTTGTTTTTTGCTGGACAAGTTGTACTTTATAATGGCAACATTTAAAGGGGTTGTCTGGGTTCAGAGGTGAACCTGAACATATCTCCATCTTCACACCTTTGCACATTTCATGCTCCGATGCTCTCCCTTGCCAAGGTTTTTTTTGTTTACATTGGCACACTGCTAGTTGGAGGTTTCTGCCCAGCAGTGTTTCCAACAGCTCTGATGGGCGGGCTTTAGCGCTGTCCTACCCATTTTACAGGCTATTAGTGCCGGTGACATCACCGGGCTCACTGCTAGACTGAAGCCTCCGCCTAACAGTCCCTACGGAGAGCCCGGAATGACACCGGATCTCAAAAAAATTACTTTGCCTTGCACAATTTAGCTCAGGACAAAGGAGAGCATTGGAGCAAGAAATGCTCCGGTGCTCATAACAGGGGGCCAGAGGCGTGAGAATGGACAACCCCTGGGATGGAATTGGGAAAAAAAATTACATTTTGCCACAGTTTTATGGGTTTCATTTTTAGGACATTTACTATGTAGTAAATCCAATCCATTACCTTCATTTTGTGGGTTGATACGATTACAGTGATAATAGTTTTTCTTGTGGTTTAAAATAAAAACAGAATTTTTTTTCTTCTTGCATTGCCATATTCTGACCCCCATATATTTTTTATAGTTATCAGTCTATGGAGCTGTGTGAGGGCTAATTTTTTTGCTGGTAGTCTGTAGTTCTTATTGATATCATTGAGGCCTTCTAAAGGATCCGAGGTCTGCCATAGCAAAGTACCTTTCTCGCACATATTCATTGGGGGACACAGAAACCGTGGGTATAGCTATGTCCACTAGGAGGCGTTGACACTAGGCTAGAATTGTCAGCTATACCCTCTCCAGCCTGGAGAAGGAGCTTCAGTTATACAGGGAAAAAAAGCCTCTCACTAGTAAGTGTGCGGCTAAGGCAAACGCGCTGATGCGTATATTAGTATTGGGATCTCAGGCTATTGATAGGCTTAGGTAGTAAATCTCGGAGATGGCCACAACTGGTTAAATCTGTGCGCAGTATACTAAATCACATACAGTAATGCATTAACTGTTATTACCTAGCGTCCTAGATGAAGTTCATCCTCAGATGGAGTCTGTCCTTGCTTGTCTATTGGAGATAGCAATCCGTGGCTCTACCTTCTAGCGTGGCGGCACCCCGGCCGGCGGCACGTGCACACGTGAGGGAGCAAAGATGTTACTTGGAAACCTTGAAGCTCTGTGACGTCACAGCTGTACGGAGGCCTGGAAGGGACTTCTTTCCTCCAACGCGTTTCTGAGCCAAAGCGGGCTCCTTCGTCAGGGAGGGTGAAGAGAAGAGGATGAAGATGGTGTGAGTAACCCGGGATGCGGTAAGTATAACCCTTACTCCTTTTCCCCCTCATGGACATGGCTCCAATCCACCTTCCCACATGGCGACGTAATCTACCCAGTCCCCCTACCGGACACAGTGACTTTGTGGGACTAGGGGTTTAATGGACTGGGCCCCCACTTCCCCGGGTCCCGTGGTTCAGGCACCCACGGGACCCCCGTTCACTGTGGGCCCCGGACTATGCCTCCAGACAGTGCGCATTGTTCTGCTTGGTGCCATACGCACACCGCCGGCACAGTGGGGGTTACTACTCCCCGATGGCGCCATGCGCGCTCCACTGGCGGTGCGGGGGTAAATTTTCTCCTACTGGCGTTGCGGGGGTTAACTTTTTGCCGGAGGTTCGGGTTTGTCTCCCCGCACCTCCGAATGGCTCCTTATACTAGCGGTCACCATTTCGCTCCGCTCTTCACCTGCGGCCGTTGTCGGAGCTCCGCGGACAGCTGCGGGATTAATCGAGGCCGCAGCTTCGGCCCCATACTAGGCTGCGCCATGTTCCCGCCCCCATGGGCAGTGCAGGAAGGGCTGCTCCCTCCTGCCCTGCAAGAGGAGTGTCTACGGAGCGCGCCCGGTGTCCTCCGGGCATTCTTTCTTGCCTGTGGGGGGGCGGGATCCCTACCGGCGCAAATCCTTCGCTCTCCTGGAAATCTCCTGCCCCTGTTCTCCGGCACGGTGTTAACCCCTTCCTGCCGGTCCTCTTCCTGGCCCGGCACCTGGTCCTGCGAACCATTACCCCTGTAGGGGTTCTCTGCAATCTCCCCACCCCCCCTTCTCCAGGGGCAGCGGCAGCATTCTATTTAACAAATATATATATATATATATATATATATATTTGGCTCCCATGCCAAGGGTGTGGGTACTGGTTGCAACGCTGCACCGGCATTTGCCCTCCCACGGCTCAGCGCTGTCAGAGGGCACATTCTTTAGGACGCAGAGCTGGGCGTGCAGGTTCGGTGCCCCCCTTCTGTAGCCTTCCAGATTCGCTGCCAGCCGTGTGCTTGACCCCCTTCCATAGGCGGAATCTGCACTCTCACTGACTATAGTGCTGGCCATGTGCATGTTCCCCTTCCATAGGCGGAGTCTGCACTCTCACTGACTATAGTGCTGGCCATGTGCATGTTCCCCTTCCATAGGCGGAGTTGCACTCTCACTGAATCAAGTGCTGGCCATGTGCATGACCCCCTTCCTTAGGCGGAGTTTCACTCTCACTGAATCTAGTGCTGGCCATGTGCATGACCCCCTTCCATAGGCGGAATGCGCTCTCACTGAATATGGTGCTGGCCATGTGCATGTCCCCCTTCTATAGACGGAATGCACTCTCACTGAATATAGTGCTGGCCATGTGCATGACCCCCTTCCATAGGCGGAATTGCACTCTCACTGAATGTTGTGCTGGCCATGTGCATGACCCCCTTCCATAGGCGGAATGCGCTCTCACTGAATATGGTGCTGGCCATGTGCATGTCCCCCTTCCATAGACAGTATGCGCTCTCACTGAATATAGTGCTGGCCATGTGCATGACCCCCTTCCATAGGCGGAATTGCACTCACTGAATCTAGTGCTGGCCATGTGCATGTCCCCCTTCCTTAGGCGGAATGCGCTCTCACTGAATATGGTGCTGGCCATGTGCATGCCCCCCTTTTTCTATATGCGGCATTCTGCACCTTCGCTGAATATGGTGCTGGTCACGTGCATGTCTCCCTTCCATAGGTGGAAAACTGCACTCTCACCGGAAACGTTGCTAGCCATGTGCTTGGTCCTCTTCCTTATGGGAATACTTGCACTCTCACGAGATACGGCACTGGACTCATGCATGCCCCCTTCCATAGGTGGAATATGGCGCGCTCGAGGGACACACATGCTGGCCTTGGACAGCCCCCTTTCTTAGGCGGCATTTTCACTCTCGCGCACTACTGTGCTGGTGACGTGCATGTCTCCCTTAATTGGCGGAGTAGTTACACTCTCACAGAATTCGGTGCGGGCCGCACGCGTACATCAGCGGACACTCTAGGTAGCTTGGCGCTCTCACTTAAAGCGATGCTATCAGTGCATGTCCCCCTTCCCTAGGCGGACTTCCTGCTAGATGCAATGAGGCCATGTGTATGACCCCCCCCCCCCCTCCCATTCGGGCGGACTATGGCATTTCTTTGCCTGCGGTACTAACCGCACATCCGTCCTACTTTTCTGAAGACAGTACTGCTCTTGTGCATCACCCCCCTCCCTGGCGGGCTGTTACGCTCTTTCTGTGTGCAGTGTTTGCAATATACATATTCCCCTTTTTCTAGGCGGACTGCTTGCGCTACTGGTCCTGTGCATAACCCCGTTACAAGGGACATATTGCATGGTGCTGTGGGCTCTAGCGTGCCCCCTTCGATAAGTTATGCGCGCATGGTACAGGCTGTATTCTCACTTTTTGCGGGGCTAAACATGCGTGTGCCCCCTTTTTATCTCCCTGGTCTAGATGACGTTTGCGGTTCCCTTGTGCCGGTATCCGCCATATTCGTTGGTCGTTGCTTCTGTCATAGCTGCGGTTCCCTCATATCCTACCATTCCCCTTCGGATATCGTGTAGTATGGTTATTACTTTGGTCGCCCTCTGTTCTCAGTTCCGTTCCACCGTCAGGTTCCGGCTGCTCTCCTCTAGCGGGTCACCCATCTGCCCAGATCCAGGGACCTCCATCTTGAGTTCTCCCGGTGTTCGCCTTCGACAAGGCAGTATGACGTACGACATGCGGGTAATCGTGTGTTCTACCATTGAGCTGTCCAACTCTGACTCTGGCTACCCTATTTCCCACTCCTGCTTATTGGTTGGAGTGGTTGCTGCCTGCGTCCTGCCTTGGCTGCTTCTTCTCGCTGATTCCTGCTCGCTTCATCTACCTCAGAGGTGGCTTCTGCCCCGCCCAGGCTTCAGCGGCTGTTCCTTCAAGCTCTCTCCTCAGGGGAGAGTAGGATTGTTGTCTTCCAGACTTCTTTCCTGCATGTAGTTCTGGAGTTCTTGTTGTGACCTCGGACAGTCTCTCTCGCGCGCACACACACACTAGCTGTTTTGGCAGTGTGCCTTATTTTCCGTGCCTACCGCGCTCTGTCCTCCCACTTAGGTGAGAGATTGCGTTTTTCCGTTTTAGGTGGTGTTCCGGCTGTTCTTCCCTTTCCCGTGAGCTGACTTCCAGAGCTTGGATCCGGACCACTACCCTTGGTAGTCGTAGTGTCTTTGGTACTTTCCTTCTACTCCTTGCCATTTTGGGCCCAACTAGTGGGCTTGGCCTCTCCACTCCCTGTACTGGTATTCCGTTGCTCGGTTCTGAGGTAGTGAGTGTGCCCAATATTACGCCTCATCTGTCTCAAGGTTCGTTACTCTCTACCCTCACGGCCGTTTACTTTGCACCTGCCGTCTTCCTTTTGTACTGTGGGTTGTTGCATTGCCATATGCCACAAACCCTCCTGCATACCTCCCAGGTGTGGTCCTTGCTGGGTACTGCTCCTTCGAACGCCGATTGTCCTTGGGTTTTGCCTACCGTATTTTGTCCCTCTTGGGTTGGTGGAACTCTTCTTCCGGTGGCAGTATAGGCACGCATTTTTATTTGACTCGCCCCAGCATCTGTCGGATGCTGGGCCCTTTGGTTACTTTGCCTGCTTTTCTGCTCCTCCACTTCCGGTGGTTACAGGGCACCGTTGCTCGTGTGCCAATGGGACCGGTTTTGCCAGACTCTCCTGTTCGTACCACTGGTCTGCGCCTGTTCACAGCGTTTTTTTTTTCCGCCTACCTAGTCGATATTCAGCGGACACTCTAGTTCGCTCCCTGCCATGCTTCTCCAGTACCCTTCGCTTGTGGGTATCGCCTTTGCGTTCCCTACATCAGAGGTACCCGTGTTTGCTTTCTGTCCTTCAGCAGCTGCTTCGAATTGCTAGTGTGCATGCTCGTTCCACGTCCTGGAACGGGGCAGTTTTCTATCAGCGTCCTCTCACCATGCACTGCTGGGGCGGGTGCTTTTTTTCAGGTTCTGCTTCACACCTGGTGATCTCTGTATGTCGAGGATGGAGAGTTCCTTCGCTCAGTTCTCCGCTCCATTCGTCTTCTTGCTGTCAGTACCGGCCTTGGGCCTATGGCGGCGTCCCATGGGACGTGTGTCACTTGTTCCCCTCCTCCGGGGTCCCCTGATCCACTAGCTCTTCTTCTGGGAGGACCCATTGGTTCCCGTGGTGTTCCTCGGGTCTTGTCCATTGTTCGATCTTGCATCCATTTTCTCCATCTGTACCTAGCGCCAGCTTTAGCTGTCGTCTTCCTTAGGGTGTCCCTCGTCTTTCCACTCTGTGGCAGTGGGTTACACCGTCTGGATATGGTGAAGCTTGAGGCTTCTCTCTGTCTTCGGTTCCTACGCTGCACGAGTTTTCTTCTCGTTGGTCCTTTTGCTGTTTCGAGGTACTTCTCTCCAACGCGGAGTTCCGCTCACCGGTCGGGGTTCCACCTCTTCCTTCACGACTCCTCCGCAGCTGCGGGCGTTTTGGATCTTATCGCTTCGTGTCTCCGCCGTCGCTGTGTAGATGGCTGTGTGACTCCTGCGCTCTGGGGAGTTTCTTTCCAGCTGCTTTCTTCCATCCACTGACTCTACCTGGGCCGTCCGGTCGTGCAGGCTGGAGGGTTCTGCACCCCACAACGGTGGTGTCCCTGCGTGGTCTGTTTCCCTCCCCGTGGACTGCTTTTGAACGTCTCACGGTTTCTGTGTCCCCCAATGAATATGTGCGAGAAATCGAGATTTTTGTATAACTTACCAGTAAAATCTCTTTCTCGCTCTTCATTGGGGGACACAGCACCCACCCAGTATTGTTTCAACTGCAGATTGGCGGTGCTTGCCAGTGGGCTTTCATATTCTTGGTCCTTCGATATTGGGTGTTTCTTTTCTTTTAGTAGTTGGTCTGCTTCTCCTACTGCTCCTGCACAAAACTGAAGCTCCTTCTCCAGGCTGGAGAGGGTATAGCTGCTAGAGAAGGAGCTAACAATTCTAGCCTAGTGTCAACGCCTCCTAGTGGACATAGCTATACCCACGGTTTCTGTGTCCCCCAGTGAAGAGCGAGAAAGAGATTTTACTGGTAAGTTATACAAAAATCTCGTTATCAAAGCCCTGCCTGTGGGGCTTCCAGGCCATAATTATAATTTTTTTTTCCATTTGATTTTTCCATTCATGTATGCGCTTTTTTTTTGCGGAACAAGTTGTATGCGGTAAAACTGACCTGTTCCCTTTATTCTACAGGTCAGAAAAATTACAGCAATACCACATTTGTTTAGTTTTTCTTGTAATAAACCTGAAAAAATATCAAAACTTTGCAAAAAATATTTTTTCTTTACATTGCCCCATAATTTTTTATATTTACGTCAACATTGCTGAGTGTAAAAAAAGAAAATAAAAGTTAATAAAAATATAAAAACCTTAAAAATTCAAATCCCCCTTTCACAAAAATAATAATACATAAACAATAAAAAATAAACACCATAGGCATCGCTGCCTGCATACTATTAAAATATGAAAATAGGTATCCCATATGGCAAATGGGGTAATAGAAAATTTGCCGATTCGCTATTTTTTCGTCACTTCACTTCCCCCAAAAAATTGAATTAAAAGTGATCAAAGAACTATACACACTCCAAAATATAAACTACAGATTGTCCAGCAAAACATGAGCCCTCACACAGCTCCGTACACATAAAAATAAAAAGGTTATGGGGGTTTTAATATGACAACGGAAAAAAAAATATGTTTTTTTCAAAACATTTTATTTTCATTGTTAAAACGCAAGAAAAACTATATAAACATGGTATCGCCATAATTGTACTGACCTGGAGAATAACGCATAACAGGTAAGTTTTAACGCATAGGAAACACTGTGAAACAAAACCCATAAAACTGTTGAAAATCTTTTTCCAGCTTCCTACTGTTACGTATGTAACAGTAAATGGTGCCATTTAGGTACAACTTGTTCTGCAAAAAAAAAAACGCTCACATGGCTATGTGAAAGGCATTGAAACTGCAGATCCCCTTCAGTATTATCATTGGTATCTTTGTTGAGCCTCAGATGAAGGCTTTCCTTGCCTTGTGAGTTAGAGCTCATTCAGACAAACGTAGAGGCTCTGTGCCTGTATTGCAAACTGCAAGACTTTTATATGTCCATGCATGATCCACAAGATACAGTGAAAGATAGGAGATGTCCTATCTTTTGTGGAGTGGAGGCACGGATCGGATGCCCACAGAAACATTCCGAGACGCTTTTGTGGGCTTTTGGATCCATGCCTCTGAACCGCAAAACATAGGACATCTCCTGTATTTTGCGGATCGTGGACCCAATAAGGGATTCACGTGCATTGCGGACTTCTGTTTGTGGTCTGCAACACAGGCATGACAACCATACGGTCGCATAAATGAGACCCTTTTTTTGAGTGGCCTTCTCTTGTCAGGTTTGTAGTTGTGCCATTTTCTTTCTATTTTGTTATGATGGATTTGCTCAGACTCCGTGGAAGGTTCAAAGTTTGGGATATATTTTTTATAACCCAGCCCTGATCTTTGCGTCTTTACAACTTAGTCTCTGACCTGCACGGAGAGCTCCTTGGCCTTTATATTGCTTGCTTAGTATTGTTGCCAACTTGGGGTCTGTATTTATACTCACATCATGTGACAGATCATTTGACACTTAACCACTTCAGCCCCCCTAGCTTAAACACCCTTAATGACCAGACCACTTTTTACAATTCTGCACTACACTACTTTCACCGTTTATTGCTCGATCATACAACTTACCACCCGAATGAATTTTACCTCCTTTTCTTCTGACTAATAGAGCTTTCATTGGGTGGTATTTCTTTGCTGCTGATATTTTAACTTTTTTTGCTATTAATCAAAAATGACCGAAATTTTTGCAAAAAAATGTCATTTTTCACTTTCTGTTGTAAATTTTTTCCAAAAAAACCTACATTTCTATATAAACTTTTCGCAAAATTTATTGTTCTACATGTCTTTGATAAAAAAAAATCCAATAAGTGTATATTTATTGGTTTGGGTAAAAGTAGTGTTTACAAACTATGGTGCAAAAAAGTGAATTTCCGCATTTTGACTTTCTGAGCACCTGTCATGTTTCCTGAGGCACTACAATGCCCAGACATTCTCTGGTGTTGAAGTGGTCTATGAGGGGCCGAATTTTGTGGAGCCGGTCAAAAGCTGGGTGGCCTCTGGGACGAGAGGTGGTGTTGTCACTAAAGTGCAGGAAACGCAGGATGGTCGCAAATCGTGTCCTGGACATGGCAGCAGAGAACATGGGCATGTGATGAATTGGGTTTGTGGACCAATATGACTGCAATTCATGCTTTTTTGTTAGGCCCATGTTGAGGAGAAGGCCCAGAAAAGTTTTAAATTCGGAAACTTGGACTGGTTTCCACCGGAAAGACTGGGCATAAGAGCTTCCCGGGTTGGCGGTTATAAATTGAATGGCATACCGATTTGTTTCTGCCACGACTAGGTCAAAGAGCTCCGCAGTGAAGAACAGCTCAAAAAACCCCAGTGCCGATCCGATCTGAGCTGTCTCCACCCGAACTCCTGACTGGGAGCCGTGCCACCGTACCAGCTTCAACTGCCCTTCTGGTGCTCGCCACTTCACCATGTTCTACGGCAGTGCTGGTACTAGGTCCAGGAAGGGCTGCTCTGCTGGTGTATGCCTCACCATGTAATCCGACAGCGCCAGCCCCTCTCTGCTGCCCTTGAAGTGGATCCTGCGCAACCTGTGGTCTAGCGAGACGGGGCCGGGTACGCTTGGTGGTATCAGGGACCTCAACCTCCTCGTCCGAACTTTGGGTCAGACTGCCACTGCTTTCTACAGGTTCATATTCTGACCCGCTAGATTCGTCAGATGAGGGTTCCCATTCCTCATCCGACTGGGTCAGAATCCTGTAGGCCTCTTCAGAGGAATACCCCTTATTTGACATTTGGACAACTAAATTTAGGGGGTATTCCCTGAGACTACCCAAGAAAAAGAGCAAGCCTGTCTTACAAATGGGAGGCTAGCGAAGTACAGGAAGCCGCTGCGATTGATAAAAAAGATCAAAACTATTGCGGCAGCGCTTGTGAAGTGATTGTGCCGTGATAAAAAATAAATAAAATTTTTGTCACTGCGGCGGGGTGGGCATGGGTGAACGCACGTGTGGGCGACCGATCAGGCCTGATCGGGCAAACACTGCGTTTTGGGTGGGGGGCGAATTAAAGTGACACTAATACTATTATAGATCTGACTGTTCTGATCACTTACAGATACTATAAAAGTAAAAATGCTGATTAGCGCTACGCTAATCAGCGAATCAGTGACTGCGGTGGGCTGGGCGCTAACGGAAGCTAACTACCTACCAAAGGGGCCTAAACTAAAGTAAACTAAACCTAACAGTCAATACTAGTGAAAAAAAAATTTGACAGTTTACACTAATCACTTTTTTCCCTTTTCAATAGTGATTGAAAGGGGTGATCAAGGGGTTAATTGGGGTGATGGGGGGTGATCTGGGGCTAAGTATGTAGTGCTTGGTGTACTTACAGTCACATGTGCTCTCTGCAGGGTCCAACCGACGAAAAGGACCCAGCAGAGAGCACAGAAGCCATTTAACACATTATATTTATAAATATAATGTGTTAGATGGCTTTTGATTTGTTTTTTTTAAAAAGTCATCAGCCAGCCAGCTCTGATCATTGGCTGGCAGGCTGATGACCAAGTCCTTCTCAAACTTTTTACCGCTGCGCATGCGCGGCGGCATCAGCGCCTCATCTTGCGTCTCGCGAGATGACGCGTCCAGCCAGAGAAAGGAGACCGCCTGCCGAACGCATTCGTGCGTTAGGCGGTTAACTTGCATACAGGGGGCCATATTCAGCCAATTATGAGACTTTGCAAGCAGCGTTAAATTGGTTGGACCAGCCCATATTTTTAAATGACCGTTTTTATAATCAAGGGGTGAATACGAATGCACTTGCAACTTTTACATTTTTATTTTATTACCTGGTATTTTATTTATTTGATTGTAAAAATGTGGATTATGTTTTTAAGTCCTTTGCATAAAATCTAAATTAATCCATTTTAATTGCAGGATGTAATGCAAAAAAACACCAATGGGGGTGGATGAAGGTACTATATAGAGGTTGTATCCAGAGACAGTAAATTGAACTCCAGGCTAAAGAAATAATGTTAGATACAGTTTCTACACAAATGCCCCACATATACAGTATATAAACTTCGGAACCAGACATTGACGATTAGGGATTATTTTTATAATAATTTTGTGGATCTTGCAGGGATTCACGCTGTATGACTAATGGCTCTTTTCCACTGCTCAATGGGGCAGATGATTGTTGGGAAGAGTATTTTTTCCTGCTCATCAGTGGAGGTGACCACTGCATTTACATTCAGCGATCTCCTTCACCATATGGGGAGGAGCCATTGCTCATCCCCATACCGAATAGTTTTTGGGCAGCAGAGTGCTCTCTTAGACAGCTTGCTCTTGTGCCCACAAACAATAATTTAGGTGACTGTTAGATCTATTACTCAATGAACGAGCATTTCTCTTGTTCATCGGATAATCAGCGGCATCTTTAAACGGGCGGATTATCGAATGCTCGTTAGCAATAATATTCTTGTACATTGGGGAGTGTAAAGGGCCCTTAAAGAGGACCTTTCATCACTTCTAAAGATATTAACTAACGATGCTCACATGTAGAGCGGCGCCCAGGGATCTCCCTGCACTTACTATTATCCCTGGGCACCGCTCCGTTCTCCCAGTATAGGCTCCGGTCTCTGTGCTCACAAAGTTATAGTAGGCGGGGACTTGGGGGACTTGGTTATATTAGGCGGAGCCTGCCCTTCAACTTCCAGGCTATGCGCTCTGCGCTTCGATTGGCCAGCGCTACAGCCTGGGAGAAGGAGATGAAGGGCAGGCTCCGCCTTTCTATAACAAAGTCCCCGCCTACTATAACTTTGTGAGCACAGAGACCGGAGCCTATACCGGGAGAACGGAGCGGCACCCAGGGATAATAGTAAGTGCAGGGAGATCCCTGGGTGCCGCTCTACATGTGAGCATCGTTAGTTAATATCTTTAGAAGTGATGAAAGGTCCTCTTTAAGGAGAGAGTTCAGAGGTCTTGCTTTCTTCATAGATGTGTATAGTATGCATTTGTTCATCATTGGATAAAACATCCAGTGGAGTTGTTATTTTCAAGTTAAAATATGAGGTTTTCTCCTGAAAGAGTCAACTGGCGTAGATGTTTAATTCGTTTAGAAGTTACAGAACTTTACTGTACATCTTGTTTGTTTTCATTCGGTTTGCATTCTTAATGACCAGTTATTTTATATTTCCTTGTAGAGAATGTGATTAATGAGCAGGAATATGAAGCCATGATGCAAATAGACTGTGAAGTCATGGACACCAGGATTCTGCATGTAAAGTCTGCAACTATCCCTCCATTCCTTAGAGAGCATCGTGAGAACCGAACCAATTCTTTCTATAACACTGCCGCTTCAGGCCCTGAGCACGGCCATGTTGTAAGCACAATTTCAGAGTCTCCACTTTGAATAAAAAAAAGGAAAGTCTCAAGTTTCTTGATGACTTTTCAGTGAATGTGTTGAGTTTAAATAATCCGTAACAATGGCAACAAATTGTCATTCCTACTTCCATGTTTTACCCTTTAAAGGGGTTTTCCAGGATTACTATGTTTTTTAACAGAGATGCCCGTGTTTTGTTTTGTTTTTTCAATTTGGACTTTTCTGACCCATTCTCAGCATGTAGGCATAATAGTCTGGTTTCTTTACATCCTGTTTATATAGCACCTCCTGTTCATGTATCCAGCCAAACCCTTGATGCACTTCTTTATCCAGCACCCCCTAACAACACCCAGCTAGTTTATAGTTTCCTCCCACCCAGCTAGTTACATAGGCACTCCCCCTATCATTGCCGCTGCTGCTGCCTTGACACGCGACTGGGCATAACATCACAGGAAATAAAAAAGAGCTGCATGAACATGGTCTCATGACACCACAGCCTCGGATGCAAAATAGGAGCAATAAAGGTTAAAGAAATACATTTAGAAATTGTAGCTAGCTTCATAAATATTTTAAAGGATGTTAATCCTAACCAGAAAACCCCTTTAATTGTGTAGATTTCTAAATACAGTCCATAACTTTACACAATCACAAGTTCATTAGATCTTTCTCATAGCGTATCTCATTTATTTGTATGTGAGGATGGAATGCCAGTGAACAATATCATTATAAAACCTGACAAATATGTTTTGCTGCCTTTTGCCATACATCAGTGAGCGTAAGCAAAATTGGGCTATTGTCCACTGTGAGTATCCTGCTGATTGTGTTATTGTAGTGTTAGTCACTGGTATATATAGGATAACAGGAATTACAAGAGTAAAATATATTCATTTTAAGATAACCTAATACTCTGTGCATGAGGTGAAAGAACAATTCTGCTTTTAAGATACTGTGGTGATCATTTATCAAAGACCTGCCTTTTACAGTCTTTGATATCCCCTACGCCGCTGGAACATGTGCACCTAGATTTAAATCTACTCAAGCCGGCAGCTTTTCTGAAAATGGCGAGGGTGGGATACAAACTGCACTTGCGCTTAAATTTAAAGGGGTATTCCAGTTTTTGCAGGACAGGAGATGACTATCTCTGGAATTCTCATAGAAATTAATGTAATGGAGCCCCCCTCCTAATGGTTATCCCCTATTTCCTAACTTAATGTAAACGGAGTACCCCTTTAAATGCAGTGGCATTTATATTTAATTTGCAAGCCTGTGGTTTGGGGCTTTTTTTACTCCAGTTTCTGATGAACGTGGCATATTAAGTGAATAGATGAATTGTAAATCATTTGTAAAGTTGTCAGCCCTAGTTCTTGCTGATCTACTATTGCAAGTTTTAATTTCAACTTTGCATAAGTCAAGAAAAAGTAAATAATTGCTCATTAAAGGTTTGAAAATCACATGCACAAAGACATACTACCTCCTATGAAATAATAGAAGCCCCAGTGTAAAACCTTTTAAAGGGGTTGTCTCACTTCAACAAATTGCATTTATCATGTGGAGAAAATTAATACGAGGCACTTACTAATGTATTGTGATTCTCCATATTGCCTCCTTTGCTGGCTGGATTCATTTTTCCATCACATTATATACACTGCATCTTTCCATGGTTATGACCGCCGCTGCAGAGCTGATACGAGGTGGCCGGGACAGAAGCTGCTGTGCATGCTTGTTTGCACTCCAACAGTCTTGACCACCAGAGAGGCTGCTGCCTTTTCCTATAGTGTACAAGCATGAGATTGCAGGGTGGTTGTAACCATGGAAATGAGCAGTGTATGATGTGATGTGATGAATCCAGCCAGCAAAGGGGGCAATATGGAGAATAACAATACATTAGTAAGGGCCTTGTATTAACTTTCTCTACATAAACGTTATTTGCTGAGATGAGACAACCCTTTTAAGGCAATTTCACACAAGCTTTTTCAGTGCTGGAAATGTGCCCCATGTGACAGCAACATTTCCGGGACTGAAGACTTCTCCTGTGCCACGAATTCACAGCATTATAATGCTGTGTGGTCCTGTCGGACTTTGGCTATACTGAATTGTACTTACATAATGCAATCAGTGCAATTCGCTACTGCCGCGGTCAGGCAGGAACACACAGCATTATAAGTCATTATAATGCTGTGAGTTCCTGTCAGTGTTTAGTCAAGGAAATACTGCTGTCACACAGAGCTCATGTGAAATTGCCCTTAATGTATTATTTTAGTTACATTGAGCACATCTTATCGTAGCTTTTTATTTGTATTTGTTTTTATTTATTTCACTATTTGTGGTTTTATTCTTTAGCTCAGGATGCATGCGGGTTTAGTAATAACTGTATTATTACTTGTATAACTAAATGATAATACAGTACTCAGTTTAGCATCAGTTCAAACTGTTTATTACAGCATAATACAATATCAGTTACCTCATTTAAAGAGCTACTGAGCTTGAAAATAACATTGACTGAAATGGGTTTTTATAGTTCTTACAAAAAGTGGCACAAAAGAGGGGATGTTCTAAAATAACACAAGAATGTATATTCACCATTTATTCCCCTACAATTCCAGTGCTACAGCTCCTCGCCTTTGATCTGTTTACTTTGCCGTGGCAGTGACACACCCATATACCCCGCATGACCAATATAGGCAGTGATTGGCTGCTGCAATCACATGGGGTATATATAGTGTGCGTGTATATATATATATATATATATATCAATGGAAAAATGGCGGCACTGGAGAAAAAAAGCCGTAATGTCGGATGCAGTATCCCAGGGCATAAGCCTATCGCCCAATATATATCGGAAAAAAGGGCAGCACTCCAATATAGTGAAAAAATGAGTTTAATCACCCATGTGGTACAAAAAAACCGCAACGTTTCGGCTCAACAATAGAGCCTTTCTCAAGCAAACTGCTTGAGAAAGGCTCTATTGTTGAGCCGAAACGTTGCAGTTTTTTTGTACCACATGGGTGATTAAACTCATTTTTTCACTATATTGGAGTGCTGCCCTTTTTTCCGATATATATATATATATATATATATATATATATATTAACTGCAGCCAAGTAAACACAGACCATTTCCGAGGACCAGATTGGCAGTGCTGGAATGGCATAACTGGTGAGTTTATTTACATTATTTTAATACTCTGGAAAATCCCTCTTTAGGCCACTTTTTCACAAACCTGAAAACCCCTTTAATTAAAATGTAAGCAATATCCTTCACTAGTATAGTAATAAATGAAAAAAATAATGCAAAAATAAAGTGTGAAAAATTCTTATGCTGTCCATACACAATAAATTAATAAAGGCTGATCCTGTAGAGGTTCACCAACAATCTAACATGTGGAATAAAGGGCTGTACATATCCTAAATATTTTGTTCTTCCAGGAGATACTGTGACTTGCTGCCAGTGGTGTCTAATAGTGGCTTGTCTTCATTGAAATAAATATGTTCGCTCAACCAAGCTGAGTGTGTTTATTAGGATGAATAAGAGAAGTATTTATTTTAATTTGTATTTTTGATGACTGAAATTTTGAATGTCTGATTTATCACTTTCAGACTATATGAAATGTTTGATCCCCTGTCAGCCTAATGCGTTTGTTATGCATATCGCATCTAAAGTCACATTCAAGGGTACTTTCATACTAGCGTTAAAGTTTTCCGGTATTGAGTTCCATTACAGGGGCTCAATACCGGAAAAAAACGCTTCCGTTTTATCTTAATTCATTCTGAATGGACAGCATTCCGTTCAGTATGCATCAGGATGTCTTCAGTTCAGTCCCTTTACGGTATTTGGCCGGAGAAAATACCGCAGCATGCTGCAGTATTTTCTCAGGCGAAAATTCCGGAATGCCGGATCCGGATTAATTTCCATTGAAATGTATTAATGCCGGATCCGGTACCAAGTGTTCCAGAAAAACGAATCCGGTTTCCCGTGCGCAGACCTTTAAATCTGTGAAAAAAATAAATACCGGATCCGGTTTTCCATATGACACTGGAGAGATGGATCCGCTATTGCAATGCATTTGTTATCTGGATCCGGAAACAAATGCTATTAGTTTGCATACGGATTTCCAGATCGGGCAGGCAGTTCCGGCTAACGCAAGTGTGAAACTACCCTTAATCAAAATCAGACATTGTACAGTACATGACAATCTCTTTCTAACATATGTACCTCAAATGAATCCAGAGAATTCACCATTTATTGCTCTAATTGTTCTGCTATATTCTCTTCACATTAGCAACTTAGTGGGCATGTCGTTTATGCTGCAGCTCTTTCGCTGTAACTGCCACAGCTTCTAACAGAAGATATGACAGTTGAGAGTTACAGATTTAGGTTTATTTCACACTTCAGTGATTTCAATCACTGATTGTGACACACTTCATTTTAGTATTCTATTAACCCCTGTGGGCCTATAAATCTGATTATACTATTGACACCAACGTGCGGAGACCAATTTTTAAACTAAATAAGGTGCCTAAAACATAACTTTTAATGTTGTTTCGTAAAAAGCTTATAAAAGTGTTTTTCAAGTGACATGTGCAATCACAATGTGGGAAATGAATTTACCTGGAGGAGCAGCTATGGATGGGGTGGGGAGGAACAAGGGAGGAAGACTAGGACTATGGCCCTCAAATCTTTCCCTATATGTTATATTCCTTCACCTATATATCACCTCCTAAATACCCTCATACACTCGCCCTGACTGTGCAGGACTGCCCAGTTTCGTCATGGAGATAGGAAGAAGGGGGTGAGGAGGCCCTCTCCTAGGCGGCTTCAATAATCCCAATAAAATGCACTGAGTTAGAATCACTCAGTCTTCAACCATAGACCAGAGAGGCAACTGCACAGTTGTCCTCCCTTTTGTCATCTCAAACCTAAAACCCGACGCGTTTCCCTGGCCAACCGGCCAGTTCATCAGGGGAGATAAAAATCAAATTCGATGGAGAGATAAAGTGCTCAGTTTAAACAGTGCGTATTAGCAAAAACCAGGTGACTTAGCTTATGTTGAGGCTCCGATCAAGCCTGTCATCTGGTGAGTGGGGTCATAAGGTCCATGTGACACCCAGCCCGGCAGCACACTTCATTTTAGGCTACATTCACACGATCATAGTGTTTTGCGGATCAGCAAGACATGGATACTGGCCCCTGTGCGTTCCGCAATTTGCGGACCGCACATGGCTGCCGCCATCATAAAAAATGCCTATTCTTGTCCACAATTGTGGACAAGAATAGGACATGTTCTATATTTTTTGCGGAGTCGCAGAACGGAACTACAGATGTGGACAGCACACAGTGTACTGTCCGCATTTTTTGCGGCCCCACTGAAATGAATGGGTCCGCATCCGTTCCACAATTTTGAGAATAATCATCTATGGGACCTAGCCGGTTGCTAATAAGATATATCCGGCACCTTTGCCCTATTTTGTGGTGAAGACTTGTGTACCTTCACACCACTGTCAGATTAACACAGCCACCATTAGCATGTGTCTAAACTGACATTGAGCCTGAGGGCTGCTAGCCCTGCAAACAGAGGTAGCTACAGTTAAGTGCTGCGGCTCACATCAGTACACTAAAGTGCCAAGCATTTGAACAATGCCCATTTACCCCTGAAGAAGCCAGAAGTCTGGTGAAACATGTCGGGGGGCAGTGCTAGTTTTTAAATGTGGCCTCTCACTCCACTAGCAATCAACTAATAATAGTCTGGTTGGACTCTGTTCAAATGCTTGGCACTTTAGTCCTCATTGAGCTCATTGAGGTGGACAAGTAAGGAAAATATACAGCAGGTGGCGCTTTACATATACATTTTATTGAATAGCTTTCTGGCTGTACTAAATTGTTAATTACATGCTATTACAAAAGTATTCAGATTGAAAAATGTAGAATGTGTTTCGTGGCACAGCCCCTTTATGCTTGATGAACCAGAGAAACATACCTTACACTAAAAATAAATGCACTGCACGTTGCTAAGTTGTACTCGTATCACCACAATTAAAAGTAATGTAACATGTTTTATGCATTATATGAAACACCTGTGAAAGGTAACAAAATCTATATAAGGGGTGTATTCCCAAATACCATAAGACCACAAACATTAAGCTATAAGTACTACCACAGTACTTTTGAGACCACCTCACATTGTACTAAAACCTTTTTTCATACTGTAGACAGAATACCCGAGAGGGGGTTATCGACAAAGTAAAATCTTGAGTAATGCACACAATTATATTTATTATATCAACACAAAAATGCTGTTGTCCATTAATACCCCCCACCCCCCCACCCCTCTCTCTCTTTTGACTCACATTTTATAAAGGACTTGTCTGTTCCCATTCTATGGGTGGGCAGTAGCTGCCTGTCACATGGGACAGTCAAGCACCTGCATCTCCCTGGTTTACATTGCGGTCAGTTCTTGTTAACCACCTCCCTACCTTGTATTGGAAATAGTCCCTCACACATAGACCAGGCGATTCCATTAATAAACAGCACTATAGTAATGTATCCACCCATTTCCTTCCCTAGTTTCTAGAGAGGAAAAAAAATTATTATATTTAATTTTAGAAGTTGTAATGAATGAGAGGTGTCAGAGCTGCCTCACTTTGAGATCACTATGCATTCAGTTAGAGGAGGGAACAGTGAAGCGAGTTAGCATGTTAGTCCACAACTGAATGCAGGAGAAGGTGGACCAGAATTTCTGCCACAGAAGCAGGGGCGTTGCTACAATCTCCAAAGACCTGGGCCCAAGCCCAAACCCTCTAGACCCAATGCAGCAGGCATATTTAAACAGGAGAATACAGCATCGAATACCTCATACATCCAGTGACATCTCCTCTGATGTTGATGTTCTCTTTCCTCGTCTTCTCCATTCGGTCCAGACAACTTTTGACGACTTCTTTCAGCCACATCTTGTCTCTGCAAAGTTTGCCACACGGGAATCTTGGATTCCTCATTGTTTGATCCTCCTTCTCCTTCAGGTACCCTAACAGTGCTATCCTGCTGCAAGCCCCAATACTTTGCCTGCTGCAATCCCCAATGCTCCCAAATTGAAGAAATAACAGTACCATACAGAGTCTACAAAGTGCCTACCAATTGCAATAATTTTCTCCTAGTGCCCTCATTAATAATAGTGCCCCCTACAGTGATAATACTCCTCGACTGCAATGCCCCTAGTAGGTATAATGTCCCCTTTTAGTACTCCCAGTAGTTGTAATGCCTCTGTAGAGCCTTCTGTAAGTATAATAATCCCTCTATCGCCACCAATAGATATAATACACCCCTGTAGTGCTTCCTCTAGGTATAATGTCCCCTAAAGTGCACCCCTGTAGTGCCCCCAGTACTTTTAGTGGATCCCCTGTAGTTATGACCCTCACATAGTGCTCCAGTAGGTATATTGCTCCCTTAGTGCCCCCAGCACCTATAGTACCACCAGTAGTGTCCCCAGTAGTTATACAGCCCCGTTGTAGAGTCAATACACCCCTTACATAGTGGCAGCTCAGTTTCAGGGTGTTGACAACCTTCTTATAGCCTAGGCCATCTTTAGGTAGAGCAACAATTCTTTTATACAGATCCTCCAAGTTCTTTGCCATAAGGTACCATGTTAAACTTCCAGTGACCAGTATGAGAGAGTGTGAGGGCGATAACACCAAATTTAACACACCTTCTCCCCTTTAGCACTCCTGAGACCTTGTAGCACTATTGAGTCAAATGACACTGCACTGGGGAGGAAAAATGGCTAATTGGGCACAGTTTGGTCATTAGCACTCTGGGGAGTGACCATATTTGGAAATTACACCACCGAAGGAATTTTTAAGGGGTGGAGTGAGCACTTTAACCCAGCAGGCATTTCAGAATTTATAACACTTGGCTGTGAAAATGAAAAGTGTTTTTTAACAAGAAAATTGTGCTTTGTGCCCAAACTTTCTTTTTCACAAAGGATAACAGGAGAATATTACCCCACAATTTGCTACTCATTTTCTCCTGAATACAGTAACACCCCAATTGTGGTTGTAAACTGCTGTTTGCCAGGGCTCAGAGGGAAGGAGCAGCATCTGGATTTTCTAACATGGAATTTGCTTAAAGAGCAATAACTTTTTTACTTTTTTTGTTGACTGAGCTGTGTGAGGGCTTATTTTGTTTGATAAGCTATAGTTTTTATTGGCGACATTTTGGGATACATTTGGCTTTCTGATCGTTTTTATCTCATTTTTTGGGAGGTGAGGTCAGGCGAGGTTTAGCATAATTTTGTTATTTATTTATACTGTTCACTTGATGGGGTAGATCATGTCATATTTTTATAGATCTGTTCATTACGGATGTGGCGATACAAATATGTGTTTTTGTTTGTTTTCTTTTTTTACACAAAAAGCATTTTTAGTAAAAAAAAAAATCATGTTTTTGTGTTGCCATTTTCTTAGAGCCATATTTTTTTACATTTTTCTGGCTATGGTCTTGGGTGAGGGCTTGTTTTTTTTTTTTTTTTTTTACAGGGTTAGGTGACGTTTTTATTGCTACCATTTTGGAGTACATACAACTTGATTGATGGATATTTTGTTTTTTGGCAGGTGAGGTGACTAAAAAAAGCTGTTTCGGTGTAATGCACCTCAATGGGGAAGGGGCAGCTGTGTTGGGGAGAAAGATGGCGAGAAGGTTGGAGGAGTGTTTAAACTAGGGACTGGGGGGGAGGGTACTTACGTTATAGGGGGGGAAGATAGATAAATACCGGGGGCAAGGTAGTGGGACTGGGGGAGGAATGGAAGGAGGGACTAAAACAGTTAAGAAGGAAAGGTGTAAGCTTAAATGTATACAAAACCTCTTAATTGTATGTACACTAATGCCAGAAGCCTGACTAACAAAACTGGGGAACTGGAATTAGTGATGTGTGAGGAGGGCTATGATATAGTGGGAATAACTGAGACATGGCTGGATGATAACTATGACAGTTAATGTACAGGGTTACAGTCTGTTTAGAAAGGATCGTCAAAACCGGAGAGGGGGAGGGGTCTGCCTTTATGTAAAGTCCTATCTAAAGCCCACAGTCCGAGAAGATATAAGTGAGGGACATGAACATGTGGAGTCACTGTGGGTAGAGATACATGGAGCCAAAAACAATAATAACGTACTAATAGGAGTTTACTATAAACCACCTAATATACCAGAGTCCACAGAAAATCTATTACTAAATGAGAAAGACAAGGCCGCAAATCATAATGAAGTCGTTATTATGGGGGACTTCAACTACCCAGATATAGACTGGGAAACTGAAAGCTGTACATCGCAAAGGAAACAGGTTCTTGGCAATAACCAAAGACAATTATCTTTCCCAACTGGTTCAGGACCCGACTAGAGGGACGGCCATACTGGACTTAGTATTAACCAATAGACCTGACAGAACAACAGATGTGCAAATTGGGGGACACCTGAGAAATAGTGACCATAAAGTAATAACCTTCCAATTATCATTCAAAAGAGCATTTCTACAGGGAGGAACAAAAATAACAAACTTCAAAAAAGCTAAATTTAGCCAACTAAGCGAGGCCATAGGCCTAACTAACTGGGACAAAGTCCTCAAAAACAAAAATACAGCCACAAAATGGCAGATCTTTAAAAGCATCCTAAATTCTCATTGTGAGAGGTACATACCGTATGGGAATAAAAGTTTAAGGAACAAAAAGAAATCAATGTGGATAAATAGAAATGTAAAGAAAGCAATAAATGACAAAAAGAAAGCATATAAATCACTAAAACAGGAGGGTAGCGAGAAAGCACTGAAAAACTATAAGGAAAAAATAGAACATGTAAAAAACAAATAAAAGCGGCCAAACTAGAGACCGAGAGATTATTTGCCAAAGAGAGTAAAACTAACCCTAACATTTTCTTCAATTATATAAAATGTTAAAAAGTATAAATCTGAAGGTGTCGGCCTTTTAAAGAGTAATGAAAGGGAAGTTGCAGAGAGAAATGAGGAGAAAGCAAAGCTGTTAAATATTTTTTTCTCCAATGTATTCACTGAGGAAAATAAACTCAGATGAAATGCTGAATGTAAAAAAAAATCCCCCATTAAAAGTGTCCTGTCTGACCCAAGAAGAAGTACAACAGCGACTTAAAAAGATTAAAATAGACAAATCGCCAGGACCGGATGGCATACACCCCCGTATCCTAAGGGAATTAAGTAATGTCATAGCCAGACCCTTATTTCTGATATTTTCGGACTCTATACTGACAGGGAATGTCCCACAGAAAAAGGCGCATAACAAATGTGGTGCCAATATTCAAAAAGAGTCCAAAAACAGTGCCCGGAAACTATAGGCCGGTAAGTTTAACATCTGTTGTGGGGAAACTGTTTTTTGAAGGTTTTCTGAGAGATGCTATCTTAGAGGATCTCAACAGAAATAAGCAAATAACGCCATATCAGCATGGCTTCATGAGGGATCGGTGATGCCAAACGAATTTAATCAGTTTCTATGAGGAGGTAAGTTCTAGACTTGACAGCGGCGAATCAATGGATGTCGTATTTCTGGACTTCTCAAAAGCATTTGACACTGTACCACATAAAAGGTTAGTATATAAAATGAGGATGCTCGGACTGGGAGAAAATGTCTGTAAGTGGGTAATTAACTGGCTGAGTGACAGAAAACAGAGAGTGGTTATTAACAGTACACACTCAGATTGGGCAACTGTCAATAGTGGGGTACCTCAGGGGTCAGTACTGGGCCCTATTCTTTTCAATATATTTATTAATGATCTTGTAGAAGGCTTGCGTAGTAAAATATCAATTTTTGCACATGACACTAAACTGTGTAAAGTAATTAACACTGAAGAGGACAATATACTGCTACAGAGGGATCTGGGTAGATTGGAGGCTTGGGCAGAGAAGTGGCAGATGAGGTTTAACACTGACAAATGTAAAGTTATGCACATGGGAAGGAATAATGCAAGTCACCCGTACATACTAAATGGTAAAACACTTGGTAACACTGACATGGAAAAGGATCTAGGAATTTTAATAAACTGCAAACTAAGCTGCAAAAACCAGTGTCAGGCAGCTGCTGCCAAGGCCAATAAGATAATGGGTTGCATCAAAAGGGGCATAGACGCCCGTGATGAGAACATAGTCCTACCACTTTACAAATCGCTAGTCAGACCACACATGGAGTACTGTGTACAGTTCTAGGCTCCTGTGAACAAGGCAGACATAGCAGAGCTGGAGAGGGTTCAGAGGAGGGCAACTAAAGTAATAACTGGAATGGGGCAACTACAGTACCCTGAAAGGTTATCAAAATTAGGGTTATTTACTTTAGAAAAAAGACGACTGAGGGGAGATCTAATAACTATGTATAAATATATCAGGGGTCAGTACAGAGATCTCTCCCATCATCTATTTATCCAGAGGACTGTCACTGTGACGAGGGGACATCCTCTGCGTCTGGAGGAAAGAAGGTTTGTACACAAACATAGAAGAGGATTCTTTACGGTAAGAGCAGTGAGACTATGGAACTCTCTGCCTGAGGAGGTGGTGATGGTGAGTACAATAAAGGAATTCAAGAGGGGCCTGGATGTATTCCTGGAGTGTGATAATATTACAGGCTATAGCTACTAGAGATGGGTCGTTGATCCAGGGAGTACTTCTTTCCTCTGGATCAACTAGCAGGATGACAGGCCGAACTGGATGGACAGATTTCTTTTTTCGACCTTATGTACTATGTTACTAATGTTAATTTTTGGGCATTTACCTGATGAGGTATATCATGTAATACTTTTTATAGAGGCGGTAGTTACGGACATTACCAAATATGTCTGTTTTTTTCTATTTTTAATTTTTTTTTAATGATAAATGGCTAAAAGTTTTTTTTACTTGAAACTTTGATATTTTTTTTTATTTTTATAAACACTTATTTTTAATTTTACACTTTGTGTCCCCCATAACGTCATACAAGAGCTCTAGGAGACATTAAACTTAATTTTTTTCTTTTTACTATTGATTTCACCTGTAGCTGGTGCTGACATAGTAGCCAGAGAGGCTGTACAGCACTATACCGTGTTGTATAGCCTTAGTGCAGGGCTGATCGTGGTCTATGAAAGACCCAACAGCTCCCGCACTCCCCCGGCCCACTTTCTTGTAAATTCTGTCCTTCTAAATAGCTTTATACACAGAACTGAATGCACGCTATTTAGAAGGCAGGGACACACAGGTACGGTCCATGCTTTCTCTATGGGGAGCCTGCTTTCAATGACAGCGGCCCCGCAGCACAGCTGCTGCACAATTAGCCGGGCCAGACAGGCCACTTTTAATGCAAAATTTACTTTTACATTCTCCATTTCATCTGACAGTTTTCCTCAGTACATATAGTGGAGACAAAAATATTTAATATCTTTGCTTTTTTCTCCACGCTGCCAGAAGACAGGAACATTGTCCTGTGCAAGCTCTTTAAGATGAAAATAATCCGTAGGCAGTCAAACACAAACATAAGCGCTGTAACCATTATTGAATTATATGAAGCTGCATCACCCCATCCCGTGGGCAAAGATTGATGGCAGCCGGCTACTACAAGAAGAGTTTCCTCCTTCTCCCGTTCTTCCTTGTGGCAGCCAGGCCACATCCACTGGCAGTACAGTGTTGTTTACATAGTCATCCTCACTTTCTGCATCTCCAGACTTCTCCTCATCTGCGTCATCTCCAGCCATTAATAATGAAATGCATGGCCACGAAATGCATGGCCCATCAGCAATCCGCTGATGCGCAAATATAATTTCCCCCTGGCCAAGTTGCTAGTTGTGCAGTTTCTGCTGTACTATTTAGTAGAGTCCTGTGCCTTTAGGAAGCTGATGGCATATGATCAGCATCGCTAGGAAATAGCCAACCATATTTCTCCAAAAAAAACACATACCTACCTTTTACTCTCACATGGCAGAGAACGTTGACTGATCATTGTGATTGTTGCTGTGTGGCAAGGTGCACACCACAGGAGGGGACCGATTGCCAGCCTCTTGCCCCAGGCTTATGGGCCCTCTCATCAGCCCATGCTAAACTTAAACCCCATGGCGATTTGACTGTGGTTGTCGCATCTGAGCGCTGTTTGGATATATTGAGCGCTCAGATCCAAGCCATCTGGGGATATGTTAAATGTCTGTGTACTGTAAAGGGTGGGACATTGTATATTTGAATAGTGATGTCTGTCCTATTATCCCCACGTGTGTATTGGCGATTTCCCTTTGTCCTAAAAGATAATTGAATGACTCCTCGGTTGTCTCCAGGACAGAAGACATTGTGTATTCTCCTGCCTGTGATGATTACATTAACCCGTGTAGGGTAATTGTATCACAGGCAGAGGGGAGGGATATGCTGGGTGTGTTTCTATTGTCCCATTGTGTGTGATAGGCTGCTGTATCCCCTGTGTCTCAGTCTTCCTTCTGGTCCCCTAGGGAAGTGTCCACCAGGTGGGAGACCTGGATAAATACCGGGCAGGTAGCCCTCAATAAAGTAGAATTCCTGTTTAACCATCAATACAGAGCCTCGTCTCGTACTTTGGGGGAATTGCTACGTCAGAACGTTCTCTTGCCTGTTCCAGGAAAGAAGGACTTCGTATGGTTCCAGTTCGGTGGATTTGAGTGATTGTGGGTTGCTGTGCTCTTCTCCAGGGGAATCGCCCGAACGGTATTAACCCTCACTATACCGGGTTATACCGGAACAGGGGGGTCTGTGAAGGATACTGTTACAGGGGGGGATCTGTGGATGGCACTGTTATGGAGGGGACCTGTGGATGGCACACTGTTATGGGGGATCTGTGGATGGCACACTGTTATGAGGGATCTGTGGATGACACTGTTATGGGGGATCTGTGAATAACACTGTATGGGGGCATCTGTGGATGGCACTGTATGGGGGCATCTGTGGATGGCATTGTTATGGGGGCATCTGTAGATGGCATTGTTATGGGGGATCTGTGGATGGCACTGTTATATATGTGTGTCATCCACAGACCCTCCCCACCCCATAACAGTGCCATCCACAGATCCCCCATCCCATAACCGTGCCATCCACAGACCCCCTCCCCCCATAAAACTGAGCGAGCTGGGAGGAGGAGCTCGGGGCCGGCAATTGCGGAGGGGCCAGTGCAGTGACTGACCCCCTTTTTCTTTTTCCCCTCATAATTGTGTCTGCCTGGCTCTCATAAGAGGCACTTATCCACCTCCTCCTCCATGGCCACGTTGATCTCACTCCTCCTCAAGTGTTGCCCTGCGGTGTTGGAGTGTATCGGCCTGCGCGAGAGTAGCCACAGAAGTGAGCACTTGCTACATTACATCAAGCAGCAAACATCCACTAGCTGTCACCCAGCCGACTCCAACTGGGCAAAGTGGCCAGTGACAATGACCTCAACATTGTGGCTGCGCTGAACCTGGGGGAAATAACACCTGCTCCCTGCATGACCTACATCATGTCTAACCTGGTCATGCAACGTTTATTTAAAAAAAAAAAGTACACTGGTGCAAAATGCTGGCAATGTCCAGGAGGCTATGCTTGTATTTCAGCCATTCTTACATGACAAGGAATGCTCTCCTGGACTTGTAGCAACAGAACGGTCTGCCGCTACAATGCTTAATCCACGATTTTCCAACTCACTGGAATTCAACATTGCACATGCTGGAGCTTCTGTACGAGCAACGGAAAGTTTTTACCGATTTTGTCATTCACTAAACCGTCTGATGGGAGTATGTTTTGTTACAAGGTCAGGCGATGGCTGCTCATCCAAGACGCCTATTGCGTGCTGAAGACCTTCAAAGAGGCAAAAAAGTTTCTCGGTATGGACAACTGCGGCATGAATGATCTCATCCCTCTCATATTTATCTTAGAACAGAGGCTGTTGCTCATGCAGCTGGAGATGAGGGTGGAAATAAAACAACTAACACATCTTGCTGTCCATTCTGTAGCTGTTGGGGACACACAAGGAGAAACTTCCATGGAGGAGAAGGATGAGAAGCTGCCACTGGAGGAGGAGTCAGAGGTGGAGGAGCAAGAGGATGATGACACCAGCCATTACACCCATTTGTCTCAGCCACAATTTTTGAGGCTCGGGTGCGGACCCATTCACTTCTATGGGACTGCAAAGAACTGGCTCCTGGGGCATGCTGCCTAGAATAGGGACCTATATGCTCTCTTGCTTGCACACTGACCAGTGTATCATTGACATCAAGCAGTCTGATGATTATTGGATAGCCATGCTTTTAGTTTCAAATAAATTTTATTTGGAAATTGAACAAATGATAAGATATTAGAGCATATAGGGCAGCATGGGGGATATCACCCACAGCAGATATAATAAATAAAAATAATAAAGAGGACCCACACCCCAAGTCCTCATAAATGTCACATAAGATAGACTGTGAGAGGAGGACAACCAAGGCTGCTAGAGTTTCAAATAGGAGTCAACCATATCACCTTTAATAGCTGCAATCTTTTCATATATGACTAATCTATCTATACACTGTAAGACTTCAGATAAGGTAAGCGTATTGGTATGCCATTTGGCAGCAATGTGTATGTATGCCACTAATAGAAGAAATTGGGCCAATTTAAATGGTGCATACTTTAGCCCTAGTGGTTTTTCCCACAAGTACACATACAGATGGAAAGTAAGGCCCAGAACATTTGAGATAACTGAACATATACAGTACATGTCCAGAAGGCACTGACTATAGAACATGCCCACTAGGTATGATACATCGACCCTAGCCTCGGAACCAAAAGGGCAAGACCAATGGGTAGATACAGTGTAATTTTTCAGCACCAGTTAGGTTCTTTGCAAAACCTTAAGAGACGTTTCCACTAAGAAACTTGCCAGCTACCTCTGCCAACAGACTCACAACATGCATGGCATTTACATGGGAGCAGCAAGCAATGGATGTCCTCCTCCCACTTAGACATGAAAGGCAACTTGTGTTCATCAGGTGGTGTAGTCAGCCAACTATACAGGCGATAGACCAACGCCAACTTTTCAAAAGAGTATAAAAGGAAGTATTCAAAAGGGGTAGGGGTAATGACTGGATAAGCCCTCGTTACGGTCTGCCAAAAGGAGTGTACCTGCATTAGGGCTCGTTCACATGACTGTGGTTTTGGTCCGCATCCGAGCCGCATATTTTGCGGCTCGGGTGTGGACCCATTCACTTCTATGGGGCTGCAAAAGATGCGGACAGCACACTGTGTGCTGTCCCAATCCGTTGCTTCGTTCTGTGGCCCCGCAAAAGTTATGAGTCGTGTCCTATTCTTGTCTATTTTGCGGACAAGAATAGGCATTACTAAAAGGGCCTTCCATTCCGTAACTTCGGAAGGCACACAGGCGGTATCGATGTTTTGTGGGTCCGCAATTTGGTCGTGTGAACAAGCCTTTAATCTGTATTCCTCAGATGAAGTAGGATAGTGAGGCTGAGAGCAATTTCCCATCAGTGAGAACATAATGTAAACGGGTCAAATGATTGGAAGACCACCAGGAGTAAGCCCCCAAGTCCGTACCCGGTGGGAAGTCCGGGTTAGCCAATAGAGGGGTAAAGGGTAGTGATTCGCCAGCGAACATGGCTTGTTCGCGTTCGCCGCGGCGGCGGGCGAACATTTGCGATGTTTGGTCCGCCCCCTATACATCATTGAGCAAACTTTGACCCTGTACCTCACAGTCAGCAGACACATTCCAGCCAATCAGCATCCTCCCTCTCACACCCTCCCACCTCCTATAAAAACGGCAGCCATTTTAGATTCAGTCTGAAGCTGCATGTTAGTGAGAGCAGGGAGACTGCAGCTGCTGCTGTGCTGATGATTTTAAATTCATAGGGAAAGCGTTAGCTTGGCCAGTGTTCTGTGTCCACAGACTCATCTGCTGTAAGGACAGCGTCACAGCACCCCAAAAAGCCCTTTTTAGGGCTGCTACATTAGTCTGCTTTTATTTATTTTTTCTCCATATGTATATTGCAGTTGCCTGGCCTGCCCGTATGTGAGAGGCTGCAGGACCACATACTGTAGTGTGCCCATTGCCAGTGCCCACCACTCATACCGTCTGGCACAGGACTTTGCATTAAAAAAAGGCATTTCATTTTTACACTTTAATCTAATTTCAGTTGCCTGGCCTGCTTGCTGCCAGTGTGTGTCAGGCCCACTTCCACTGACTGTAGTGTGCCCACGGCCAGTGCCCACCACTCATACCGTGTGGCAGAGAACTTTGCATAAAAATAAAAAAGGCATTTAATTTTTACCCTTTAATCTAATTTCAGTTGCCTGGCCTGCCTGCTGCCAGTGTGTGTCAGGCCCACTTCCACTGACTGTAGTGTGCCCACTGCCAGTGCCCATCACTCATACCGGGTGGCACAGTAGCTTGCCGATAAATAAGACATTTAATTTTTACCCTTTAATCTAAGGTTAGTTGCCTGCCAGTGTGTGTCAGGCCCACTTCCACTGACTGTAGTGTGCCCACTGCTAGTGCCCACCACTCATACCGGGTGGCACAGTAACTTGCCGATAAATAAGGCATTACATTTTTACCCTTTAATCTAAGGTTAGTTGCCTGCCAGTGTGTGTCAGACCCACTTCCACTGACAGTAGTGTGCCAACTGCCAGTGCCCATCACTCATACCAGGTGGCACAGTAGCTTGCCGATAAATAAGGCATTTCATTTTTACCCTTTAATCTAAGGTTAGTTGCCTGCCAGTGTGTGTCAGGCCCACTTCCACAGACTGTAGTGTGCCCAATGCCAGTGCCCACCACTCATACCAGGTGGCACAGTACCTTGCACGCATAGTACCACTAATCAAAAAAAAAATGAAAGGCAGAGGCAGGCCACCCCGCAGGGGCCGTTGTGGTGCTGTGATTTCCTTTGGCCCTAGAATAATGCCCAGTGTTCAGAGGCCACATACCCTGAACTCGAAAAATTCTGAGGACATAGTTGACTGGCTTACACAGGACACCCAATCTTCTACAGCTTCCGCTCGGAACCTTGTCGCACCATCCTCCTCCAGCTCCGCTTCGGGCACCTCTAAAGTTACCACTCGCCCATCTGCCACCAGCACCACAGCCACTTCATTTGATCTGTTAGAAGATTATTTACACATCAGTTGGAAGAAATGAGTGATGCGCAAGCATTATTGCCAGAGGATGTAGATAACAGGGATATGTCTCAGTCAGGCAGCATTACACTCATGGATGTACGGTGTGATGATGATGATGTTGTACCCGCTGCTGCTTCCTTTGCTGAATTGTCAGATACAAGTGAAGCGGTTGATGATGACGATGTGTCCGTGGATGTCACGTGGGTGCCCACTCGAAGAGAAGAAGAACAGGGGGAAAGTTCAGATGGGGAGACAGAGAGGAGGAGGAGGAGACGAGTTGGATGCAGGGGGAGGTCGTGGCAAGGAGCTAGTGGCACAGTCAGACAGTATGTATCGGCACCCAGGGTCAGCCAGACAGCACGCCAGTCAATGAATGCTGTTTCCACCATCAGAATGCCGTCATTGCAAAGCTCAGCAGTGTGGCATTTTTTGTGTGTGTCTGCCTCTGATAACAGCGATGTTATTTGGAACCTGTGCCAAAAGAAACTGAGTCGTGGGAAGTCCAACACCCACCTACGTACAACTGCTTTGCGAAGGCACATGATCTCACATCACAAACGCCTATGGGATCAACACATGAGTACAAGCAGCACACAAACTCAAAGCCACCATCCTGCTCCTAGTCCAGCATCTTCAGCCACGTTAACCACTGCTGTCCTACTTGCCACTCAATCACCCGCCAATCCGCCTCTCGCCTTCAGCAGTTCCTGCTCATCTGCCCACAGTCAGGTGTCTGTCAAGGAAATGTTTGAGCGTAAGAAGCCAATGTCACAGAGTCACCCCCTTGCCCAGCGTCTGACAGCTGGCTTGACGGAACTCATAGCCTGCTAGCTTTTACCATATAAGCTGGTGGAGTATGAGACCTTCAAAAAATTTATAGCTATTGGGACACCCTAGTGGAAGGTACCCGGCCAAAATAATTTTTCACAAAAGGCTATCCCCAACGTGTATTCTAGTGTGGAAAAGGAAGTCATGACATGTCTGGCACACAGTGTTGGGGCAAGGGTCCATCTGACCCCTGATACCTGGTCTGCAAAGCACGGTCAGGGCAGGTATCTCACGTACACTGTGCATGCGATAAACCTGCTGACGGCTGCAAAGCATGGAATGCGTGGCTCTGCAGCGGAGTTGGTGAAACTGCCACGACTTGCAGGCAGGCCTGCTGCCACCTCCTCTACTCCTCCTACTTCATCCTCTTCGCTAACCTCCTCGGCTGAGTCCTCTTCTGCTGCTGCGTCTTGCTCCACATCATCAACTGCAACCCCCAGCTCCCCAGGGGCTATTCCACATCCTGGATACGACAGTGTCACGCCGTCTTGGAGTTTACTTGCGTGAAAGCAGAGAGTCACACCGGACCAGCACTCCTGTCTGCCCTGAACGCACAGGTGGATCAGTGGCTGACTCCGCACCAACAGGAGATCGGCAAAGTGGTGTGTGACAACGGAAGCAATCTGTTGGCAGCATTGAAATTGGGCAAGTTGACACATGTGCCGTGCATGGCACATGTGTTGAATCTGATTGTACAACGCTTTGTGTGTAAGTACCCAGGCTTACAGGATGTCCTCAAGCAGGCCAGGAAGGTGTGTGGCCATTTCAGGCGTTCCTACACGGCCATGGCGCACTTTTCCCATGTTCAGCGGCGAAACAACATGCCAGTGAGGTGCTTGATTTGCGACAGCCCGACACGTTTTAATTCAACACTCCTAATCTTCGACCGCCTGCTCCAACAAGAAAAAGCCGTCAATGAGTATTTGTAAGACCGGGGTGCTAGGACAGCCTCTGCAGAGCTGGGTATTTTTTTGCCACGTTACTGGACGATCATGCGCAATGCCTATAGGCTCATGCGTCCTTTTGAGGAGGTGACAAACCTAGTCAGTCGCACTGAAGGCACCATCAGCGACCTCATCCCATTTGTTTTCTTCCTGGAGCGTGCCCTGTGAAGAGTGCTGGATCAGGCCGTAGATGAGCGTGAAGAGGAATAATTGTGGTCACCATCACCACCAGAAACAGCCTTATCATCATCGCTTGCTGGACCTGCGGCAACGCTGGAAGAGGAGTCTGAGGAAGAGGAGTCAGAGGAGGAATGTGGCTTTGAGGAGGAGGAAGACCAACCACAGCAGGCATCCCAGAGTGCTCGTTGTTGTCACCTATCTGGGACCCGTGGTGTTGTACGTGGCTGGGGGGAAGGACAGACCTTCAATGACATCAGTGAGGACGAGGAACGGGACATGTGTAATTCGGCATCCAACCTTGTGCAAATGGGGTCTTTCATGCTGTCATGCCTGTTGAGGGACCCTCTTATAAAAAGGCTGAAGGAGAACGACCTGTACTGGGTGGCCACGCTACTAGACCACCGGTATAGGCAGAAAGTGGCTGAAATGTTACCAAATTCCCGGAAGTTGGAAAGGATGCAGCACTTCCAAAACAAGTTAAAAAGTATTCCTTACACAGCGTATAAGGGTGATGTCACAGCACAACAGGAATCTAACAAGGGAAGAGGTGAAAGTAATCCTCCTCCTACCACGACCTCGCCGGCAAGGACAGGACGCTTTACAGACGTGTTGTTGATGGAGGACATGCAGAGCTTTTTAAGTCCCATGCATCGCCACAGCCCTTCGGAGTCCACCCTCAGAGAAAGTCTGGACCGACAGGTAGCAGACTACCTCGCCTTAACTACAGATATCGACACTCTGAGGAGCGATGAACCCCTTGACTACTGGGTTTGCAGGTTTGACCTGTGGCCTGAGCTATCCCAATTTGCGATAGAAATTCTGGCATGCCCCGCTTCAAGTGTCCTGTCAGAAAGGACCTTCCGCACAGCAGGAGGTATTGTCACTGACAAGAGAAGTCGCCTAGGTCAAAAAAGTGTACATTACCTCACCTTTATTAAGATGAATGAGGCGTGGATACCGAAGGGACTGACAGTGGAGGATGCATTTGACTAAAAAAGGCCTGATTAGATGCATTGGGCTAAAAATAGTCCCTACGCTGCTGTATTTAATCACTGCATGCCGGATGACTTGCGTGACTTCTCCGCCACCAACTAGGGTTCAATGCCCAAATATTTTAGTACACTTTCAGCCGGGAAAACATAAATTTTTCCAAATTTTGCAACAATACCTAATAAATAAAAAGGCACATACATGTGTCAATTCCCCTTCGTGATCATTTCCTTGTTGTGGTGAAGGGGCTTGAGTATCACAATGAAGCGATCACCTCTATGAGTGTGTTGGCAATATTGGCACACCCCAGATAATAAGGTCTTTGCTTCATTTTGAACAGACCAAAAGCGATCGGCTGGATAATTTTTATAGAAAAAACATTAATTTTCTTTGTGATCAACGAAGGTGATCATTAAAGCCTACTAGGCCAACAATGGGCCCATACTGCAGAATCATTGTTTTCTGGGTCACTGAACTACCTCAGCACGACCATAGGCTTTGAAAAACCGCCATCGCCTGCAATCTCCCAAACGTGCTCACAAGCACAGTCATCACTACACCAAGATTGACTGCACGGCGCATGCACAGTGCCCCAAAAATGGAAGTAAGAGGGCCGACCAAGCTTCTTTTTCAATCTCCCGGTTCCTAAAATCTATTCGATACACGTCCCCTGATAGGGGACGTAACAGGGATTAAACTGATAAAAATAGTACTACTGATTACTAAACACACCACTCATATATGGTAGTACATTGCGCGAGAAAGAGACCTTCAATGACGTCAGTGAGGACAAGGAACGGGACATGGCTAGCTTGGTATCCAACCTTGTGCAAATGGGGAGTTTGAAGTTGTGCAAATGGACTGTTTGCCGTGCGTTAAATGGGGAGTTTGGTCTGTCACAGTTAGGTCTGTCACTGTGAAGTGGGCGTAACCCTTACACTACCTGATCAATACAACATCATACCTGATTGTATACACACACTGGATGTTTTAAAGCACGTTATTCTAAACAATTTAGGAATGTTAGGTGATTTATGCCCTTTATGGATTAAAACCCGACTCTGCGTCCACTAGGCAATTTTCCATGGGAGTTTTGCCATGGATACCCCTCTGGCATGTCAGAGTTCACTTGTTAGCCCCCTTGAAACAACTTTTCCATCACTACTGTGGCCAGAAAGAGTCCCTGTGGGTTTTAAAATTCGCCTGCCTATTGAAGTCTATGGCGGTTCGCCCGTTCGCGAAAATTTTATGTTCGCGACATCTCTAGTAAGGGGGAGTAGGTTGTGATTGGAGTCCAGCCTTGAAACATACTGACCGCCATAGTTGTAAGGCATAAAAGGATTTAAGCCTTGGACCTAAGGTCAGTGGGAATTGAGCTTGAACACCAAAATACTGAAGGCCATGACCGTGGCGTGAGCATAGAGGATACTAGGGTCACCCAAGTCGGGGAATGCTGGTTACCATGGACAAAGAGGAGTTGTGCAAGCCTTGCAGCTTCATAATACTTTATAAAGTTAGGGACTGAGAAGCCCCCGATTCATTTGTGGAGAAACATGACCTCCAACTAAATCCTCAGCAACCGACGTGCCCAGATAAAGGATGAAAGGTCTCAATGTAAGATCAGCCAGGGGAACTGGAATCGGTGAGTTCTAAACAGATACAAGTGGTACCTCAAGTTACAATATTAATTGGTTCCAGGATGACCATTGTATGTTGAAACCATTGTGAGTTGAGTAATTGGTTTCAAAGCCCCAAAATGTCATCCAAGATTATGAATATTTAAGAAAAATAAGCAGTTAACTAAGACAGATAAAGCAATTCCTTACATATAACAGTCTGGAATAGCTTCTAACTAGCAACTAATAGAGCTATTTTACCAGAGAAGTGGCCTTGATTGGTTGGATCTGAGTCTGAGACATTGTATGTTGAGTCTAGTTTCAACTTACAATGTGTCAGAAAAGACCATTGTATGTTGAAAATATTGTATCCTGAGGCCATTGTATTTTGAGGGATCACTGTATAATAAACGAGGTAGAATTACCATTTTAATGGAGTGATTTCTGCCTAGCCAAATCAGCAAAGATAAGTCCCATTTGCCAAGGTAGGTTCATTCCTCTCAGTAGAGGGGAAGATGCTTTGTTCGGTACTTGACAGGTGGGGATTGAGATATATACCTACTGTAGATACAGGGCCGGTGCAAGGATTTTTGCCAACACAAGCAAAGCTACATTTTGGCGCCCCCCCTCCACCCCCCCCCCCATGATCACATTATGACCCCTTATTGTGTCATACTCCCCCCCCCCCCATGGCACATCATCCCCTCTCCATGGCACAGACTACAGACATTTATTTTGTCCCCCCTCCCATCATGTAACCCGTGACCCCCCCCATTAATGTTGTGTAATAATTATAAACAATATGCCCTCTGCGCTCATCACCTACCCTACCGCAGTCGACAGTCCGTCTGGGCTGGCTGTGTGAGTCACAGTCACCAACAGCTGCTCCAGTCCCTGCTGCTGCCCGCCGTGGAGCCATTCGCCAGTCACACACCCTCTGAGTGCCCCCGTGACCGTGTTGCCGCTCTGTGAGTGAGGACCGGGGCCGCATGGCACATGCAGGCTGGGGTGGGTGGCCGGCGGTGCTGCGGCACAACTCGCCGCAAGTGATTTTAAAAATAAAGTTCATTCCCCCCTTCTCTGCGCCCTAAGGCAGCCGCTTGGTCTGCTTTATTATAGAACCGGCCCTGTGTAGATAGGATAGCTTAGTAGGGCAGATACGAAGACGAAATTCCTGTTCTACTAAGGAAATGGTAGTGGGCGGAGTGTTACAATACATGGTTTATGATTTGGATGCATTTCTTTGTAGACCAGAGACTCTCTCAATAGAACATTGAGGTTGGGGAATGAAAGCCGGGTTGGTGACTGTGAGCAGAAGATCATCTGCAAATAGATTCACCTTCAATTCCTGAGTACCAATAGTAACCCCTGTAATGTTGGGATCTTGTTGTATGAGAGCGGCTAGGGGTTTAATTTCCAAGGCAGAAAGGGCTGGGGACAAAGGACAGCCCTGCCACGTGCCTCTTCCAATGTTGATAGGAGAGGGGGAAGAAGAGGGCAATTTTAGAAAGGCTATTAAGTTGGAGTAAAGGGCTGTTAGTGCTTGAATAAAAGGGCCGTTGAAGCCCATTGGCCAAAAAACAGCAAATAAATAATCCCATGAGAGGCAGTCAAAAACCAGTGAAAGTAAAGTTAAGGGAAGATAGCGTTGCTGGGACCAGAAAATCACATTCGGTGGATGTTATCAGGGGCTTCACAAAGCCCACCTGATAAGCGTGCACTAAGTGGGGGAGTAAGTGGTTAAGTCTACAGGCCAATCTTAGTGTTGAAATTTGAGGGATATCAGTCTGTAATTAGCCTGGAGAAGGGGTTTCTGTTGGGTTTAGGGATGACTGTTATGAGGGCATCCAAAAATATATTTGGCATTGGATGACCCTGAAGGAGATGATCGCAGTAGTTTCTGATATGGGGAGCAAGGATGGTGGACAATTTAGAGCAGTTAGGCCATCTGGGCCAGGGTGTTCCCGAATTTTAAGCACTTAACCCCTTCCTGACATATGACGTATTAGTACATCATGGCGGCAAGTGACTTGCCGCATTTTGAAGCACTATTACGTCATGGTGATCGAGCGGGCACCGGAGAGGTGCGCCCGATCACTGCAGGGGCCTGGCAGTCCCTGATAGCCGGGCCACTGCTGTATCCACCGACATTGCTGTAAAAGCCAATGCTGGTGGATTAACCCCTAATATGCCATGGTCAGCGCTGACTGTGGCATAGAAGGTGCATGCGGCGGGTGAGGGAGCCCATCGGGTCCCCGGCTGCTGTGTCGGCGACCCGATGGGTGACAAGGCAGCCCGATGCCATGCACAGACTGCCCAATGCCTTGCACGTCATTGTTACCTGCCTTCTACGGGGGCCGAGGAGATCCAGCCCCAGGCTGGGTTTCCTAGGCAACCTGTTAGTGTATTACTCAGTGTAATACACTAACAGGCAATGCATTACAATACAGATGTATTGTAATGCATTGCAGAGGAGATCAGACTCCCAAACGTTGAAGTCCCAGAGTGGGACAAAAATAAAGTTTAAAAAAAGCAAAAAAAGTGTTTTTAATAAAAATAAAGTTTCAAGTAAAAAAAGAAAAATAACGCCCCTTTCCCCTGATTTTATAATGGAAAAAACACATATTATGTATCACCGCGTCCGTAACAACTGGCTCTATAAATATATCACCTGATCCACCCCGTTCGATAAACACCATTAAAAAAAAATTCAAAATGTGTAAAAAAAAAAGCCATTTTTGTCACCTTACATCACAAAAAGTGCAACACCAAGTGATCAAAAAGGCATATGTCCCCCAAAATGGTACGAAAAAACACGTCACCTCATCGTGCAGACAATGAGCCCCTACATAAGAAAATCGCTCAAAAAATAAAAAAAACTATAGCTCTCAGAACACGAAGACACTAAGGGTACTTTCACACTAGCGTTGGTGCGGATCCGTCTGTTTATTTTCACAGACGGATTCGCGACTCTAATGCAAACGTTTGTATCCGTTCAGAACGGATCCGTTTGCATTAGGTTTAAAGAAAAATGACAAAGTCCAAAACGGATCCGTTTTGGATTACATTGAAAGTCAATGGGGAACGGATCCGTTTTCAAATGCACCATATTGTGTCACTGACAACGGATCCGTCCCCATTGACTTACATTGTAAAAAAAAACGGATCCGTTAGGCTCCGCCTCTTCAGACGGACACCAAAATGCTGCATGCTGCGTTTTGGTGTCCGCCTCCAAAACGTAATAGAGGCGGAACGGAGCCTAACTGATGCATTCTGAACGGATCCTTATCCATTCAGAATGCATTGGGACTTAACTGATCCGTTTTGGAACGTTTGTGAGAGCCCTGTAACGGATCTCACAAACGGAATCCAAAACGCTAGTGTGAAAGTACCCTAAAACATAATGTTTTTGTTTCGAAAATGCTATTATTGTGTTGAAGCGAAATAAAAAAAAGTATACATATTAGGTATCGTCGCATCTGTTACAACCAGCTCTATAGCAATCACATCACATGACCTAATCCCTCAGACGAACACAGTAAAAATAATAAAATAAAAGGAGTGCCAAAAAAAGCCATTTTTTGTCACCTTACATCACAAACATTGCAACACCAAGTGATCCAAAAAGCGTGTGCCCCCCAAAAATAGTACCAATCAAACAGTCACCTCATCCCTCAAAAAATTAGACACTCCATCAAAAAAAAAAAAAACTATGACTCTCAGATAATGGAGACAACAAAATATGATTTCTTTTTGCTTCAAAACTGCTATTGTGTTGAAGTGAAATAACAAAATAAAAGGAGACATTATGTATTGCCGTGTCCATAACAGCCTGCTGTATAAACATATCACATAAGCGAACCCCTCAGGTGAACACTGTAAAAAATCATATAAAGTGCAACACCTAGCGATCAAAAAGGCGTATGCCCCCCAAAATAGTACCAAGCAGTCACCTCATCCCGCAAAAAATGAGACTAAGACAATTGGTCAAAAAATTAAAAAGCGATGGCTCTCAGACTATGGAGCTATAAAACATCATTTTTTGGTTTAAAAAATGCTATTATTTTGTAAAACATAAATAAATAAGAAAAAGTATATATATTTAGTAGTGCCACGTTCGTAACAACCTGCTTTATAAAAATTTCACATGACCTAACTGCTCAGGTGAATGCTGTAAAAAATAAATAAAAACTGCGAAAACAACCAATTTTTGGTCAACTTGCTCCATAAAGTGTAATAATGAATGATCAAAAAATGATATGTATCCAAAAATTGTACCAATAAAAAAAAGTCAACTCTTCCTGCAACAAACAAGCTTTATTATGTAAAACTGAAACAAACAAAGAAAGTAGACTTATCTGATATCCTTTCATCCGTAACAACCTGCTCTATAAAAATAGCACATGATCTAACCTGTCAGATGAATGTTTTTAAAAAATAAAAACGGTGCCAAAACAGCCATTTTTTGGTTACCTTTCCTTACAAAAAACGTAATATAGAGCTTGTAAAAGTCGTGTTTACCCCAAAATAGTACCATGAAAACTGGCACCTTAGGCTCCATTCACACGACCGTATGTTGTCCGCAAAAAACGGATCCGTGTCCGCAAAAAAACGGATTGCATTCCGTTTTTTTGCTGATCCATAGACTTCAATAGGGCCATGTCCTATTGAAGTCTATGGATCAGCAAAAAAACGGAATGCAATCCGTTTTTTTGCGGACACGGATCCGTTTTTTTGCGGACAACATACGGTCGTGTGAATGGAGCCTTATCCCGTATTTTTCCAAAATGGGGTCACTTTTTGGGAGTTTCTACTGTAAGGGTGCATCAGGGGGGCTCCAAATAGACATGGCATCTAAAAACCGGTCCAGCAAATTCTGCCTTCCAAAAACCATATGGCGCTCCTTTTCTTCTGCGCGCTGCCGTGTGCCCTTACATCAGTTTACAACCACATGTGGGGTGTTTCTGTAAACAGCAGAATCAGGGTAATAAATTTGACGTTTTGTTTGGCTGTTAACCATCGATATGTTAAAGAAAAAATGGATTAAAATGGAAAATCTGAAAAAAAATTGAAATTTCTTCTTCATTTTCCTTTCATTCTTCTGGAACACCTAAAGGGTTAACAAAGTTTGTAAAATCAGTTTTGAGTACCTTGAGGAGTGTCGTTTCTACAATGGGGTCATTTATGGGGGGTTTCTACTATGTAAGCCCCACAAAGCGACTTCAGACCTGAACTGGTCCTTAAAAAGTGGGTTTTGGAAATTTTCTTAAAAATTTTAAGAATTGCTTCTAAAATTCTGAGCCTTCTAACGTCTTAAAAAAATAAAATGACATTACAAAATGGGGACTGTTAAGTAATAAATATTTTATGAGGTATCACTTTCTGTTTTAAAAGCAGAGAAAATGAAATTTTGAAAATTGTGAGAAGACAATCTCAGAATGGCTTGGATAAATAAATGTGATCCAAAGTTAGTACCATATAAAGTGACATATGTCAGATTTGCAAAAGATGGCCTGGGCAGGAGGGCGAAAACTGGCCCCGGGTAGAAGCAATTAAGGACTATATCAACTTCAATATCGGATACCTCCCTATTAAGAGGTATCAATGAGTGCGGTGATTGGGGTGAGCAGCATCTATAAAGAGCTTTACAGAAACTAGTGAAGGGGTCGTAAATACCATTAGGGTTGCTTGTGACCTGGCATTCTTAGGTCTTTAGCTTAAGGACTTGGTTGATGCGTTTTTAATTATTTTAATATTTATTAGCAAGGAGTTTATCAGGTTTATTGGCCCATTTATAGTATTTAGCATGTGTCCAGAGCAGGGCTTTCTCTGTGCTATGAGAAAGGATAGTGTCTATTTGCAGTTTAGTGGTTCTGAGGGTTTATTCCATGGCAACTTGGTTGGATCAGTAAGCAGAGCATCATTTAGGCGCCATAGAAAAGGGACTGGCCCCTTGGTGTAAAATCAAATATGGAGAAAACAATGTGTCATGGTCCGACCACGATGAGACAATATGCCATCAGTTTTAATTTGAGGAGTTTAGTTTCTAAAATGGGGTCATTTATGGGTGGTTTCCAATACATAAGCCCCTCAAAATCGCTTTATAACTGAACTAGCAGAATGACCCAGCTTCGCACGAGTATATTTCATCTACTTCATTTAATGTTTGTGTGTGTCGTTAAAAGATATCGACAGTATCCACTATAACAGTGACATCTACAGTACCCCGCCCCTTAACAGTGATCTCCACAGCCCTCCACCCCTTAACCTTGACCCCCCCCCCCACACACAGGGCCTGTCTCCTTAAAATGGGACCTCCACAGCGGCCCACCCCCTTAACTTAGATCTTCATAGCAGCCTGCCCCTTTATCAGTGAGTTCCACAGCACCCCACCCCCTTGACTGTGACCTCCACAGAGGCCCGCCCCCTTAACAGTGACCTCTACAGCACCCACCCCTTAACACTGACCATAGGTTATAGTCCCATTAACTGTGACTTCCACCATTCCCGACCCTCTTAAAAGAGACCTCCACAGCGACTGCCCCTTTAAAAGTGACTGCCACAGTACCCTACTCCCTTAACAGTGACCGCCACAGTACTCTTCTCCCTTAACAGTGACCTTACAGTACCCTGCGGCCTTAACAGTGACCTCACAGTAACCCGCTGCCCCTTTTTTTTATAGTGGCCTCCACAGTCCCCTCCTCCCTTAACAGTGACCTCCACAGTGCCCCCCCCTTTAACAGTGACCTGCACAGTGGCCTACCCCCTTAACAGTAACATCCACAGCGTCCATGCCTTTAACAGTGACCTCCACAGCGGCCGCACCTTTGTTAGTAACCTCCACAGTACCCCGTCTCCTTAACTGTGATTTCCACAATATCCCGCCCCCTTAACAGTGACCTCCGTTCCCTTAAAATGTGACCTCCACAACACACCGTCCCCTTAACAGTGACCTCTACAGCACCCTGCCCCTTAACACTGACCTCCATAGCAGACCGTCCCCTTAACTGTGACCTCCACTGTTCCCTGCCCCCTTAACAGAGACCTCCACAGTGCTCACCCCTTTAACAGTGACCTCCACAGCAGCCGCCCCTTTATAAGTGACCTCCACAGTACCCTGTCTCTTTAACAGTGATCTCCACAACACCCCGCCCCCTTAACAGTGGCCTCTACAGCAATCTGCCCCTTAACACTTATCTCCATAGTGGACTGTCCCCTTAACTGCGACTTCCACAGCATCCTGCCCCTAGGTTGGCCAGAGGTCCGGTTTTAGGGCAGGCAGTCCAGCTTTCAGACTCCCTGTCCTCTGTCTGAACAGCTCACTCTCAGACAGCGGCAGTGTGCTGTCTGAATGTGAGCTGCAGGGGCAAAGTCACCCTCCCTTCCACCCCTGCAGCTGACGGAAGTTGATTTTTACCTTCGTTTTTTCAATCCCCATCAGCTGCGGAGTGGGAGGGGGCATGGCATAACCAGGTTGGGGGTGTGGTTTAGCAGGATCGGGGACAGGTTTTTAAAGTCCGTCTTTTGAGGGTGGCCTGAATGCCCACCCTACCTGCCCCTGAACTGTGACCTCCACAGCACTCCGCTCCCTTAACAATGTCATCCACAGCGCCCTGCCCCTTTAAAGCTAACCTACAGCAGTGAAGAAAAAAAATTTGAGAATTTTTAGAGAATATCTCAGGAATTGTACGTGCTAAAGAGCTGAGACCCAGTCTAAAACCTTCCCGGACACCTGATGTACCAGTGTGCCAAATTTCGTGATTGTAAATTCGATGGTGCAGATTCATTTAGCGGACATACATACATGCACACACATACATACACTACGATTTATATACTAGATTGGTACTTAACAAAATGGTTTTGGAAATTTGCTTGAAAATTCGAAAAATGGTTTCTAAAATTCTAAGGCCCCTTTCACACGGGCGAGAATTCAGTGTGGGTGCAATGCGTGACATGAACGCATTGCACCCGCACTGAATCCGGACCCATTCACTTCAATGGGGCTGTGCAGATGAGCGGTTATGGGGCTGTGCAGCATGTTCTTTATTCTGCGTTTTTCACGCAACGCAGGCCCTATAGAAATGAATAGGGCTGCGTGAAAATCGCATGCCATCCGCAAGCAAGTGCGCATGCAATGCGATTTTCCTGCATGGTTGCTAGAAGAAGATTTAAGTAAATTGATAAAAGTCAATTTACTGTATTATTTTCCCTTATAACATGGTTATAAAGGAAAATAATAGCATTCTTAATACAGAATGCTTACTTAAATGTGGCTTAAGGGGTTAAAACAACACCAAAATAGTCACACACACATACAAATAATAATGAATTTTATTAGATATCTTTATAAAAACATGATCGTACAACACATAATAAAAGAGTACAATGGTAAGCGCAATAAGGATGTGGAATGAATAGTCCCACAGACTCAAAATACGTAATGGCTCACGGGAGTAAAGCACTATTCAAATATTAACGTAACAGTGAGAATGCTTACTCACCTATCCCTATCACCCACATTAACCTATATACCTAAGATGGGTAACAGGCAACCACATCCTAATTGCGCTTACCATTGTACTCTTTTATTATGTGTTGTACGATCATGTTTTTATATGATATCTAATAAAATTCATTATTATTTGTATGTGTGTGTGACTATTTTGGTGTTGTATGATGGATTATCACATGGCACAGTATTGAAATTTTGTAGTATTAAGGGGTTAAAAATTGTCTTTTTTACTCACCTCATCCAATTGATCGCGCAGCCGGGCATCATCTTCTTTCTTCTTCTTTCAGGACCTGCCAAAGGACCTTTGATGGCGTAATCGCGCTTACCACATGGTGAGCGTGGTGACGTCAGTGTAGGTCCTATTGAATGAAGGTCCTTTGGCAGATCCTGAAAGAAGAAGAAAGAAGATGATGCCCAGCTGTGCGATCAATTGGATGAGGGGAGTTAATTTTTTTTAATTTTTTAACCCCTTAAGCCACATTTAAGTAAGCATTCTGTATTAAAAATGCTATTATTTTCCCTTATAACCATGTTATAAGGGAAAATAATAAAATCTACACACCTAACCCAAACCCGAACTTCAGTGAAAAAGTCTGGGTTCGGGTATGGGTACCACATTCAGTTTTTATCACACGCTTGCAAAATGCATTGCACTCGCATGGAAAAAAAACTGACTGAAATTTTGTGCGCGCTCTCGTGGGTTTCCCGCATTGCACTCGGGACACATCCAGAGAAAATCCGGGATGCCCATGTGAAAGAGGCTTAAGTGTTCTAACATCCTAAAAAATATATACAAAATTACTGTATGCCAACATGAACTAGACATATGGGGAATGTTGATTGATAACTATTTATGAGGTATTAGTATCTGTCTTAAAAGTGGAGAAATTCAAATTTAGAAAATTGTAAATCATTTTTTTACAGATTTTCTGTAATGAAAAAATATTTACCCAAATTTACCGCTAACATGAAATAAAATAATTCACCAGAAAACAGTCTCAGAATAAGGCCTCATGCACACGACTGTATGTGTTTTAAGTCCGCAAATTTTGTGTCCACCAAAAAAAAACGGATGACGGGCCATTTTTTTTGTGGATCCGTTTTTTTTGGCAGATCCATTGTAATAATGCCTATCCTTGTCCGCCAATGTGAAAAAAATAGGACATGATCTATTTTTTTGACGGAATAAACGGACCACGGATGCGGAAAAAAACGGATGACCATCCGCATTTTTCGACGCACCCATTGAAATGAATGGGGAAGCAACCTATCCGTGAAAAAAAACGGAACGGACGCGGAAACAAACAACGGTCGTGTGCATTAGGCCTAAGATGGATAAGTAAAACCATTCAAAATTAATTACCACATAAAGTGACAGGGCAGTAAGGTAAAAACTGGCCCGGGGTACAAGAGGTTAAATTAGTTTTACAAAACAATCTAGTTTGCCAAAACAGAGTACAGTCGTGGCCAAAAGTTTGGAGAATGACACAAATATTAGTTTTCACAAAGTTTGCTGCTAAACTGCTTTTAGATCTTTGTTTCAGTTGTTTCTGTGATGTAGTGAAATATAATTACACGCACTTCATACGTTTCAAAGGCTTTTATCAACAATTACATGACATTTATGCAAAGAGTCAGTATTTGCAGTGTTGGCCCTTCTTTTTCAGGACCTCTGCAATTCGACTGGGCATGCTCTCAATCAACTTCTGGGCCAATACCTGACTGATAGCAACCCATTCTTTCATAATAACTTCTTGGAGTTTGTCAGAATTAGTGGGTTTTTGTTTGTCCCCCCGCCTCTTGAGGATTGACCACAAGTTCTCAATGGGATTAAGAGCTGGGGAGTTTCCAGGCCATGGACCCAAAATGTCAATATTTTGGTCCCCGAGCCACTTAGTTATCACTTTTGCCCTATGGCACGGTGCCCCATCGTGCTGGAAAATGCATTGTTCTTCACCAAACTGTTGTTGGATTGTTGGAAGAAGTTGCTGTTGAGGGTGTTTTGGTACCATTCTTTATTCATGGCTGTGTTTTTGGGCAAAATTGTGAGTGAGCCCACTCCCTTGGATGAGAAGCAACCCCACACATGAATGGTCTCAGGATGCTTTACTGTTGGCATGACACAGGACTGATGGTAGCGCTCACCTTTTCTTCTCCGGACAAGCCTTTTTCCTGATGCCGCAAACAATCGAAAAGAGGCTTCATAGGAGGATATGACTTTGCCCCAGTCCTCAGCAGTCCATTCACTATACTTTCTGCAGAAGATCAATCTGTCCCTGCTGATGTTTTTTTTGGAGAGAAGTGGCTTCTTTGCTGCCCTTCTTGCCTTCTAGACACCAGGCCATCTTCCAAAAGTCTTCGCCTCACTGTGCATGCAGATTATTATTATTATTATTATTATTTATTTTTAGAGCGCCATTCATTCCATAGCGCTGTACATATCATAAGCGGTGCACATACATAATACAGGCAATTGCCTTAAGCATGAACGAGACAAGTTACAGACTGGTACAGAAGGATAGAGGGCCCTGCCCGTGAGGGCTTACAATCTACATGGTATGGGGGATGGAGACAGTAGGCGAGGGTCAAGCTGGTCATGGCGGTATAGAAGCAGCAGTGTCACTGGTCGTAGGCTTGTCTGAAGAGGTGGGTTTTCAGGTTGCTTTTGAAGGATTCCACTGTAGGTGAGAGTCTGATATGTTGGGGTAGCGAGTTCCAGAGTATAGGGGATGCACGGGAGAAATCCTGGAGGCGAGTGTGGGAAGAGGTGATAAGAGGAGAGGAGAGAAGGAGGTTCTGTGAGGATCGAAGATTGCGTGTGGGGATGTATCGGGAAAGTAGCTCAGAGATGTAGGGAGGGGACCGATTGTGGACGGCCTTGTATGTGTGGGTTAGTATTTTAAACTGAATTCGCTGGAGAATGGGGAGCCAGTGCAGGGACTGGCAGAGGGGAGATGCAGAGGAGTAACGGGGGGAGAGATGGATTAGTCGGGCAGCAGAGTTGAGGATAGATTGTAGGGGTGCAAGAGAGCTAGATGGAAGGCCACAGAGGAGAATGTTGCAGTAGTCTAGGCGGGAGATGATGAGGGAATGTACAAGCATTTTTGCCGATTCAAAGTTGAGGAAAGGGCGGATGCGGTAGATGTTTTGCAGATGCGCTCCCACCTGCCTGCTGCCATTCCTGAGCAAGCTCTGCACTGGTGGCACTCGGATCCCGCAGCTGAATCCTCTTTAGGAGACGATCCTGGCGCTTGCTGTACTTTCTTGGACGCCCTGAAGCCTTCTTAACAAGAATTGGACCTCTTTCCTTGAAGTTCTTGATGATCCTATAAATTGTTGATTGAGGTGCAATCTTAGTAGTCATAATATCCTTGCCTGTGAAGCAATTTTTATGCAACGCAATTATGACTGCATGCATTTCTTTGCAGGTCACCATGGTAAACAATAGAAGAACAATGATTTCAAGCATCACCCTCCTTTTAACATGCCAAGTCTGCCATTTTAACCCAATCAGCCTGACATAATGATCTCCAGCCTTGTACTTGTCAACATTCTCATCTGAGTTAACAGGACGATTACTGAAATGATCTCAGCAGTTTCTTTAATGACAGCAATGAAATGCAGTGGAAAGTTTTTTGGGGGATTAAGTAAATTTTAATGGCAAAGAAGGACTATGCAATTCATCTGATCACCTTTCATAACATTCTGGAGTATATGCAAATTGCTATTATAAAAACTTAAGCAGCAACTTTTCCAATTTCCAATATTTAAGTAATTCTCAAAACTTTTGGCCACGACTGTACGCTGGGCTCCTGAATCAGGCTGCATGGCACAGGTGGGTCAAATGGCACCCTATATTAAGCCATGCCCCTTTTACACAAACTTAAAGGAAATGAGTCCCCAAAAATGTTATCTGCCAGTTAAAATCAGATAGTGAACATGATTATGGGGGTGGCCATCTTGCCTGAGCTTTCCGTAACAGCATTTACAAAGTATAAAAAATTGCTTTTTGGCAGCCCGATGGGCCATAGACGCAATTGACTTGTTGACTGTTGACTTACATGGTTAAGTTTTCTAGGCATGCTCTGTGACCTGTGCAGAGGTCATTGTACAAGAAAAGAATAGATAAGCTCTGACAGTCACCTATTTTGAATAGTGGATTCTGACTTATCCATACACAGAGGTGATATCATTATGAGTTTACTGCATTATTATTTATGGCTCACAGAAAAAAGAAACTGAAAAAGATAGGGCAGCGTTAAAGACCGTCCATTAGTACCGGTGACATCATGAAATGCTCCGATGCTCTTATAAGAGGGGCTGCCTGGGTGAAAAAAGGGATATGTTTGGGTTCAGCTCTGAACCTGGACAATCCCTTTAAGGCTGGGGACACACCTAGGCGTTTCTGAATCGCGCGTATGACGCGCGTTTTTGGATGCGTGTTTTTGTAACTAAGAAACGCGCGTCATACGCGCGATTCAGTGATTCTCCGCTATGGCAACATTGTCCATAGGCGCGTTAAAACGCCCAAAAGAAGCTCATGTACTTGTTTGGCCGTTGGGCGTTTTACAGCGCGTTCAAACGCGCTGTAAAACGCCCAAATGTGAACCACGCCCATAGGGATGCATGGCTTTTCACATGTTGAGCATTTTTCAGCGCGTTTGAACGCGCTGAAAAACGCTCAGGTGTGTTCCCAGGGTAAGGTGCATAAAAAAAGAATGATTTCCATATTCCACTACATACTTCTTCCATAGTTAACAACGTGGAAAGGGAGGGACTGTAGTTCCAGCAACCTAGCCAGATGCATTTTTAGCTTCTGCGCCATTGTATGAGTGCACGCGTACTGTTGTCTTTTTGCAGTCCCCTCGGTAATTAATTACTGTTGAAATAAGTAATAAGAAAAAGCTTGAGGAAGTGCATCAGATGCAATAGAAGACAATGAAGTCGATGGAAAAGAACGACAGCTTCCTTCTGCTGATGTTGATGAGCCGGGACTGCTGGAGAGGGGGTAAAGGCCAGTGGGAGATGCAGCGGCGGTAACACTAAATAAGTGACACCGTTTTCCCACACCACTTTATTATGGTTGAGCGAACCCGAACTGTATAGTTCGGATTCGTACCGAATTTTGGGGTGTTCGGGACATGAACCCGAACCCGAACATTTACGTAAAAGTTCGGGTTCGGTGTTCGGAGATTTCTATGGTGCATTTTGAAAGCCTGCAAAGCAGCCAATCAAATAGCATTATACTACTTGCCCCAAGAGGCCATCACAGCCATGCCTACTATTGGCATGGCTGTGATTGGCCAAGTGCAGCATGTGACCCAGCCTCTATTTAAGCTGGAGTCACGTAGTGCCGCACGTCACTCTGCTCTGATTAGTGTAGGGATAGGATGCAGCTGCTGTGAGATTAGGCAGGAGAAACTCAGCAAAACACCTAATGAAGCTATTGATCTACAGCTGTGAATCATTCAACTTCCGCTAGTTAATTGCTCACTGGTTTTTAGGCTGCCCAGAGCGTTTTTCTGTCACTTTTTTCTGGGGTGATCGGCGGCCATTTTGTGTCTTGTGGTGAACCAGCACAAGCTGCCACCAACTCCATTAATCCATCAATAGTAGTTTTTTTTTTTTTTTTTTTTGCTATATCCTACATTAGACTTGGCTGTACTTATTGTCACCCCTAGAAACTCAGGATAGAAATTTCTATATTTTATTGAGGGGTGAAATTCAATTGCCAAAGTAGCAATCCCCTAAATCTGGTGTTCCAGCTGTGGCTAGCCAAGTGTAATGGTGTACGGCAAAGGATAGATTTTTTTCTGGGGTGATCTGGGGTGAAAGTCAATTGCCAAAATAGCAATACCGTAAATCTGGTGTTCCAGCTGTGGCTGGCCAACTTTAATAGTGTCCGTCAAAGGATAGATTTTTTTCTGGGGTGAAAGTCAATTGCCAAAATAGCAATACCATAAATCTGGTGTTCTAGCTCTGTCTGGCCAAGTTTAATAGTGTCCGGCAAAGGATAAATTTTGTTCTGGTGTGAAATTCATTTGCAAAAATAGCAATCCCCTAAATCTGGTGTTCTAGCTCTGTCTGGCCAAGTTTAATAGTGTCCGGCAAAGGATATTTTTTTTTCTTGGGTGAAATTCAATTGCCAAAAAAGCAATACTGTAAATCAGTGGTTTCAGCTGTGGCTGGCCAAGTTTAATAGTTTCCGGCGAAGGATAGATTTTTTCTGGGGTGAAATTCAATTGCCAAAATAGCAATCCCGTAAATCTGGTGTTCCAGCTGTGGCTGGCCAAGTTTAACAGTGTCCAGCAAAGGATAGATTTTGTTATGGGGTGAAATTTAATTGCCAAAATAGCAATCCTCTAACTCTGGTGTTTCAGCTGTGGCTGGCCAAGTTTACTAGTGTCTGGTAAAGGATAGATTTTGTTCTGGGGTGAAATTCAATTGCCAAAATAGCAATCCCCAAAATCTGGTGTTCCAGCTGTGGCTGGCCAAGTTTAATAGTGTCCGGTAAAGGATAGATTTTTGTTCTGGGATGAAATTCATTAGCAAAAATAGCAATCCCCTAAATCTGGTGTCCCAGCAGTGGCTGGCCAAGTTTAATAGTGTCTGGCAAAGGATAGATTTTGTTCTGGGGTGAAAATCAACTGCCAAAATAGCAATCCCCTAAATCTGGTGTTCCAGTTGTGGCTGGCCAAGTTTACTAGTGTCTGTCAAAGGATATATTTTGTTTCGGTGGTGAAATTCAATTGCCAAAATAGCAATACTGTAAATCAGTGGATTCAGCTATGGCTGGCCAAGTTTACTCGAAACTTAGAACAATGTGAATTATGGACAATGCAGCAGTCCTGAAATACGGAGTAGGTCCTTTCTCCTTCAAAGTCACAGTATTGAAAAGTCAGGTATCAGGTCCGCGCTAATAGATCCACCATAAACACGTGCTCCAGACACGCTGTTCTCTTATTCAGGGCTTGTGTTGTTTGTCTGTCACGCTAACTACAAGGTGTAAACCTGTAAGTAGAATAAAGTTGCTTTTTAAACTATTACTTGGGTTATTGCGCTATCTATTTCCCATTTTTCAAAGGGATTCTGGATATGGAGAGCTTCAGTTGGTGTTCGGAGTGTAATTACGAGTGACCTGAATAAGAGAACAGCGCGTCTGGAGCACGTGTTTATGGTGGATCCATTAGCGCGGACCTGATACCTGACTTTTCAATACTGTGGCCAAGTTTACTAGTGTCCGACAAAGGATATATTTTTTTCTGGGGGAAAATTCAATTGCCAAAATAGTAATACCGTAAATCAGTGGTTTCAGCTGAGGCTGGCCAAGTTTAATAGTGTTCTGCAAAGGATAGATTTTTTTCTGGGGTGAAATTCAATTGCTAAAATAGCAATACCGTAAATCTGGTGTCCCAGCAGTGGCTGGCCAAGTTTAATAGTGTCCAGCAAAGGATAGATTTTATTCTGGGGTGAAATTCAATTGCCAAAATAGCAATCCCCTAAATCGGGTGTCCCAGCTATGGCTGGCCAAGTTGAATAGTGTCCGGCAAAGGATAGATTTTTTTCTGGGGTGAAAGTCAATTACCAAAATAGCAATACTGTATATCTGGTGTTCCAGCTGTGGCTGGCCAAGTTTAATAGTGTCCGGCAAAGGATACATTTTGTTCTGGGGTGAAATTAATTTGTAAAAATATCAATCCCCTAAATCTGGTGTCCCAGCAGTGGCTGGCCAAGTTTAATAGTGTCTGGCAAAGGATAGATTTTGTTCTGGGGTGAAATTCAATTGCCAAAATAGCAATCCCCTAAATCTGATGTTCCAGCTGTGGCTGGCCAAGAACATTGGGCCAAATAATTTTTTTCTTATTGTGGTGAACGGTAACAGTAAGGAAAACATCTAGTAAGGGACGCGGACGTGGTCGTGGTAGTGGACCCTCTGCTGCTGGGAGAGGACGTGGCTGTTCTGCCACAGCCACACAAACTAGTGAACCAACTACCTCAGGTTCCAGTACCCGCCAGAATTTACAGCGATATTTGGTGGGGCCCAATGCCGTTCTAAGGATGGTAAGGCCTGAGCAAGTACAGGCGCTAGTCAATTGGGTGACCGACAGTGGATCCAGCATGTTCACAACATTATCTCCCACCCAGTCTTCTGCAGAAAGCGCACAGGTGGCACCTGAAAACCAAGCCCATCAGTCTGTCACATCACCCCCATGCATATCAGGGAAACTGTCTGAGCCTCAAGTTATGCAGCAGTCTCTTATGCTGTTTGAAGAGTCTGCTGGCAGGGTTTCCCAAGGGAATCCACCTAGCCCTTCCCCAGCGGTGGAAGACATAGAATGCACTGATGCACAACCACTTATGTTTCCTGATGATGAGGACATGGGGATACCATCTCATCAGAGTCCACACATCTCTGATGATGACGAAACACAAGTCGCACTGCGGAACAGCTCCACTTCACCACCAATGACTGGGCCTCCATGCGAGACCTGTGTGCCCTGATGCGTTGTTTACAGTACTCCACCAACATGGCTAGTGGAGATGACGCCGTTGTCAGCATTACAATACCACTTCTATGTCTCCTTGAGAAAACACTTAGGGCGATGATGGAAGAGCATGTGGCCCAGGAGGAGGAGGAAGAGGGGTCATTTTTAGCACTTTCAGGCCAGTCTCTTAGAAGTGGCTCAGAGGGAGGTTTTTTGCAACAGCAGAGGCCAGGTTCAAATTTGGCCAGCCAAGGCCCACTACTGGAGGACGAGGAGGAGGAGGAGGTGGAGGAGGATGAGGATGAAGCATGTTCACAGAGGAGTGGCACCCAACGGAGCTCGGGGCCATCACTGGTGCGTGGCTGGGGGGAAATGGAGGACGATGATGATACGTCTCCCACAGAGGACAGCTTGTCCTTACTTCTGAGCAGCCTGGCACACATGAGCGACTACATGCTGCAGTGCCTGCGCAATGACAGCAGAGTTTCCCATATTTTAACATGTGCGGACTACTGGGTTGCCACACTGCTGGATCTCCGGTACAAAGACAATGTGCCCACCTTACCTCCCACACTGGAGCGTGATAGGAAGATGTGCGAGTACACGCGTGTTGGTAGATGCGCTCTTGAGAGCATTCCCAAATGTAACAGGGGAACAAGTGGAGGCCCGAGGTGAAGGCAGAGGAGGAGCAAGAGGTCACCAACGCAGCCAGGCTCGGACTGGCCCACAGGGGTACAGGTGCATCCCCTGGTTGGCCCTTGAGCAAGGTGGGCCCCTAATCTCCCACTCAGCACCTCAACCAGCCTATGTTCATATAAAAAAACTTGATAGGTTATTAAAGAAACTCCCCAGTGTATTATTATAGACAATCATAGCTGAGATGACTTCTAGGTACAGGAGAAAGCTGCCAGTGTCCTCTTCTACCTTCTCAAACTTGCTGCAGGGCAGCCCCATATTCAAACATCTGGTAGCATCTTTCTGCTGTGTGAGCTGGTAATATTTGAATGTATCTGTACGGTGGGCCCCCAAAATAAATTTTACTGGTGGGCCTTAGGCATCCCATTCCGACACAGAACGCAGCTGTGTCACGGCCAGCTCCTCTGAGGGCAGAGTTAGCATGGCAGAGATGTGGAAAAGTTTTGTCACCATGCCACAGCTAACTGCATCACCACCTAAATAACTAAAATTGGCCTTCTCTGTTGGTGGGTGACATGAAGCCTGATTCTCTGCTATGGGACCTCTCTCCTCTGTCTGGGTGCTGGGGCCTAAATAACTGAAAGTGGCCTTCTCCATTGGTGGGTGACATGAAGGCTGATTCTCTGCTATGGAACCTCTCTCCTCTCTCTGGGTGCTGGGGCCTAAATAACTAAAAGTGGCCTTCTCCATTGGTGGGTAACATAAAGCCTGATTCTCTGCTATGGGACCTCTCTCCTCTGTCTGGGTGCTGGGGCCTAAATAACTAAAAGTGGCCTTCTCCATTGGTGGGTGACATGAAGCCTGATTCTCTGCTATGGGACCTCTCTCCTCTGTCTGGGTGCTCGGGCCTAAATAACTAAAAGTGGCCTTCTCCATTGGTGGGTGACATGATGCCTCTTTTTCCGTTATGGGACCTTTCTCCTCTGTCTGGGTGTCAGGGGCCTAACTTTCACATACTTGATTGCTGTCTTGGTGGCAGACACTTAACTCTTTTTGCTGTCTAATGACCGCCCCATTGTGTGGGTGTCAGGGGCCTAAATTTCACGTACTTGCTTGCTGTCTTGGTGGCAGACATTTAACTCTTTTTGCTGTCTAATGACTGCCCCATTGTTTGGGTGTCAGGGGCCTTAATTTCACGTACTTGCTTGCTGTCTTGGTGGCAGACATTTAATTCTTTTTGCTGTCTAATGACCGTCCCATTGTGTGGGTGTCAGGGGCCTTAATTTCACATACTTGCTTGCTGTCTTGGTGGCAGACATTTAATTATTTTTGCTGTCTAATGACCGCCCCATTGTCTGGGTGTCAGGGGCCTAAATTTTGTTTAATTGCTTGCTGTCTTGGTGGCAGACATTTAACTCTTTTTGCTGTCTAATGACCGCCCCATTGTGTGTGTCAGGGGCCTAAATTTCACGTACTTGCTTGCTGTCTTGGTGGGAGATATTTAACTCTTTTTACTGTCAAATGACCGCCCCATTGTGTGGGTGTCGGGGGCCTAAATTTCACGTACTTGCTTGCTGTCTTGGTGGCAGACATTTAACTCTTTTTACTGTCCAATGACCGCCCCATTGTGTGGGTGTAGATTACAGTGGCACCTGTGGACTGTTGCTCCTACCACCACTCCTTCTTTTGCTGCTACTTGTGCTGGCTACAGCATAATTTTTGCCACTGCCGTTCCTTTGGAGGGCCCAGGCAACTGTCTGTTGGCCGTAGTGTATAACAACTGTATCGCTAATGGGATACGTTGAATTTCGTTCGACTTCACACATGTACAGGACAAAGTATTTAACCGTGGCGTCATAGTGATGCTATGTAATGCAACAGCTAACAGAAGGCATTCGCTATGACAAATTTTGCTACACTGCACATTTGTACAGGACAAAGTATTTAACCGTGGCTTAATACTGTCACTATGTAATGTTACAGCACACAGAAGGCATGTGCTATAATAAATTTTGCTCTACTGCACACATGTACATGGCAAGAAATTACCCCATACTGGAATACGGACGCAACATAACTGTATCACTAAAATAAGGGATTAACTCTGAACGTGGGTGCACTAGAGTGTGATGCACACAGCTATTACACTCAACCTGCAGTCTTAATGCTGTCTCCTTACGCTCTCCCTACAGTCTAAAAAAACTCTCCCTACGATCTCCCTGCACTCTCCCTCTCCAATATTTCTGTTTAAAACAGTTTTCAGCAACACTGTCCCTAGCACATGAACGCTTGTCACGTCTCTCCCTATGCTCAGGTTTTATAGGGCTGTGACAACATAGGGGATGGCTATCTGCAGATTTCGCTGGTTGCATGTATTATTGGTGATGTTGCGGTCCCAGGCTTCTTATTTTTGCTTTATAACACATGCAGCCGCCATTTTAGGAAAACCTGATTTGTTACCACGAAGTGCAAGAAAATTCGTTTTTTTTGCAAATGAAGTTTTCCTAAACTCTGGACCTAATTCCGCTTTGAATGCTTCGTTGAACACTGTATTTAATCATCACTTCAGCACATCATTTATTTACTCTTTTGCTTTATTTGCTTATTATGCTAAATAAAGTCACTTTTGTTTTCACTGCACTTGGTGTTGCATTCCCTGTTTCTTATTACCTATTTGAACTCACCTTCAAACAAGTATCCTATGTAAAAGAATGCTATAATGTTGATGCTGCACTCATTTTTTTTTTAAGAGCTGTCCCAGTGCTGTGTATCTGCAGTTTCCAACAGAGGGGGGTGAAACCATAGTTCAGGAGACTGATGGAGAAATTGATTCATCCTGGTGCAGGTGGCTGTAATACACAAATAGATGGTACCACGTTAGCCAGAAAAATTTATGTAATTTTTGGAGATGAGCGAATCGAAGCTGACTAAGTGGAATTCGTTTTGCAACGAATGCGAATTTCCTCACGCTTCGTGGTAACAAATCACAATTTTTCCTAAAATGGCTGCTATACGTGTGAGGATATGGGGCAAGGAACTCTGGGAAGGCAGGATGACCCATAATGCCATGCATGCAGTCAATCAGCAGCCAGCCAACCCTGTGATGTCACAGCCCTATAAATACGGCGGCCATCTTGGATTCAGACATTTTCCAGCATTCTGAGTGCAGGGACGTGACGTGAGAAGGCGCTATAGGAAAAACCTAATTGTGAAAATAAAAATGAAAAAACGTGCAGGGAAAGGATAGGGAGGAATCACTTCACAGCATCTTAGTGCAGGGAGAGATGTCAGAAGGAGCTAGGGACAGTGCTAGAAAAGTGATTTACAAGTGCAGGGAAAGATTTTTTGGGGATCCAAATAGCCATTATACAGCTCTGTCCAGCAATTTGTTCTTGTTATTGGGATGCAAGTGCTATGTTGAAAAGCCTTTAGTGGCCTATTTCAGTACAAAAATAAAAATATATACGCACTTCACTGTTGCAGTTATTTGTGGTGAAAGTGTTTAGTGGCCTATTTCAGTACAAAACAATATATATATTAGTCCATTTAGGGGTGTTTTAATTTGTTTTTAATTTATTTAGTTCAGCTAAAAGTATGTCAGACAGAGAAGTGCCAGGCCATGCACAAAGGAAGGGCAGAGGCCTAAATGTTTCTCACGCAGGCAGAGGTCGCAGCAGAGTAAGGGGGCATTGCGGCAGGAGTCGCAGCGAGAGGCCTGAGCTCCCAGTGTCATCTAGAGGTCATGTCTTGACCAGCAACCCAGCGGTTATTGATTGGTTAACTCGGTCATCCACTTCATCCCAAGTGACATCAGACACACCCAGCCAACAGTTGGGGGTTTCGTCAGACACAACCCTTAGTTGGCATGGCCCAGGTGCAGGCCCTGTGACCTCACCTGTCTTCAACCTTCCTCTGTTCTTTGCTTCTCACTCAGCCACAGAAGTATTGTATTCTGTGGACTTAGCTCCACTATACAGCGAGGACAAGCTACTAGACAGTCAGCAGCTACTGCCTAGCCAAGATCTGGAGGATACATCTGCCGCTTCCTCCGCTAGGCGGGCAAGTAGTGATTAGGAGAGTGGTGTGGGAGGTGGTGGTGCGAGATGTCAGGCTCCTGACCCAGAGACTGTTGAGGAGGATATCAGTGACGTGCAGACACTACTCGATGATGATGAAGCCAATCGCAATTGAGAGCCGGGTGCAGAAGGGGCTTCATTATCATCAGGAGAAGAAGGTGGCAGCTTGCCCGAGAGGCAGCGGCTGAGCCAGCAAGGTGGTAGCAAGGCTGGGAGTCGGCAGGGTGATAGCAGTGGGAGGTCAGGTGCCAAACATGCCCGGGGTAGACCACCAGCTTTGCAGAAGCCTACCTGCCCAGGAAGTAGTGGTGCAGGGATTCACGGACGCAGCGGCGGTAGCAGTCAGTCTGTGTGGACTGTTGGGAGGACATCACCTTCTCGCCATATGTAGAATCTATGGGCAGAAGGTGAAGCATGGCCAGGGTGCCAATGTTAGTTTTACGGCCCTGCGTCAACATATGCAGCATCGCCATACAGTGGCCTGGGAGAACCGTGGCTCCGATGTGGTGGTTGAGCCTGCCGCAGTAACTGCTACGTCGCCCAGTGGCATGCACCCGGTTTCAGGTAGTCAAGGCTCCACCACCTCAGCCTAAGGGAGCTGTCTGTCTTTCCCATCTTCTGCTGGTTCAGATAATCCTGCTCCTACTCCTCCCCAGTCATTCCGTCAGCAATCGATCACTGAAGCGATTGCCAAGTGACAGAAGTATGCGTGCAATCATCAAACGGCGCAGAAGCTGAATGTGCTCCTGTCCATGTTGCTGGTGCTGCATTCCTTCCCTTTCCAAGTGGTGGACTCTGCACCTTTCAGAGAACTGATGGCTCGTGTCGAGCCAAGGTGGAGAGTCCCAAGCCGTCATTTCTTTGCGAAAAAAGGCAGTACCAGCCCTGCACAAATATGTAAAACAGAAGGTGGGCCAGTCCTTGAGCCTGTCGGTGTCTGCCACAGTGCCCCTCCAGCATACCACATGTGCATGGCACAGCGGTGTCACGCTGTTCTGCACCTGGTTTGCCTTGGCAAACAGAGTCACACAGGGGAGGAACTGCTCTGTGTGATTCATCAAGAAATCAATCCTGGCTTTCTCCGCGCCAACTGAAAATAGGAACCATGGTGACCGACAACCGGTAGAACATGGTGTCGGCGCTGCGTCAAGGAAGGCTGAGCCATGTGCCCTGCATGGCACACTTGTTCAATCTGGTTTTCAAGCTGTTCCTGAAGTCTTCCACCCATCTGTAAGACATCCTAAAAATGGCCAGGAAACTTTGCATGCACTTCAGCAACTTGTACACCGCAAAGCACACCCTCCTGGAGCTGCAGCAGCAAAACCGCATTCCTCAACATAGGCTGATATGCAATGTTTACACTTGTTGGAATTCAACCCTCCATATGTTGGACCGACTATACGAACAGAGAAAGGCCATCAACAATTACTTGATGATCCAAGCGGATAGGAGTACTCCTTTTGTGTAACTTCGATGTGACCAGTGGCAGCTCATGCGTGACACCCGCCAGGTTATTTGTCAATCGCCAGGAGTACAGGATGGACAACGTCCTTCCACTGCTTCATGTCCTGGAACAGATGGCGGTAACAATGGCTGGTCAGAAGACTGGAAACGTGGTGCCTAGATCTCACTGTCACATGAGCCCTTTGGGGGCTGAACTGGAAGAGGAGAAGGAGGGGGAGGAGCACATTGGAGCACAGGCAATGTGTAGCAAATGGGTGGTTTCTCTACTCAGCTGACTGGAGAGGAGGAGCAGGAGCAGCCAGAGGAGCTACAGGGTGATGAGGAAGACAAGACAGAGGACCCACACCCAACATGGCAGTATGCAGTGGAGATGGAGGCAAGGAGTCCCTCCGAGTCACTTGCACAAATGGCCCGATGCATGCTCGCTTGCGTAGTGACAGCCGAATTGTCACCATTCGGCAGAGGGATGATTTCTGGTTCTCCTCCTTGTTGGACCCTCGCTACTGGTCCAAAATGTGGTCCTTTTTTACACCCACTGAGAGGGAGGACAAACTTAATTACTACAGAGACATCCTATGTAGTCAGTTGGCCGCTGCCTATCTGCGCCATCGTCCATCCTCTCGCAGGTCTGACAGGGGGGGCCCTCTGCACTCATGTTCCACTGCCATGGCCAGCTCCATCAGCAGCAGCCTACAGTCACTAATGAGCAGCTTTCTTCACCTGCATAGTGAAGAAACTACTCACCAGCAGCAGTAGGTAGACCTGGACCCGGACCTGAACCAGCAGGTTGTGGCATACTTGGACAGAATCAGCCAGGATTTCTACCCACCAATGCCTGATGCATCTAATTAGATCATCCATGCCGCCTCACCCAAAACCTTGACAAAAGAGACCGGTTTCTTCTGGCTACCTGCCTCAGCTACTACCTGATGCTGCCACATGCCTGATGCCACACATCTGATGCCAAGTGCCCCTTCTTTCACCCACCTTCGTCAGCGGGTACTCATATTGCCACCCACCTCTCCACTCTGTCACCGGGTCACTTTGTGGTCTCCTAATGCTGCTACTGCCATCTCCACACTATGTCACCTTGCCACTCTGTGGTCTCCTCCTGATGCTGCTGCTGCTGTCACCTCCAGACTTTGTCATTGTGCCACTTGGTGTCTGAAAGGATCTTGTTTTAGCATGCACCCTGGTTTTCCATTTGTGACAGGCGCCTGGAGATGACAATGACACACACGCACTCAGGAGATCTTAGAAAGCAGCTCTATCTTTATCTTTTGTTATTCCAGCTTTTATACATGCACACTGACATACAGGAACAGGTGTGGTTTACATATACAATGTTGCTGAGTACAAGCAATTCCCTATATAGAGGAAGATGTAAATACACTTTCCCTTGAAACTGTCTGACGTCCTTCTTGACCAATTTGTCCTTGCTACAGATCATATAGCAGTTCTTTATTTAACTCTTCACTACATATCATATAGCTTGCTTGATTTAACCCTTCAATCCCCTCTTAAGTCATGAATATGACTTATCTTCTTACTTTCATAGACAGGAAAGTAGCATATGGTTTTCCAGGATCTGTGCGTTTTGGACACATTGCACATAAAATCTGTATGAGTGAAGGGATACATTGAATACAACAACATATGATAATCAAGGAAGCAATTATGATTATAAAGCTGATAAATAATGTCCTTAACCAACTTAAAACTGGCAGCCAGCTCAATAACCAGTCCCACCAAGAGAATGAATCAACATCATTCTTGATATTATTGGCAATTTCATGTAACGCTTGAATATGGGACTGGATTGATCTGGAATAGTCAAATAAGTTAAAGCAACACATTCCTTTAAAATCTTGACATCCTATATTATGTTTAAGTAACAGATAATCTACAGCAAATCTAGTTTCTAGCACTGCTCCTCTTACTCCTTGTAGATCTAAAAGTATGTCTGATAAGGCACCAGAGGTATGATTCAGAGATTTGGCCAAGGCACATGCAATAGAATTTATAGAACGAGCATTATATATAGCCAGTCCGGGCACTCCTAATATAGAGGCGCCCAAACTTGTATATTCTGCACGGCTGAGAAGGGGTAAAGTAGAGTCACAGTCTTCTGATAAAGTCTTGCTAACCGATCTGCGAGCTTTTCTGATAGGGGGTTGACTAGGAAGGGCCAAAGTCAGCCTGGATACTGCACAGGGACCTCCAATAACATTAGCAGGAATGTAATTGTAAGTGCTGTTACCACAAGACAAAAACCATCCCTTAGGGAGCATTATATTATAGATAAAACTGGGAGTCACAATGGTCTTATTACAACTCATGAAATTATTTAGAGAGCTAGCAAGCCTACTATTCATTTTACAGGTGTCGTCGATATAATCATATACACTATTCTTAGGTAATCCGCTCTTTATCTCTCTATTATCACAATATAAAGTCATATCCTGGGAAAAGGTAAAACAGGTCTCTGCTGCAGTCACATTAATAGTAATTATTTTAATATTATCCCTGCTATTTCCTCATTTCTGACACTCCCCACAGAAGTCATACAAGGGAATAAATGATTGTGTATTGATAGCCCTTGACCAGACTCCAAGGAGGAATTCATCGGGTGTAGGCACAGCAATAACACATGTTTGTATAAGATCCCGTGGGCTTCGCAAGTCTTTAAGGCACAATGAACTAACATTAAGGGCATCTGCCATCCTGACTATACTATTCTGTTCAGAATAAAAGGAGGCAGGAGCAAAGGGATCTTGCTCCTGAGCTCTTTTATGTATCGACTGGTTATTTGGTGCACCACAGAAGAAACTCAGCTCCTCTGGGTGATAAATACATGTAGTAATAAGCCAGACTGGCAAGGAAACACAAAGATTAATAATTATTAGCAGACAAACAAATCTCCCAGAATATTGTGGGGTCATCATCTTTGGCAGGTGGCAAGGCACTCTTCAGGGAAACTTCTTTTGAGCTCCCCTCTTTGTTCAGGGATTTAACACCTGATTCACCCTCTTTTTCTTCGTCTGTCACCGGAGAAGCCTCAGGGACCCTTTTCACTCTGCTAGCGTGAATGCAGATTGGAGCCTCTTCTGTGAGAATCGCTGTTCTGGTAACTGCTACCACTCGGGTGGGTGGTCTAAACGGGAACTCAGTCTGCTTTCGTCCTTTTGCCAGGCGCTGGACTATCACCATGTCTCCTGGTTGGAAAGGATGCGTAGGTTCCTGTGGAGAGAAAGGAGAGGCACGAGCAATATCTCGTTCAAGACCATCTAAAATCTCTACAAGTTTCCTCACATATTGTGCCTGTACTACTTCTAGATCTCTGGGGGCTTGCAATAACTACTGTTAGCCAAATCCTGGAGGCTTAGCAATAGATTGTCGGTAAGGGTGATTTCTGGAACTAGGGAGGGCATCTGAACTGTTGCTGTCTTCCTAACAGCAGCCTCTTTTGCTGCCTGATCAGCCAGGGCATTCCCTTTTGCTATGTGCGTTTGGAGACCAGTATGTGCCTTACAATGGAGAATAGCAACTTTGCTTGGTAATAGGATGGCGGCCAGGAGATCATGCACTAGGGTGGAATGCGAGATTTTCTTCCCATCTGCAGCTATAAAGCCTCTTCTCTGCCAGATTACCCCATGATCATGTACAACCCCAAAGGCATATTTGGAATCGGTGTATATATTTACATCTCTTCCCTCAAAAAGACAACAAGCTCTAGTGAGGGCAATCAGTTCAGCTGCTTGGGCTGACTGAAAAGGTATAGGATTTGATTCTAGAATAACATCAGGGAGTTGAACTACAGCGTATCCTGCATGATCCTGCATGATCCATCCACAAAAATATCAGGTGCCCCTTCAATGGGTGTGGAATGTAAGTCAGGCCTAGGTGAGGTATGTTCATGTATAAGTTCAGTACATACATGGGGAGGAGGCAAATCATCCTGCTCTCCCTTATATCCAAGTAGGGCATTCAGTATGGCCATTGGACCAAATGTGGGTGCTGAGTATTTGATATGAAGTTGAGGATTAGATATCAACAAAACTTCATATCTAGTGTTGAGCGAACAGTTCGAGCATAGTTCGGTTCGTACCGAATTTTGGGGTGTCCGGGACACGGACCCGAACCCGGACATTTTCAAAAAAGTTCGGGTTCGGGTTCCTTGTTCGGCGATTACTTCCTGCTTTCTGAAGGGCTGCACAGCAGCCAATCAGCTAGCGTTTTACTTCTTGCCCTAAGAGCCCATCACAGCCATGCCTACTAATGGCATGGCTGTGATTGGCCAAGTGCAGCATGTGACCCAGCCTCTATTTAAGCTGGAGTCACGTAGCGCCGCTCATCACACTGCTCTGATTAGTGTAGGGAGAGGATGCAGCTTCTGTGAGGGCGAGATTAGGCAGGGAAAAGTCAGCAACAGCACCTAATGAACGGATTGATCTACAGCTGTGAATGATTGAACTTCTGCTAGTTACTTGCTCACTGGTTTTCAGGCTGCACAGAGCGTTTTTCTGTCACTTATTTTCTGGGGTGATCGGCGGCCATTTTGTGACTTGTGGTGCACCAGAACGAGCTGCCACCAAGTCCATCAATCCATCAATACTAGTTTTTTTTGCTATATCCTACATCAGGGGCTTGTCTGTGCTAATTGTAACCCCCAGAAACTCAGGATAGCAATTTCTATATTTTTTTAAGGGGTTAAATACAATTGCCCAAATACCAATCCCCTAAATCTGGTGTTCCAGCTTTGGCTAGCCAAGTATAATACTGTCTGCTGTCTGGCAAAGGATAGATTATTTTATGTGGTGAAATTCAATTGCCAAAATAGCAATACCATAAATCAGTGGTTTCAGCTGTTGCAGGCCAAGATTCATAGTGTCCGCAAAAACATATATTTTGTTCTGGGGGGAAATTCAATTGCCAAAATAGCAATACCCTGAATCTAGTGTCCCAGCTGTTGCAGGCCAAGATTCATAGTGTCTGCCAAAACATATATTTTGTTCTGGGGTGAAATTCAATTGCCAAAATAGCAATACCATAAATCAGTGGTTTCAGCTATGGCTGGCAAAATATAATAGTGTCCGCCAAAACATATATTTTGTTCTGGGGTTAAATTCAATTGCCAAAATAGCAATACCCTAAATCTGGTGTCCCAGCTGTTGCAGGCCAAGATTCATAGTGTCCGCCAAAGCATATATTTTGTTCTGGGGTGAAATTCAATTGCCAAAATAGCAATACTATAAATCAGTGGTTTCAGCTGTGGCTGGCAAAATATAATAGTGTCCGCCAAAACATATATTTTGTTCTGGGGTTAAATTTAATTGCCAAAATAGCAATACCCTAAATCTGGTGTCCCAGCTGTTGCAGGCCAAGATTCATAGTGTCCGCCAAAACATATATTTTGTTCTGGGGTGAAATTCAATTGCCAAAATAGCAATACTATAAATCAGTGGTTTCAGCTGTGGTTGGCAAAATATAATAGTGTCCGCCAAAACATATATTTTGTTCTGGGGTGAAATTCAATTGCCAAAATAGCAATACCCTGAATCTGGTGTCCCAGCTGTTGCAGGCCAAGATTCACAGTGTCCGTAAAAACATATATTTTGTTCTGGGGTGAAATTCAATTGCCAAAATAGCAATACCCTGAATCTGGTGTCCCAGCTGTTGCAGGCCAAGATTCATAGTGTCCGCCAAAACATATATTTTGTTCTGGGGTGAAATTCAATTGCCAAAATAGCAATACCATAAATCAGTGGTTTCAGCTGTGGCTGGCAAAATATAATAGTATCCGCCAAACCATATATTTTGTTCTGGGGTGAAATTCAATTGCCAAAATAGCAATACCCTGAATCTGGTGTCCCAGCTGTTGCAGGCCAAGATTCATAGTGTCCGCCAAAACATATATTTTGTTCTGGGGTGAAATTCAATTGCCAAAATAGCAATACCCTGAATCTGGTGTCCCAGCTGTTGCAGGCCAAGATTCAAAGTGTCCGCCAAAACATATATTTTGTTCTGGGGTGAAATTCAATTGCCAAAATAGCAATACCATAAATCAGTGGTTTCAGCTGTGGCTGGCAAAATATAATAGTGTCCGCCAAAACATATATTTTGTTCTGGGGTTAAATTCAATTGCCAAAATAGCAATACCCTAAATCTGGTGTCCCAGCTGTTGCAGGCCAAGATTCATAGTGTCCGCCAAAACATATATTTTGTTCTGGGGTGAAATTCAATTGCCAAAATAGCAATACTATAAATCAGTGGTTTCAGCTGTGGCTGGCAAAATATAATAGTGTCCGCCAAAACATATATTTTGTTCTGGGGTGAAATTCAATTGCCAAAATAGCAATACCCTGAATCTGGTGTCCCAGCTGTTGCAGGCCAAGATTTATAGTGTCTGCAAAAACATATATTTTGTTCTGGGGTGAAATACAATTGCCAAAATAGCAATACCCTGAATCTGGTGTCCCAGCTGTTGCTGGCCAAGATTCATAGTGTCCGCCAAAACATATATTTTGTTCTGGGGTGAAATTCAATTGCCAAAATAGCAATACTATAAATCAGTGGTTTCAGCTGTGGCTGGCAAAATATAATAGTGTCCGCCAAAACATATATTTTGTTCTGGGGTGAAATTCAATTGCCAAAATAGCAATACCCTGAATCTGGTGTCCCAGCTGTTGCAGGCCAAGATTCATAGTGTCCGTCAAAACATATATTTTGTTCTGGGGTGAAATTCAATTGCCAAAATAGCAATACTATAAATCAGTGGTTTCAGCTGTGGCTGGCAAAATATAATAGTGTCCGCCAAAACATATATTTTGTTCTGGGGTGAAATTCAATTGCCAAAATAGCAATACCCTGAATCTGGTGTCCCAGCTGTTGCAGGCCAAGATTCATAGTGTCCGTCAAAACATATATTTTGTTCTGGGGTGAAATTCAATTGCCAAAATAGCAATACCCTGAATCTGGTGTCCCAGCTGTTGCAGGCCAAGATTCATAGTGTCCGCCAAAACATATATTTTGTTCTGGGGTGAAATTCAATTGCCAAAATAGCAATACCCTGAATCTGGTGTCCCAGCTGTTGCAGGCCAAGATTCAAAGTGTCCGCCAAAACATATATTTTGTTCTGTGGTGAAATTCAATTGCCAAAATAGCAATACCATAAATCAGTGGTTTCAGCTGTGGCTGGCAAAATATAATAGTGTCCGCCAAAACATATATTTTGTTCTGGGGTGAAATTCAATTGCCAAAATAGCAATACCCTGAATCTGGTGTCCCAGCTGTTGCAGGCCAAGATTCATAGTGTCCGCCAAAACATATATTTTGTTCTGGGGTGAAATTCAATTGCCAAAATAGCAATACCCTGAATCTGGTGTCCCAGCTGTTTGCAGGCCAAGATTCATAGTGTCCATCAAAACATATATTTTGTTCTGGGGTGAAATTCAATTGCCAAAATAGCAATACCCTGAATCTGGTGTCCCAGCTGTTGCAGGCCAAGATTCATAGTGTCCGCCAAAACATATATTTTGTTCTGGGGTGAAATTCAATTGCCAAAATAGCAATACCATAAATCAGTGGTTTCAGCTGTGGCTGGCAAAATATAATAGTGTCCGCCAAAACATATATTTTGTTCTGGGGTTAAATTCAATTGCCAAAATAGCAATACCCTAAATCTGGTGTCCCAGCTGTTGCAGGCCAAGATTCATAGTATCCGCCAAAACATATATTTTGTTCTGGGGTGAAATTCAATTGCCAAAATAGCAATACTATAAATCAGTGGTTTCAGCTGTGGCTGGCAAAATATAATAGTGTCCGCCAAAACATATATTTTGTTCTGGGGTGAAATTCAATTGCCAAAATAGCAATACCCTGAATCTGGTGTCCCAGCTGTTGCAGGCCAAGATTCATAGTGTCCGCAAAAACATATATTTTGTTCTGGGGTGAAATTCAATTGCCAAAATAGCAATACCCTGAATCTGGTGTCCCAGCTTTTGCAGGCCAAGATTCAAAGTGTCCGCCAAAACATATATTTTGTTCTGGGGTGAAATTCAATTGCCAAAATAGCAATACTATAAATCAGTGGTTTCAGCTGTGGCTGGCAAAATATAATAGTTTCCACCAAAACATATATTTTGTTCTGGGGTGAAATTCAATTTCCAAAATAGCAATACCCTGAATCTGGTGTCCCAGCTGTTGCAGGCCAAGATTCATAGTGTCCGCAAAAACATATATTTTGTTCTGGGGTGAAATAAAATTGCCAAAATAGCAATACCCTGAATCTGGTGTCCCAGCTGTTGCTGGCCAAGATTCATAGTGTCCGCCAAAACATATATTTTTTTCTGGGGTGAAATTCAATTGCCAAAATAGCAATACTATAAATCAGTGGTTTCAGCTGTGGCTGGCAAAATATAATAGTGTCCGCCAAAACATATATTTTGTTCTGGGGTGAAATTCAATTGCCAAAATAGCAATACCCTGAATCTGGTGTCCCAGCTGTTGCAGGCCAAGATTCAGAGTGTCCGCCAAAACATATATTTTGTTCTGGGGTGAAATTCAATTGCCAAAATAGCAATACCCTGAATCTGGTGTCCCAGCTGTTGCAGGCCAAGATTCAAAGTGTCCGCCAAAACATATATTTTGTTCTGGGGTGAAATTCAATTGCCAAAATAGCAATACCATAAATCAGTGGTTTCAGCTGTGGCTGGCAAAATATAATAGTGTCCGCCAAAACATATATTTTGTTCTGGGGTTAAATTCAATTGCCAAAATAGCAATACCCTAAATCTGGTGTCCCAGCTGTTGCAGGCCAAGATTCATAGTGTCCGCCAAAACATATATTTTGTTCTGGGGTGAAATTCAATTGCCAAAATAGCAATACTATAAATCAGTGGTTTCAGCTGTGGCTGGCAAAATATAATAGTGTCCGCCAAAACATATATTTTGTTCTGGGGTGAAATTCAATTGCCAAAATAGCAATACCCTGAATCTGGTGTCCCAGCTGTTGCAGGCCAAGATTCATAGTGTCCGCAAAAACATATATTTTGTTCTGGGGTGAAATTTAATTGCCAAAATAGCAATACCCTGAATCTGGTGTCCCAGCTGTTGCAGGCCAAGATTCATAGTGTCCGCCAAAACATATATTTTGTTCTGGGGTGAAATTCAATTGCCAAAATAGCAATACCATAAATCAGTGGTTTCAGCTGTGGCTGGCAAAATATAATAGTATCCGCCAAACCATATATTTTGTTCTGGGGTGAAATTCAATTGCCAAAATAGCAATACCCTGAATCTGGTGTCCCAGCTGTTGCAGGCCAAGATTCATAGTGTCCGCCAAAACATATATTTTGTTCTGGGGTGAAATTCAATTGCCAAAATAGCAATACCCTGAATCTGGTGTCCCAGCTGTTGCAGGCCAAGATTCAAAGTGTCCGCCAAAACATATATTTTGTTCTGGGGTGAAATTCAATTGCCAAAATAGCAATACCATAAATCAGTGGTTTCAGCTGTGGCTGGCAAAATATAATAGTTTCCACCAAAACATATATTTTGTTCTGGGGTGAAATTCAATTTCCAAAATAGCAATACCTTGAATCTGGTGTCCCAGCTGTTGCAGGCCAAGATTCATGGTGTCCGCAAAAACATATATTTTGTTCTGGGGTGAAATACAATTGCCAAAATAGCAATACCCTGAATCTGGTGTCCCAGCTGTTGCTGGCCAAGATTCATAGTGTCCGCCAAAACATATATTTTTTTCTGGGGTGAAATTCAATTGCCAAAATAGCAATACTATAAATCAGTGGTTTCAGCTGTGGCTGGCAAAATATAATAGTGTCCGCCAAAACATATATTTTGTTCTGGGGTGAAATTCAATTGCCAAAATAGCAATACCCTGAATCTGGTGTCCCAGCTGTTTGCAGGCCAAGATTCATAGTGTCCGCCAAAACATATATTTTGTTCTGGGGTGAAATTCAATTGCCAAAATAGCAATACCCTGAATCTGGTGTCCCAGCTGTTGCAGGCCAAGATTCAAAGTGTCCGCCAAAACATATATTTTGTTCTGGGGTGAAATTCAATTGCCAAAATAGCAATACCATAAATCAGTGGTTTCAGCTGTGGCTGGCAAAATATAATAGTGTCCGCCAAAACATATATTTTGTTCTGGGGTGAAATTCAATTGCCAAAATAGCAATACCCTGAATCTGGTGTCCCAGCTGTTGCAGGCCAAGATTCATAGTGTCCGCCAAAACATATATTTTGTTCTGGGGTGAAATTCAATTGCCAAAATAGCAATACCCTGAATCTGGTGTCCCAGCTGTTGCTGGCCAAGATTCATAGTGTCCGCCAAAACATATATTTTGTTCTGGGGTGAAATTCAATTGCCAAAATAGCAATACCCTGAATCTGGTGTCCCAGCTGTTGCAGGCCAAGATTCATAGTGTCCGCCAAAAACATATATTTTGTTCTGGGGTGAAATTCAATTGCCAAAATAGCAATACCCTGAATCTGGTGTCCCAGCTGTTGCAGGCCAAGATTCAAAGTGTTCGCCAAAACATATATTTTGTTCTGGGGTGAAATTCAATTGCCAAAATAGCAATACCCTGAATCTGGTGTCCCAGCTGTTGCTGGCCAAGATTCATAGTGTCCGCTAAAACATATATTTTGTTCTGGGGTGAAATTCAATTGCCAAAATAGCAATACCCTGAATCTGGTGTCCCAGCTGTTGCAGGCCAAGATTCATAGTGTCCGCCAAAACATATATTTTGTTCTGGGGTGAAATTCAATTGCCAAAATAGCAATACCCTGAATCTGGTGTCCCAGCTGTTGCAGGCCAAGATTCAAAGTGTCCGCCAAAACATATATTTTGTTCTGGGGTGAAATTCAATTGCCAAAATAGCAATACCATAAATCAGTGGTTTCAGCTGTGGCTGGCAAAATATAATAGTGTCCGCCAAAACATATATTTTGTTCTGGGGTGAAATTCAATTGCCAAAATAGCAATACCCTGAATCTGGTGTCCCAGCTGTTGCAGGCCAAGATTCATAGTGTCCGCCAAAACATATATTTTGTTCTGGGGTGAAATTCAATTGCCAAAATAGCAATACCCTGAATCTGGTGTCCCAGCTGTTGCAGGCCAAGATTCAAAGTGTCCGCCAAAACATATATTTTGTTCTGGGGTGAAATTCAATTGCCAAAATAGCAATACCATAAATCAGTGGTTTCCAGCTGTGGCTGGCCAAAATATAATAGTGTCCGCCAAAACATATATTTTGTTCTGGGGTGAAATTCAATTGCCAAAATAGCAATACCCTGAATCTGGTGTCCCAGCTGTTGCAGGCCAAGATTCATAGTGTCCGCCAAAACATATATTTTGTTCTGGGGTGAAATTCAATTGCCAAAATAGCAATACTATAAATCAGTGGTTTCAGCTGTGGCTGGCAAAATATAATAGTGTCTGCCAAATCATATATTTTGTTCTGGGGTGAAATTCAATTGCCAAAATAGCAATACCCTGAATCTGGTTTCCCAGCTGTTGCAGGCCAAGATTCATAGTGTCCGCATAAACATATATTTTGTTATGGGATAAAATTCAATTGCCAATATAGCAATACCCTGAATCTGGTTTCCCAGCTGTTGCAGGCCAAGATTCAAAGTGTCCGACAAAACATATATTTTGTTCTGGGGTGAAATTCAATTGCCAAAATAGCAATACCATAAATCAGTGGTTTCAGCTGTGGCTGGCAAAATATAATAGTGTCCGCCAAAACATATATTTTGTTCTGGGGTGAAATTCAATTGCCAAAATAGCAATACCCTGAATCTGGTGTCCCAGCTGTTGCAGGCCAAGATTCATAGTGTCCGCCAAAACATATATTTTGTTCTGGGGTGAAATTCAATTGCCAAAATAGCAATACCCTGAATCTGGTGTCCCAGCTGTTGCAGGCCAAGATTCATAGTGTCCGCCAAAACATATATTTTGTTCTGGGGTGAAATTCAATTGCCAAAATAGCAATACCCTGAATCTGGTGTCCCAGCTGTTGCAGGCCAAGATTCATAGTGTCCGCAAAAACATATATTTTGTTCTGGGGTGAAATACAATTGCCAAAATAGCAATACCCTGAATCTGGTGTCCCAGCTGTTGCAGGCCAAGATTCATAGTGTCCGCAAAAACATATATTTTGTTCTGGGGTGAAATTCAATTGCCAAAATAGCAATACCCTGAATCTGGTGTCCCAGCTGTTGCAGGCCAAGATTCATAGTGTCCGCCAAAACATATATTTTGTTCTGGGGTGAAATTCAATTGCCAAAATAGCAATACCCTGAATCTGGTGTCCCAGCTGTTGCAGGCCAAGATTCATAGTGTCCGCAAAAACATATATTTTGTTCTGGGGTGAAATTCAATTGCCAAAATAGTAATACCATAAATCAGTGGTTTCAGCTGTGGCTGGCAAAATATAATAGTTTCCACCAAAACATATATTTTGTTCTGGGGTGAAATTCAATTTCCAAAATAGCAATACCCTGAATCTGGTGTCCCAGCTGTTGCAGGCCAAGATTCATAGTGTCCGCAAAAACATATATTTTGTTCTGGGGTGAAATACAATTGCCAAAATAGCAATACCCTGAATCTGGTGTCCCAGCTGTTCCTGGCCAAGATTCATAGTGTCCGCCAAAACATATATTTTGTTCTGGGGTGAAATTCAATTGCCAAAATAGCAATACTATAAATCAGTGGTTTCAGCTGTGGCTGGCAAAATATAATAGTGTCCGCCAAAACATATATTTTGTTCTGGGGTGAAATTCAATTGCCAAAATAGCAATACCCTGAATCTGGTGTCCCAGCTGTTGCAGGCCAAGATTCATAGTGTCCGCCAAAACATATATTTCGTTCTGGGGTGAAATTCAATTGCCAAAATAGCAATACCCTGAATCTGGTGTCCCAGCTGTTGCAGGCCAAGATTCAAAGTGTCCGCCAAAACATATATTTTGTTCTGGGGTGAAATTCAATTGCCAAAATAGCAATACCATAAATCAGTGGTTTCAGCTGTGGCTGGCAAAATATAATAGTGTCCGCCAAAACATATATTTTGTTCTGGGGTGAAATTCAATTTCCAAAATAGCAATACCCTGAATCTGGTGTCCCAGCTGTTGCAGGCCAAGATTCATAGTGTCCGCAAAAACATATATTTTGTTCTGGGGTGAAATACAATTGCCAAAATAGCAATACCCTGAATCTGGTGTCCCAGCTGTTGCTGGCCAAGATTCATAGTGTCCGCCAAAACATATATTTTGTTCTGGGGTGAAATTCAATTGCCAAAATAGCAATACCCTGAATCTGGTGTCCCAGCTGTTGCAGGCCAAGATTCATAGTGTCCGCAAAAACATATATTTTGTTCTGGGGTGAAATTCAATTGCCAAAATAGCAATACCCTGAATCTGGTGTCCCAGCTGTTGCAGGCCAAGATTCATAGTGTCCGCAAAAACATATATTTTGTTCTGGGTTGAAATTCAATTGCCAAAATAGCAATACCATAAATCAGTGGTTTCAGCTGTGGCTGGCAAAATATAATAGTGTCCGCCAAAACATATATTTTGTTCTGGGGTGAAATTCAATTGCCAAAATAGCAATACCCTAAATCTGGTGTCCCAGCTGTTGCAGGCCAAGATTCATAGTGTCCGCTAAAACATATATTTTGTTCTGGGGTGAAATTCAATTGCCAAAATAGCAATACTATAAATCAGTGGTTTCAATCTGTTGCTGGCAAAATATAATAGTGTCCGCCAAAACATATATTTTGTTCTGGGGTGAAATTCAATTGCCAAAATAGCAATACCCTGAATCTGGTGTCCCAGCTGTTGCAGGCCAAGATTCATAGTGTCCGCAAAAACATATATTTTGTTCTGGGGTGTAATTCAATTGCCAAAATAGCAATACCATAAATCAGTGGTTTTAGCTGTGGCTGGCAAAATATAATAGTGTCCGCCAAAACATATATTTTGTTCCGGGGTGAAATTCAATTGCCAAAATAGCAATACCCTGAATCTGGTGTCCCAGCTGTTGCAGGCCAAGATTCAAAGTGTCCGCCAAAACATATATTTTGTTCTGGGGTGAAATTCAATTGCCAAAATAGCAATACCATAAATCAGTGGTTTCAGCTGTGGCTGGCAAAATATAATAGTGTCCGCCAAAACATATATTTTGTTCTGGGGTGAAATTCAATTTCCAAAATAGCAATACCCTGAATCTGGTGTCCCAGCTGTTGCAGGCCAAGATTCATAGTGTCCGCAAAAACATATATTTTGTTCTGGGGTGAAATACAATTGCCAAAATAGCAATACCCTGAATCTGGTGTCCCAGCTGTTGCAGGCCAAGATTCATAGTGTCCGTCAAAACATATATTTTGTTCTGGGGTGAAATTCAATTGCCAAAATAGCAATACCCTGAATCTGCTGTCCCAGCTGTTGCAGGCCAAGATTCATAGTGTCCGCAAAAACATATATTTTGTTCTGGGGTGAAATTCAATTGCCAAAATAGCAATACCCTGAATCTGGTGTCCCAGCTGTTGCAGGCCAAGATTCATAGTGTCCGTCAAAACATATATTTTGTTCTGGGTTGAAATTCAATTGCCAAAATAGCAATACCATAAATCAGTGGTTTCAGCTGTGGCTGGCAAAATATAATAGTGTCCGCCAAAACATATATTTTGTTCTGGGGTGAAATTCAATTGCCAAAATAGCAATACCCTAAATCTGGTGTCCCAGCTGTTGCAGGCCAAGATTCATAGTGTCCGCCAAAACATATATTTTGTTCTGGGGTGAAATTCAATTGCCAAAATAGCAATACTATAAATCAGTGGTTTAATCTGTTGCTGGCAAAATATAATAGTGTCCGCCAAAACATATATTTTGTTCTGGGGTGAAATTCAATTGCCAAAATAGCAATACCCTGAATCTGGTGTCCCAGCTGTTGCAGGCCAAGATTCATAGTGTCCGCAAAAACATATATTTTGTTCTGGGGTGTAATTCAATTGCCAAAATAGCAATACCATAAATCAGTGGTTTTAGCTGTGGCTGGCAAAATATAATAGTGTCCGCCAAAACATATATTTTGTTCCGGGGTGAAATTCAATTTCCAAAATAGCAATACCCTGAATCTGGTGTCCCAGCTGTTGCAGGCCAAGATTCATAGTGTCCGCAAAAACATATATTTTGTTCTGGGGTGAAATACAATTGCCAAAATAGCAATACCCTGAATCTGGTGTCCCAGCTGTTGCTGGCCAAGATTCATAGTGTCCGCCAAAACATATATTTTGTTCTGGGGTGAAATTCAATTGCCAAAATAGCAATACAATAAATCAGTGGTTTCAGCTGTGGCTGGCAAAATATAATAGTGTCCGCCAAAACATATATTTTGTTCTGGGGTGAAATTCAATTGCCAAAATAGCAATACCATAAATCACTGGTTTCAGCTGTGACTGGCAAAGTATAATAGTGTCCGCCAAAACATATATTTTTTTTCTGGGGTTAAATTCAATTGCCAAAATAGCAATACCCTGAATCTGGTGTCCCAGCTGTTGCAGGCCAAGATTCATAGTGTCCGCCAAAACATATATTTTGTTCTGGGGTGAAATTCAATTGCCAAAATAGCAATACAATAAATCAGTGGTTTCAGCTGTGGCTGGCAAAATATAATAGTGTCCGCCAAAACATATATTTTGTTCTGGGGTGAAATTCAATTGCCAAAATAGCAATACCATAAATCACTGGTTTCAGCTGTGACTGGCAAAGTATAATAGTGTCCGCCAAAACATATATTTTTTTTCTGGGGTTAAATTCAATTGCCAAAATAGCAATACCCTGAATCTGGTGTCCCAGCTGTTGCAGGCCAAGATTCATAGTGTCCGCAAAAACATATATTTTGTTCTGGGGTGAAATTCAATTGCCAAAATAGCAATACCCTGAATCTGGTGCCCCAGCTGTTGCAGGCCAAGATTCATATTGTCCACCAAAACATATATTTTGTTCTGGGGTGAAATTTAATTGCCAAAATAGCAATACCATAAATCAGTGGTTTCAGCTGTGGCTGGCAAAATATAATAGTGTCCGCCAAAACATATATTTTGTTCTGGGGTGAAATTCAATTGCCAAAATAGCAATACCCTGAATCTGGTGTTTGAGCTGTTGCAGGCCAATTGTAAATCTGTCCATAAAAGGATACCTTTCATCCAGGGCCTAAATACTAGCCCTAAATGAGATATTCCCCTAAATCAGTGGTTACTGCTGTGCCTGGATTAGTGTAATACGCTACATAAATAAATAGGCATATAGTGTTAGGTGCCTGTAAAAAAAGGCCTGAATTTGAAATCAATACATTGGGCCAATTATTTTTTTTCTTATTGTGGTGCTTGGTGAAAGGTAACAATGAGGAAAACATCTAGTAAGGGACGCGGACGCGGTCGTGGTGGTGTTTAGTGTACCATCTTGTGCTGGGAGAGGACGTGGCCATTCTGCCACAGCCACACGTCCTAGTGAACCAACTACCTCAGGTTCCAGTACCCGCCCGAATTTACAGTGATATTTGGTGGGGCCCAATGCCGTTCTAAGGATGGTAAGGCCTGAGCAGGTACAGGCGCTAGTCAATTGGGTGGCCGACAGTGGATCCAGCATGTTCACAACATTATCTCCCACCCAGTCTTCTGCAGAAAGCGCACAGGTGGCACCTGAAAACCAAGCCCATCAGTCTGTCACATCACCCCCATGCATATCAGGGAAACTGTCTGAGCCTCAAGTTATGCAGCAGTCTCTTATGCTGTTTGAAGACTCTCCTGGCAGGGTCTCCCAAGGGAATCCACCTAGCCCTTCCCCAGTGGTAGAAGACATAGAATGCACTGATGCACAACCACTGATGTTTCCTGATGATGAGGACATGGGAATACCACCTCATCGGAGTCCGCACGTCTCTGATGATGACGAAACACAGGTGCCAACTGCTGCATCTTTCTGCAGTGTGCAGACCGAACAGGAGGTCAGGGAGGAAGACTGTGTGGAAGACGATGCAGGGGACGATGAGGTCCTAGACCCCACATGGAATGAAGGTCGTGCCACTGACTTTCATAGTTCAGAGGAAGAGGCAGTGGTGAGGCCGAGCCAACAGCGTAGCCAAATAGAGAGCAGGGGCAAAAGCAGAACAGCCGCCTCCAAGAGAGTTCGCCTGCTACTAGCCACCGCCACCAGGGACCGAGTACCCCAAAGGCAGCTTCAAGGACTTCCCTGGCATGGCACTTCTTTAAACAATGTGCTGACGACAAGACCTGAGTGGTTTGCACGCTGTGCCATCAGAGCCTGGTGTGTGGCTGGGGAGATATGGAGGACGATGACGATATGCCTCCCACAGAGGACAGCTTGTCCTTACCTCTGGGGAGCCTGGCACACATGAGTGACAGAGTTGCCCACATTTTAACGTGTGTGGACTACTGGGTTGCCACCCTGCTGGATCCCCGGTTCAAAGACAATGTGCCGACCTTACTTCCTGCACTGGAGCGTGATAGGAAGATGCGCGAGTACAAGCGCACGCTGTTAGACGCGCTCCTGAGAGCATTCCAAAATGTCACAGGGGAACAGGTGGAAGCCCAAGGCGAAGGCAGAGGAGGAGCAAGAGGTCGCCAACGCAGCTGTGTCACGGCCAGCTCCTTTGAGGGCAGGGTTAGCATGGCAGAAATGTGGAAATGTTTTGTTTCCACGCCACAGCTAACTGCACCATCACCTGATACGGAACGTGTTAGCAGGAGGCAGCATTTCACTAACATGGTTGAACAGTACGTCTGCACACCCCTCCACGTACTGACTGATGGTTCGGCCCCATTCAACTTCTGGGTCTCAAAATTGTCCACATGGCCAGAGTTAGCATTTTATGCCTTGGAGGTGCTGGCCTGCCCGGCGGCCAGCGTTTTGTCTGAACGTGTATTCAGCACGGCAGGGGGCGTAATTACTGACAAACGCAGCCGCCTGTCCACAGCCAACGTGGACAAGCTGACGTTCATAAAAATGAACCAGGCCTGGATCCCACAGGACCTGTGCCTCCCTTGTGCAGAATAGACATTTATAACTGCCTCCCCCTCAACCATGTATTCTTGTACTCCGGGCACTTCTTTATTGAATCCTCATTTTTTAAACTTTACCATGATCTTGCGGTGCAACCCAAAGTTGAATGAACCTCTCCTCTGTCTGGGTGGTGGGGCCGAAATAACTAAGAGTGGCCTTCTCCGGTGGTGGTTGATATGACGCATGATTCCTTGCTGTGGGACCTCTCTCCTCTGTCTGGGTGCTGGGCCGAAATAACTAAGAGTGGCCTTCTCCGGTGGTGGTTGATATGACGCATGATTCCTTGCTGTGGGACCTCTCTCCTCTGTCTGGGTGCTGGGCCGAAATATCTGAGAGTGGCCTTCTCCGGTGGTGGTTGATATGACGCATGATTCCTTGCTGTGGGACCTCTCTCCTCTGTCTGGGTGCTGGGCCAAAATAACTGAGAGTGGCCTTCTCCGGTGGTGGTTGATATAACGCAAGATTCCTTGCTGTGGGACCTCTCTCCACTGTCTGGGTGCTGGGCCGAAATAACTGAAAGTGGCCATCTCTGGTGGTGGTTGATATGACGCATGATTCCTTGCTGTGGGACCTCTCTCCTCTGTCTGGGTGCTGGGCCGAAATAACTGAGAGTGGCCTTCTCCGGTGGTGGTTGATATGACGCATGATTCCTTGCTGTGGGACCTCTCTCCTCTGTCTGGGTGCTGGGCCGAAATAACTGAGAGTGGCCTTCTCCAGTGGTGGGTGATATGACGCATGATTCCTTGATGTGGGACCTGTATCCTCGGTCTGGGTGCTGGGCTGAAATAACTGAAAGTGGCCTTCTCCAGTGGTGGGTGATATGACGCATGATTCCTTGATGTGGGACCTGTATCCTCGGTCTGGGTGCTGGGCTGAAATAACTGAAAGTGGCCTTCTCCAGTGGTGGGTGATATGACGCATGATTCATTGCTGTGTGACCTCTCTCCTCTGTCTGGGTGCTGGGGCCAAAATAACTGAAAGTGGCCTTCTCCAGTGTTGGGTGATATGACGCATGATTCCTTGCATTGGAACCTCTCTCCAATTGATATTGGTTAAATTTTATTTATTTTATTTTATTTTAATTCATTTCCCTATCCACATTTGTTTGCAGGGGATTTACCTACATTTTCCTGCCTTTGGCAGCCCTCTAGCCCGTTCCTGGACTATTTTACAGCCTTTTTAGTGCCTAAAAGTTCGGGTCCCCATTGACTTCAATGGGGTTCGGGTTCGGGATAAAGTTTGGGTCGAGTTCCCGAACCCGAACTTCCAGGTGTTCGCTCATCTCTATTCATATCCAATCAGTCTTTGTGCTGACATATGTTGTGTATGTATGTTCTTCAACAGGGCCTGAACATTGTGTGAGGTATGCAGAGTGGTGGGATGACCTAGGGTGTTAGGCGTGGTCATCTCAGCGACCATAGCGCAAGCTGCCAAACTCCTGAGACACGCAGGCATGCCCTGAACCTGTACGAGAACCACCTTTGAGAAAAAAGCAACGGGCGGTATTTGCCTCCATGGTCTTGTGCCAGGACTCCCGCCATGGTTTTACAATTGTCCCTGGCAAATAAGTGAAACATCACGCCATAGTCGGGTAGGCCCAAACCAGGACTTGAAACCATTGCACATTTCAAATGACTAAAAGCTTGTAACATTTCATCAGACCATTTAATGAAGTCAGGCATATTAGTGTTAGTGGCTTGTCTCAGAATATTATCATAGTAGGAACAATCAGCAATCCATTGGCGGCAGTAACCAATCATGCCAAGAAAGATCAACATGTCTTTCTTGGTTTGTGGGCGGGGCAGACCCAGTATGGCAGTAATTCTGGCATGGCTGATTTTCCTCTCACCTTTACTGAGAACAAAGCCCAAATAATCAACACTGTCCATAAACCATTGTAATTTCTTCCTAGAAACCTTGTGACCACAATCACGTAACCACAGTAATAAACTAACACAGTCTGCCTGGCAGGTTCCCGAGTAGAACTACATGTGAGGAGATCGTCCACATATTGTAGAAGGACAGAACCATGAGGGCAGTCCAAGGGCGCAGTGTAGCTTGGAGGACAATGGAGTAGACTACTGGGGAGTCTATATAACCCTGAGGCATTCTACACCAAGTATACTGGTGAAGCAAAAAGTCGTCGTGTATCCCTGTCAACTGGGACAGAAAAAAATGCATTCTTTAAATCAACAACAGAGAAAAACTCTGCATGGGCAGGAATAGCTGATAGCAGAGATGGTACGTCTGGAACAACAGGGGCTATGGGTATGATCTGTGCATTTACTGCTCTAAGATCCTGGACAAACCTAAATGTATTATCAGCCTTTCTCACTATGTTAATAGGCGTATTATAGGGGGAAATAATTTCCTCATTAACCCCTGCCTCTAGAAATTCTATCAACATAGACTCAATCCCCTTTTCTTTTTCTGGGGAAAGGGGGTATTGTTTAATATAAACAGGTGCAGCACTGGGCTTAAGCCTTGCCTTATACGGTGTACAAGAGATAAGGCCAACATCTTGGTCAGTATTTGCCCAAACTTTAGGAGGAACCTGATCAAGTAACGGATCCTGAGGTTGGCATTCCAAATATAAAAAACAATTACCCTGTGGTACATGAATGGGCATAACTGAGGATGTGACATGTAGGTGTCCCGTATTGCTAATCCCCAATTGCAATTTTAACAAAACAAACAAATCTCTCCCTAATAAATTCACAGGACAATTTGGAATGATCCTAAAACTGTGTGTGAACATTGACTGGTGCTTGTATGGGTGTTGGATCAAGAGGGGAGGAGTTTGTAAGATCTGGTCAGTATCCCATCAATTCCCACAGAGGGCTCAGCATTCTCTCTTGGACCACTATAATAATCCTCACATATAATACTACAAGTAGCACCAGAATCCACAAGAAAAGGGAGTGGACGTCCCTTTATGGTTAACACAATCAGTGGTGATTCCTTATAGTGGTTTGTGATGAGAGTAAATGCTGGGATACTGTCCCACAGGCTTCCTCATTGTGATGTCTGCTGCCCCCAGGCTACGGGAAAACGAGGGGTATTATTCTGGGGCTGCGGCAGTGTTTACTAAATTGGCTCAAGCATGCTCCTACAGTCCATATGTCACTCTGTAGGCAGAGAAGAGAAGGAGTACAGCCCACAGCTGTGTGCCCCCCCTCTCTTCCCATCCCGCTCTGCATAAACACATAGCTCGGCTAACACTTGAGATAAGGTGACAAGCAGTTTACAGAGAATGTCCGGGCTCAGAGTTGATCACGGACATATTCTTTCACTATGTCCATATGGAAGGTGTCGTTAGCACCTTTCTAGGAAACAAATGTATTCTCTTCATCCCTCTGTCCATCCTGCCATATTATCCACCCAGGGAGTAACTAAATAATAATCATTCCCACAGACCCGGGCTACATAATCCTTACATGTTTCTCCTACATACGGAGCGGGTGGAGAGACCTTTCCTTGCTTTGCACCCATTTCTTATAATTTAATTGAGATGGAGGCGGACCAGAACTCTCCCCAGGACTGGCTGTACTTAACTGTGAAAGTTTGGTAAATGCCCGTCAACTGGATGGTAAGGACATATGTCTATGCTCAACCTCCTTCTCAACTGCCTGTTAGTATTATCCCTTCAAACCGCCACTTGCATTCACCAGTTTCTGGGTTAGCGGGTTCCCCCTAGCCAGAGTGGTGGGGCGTCTTACGGTTTTCCAGGACACTCACAATAAAGTTAGTACAGTGTTCACAGTATCATTTGCTGCTTACCTTCAGCATACAATCAAATTACTTAATGCATTATAACATCATAACATAAAAGCGACAGATACAAAGCAGTAAAAATTGGCTGACAAGAAAGACCAGGGTGCAGACAATATTTGAATTCTTCCCAAAAGAATTCCTCTGTTAAATCCTTGCCTAAAGGATTATTCTATTAAATTCTTGCCTAAAGGATTACTCTATTAAATTCTTCCCTAAAGAATTTATTTAATAGGGCTAGAGACTATTTACAGTTTATCTTGCCTGAAGACCGACTGTCCATCTTATAGAGCCACTATTTACAGTCCTGCTTTCCAAAAGCAGGCCGCCTACCTTGCCAAAAGATAGATTCCCTATTTACAGTCCAGCTTGCCTAATGCCGACCTCTATCTTGCCAAAAGATAGATGCGATTCCTTTCAGTGTGTCTAAAGTGGATTCAAAATAGAAACAACAAGGAGTGTTTTCGGAATGCATCGGAACTTCCCTAATCCAAAAGGCAGGGAATATCCGTACTCAACGAATTCCTGTGTGTTCTATCCCGGTACGAGTCCCCAGCTGAAAGGATCTTGTTTTAGCATGCACCCTGGTTTTCCTTTTGTGACAAGCACTTGGAGAGCTCCCTTCAATGACACGTGTACTCAGGTGATCTTAGAAAGAAGCTCTGTCTTTATCTTTGTTATTCTAGCTTTTATACATGCACACTGACATACAGGAACAGGTGTGGTTTACATATATAATGTTGCTGAGTACAAGCAATTCCCTATATAGAGGAAGATGTAAATACACTTTCCCTTGAAACTGTCTGACGTCCTTCTTGACCAATTTGTCTTTGCTACCGATCATATAGCAGTTCTTTATTTAACTCTTCACTACATATCATATGGCTTGCTTGATTTAACCCTTCAGTGTCCTCTTCATACTACTGCCAACTCCAGACTCTGTCATTGTGCCACTCGGTGGCCTTCTCCTGATGCTGCTACTGCTGCTGCCGCCATCTTCAGACTATGTCCTTGTGCCACTAGGTGGCCTCCTCATACTGCTGCCACCTCCAGACTGTCATTGTGTCACTCTGTGGCCTCCTGATGCTTCCGCCACCTCCACACTGTCATTGTGCCACCCTGTGGCCTCCTCCTGATTCTACCGCCACCTCCAGACTCTGTCATTGGGCCACTCTGTGGTCTCCTCATGCTGCTTCCACCTCACCACTATGTCATAGGGCCACTCTGTGGACTTCTCATGCTATTCCCACCCTCCCCACTTCATGACTGGGCCACTATTTTGCCTTTCGACCTGGCTGACATCATCATTTATTTGACCTTTCTTCTGATCTGTCAAAAGGAAGGAAAAATTAGACGCACAACGGATCCTGTCTGTGTATCAGCTGTCAGGCCTGTATGGTCCCATCAGAATTGGCTTATGATTTGGTAGCCAAGGCAGGAGTGGGTACAAAACCCAGAAGACATGCAAATGTTCCATTCACATGTCATCTCTGTTTTAGATCAATTTCTGTTTTATTTGGCATTAGCAATACTGATGGATTATTGAGCAAATGCTGACCGAGTGAAAGAGGATGCTCCACAGATGGAATCCGTTTTTTGTGGGTTATTGTTCTGATGGATCAGGGGCTAAAATGACATTGAAAGGGGAAGTTGTCATTATGGGAGACTTTAATCTTCCTGATATAAACTGGAAAACCAAAATGGCTAGTTCTGCCAGGAGTACAGACATTTTAAATTCCCTACTGGGATTATCTCTACAGCAAGTAGTTGAGGAGCCAACCCGGAAGGAGGCCATTTTAGATTTGGTGTTCACAAATGGCAATTTGGTATCTGATATCACTGTAGGGGAAAGCTTAGGATCCAGTGATCACCAGTCAGTGAGGTTTACTATAAGTACAGTGACTGAGTCACTCCACACAAAAACAAAAGTTTTAGATTTTCGGAAAACAGACTTTTCAAAAATGAGATCAGTGGTATACGAGTCCCTATCAGACTGGAACAATTTCAATGGAGTCCAAGAGAAATGGGGCTACTTAAAATTGGCACTACTGAAGGCAACACAAAAGTGCATTAGGCTTGTCAGTAAAGGCAAAAAAAGGAAGAGACCACTGTGGTACTCAGCAGAAGTGGCCAAAATCATTAAAAACAAAAAGATGGCATTTAGCAAGTATAAAAACACCCAAAACGAGGATGACCGGGAAATCTATAAGATGAGGCAGAGAGAGGCCAAGCAAGTTATAAGAGCTTCTAAAGCTCAGGCAGAAGAGAAATTAGCTCAGTCAGTGAAAAAAGGTGATAAGACATTCTTCAGATACATAAATGAAAAAAGGAAATTAAAAAAGGAATTACCAAATTAAAAACAAAAGAAGGAAGGTATATGGAAGAGGATAAAGAACTAGCTGACTGCCTCAATGAATACTTCTGTTCAGTTTTTACAAAGGAAAATGAAGGAGAAGGACCTCAGTTAGGGAGGAAGACTAATGAATCCTTTGATGCATGTGTCTTTACAGAGGAAGAGGTTCTAAGTCAGCTGTCCAAAATTAATACAATTAAATCACAGGGGCCTGATGGGATACACCCAAAGCTATTAAAAGAGCTTAGAGGTGTACTAGCAAAACCATTAACAGATTTATTTAACCAATTACTGGTAACAGGTGTCGTCCCAGAAGATTGGAAATTAGCAAACGTTGTGCCAATTCACAAGAAAGGTAGTAGAGAGGAATCAGGCAACTATAGGCCAGTAAGCCTGACATCAATAGTGGGGAAATTAATGGAAACCATACTCAAGGAGAGGATTGTGGAACATCTAAAAACCCATGGGTTGATTGATAAAAAACAGCATGGGTTTACTTCAGGGAGATCATGTCAAACTAATCTTATTGACTTTTTTGATTGGGTGACTAAAATAATAGATGGCGGAGGTACAGTAGACATCGCTTATCTGGACTTTAGTAAGGCATTTGATACTGTCCCACATAGAAGGCTTATCAATAAACTGCAGTCTTTGAGCTTGAGCTCACATATTGTTGAATGGATTAAGCAGTGGCTGAAGGACAGAAAACAGAGGGTTGTAGTCAATGGAGTATATTCAGACCATGGTATTGTTACCAGTGGGGTACCTCAGGGATCTGTTCTGGGACCCATATTGTTTAATATCTTTATCAGCGAAATTGCAGAAGGCCTCAATGGTAAGGTGTGTCTTTTTGCTGATGACACAAAGATTTGTAACAAGGTTGATGTTCCTGGAGGGATACACCAAATGGAAAAGGATTTAGGAAAACTAGAGGAATGGTCAAAAATCTGGCAACTAAAATTTAATGTCGATAAGTGCAAGATAATGCACCTGGGGTGTAAAACCCAAGAGCAGAATATAAAATCAGTGATACAGTACTAACCTCAGTATCTGAGGAAAGGGATTTAGGGGTCATTATATCAGACGACCTAAAGGTGGGCAGACAATGTCATAGAGCAGCAGGTAATGCCAACAGAATGCTTGGGTGTATAGGGAGAGGCATTAACAGTAGAAAGAGGGAGGTGCTCGTGCCGCTCTACAGAGCACTAGTGAGACCTCATTTGGAGTATTGTGTGCAGTACTGGAGACCATATCTGCAGAAGGATATTGAAACTTTGGAGAGAGTTCAGAGAAGAGCTACTAAACTAGTACATGGATTGCAGGACAAAACGTACCAGGAAAGGTTAAAGGACCTTAACATGTATAGCTTGGAAGCAAGAAGAGACAGAGGGGATATGATAGAAACTTTTAAATACATAAAGGGAATCATCACGGTAAAAGAGGAGAGAATATTTAAAAGAAGAAAAACTGCTACAAGAGGACATAGTTTTAAATTAGAGGGGCAAAGGTTTAAAAGTAAAATCAGGAAGAATTACTTTACTGAGAGAGTAGTGGACGCATGGAATAGCCTTCCTGCAGAAGTGGTAGCTGCAAATACAGTGAAGGAGTTTAAGCATGCATGGGATAGGCATAAGGCCATCCTTCATATAAGATAGGGCCTGGGGCTATCCATAGTATTCAGCATATTGGGCAGACTAGATGGGCCAAATGGTTCTTATCTGCTGACACATTCTATGTTTCTAGGGCAACTTAATCAGTGAAGTCAACACAAACTTACTGCTGACACCCTCTCCATTCTGTCGGGGGGGGGGGGGGGGCTCTACTTGTATAAGCATTTAATAGAACTGGTTCTGTAGACATCTTTGTGGAATTAGCTGACGAGGGTGTAAAAGGAGTGGGCTTCTTCTTGACGCTAACATCGACCTGTAAGGCAGAGTTAATACTTGAGTTATTTGGTCAGTTTTGGCCACGTGACTGCCCAAATAAGTGAAGTGTGCAGTGATTCTAAGAGCGACGCCTGTCATCTGCATGTTATACTGACTCACAGTATTAATTCACTACCACAGCAGACTCCCTATGCGTGTTACTGCCAGGCACAGTGTTCTACACCCTCTATAAAGGCTCTCTGCAGCCCAGAAATGGCCGATTTTTAACGAGATTCGCCATGATTAAATTCGGATCAAAGCTAATTTTTACGGAAAATTCGCCGAAACGGCCGAATCGAATTTTTGAAAAATTCACTCATCTCTAGTTTTGCGTCAAGAAAGACAAAAGTATTATAATAGTGATGCCTTTATTGGCTTCATCAGGCAAAATATTTTAGACATTTGTACATGGGGTGGTACATCATCAAGATAGAGCAATACAACTACAGTTATTGTTACAGATAGACAGGGAATAGAGGTTAAGACTTAGAAATTAAAGAGAACTAGAGTCAATCTAATTGGGAGGCAGAAGTAGGGTGCCCATATACTGGTGTCTGTGTTGTAAAAATGTATTCCTCAGTGCTGGAAGATGTTTTCTGTCTTCAGTGTCTGAGCAGATTTGGTTTTTGTGAAAGGCCAGCAGCTCATCTTCAGATCTTGTCCAGACTATTAGCAGGTCATCAATATGCTGTAAGTATGCAAGAGGTTTAATAATAATTTTGATAAAATTTCTCCTCCAGTTTAGCCATGAACAGGTTAGCATACTGCTGTGACATTTTACTGCCCATGGCACTTCCCATACTTTGAAGCTATATGTCCTTTCCAAATGTAAAATAATCATACTGGAGCACATACCTGATTAGTTGAAAAATTTGCTCTGTAGATATTTCATTTTTTTGGAGATAGTGTTGGGATGCGGCTATGCCATCCTCATGGGGGATGTCTGTCTGTGGATGGATAACTGGCTTAGGTCTTCCCCGTCACATCTTTAAAGCTTGCAAAAGAGCGGGATCTTGACATAGGGGCCACTCAATATGGTGGATTTGGTGATCTCTGTAATGGGGACACCCCTTTGCTCGGTTTTCCTTCCTTTGAGGGATATCTGACTTTCACTGTGTTGTAGACCCAATACTGGGGCTCTACATTTATTTTGCATATTACTGTTTCCCAGGGAGATTTGCACTTTGGATTGCTGTGTTGAGACTGTTAAATGAGGCTCCACAGTGTTTTCTGTAGCTGGTCTCCGTGAGATCAGCTATTGTTTTGTTTGAGTAGTCTCCAAGGCATTGCTCCCGGTTAGCCAGAATCCTACTCCACACTGATAAAGGGCAATACCCCGAAACTGCTGTCTGTGGATGGATAACTGTCTTAGATCTTCCCCGTCACATCCATAAGGCTTTTAACCTCTCCCGGACCGCTGTACGCAGGATCGCGTTCTGCGGGCGGCCGGGCTCTTCTGTTCCGACGCATCTACGTGTCATCTCACGAGACGCGAGATTTCGCGTAGATGCGCCCGCGCATGCGCAGATCGCGCACGGCAAAAGGCGCAGGGCCAGTTGGTCATCAGCCTGCCAGCCAATCGGCAGCGCTGGCGGGCTGATGACTTTTAAAAAAACGAATGAGAAGCCATTTAACCCATCATATTTGTGAATATGATGGATTAAATGGCTTCTGTGCCCTCTCCTGGGTCCTTTTCGTCGGTTGGACCCAGGAGAGAGCACACCTTACTGTGAGTACACCCAAGCACCACACACTAGCCCCTGATCAGCCCCCTATCACCCAAATTAACCCCTTGATCACCCCTTTCATCACCTGTCAATCATCTAGTGAAAGGGAAAAAAGTGATCAGTGTAAACTGTCACTTTTTTTTTCCACTAGGATTGACTTTTAGGTTTAGATTAGTTTAGGCCCCTTTGGTAGGTAGTTAGCGTTAGCGCCCAGCCCACCGCACCGCAGTCACTGGTTCGTTTATTAGCGTAGCGCTAATCAGCGTTTGTACTTTTATAGTATCTGTAAGTGATCAGAACTGATCACGGTCAGATATATAATAGTACTAGTGTCACCTTAGTTCGCCCTCCACCCAAAACGCAGTGTTTGCCCAATCAGGCCTGATCGGTCGCCCACACCTGCGTTTCCCTACGCCCACCCCGCCGCAGTGACTGCACAATCCCTTCACAAGCGCTGCGGCGATAAAAAAATCAGTTTTGATTTTTTTTATCAATCGCAGCGGCTTCTGTACTTTGCTACCCTCTCAATTGTAAGACAGGCTTGCTTTTTTTCTTGGGTAGTCTCGGAAATACCCCCTAAATTTAGTAGCCCAAATGTCAAACAAGGGGTATTCCTCTGAAGAGGCCTACAGGATTCTGACCCAGTCGGATGAGGAATGGGAACCCTCATCTGACGAATCTAGCGGGTCAGAATACGAACCTGTAGAGAGCAGTGGCAGTCTGACCCAAAGTTCGGACGAGGAGGTTGAGGTCCCTGATAGAACCAGGCGTACCCGGCCCCGTGTTGCTAGACCGCAGGTTGCGCAGGATCCGCTTCAAGGGAAGCAGAGTGGGGCTGGCACTGCCGGATTACGTGGTGAGGCATACACCAGCAGCGCAGCCCGTCCTGGACCTTCTACCAGCACTGCCGTACAACATGGTGAAGTGGCGAGCACCAGAAGGGCAGTAGAAGCTGGTACGGTGGCACGTGCAGTAGTTTCCCCGTCGCAGCCACCGCGCAGACAGGCCCGTAGAGCCCCTAGAGTCCCTGAGGTGCTGGCAAACCCTGATTGGCAGCCCCCAACTTCAGCCGCACCATTAGTTCCCCCTTTCACCGCCCAGTCAGGAGTTCGGGTGGAAACAGCTCAGATAGGATCGGCGCTGGGGTTTTTTGAGCTGTTTTTCACTGCGGAGCTCTATGACCTAGTCGTGGCAGAAACAAACAGATATGCCACTCAATTTATCGCCGACAACCCAGGAAACTCTTATGCCCAGCCTTTCCGGTGGAAACCAGTCCAAGTTTCCGAATTTAGAACTTTTCTGGGCCTTCTCCTCAGCATGGGCATTACAAAAAAACATGAATTGCGGTCATATTGGTCCACGAACCCAATTCATCACATGCCCATGTACTCTGCTGCCATGTCCAGGACACGTTTTGAGACCATCCTGTGTTTCCTGCACTTTAGTGACAACAGCACCTCCCGTCCCAGAGGCCACCCAGCTTTTGACCGGCTCCATAAAATTCGGCCCCTCATAGACCATTTCAACCAGAAATTTGCAGATTTGTACACCCCTGCACAAAACATCTGCGTAGACGAGTCCCTTGTACATTTTACCGGGCGCCTTGGCTTCAAGCAGTACATCCCAAGCAAGCGCGCCCGGTATGGGGTCAAATTGTATAAGCTCTGTGAAAGGGCCACAGGCTATACGCACAAATTTCGGATCTATGAGGGAAAAGATCAGACCCTGGAGCCGGTCGGTCGCCCTGACTACCTGGGGAGCAGTGGGAAGATAGTCTGGGACTTGGTGTCACCCTTATTCTGCAAGGGGTACCATCTTTATGTGGACAACTTTTACACAAGTGTGGCCCTCTTCAGGCATTTGTTCCTAGAACAGATTGGCTGCTGCGGCACCGTGCGACCTAGTCGCCGGGGCTTCCCCCAATGGCTCATTACCACCAGACTTGCAAGGGGGCAGAGGGCTGCATTGTGTAACGAAGAACTTCTCGCAGTGAAATGGAGAGACAAGCGTGACGTTTACATGCTCTCCTCCATTCACGCAGACACGACAGTCCAAATTGAACGGGCAACCAGTGTCGTTGAAAAGCCCCTCTAAGTCCACGACTATAACCTCCACATGGGAGGGGTGGACTTCAACGACCAGATGTTGGCCCCTTATTTGATTTCCCGTAAGACCAGACGCTGGTATACGAAGGTGTCTGTATATTTGATTCAATTGGCTCTATATAACAGTTACGTTCTCTACAGTAAGGCTGGGAGAACGGGATCCTTCCTCAAATTCCAGGAAGAGATCATCGAGAACCTCCTGTATCCAGGAGGTTCCGTGGCCCCAACCACCAGTGTAGTTAGCCGTCTACACGAGCGGCACTTCCCCAGCGTTGTGCCTGGTACCTCAACCCAACCACCACCCCGTAAAAGATGTGGTTTCTGTAGCAGGAGTGGAATAAGGCATGACACCCGTTATTTCTGTCCTGACTGTCCTGACCACCCTGCCCTATGCCTTGGAGAGTGTTTCCGGAAGTACCACACTCAGGTACACTTAGGGACCTAGGGACAGCACTACACAGGTAGTTTTTTTTCCACTCAGGCTCTAGGGTCTCTCAGGACACTAGATTTTGAGAGACCCTAACACATAGGGAACGGTGCTGGTGTGCTACAGCAGAAGTTTGAAGCGGTAGAAACCTCTCCTTTCACTTGGGATAACGTGTATAATGTACTTCACACCATCTCTGTGTGATTTACACTTTACACATTGTCCCATGGGAAAGGAGAGGTTTCTGCTAGGAAAATAAAGAGTGAGATGGTAAAAAAAAAAAATTAGGTAGCAAGAAAAAAAAATCTTGAGTTAGTTCAGGTTTTTATGTTCATGTTTTACAATGTTCTGGTTTAATAAAGTTTGCAACGTTCAAGTTATGTGCCTGCTGCCTGTTTTTTCTTCTTTTTTTTTTCCCCATAACCACCCTTTATTTTCCAGGTAGACCAACGGACCAACCGACAAAAACGCCGCAGCACTGATGTGAATTCTGAGAGAAGCATTGCGCTGCTATCAGAAGACACGTGAAGTCGGTGTATGCGGCGCTGCAAGACGAGATTTCTCCTCTGCAGGACAGGTACGTTTGCCCTGGCATATGAGCTGAGGAAAGGTGTTGGAGTTCATATGCTTTGGCAAACACTTTGTATCAAAAAATCTGGCAAAGATGTCTAGCTCCACACCGATCGATTGATCGATGTGAATGGAGAAATCACGTTTGCCAGGACATAGGAGCTGAGTGGGTATGGATGTTTGGGCGGAGCCCCTATGTCCTGGCAATCGCCAGGCCCCTCTTTTTTTTCTTGCATATTTTTTGGCAGAGATTTTTTCATCCACATCGATCGATGCGAATGAGGAAATCTGTGCCGTTCGTTTTTTCTTTCAGCCCAGAGGCTGAACGGAAAAAAAATCTCATTACCTGTATGCTCCATATAAGGAGAATAGCAGAAACTCCTAATGCTGGCCATACGTGTAATGATTGCGGAGACCCTCAAATGCCAGGGCAGTACAAAAACCTCACATGTGACCCCATTTCGGAAAGAAGACACCCCAAGGTATTCGCTGAGGGGCATATTGAGTCCATGAAAGATTGAACTTTTTGTCACAAGTTAGCGGAAAGGGAGACTTTGTGGAAAAAAACAAAAAAAAATTAAATTCCGCTAACTTGTGCAAAAAAAAAAAAATCTTCTATGAACTCGCCATGCCCCTCACAGAATACCTTGGGGTGTCTTCTTTCTAAAATGGGGTCACATGTGGAGCATTTATACTGCCCTGGCATTTTAGGGGCCCTGAAACGTGAGAAGAAAAATGCGTAAAAATACCGTCCTAAAAGGTACTCATTGGATTTAGGGCCGATTTGAGCAACTTGGCTGCAAAAAAGTGGCACACATGTGGTATCGCTGTACTCAGGAGAAGTAGGGCCCCATACTGGGTGTGAAAAATATCTCTGTAAATGACAACTTTTAAAAAAAAATTTATACAAAGTTGTCATTTACAGAGATATTTTTCACACCCAGTAGGGGTATAGGTAAAAATACGCCCCAAAACACATTGCCCTACTTCTCCCGAGTACGGCGATACCCCATGTGTGCCACTTTTTTGCAGCCAAGCCTAAATCCAATGAGTACCTTTAGGATTTCACAGGACATTTTTTACGCATTTGGATTCCAAACTGCTTCTGACGTTTAGGGGCCCCTAAAATGCCAGGGCAGTAAAAATACCACACAAGTGACCCCATATTAGAAAGAAGGCACCCCAAGGTATTCTGTGAAGGGAATGGTGAGTTCATGTAAAATTTTATTTTTTGGCACAAGTTAGTGGAATATGAGACTTTTTATAAAAAAAAAAAATCAATTTCCGCTAACTTGTGCCAAAAAATAAAAACTTCCATGAACTCACTATGCCCATCAGCGAATACCTTGGGGTGTCTACTTTCCGAAATGGGGTCACTTGTGTGGTATTTTTACTATCCTGGCATTTTAGGGGCCCCTAAAGCGAGAGAAGCAGTTTGGAATCCAAATGCGTAAAAATGTCCGATAAAATCCTAAAGGTACTCATTGGAATTTGGGCCCCTTTGCGCATCTTGGCTGCAAAAAAGTGTCACTCATGTGGTATCGCCGTACTCAGGAGAAGTAGGGCAATGTGTTTTGGGGTGTATTTTTACATATACCCATGCTGGGTGAGAGAAATATCTCTGTAAATGACAACTTTTTAAATTTTTTTATACAAAGTTGTCATTTACAGAGATATTTTTCACACCCAGTAGGGATATATGTAAAAAGACACCCCAAAACTCATTGCCCTACTTCTCCCGAGTACGGCGATTCCACATGTGTGCCACTTTTTTGCAGCCAAAAAATAAATAAAGTGAAAAAAAGTAAAAAAAATTAAGTTTTCCCAAAAAAAATTTAACGTTTCAAAAAAACTAAACAAAAGCGTCCTTTTCTAAAAATAAAGTAAAAAAAATTGTAAAAATAGGGAATAAGTAGACATATTAGGTATCACCGCGTCCGTATCAACCGTCTCTATAAAAATATCACATGATCTAACGCCTCATGTGTACACCGCCAAAAAATTAAATAAAAACGGTGTAAAAAAAGCAATTTTTTGTCACCTTACATCACAAAAAGTGTAATAGCAAGCGATGAAAAAGTCATATCCACCCTAGAATAGTACCACTCAAACTGACATCTCATACCGAAAAGAATGAGCCCCTACATAAGACATTCGCCCAAAAATAAAAAAATTAACTCTTTCTTTCAGAATATGGAGACGCTAAAAAAATCATTTTTTTTCAAAAATGCTTTATTATGTAAAACTGAAATAAACAACAAAAAATGTAGTTATATTTGGTATTGTCACGTCCGTAACAACCTGCTCTACGAAAATACCACATGATCTAACCTGTCAGATGATCATTGTAAATAACAAAAAATAAAAACAGTGCCAAAACAGCAATTTTTTGTTACCCTGCCTTACAAAAAGTGTAATATAGAGAAACCAAAAATCTTATGTACCCTAAAATACTACCAACAAAACTGCCACCTTATCCCATAGTTTCTTAAATGTGGTCACTTTTTTGGAGTTTCTACTTTAGGGGTGCATCAAATGTGACATGGTAGCTTAAAATTATCCCAGTGAAATCTGCCCTCCAAAAACCATATGGCATTTGTTTACTTTTGGGCCCTGCCCTGTGCCCGTACAGCATATGGGTTGTTTCTGTAAACTACAGAATCAGGGCAATAAATATTGAGTTTTGTTTGGCTGTTTACCCTTGCTTTGTTAGCAGAATTTTTTTTTTTATTAGAATGTTTTTATCTGCCTAAAAAGTTAAATTCTGAAATTTCATCTACATTTTCCATTAATTCTTGTGAAAAACCTAAAGGGTTAACAAAGTTTGTAAAATCAGTTTTGGGTACTTTGAGGGTGTAGTTTCAAAAATGGGGTAATTTTTGGGTTGTTTCTATTATGTAAGCCTCACAAAGTGACTTCAGACGTGAACTGGTCCTTAAAAAGTGGGTTTTGGAAATTTTCTGAAAAATTTCAAGATTTGTGTCTAAACTTCTAAGCCTTCTAACATCCCCAAAAAATAAAATAGCATTCCCAAAATGATCCAAATATGAAGTAGACATATGGGGAATGTAAAGTGATAACTGTTTTTGAGGTATTACTATCTATTATAAAAGTAGAGAAATTGATATTTGCAAATTTGCAAATTTTTAATTTTTTTTGTAAATTTGGTATTTTTTTATAAATAAAAATTACAGTTTTTGACTCAATTTTACCACTGTCATGAAGTACAATATGTGACGAGAAAACAATCTCAGAATGGCCTGGATAAGTAAAAGCGTTTTAAAGTTATTACCACATAAAGTGACACATGTCAGATTTGCTAAAAATGGCCTGGTCCTTAAGGTGAAAAATAGCAGGGTCCTTAAGGGGTTAAGGAATCTCCTGGTCAGAAGTGCCCTTTCATCATCATCAAAAATGGGCACATTCTCCTCAAACAGTAAAAAATGCAAAACCTGTAGACACATCTTATCAGTGGATAACATCCACATACCCAACACACAACGGGACTACAAAATCACTAGCATTCTCCAATGTGGTGTACATGATATGATGCAATGACAGCATCTATATTTGAGAAACCGTGCAGAATCTATGATCGAGCATGAATTTACATAGGCACACAATAAAGAAAATGTGGGCACACCCGTGAAAAAATCTTCTCTAAACCAGACTGCAGTATTATGTACTTAAAGGGGTTAACTGCAGGCCATACATATTGACGACCTATTGTTTGACACCAGGCACCCCCGCAATTCAGCTGTTTGAAGAGGAAGCAGTGCTCCATGCGTCTCCCCTGTAGTGGTGCCCTAATGGAATTCAAGTGAACAGAGCGAGTACTCATCATCACACTGCACCACTGAAACGTCCAAGACGACGGTAGTGTACTGAAGAGGAAGTAGCGATCACGTGGAGCCACGCCTACTCTTCAAACAGCATCATCGCGTGGCCTGCACAACCCCTCAATACGCGTGGCCTGCACAACCCCTTTAATTATCTTAATACTGAAAGGCAATTTTAAGATCAGCAGGGAGAGAAAAATCTAGGAATTCAAACTGATGACATTCAAATCATTAAAAAAGGCCCCTGGGTTTATGATCCACTACATGGAAACCCTTCCTCCCCCTCCTCATTAGACTGACTCGTGATCTCTTTAATTTCTAAAGGGCTGCCTGAATATTGAGCAGATAATCGCTAATAAGTGTTTGTACAAAAGCTTGTTAATGATAATCTGCTTTTGTAATGGTGCCACTGATTACTTGTTGAATCGTTAATTTCTAACGATAATTTGTTTTCCCTTAGTCCTAACAGCAGCACAGATGGGGTTAACCACCCCCCGTGGACTGGCAGGACCGGCGGAATGTTTAATGAGCCCAAGACTAATAACTCAATTTAACAATTAAGTATCTCCTTAAAAGGAGTAAGTCAACCCCCAGCCCACTGTGTTTATAGCAAGAAAAAAAATAGACTTACTAGGGTGGGAAATTTGTGTGCTGCTGTTAGGACTAAGGGAAAACAAATTATCGTTAGAAATTAACGATTCCCTTACGTCCTACCAGCAGCACAGATGGGGAGATAGCAAGAAAAAACCCCTAGGGAGGGCCTTCCTGCCTGGCAGAACTAAGAAAAGTCTGCCCAAAGGCCGAAAACTCAGCTAGACTGGCATCTAGTCTATAATGGGAGATGAATGTCGATTCAGAGCTCCAGGAGGCAGCTTTGCAAATCATGTTGAGAGGCAGAAGACTCCTCTCGGCAAAAGAAGTAGCCACAACTCTAGTAGAGTGGGCCTTCACAAATCCCGGAGGGTCCAGAGATTGTGGAAACCAAGGATTCCTTAATAGCCTCCTCAATCCACCGACTGATGGAAGGTTTGGATGCCTTATAGCCTTTAAACTTACCGGCAACAGGATTAGCAGATTCTCATCTTTCCTGAACTCCTTGATCTATCCACATAGATCCGGAGACATCTCGAGACGTCCAGAGGATGTCTAGCAGGTTCCTAGGAGGAGGTGGTAGATGTCGACAGAACCGGGAGGAATATCACCTGGTTGATGTTCTGGAAGGAAGGAACTTTAGGCCTACAATACGGGAGGAATCTAAGAAGGTCCCGGTCATGTAAGAATAGGGCTCATGTGCTGAGAGAGCTTGAAGCTCAGAGACCCTACTTGGCCAAAGTCACTGCAAGGAGAAACACAAACTTCCAAGTGACGAACTTGATGTCCACCTCCTCTAACGGTTCAAAGGGGGAGATGCTAACCCCTGAGAACTACTGAAAAACCCATTGAAAAAAAGAGGTCTCAGTACTGTAGGCTTTAATCTTTCAGCTCCTTTAAGGAACCGTTTGATCAGCGGGTCCTGAGAAAAAGCCTGTTAAGGCAAGCTGAGATGGCTGAAACTTGAATCTTCAGAGTAAAAGGGCAAGGCCTCTATCAAGGCCGTTTTGCAGGAACTGAAGGATAGCGGAGAGGGGCGGATCTGCAGACGCCTCCTCAGTTGAGGTACAACAGGATGAGAATATCCTCATAATACAAGAGTAGGCTCTCTTGGTAGGGTCCGCTCTAGAATGAGACAGCGTTCTTAGGACCGACTCTGAAAGCCCTTCTATTCCGGGAAGGGACTGATCAACCTTCAGGCTGTCAGGTTGAATCTGTGCAGATCTGAGCAGAGGTGAGTGTCCCACGACACCAGGGTCTGCTGTGGGGGGAGCCTCCAATATTGTCCTCGACTCAACTGGGTGAGCTAGGTAAACCAGGATCTCTTCGGCCAAAACAGTATGATGGCTATCACTGAGGCCTGATCCTGACGGATTTTCATCAATACCCTCGGTATCATGGAAAAGGGAGGGAAGATTTAAGCCAGCCTGAACCTCCAGGATATTGACAGAGCGTCTAACGCCAGGGGGTTGTCCTCCCTGTAGAGGGAGCAGAACCTCTCCACCTTGGCATTGAACCTTGTTGCCATGAGACCCACCTCTGGCATACCCACTTGAGGACTATCTGCTTGATTCTCCGGATGTAAAGACCACTCTACCGACGGAAGACCGCGGCTCAGCCGCTATCATATTGAGGGAGCCTTGGATGTGGATCGCAGATAAGTGGGAAGGTACAACTCTGTCTAATCCAGAATCACCACGATCTCTGACAAGAGGGGAAGTGATCTTGTGCCTCCCTGCTGGTTGATGTAAAGTACCGCAGTCACATTGTCTGACTGGACTTTCACCGCTTTGCCCCGGATCTGAGGGGCTAAGTGAAGGAGGGCTAGCCGGATAGCCTGAATCTCCGGAGATCTCCTGAAGTCTTGGGAACCAGAAAAACTGGTGAATAGATCCCTAGGCCCCGTTCTCCTGCCGGAACCTCCTCCAGAGCACTTTTGCAAATGTAGTCCTGAATGTACGCCTCTAGGATCGCCTCCTTGGCAGCTTGTAGAAGGTTGATCTTGACAAACCTGTCCAGTGGAATAGAGGTGTTGTTGACTAAATAACCGTTGAAAATGATATTCAGGACCCAGGGATCCGCGATCTCTTGGATCCATTCTTCTCAGAAGTGGGCAGAACGGCAGGAGTAACGGGAATTAAGCAAGAGCCTCAAAGAGGCCCGTAGTCAGGAGGTGGATTTTCCATCCTTGGCTCCTCCAAATGGAATATGGGCCGCCGATCTCAGGGCCATGCTATATATAGGCCCCTGACATTATTTGATAGTATTGTTACAGGGTGCCAAAGGCACTTGGTCTCCCATGAGCCACAGACCTGCTGCTTAGCTTCAAGAGCAAGGATCTGTGTTTGGCCTCATATCCAGGACTTGCTTTGCTAGCGGGAAGCTTCCTCGCTAGCTTCAACTGGGGCTGTGCGGTATCGCACAAGAAGTCCGTAGCCAGGTTGATGGTCTTGAAAGATCTGGTTCAAACCTCTGGTTCACATCAACTTGAATTGATCCAGGCGAGATCAGAGGAACGTAGAGACTTCAAAAAGCCGCTATGGCTGTGGAAGCCGCAGCTGCCGTAACACCCCGTCTTAGTGTGCACTCTGCAAGGGGGTCCTGCAGCTAGACCCATCGTCTGCAGGAACCAGAGTGCGCTTGGACAACTTGGCAATAGCCATGTCCACCTTGGGAATGGATCCCCACGAATCCACCAAGGGTTAAGCCATCGGGAACATGGATTTAAACTTCTTTGTTAAAACCGGACCTTTTCCAGGTTTTTTCCACTCTATATCATGACAGAGAGCAGGGTCTCATCCGCTTTGAAGACACGATGTGCCCGAGTAGCGGGAACGGAGGCTCCCCCCCGAGTCAACATCATGGTCCCCCGACCTGATGGACTTGAGCAACTTCTGTGTCTTTCCAGGGGAGAAAACACAATATCAGCTCCTCCTTATCCGAGGAGGAAGAAACTAAGGAGACCAAGAAGGTCAGAGACAGAGGTCTCCCATCCTGGTCTTAGCCCAGCCTAAAGCTGCTTAGCTTCTGCGATCTTACGAGTGCAGGTATGATCAGCTTACAATAACCGTTGACTGCTGCAATGGTAGCAGGATAGATGCTTCCTCTTGGAATCCACTTTCCTGCCTTCCGAATCCCGCGGAGGAGACATCACTGCGGGAAAAAAAGGGACAAATGAAACATTTGTAAACCACCTATCTATGCAAGAAAGGAAGAAAAACAGACCGGAGGCAGCTGAGGAAAAAAACACCACAAGTGGAACAACACCAATTTTAGGACTCTGGAAGCTAGCTGAAAAAGCATATGTAGCCAGAGACTGAACTGGAGCACACAGCCTCCCAAAATAGGGGAAGGGAGGGATAGCCAATCCACCCTTCCCCAGTAAATCCTCCACAGGAAGATGCATAACAAAAATCGCATCTATGAAAAATCGTGCCCGTGAAAAATCACGGCCGGATTACCCGGAGGTGATGCAAAAGGAGAGTCCCCGCGTCACCTCCGGAAGATGGCGGCGCACAGGGACCGGGAATCCTGGACCAAGGACGCCGCCAAAATACTCCCAGCCAGGCGCAGCTGCGCGGGGCCGGCAGCAAACAAGCTGCCGGCCAAACTGACAAGGTACCTAGGAAAAAGGCAACGCCGTTACTCAAACGAAAAGAAGGCTCCCGCACTTTCCATAAGAAAGGGGGGAACAAACCGCCTAGTCCACCTGTCCAGGAGGACAGAAAAAAACACAGTGGGCTGGGGGTTGACTTCCTCCTTTTAAGGAGATACTTAATTGTTAAATTGAGTTATTAGTCTTGGGCTCATTAAACATTCCGCCGGTCCTGCCAGTCCACGGGGGGTGGTTAACCCCATCTGTGCTGCTGGTAGGACGTAAGGGAATGAGCGAAACTCTCGTTCATGTGGGCACCTAAATTATCATTTGCCAGCAGAAGATTGTGCTGTCTAAACAGTATTTGCTGTATGGGACGAGCAACGGCATTAGTGATCGCTCCTCGCGATATAGATGCAGTCGTCTAGTTCACTAATGAGCAGGTGATTGTTGGGATGGAATGCTTCCCTCCTTACAATTGTCTGCTCAGTTCAGTATTGTAAAGGGACCCCTCAGTCTTAACCTCTTACCTGTCCGTCTGCAACAATCATTTTAGTTTTATTGCTGTCTTATCTTGATGATGTACCAATATTTGTAAAAATGTCTTTTGGGTGGATTCACACGACCGTAAGTGTTTTGTGGTCCCCAAATTGCAAAACACAGATTTGGCCGTGTGCTTTTTGCATTTTGCAAACCGCAGATGAATGACGCTATATAGAGAAATGCCTATTCTTGTCCGCAATTGCAAGAATAGGACATGCTCTACATTTTTTCTGTTCTGTCTGCATCTTTTGCGGCCCCATTGAAATGAATGGGTCTGCACCTGTTCCGCAAAATTGCTGAATTGATGCGGACCCAGAATTAGGGTCGTGTGAATGCACCCTTTCGGTGCCTTTGTCATAGTCATTCATTTGTATATATTTTTGATGTATGAGCCTCTGTGCTCTGAAAACTTGCAAACAGATTTTTTTGGTCAGCCAATAAAGGTATAACTGCTATAATACTTTTGTCCTTTTTAACGCAAAAGTATTTAACATCACATTGTGCTGTGATGGAAATCCAGAACCTGCTAGCGGGTGGAGAGAGAGTCTCCGAGACTACAAGAGAGTCCAGACCTACAGTTAGTAATAGAATGCACAATTAGGAGCAGAAATTCTTATCCCACCAGCCACTAACCCAGTTAGCACTGCTCCTTTTTTTTTTTGCGATCGAGCCAACAGTCCTTCCATGTAAAGAACTAGCATCAATACAGGAAGTATAAGACAATAAAAAAGTCTCCAATATGTTGCCTGTCAGTTACGCACTGCAGGTCTTACAGTGAAGTGGCTAAAGTTCACACTGTAAGTCTTTATAGATATCGGACTGTGCTGCTCAGAATCCACCGGAGGTGTTCCTCTTTAGTTTGGAGCTATATGCACCTTCAGACATAGGGACACATCGGTATCCACACGAGACGCTATCCTTATCCTTAAGTAACTCTGTGAATTAGCAAACATATCATAAAAGATATACGGTATGCCCTCTTGTTCTTCCAAGAACAAGAGGGCATATATCTTCTATGTGTGGGGAGTCGCTCTGGTAGATAGCAGTGCGGGTGCAGTATAGAGGCAAAACGGAGTCCAGAAAGTGTAGCAAACAGTGTTTAATTCACACTTGTAGCAAATACACAGCAAACAGTCACTTGGTGTTAATTCACACCCATCAGAAAACGTGCAGCAAAACGAAACAGTCAAAAACAGGTTCCAGTCACCTGGGAGGCTTTAGGTGCAGGTTCGCACCTGGCTGTCAGTCCAGCCGCAAGGCGTTCGACGTCCGGCTTCCAGGCCGTCTGCACTCCTCCTTGCTTGGGGTCTTGCTTCCAGCCCAGAGAACTCCACACAGCAGAGCATGGATCAGCACTCCCAAACTCAAGTGATTCCACAGCCTAACAGCAGCTCCAGGACAATCACACTCAGCTGCTGAGGAGGCTGCCTTTTAAAGGCCCGGATAAAGTCCGGCCTGGACCGTGGGGAATAGGCACCCACCCAACTCTTTGCCTACTCCCAGTAAGAGCCGGTCCGGATTGGCTTTGCAGCCAAACTAAAAAACAAGGTGTCAAACAGCACTAGCTGCTGCTGACACACGAAAACCCGGCTCTTACCTCACCGAGGCCAGGAACCTCGGTGACACGTACCTGCCATCGACCACGGTACCTTGCACCCTCTTACACATGATATGTTTTAAATTCATTCACGTTTGCGAGTATAATAAACCTTTTTATAATTGTCCTTGGTTGAAGGTGCTTCACCATTTGTGCGACTCCTTTGCTAATTCACAGAGTTGCTTAAGAATAAGGAGAGTGTCTTGTGTGGAAACCGATGTGTCCCTATGTCTGAAGGTGCATATGGCTCCAAACTAAAGAGCAACACCTCTGGTGGATTCTGAGCAGCGTGGTCCGATATCTATAAAAAAAATCAATACAGGAAGTACCATAGAGGACATCTTCAGTTAGAAATCTCACCCTTGATCATTGCATAAAAAGAAATCGACATCTTTTCGTGAGAAGACTGAAGTGGCATAAAATCCACAAATAAAGGAGTGAATGTCAGGACCTTGGAATCACAGTGGCAGAACAGTCACGCTGATTTATTATCTGGTAATAACAATTCAATGGGTGAGGACATGTTTACCACGTGTAGGTTAAAGTTCACTAAAATGCCTCCAGCTGTGTCTTGTGTACGTATAAAATCTGTTAAATAAAATCTAAGTCCTTATGACTAGTGATGAGCGAGCAACAAAGTATTCGGGTGTTCGGATTGAACACATAGCTATGTTTGTGTGCTAGGCCGAGCACCCGAGTATAATAGAAGTCAATGGGAGACAACCAGGCACCCCCCTGCTCTGAAGAGGGGAGGGTGCCTGGTCCATTGGAAAAGGTCTGAAAGTGAGAGAAACATCACCGAAATTGATCGGGAACAGCATGGGAACGACGTATGGATGCATCTTGGTCTCCCAGGTCGCTGCTGGGAACCATGTTGTATGCCACTTTTACTGGCAGATGGACAAAAAAAAAACATTCTTTCCTGTATATTCCTTGTAGAGTGTTGCCCTGCCTTTGTTAAAACTGCTGTGTGTTCCCCTTGTCTCCCTTCCTCAGTTGCCTAAGGAAGTACAGACTCTGCCGGTCGCGTTGTCAGATGGAAAATTTTGGAGCAATCTTTCAACAAGTACCTTCTGGTATTGCACTGTTTTACTCGTCCTCTCCACCCCAGGAATGAGAGATGAGAAGTTCTCTTTGTAGCGGGGGTCGAGAAGGGTGAACACCAGTAATCTGTGTTATATAAAATGCGTATAACACAAGGGTCGCGAGAAACACAGCCTAACATGAAGTCAGCCATGTGTGCCAGAGTACCAACAGGCAAGACGTCAATGTCAACATCAGGATGACTCTCCATGCCCTCATCCCCCTCCTCTTCTGACGACTTGCGGAAATGGGCACACATGCGGCGTGCCTTCACTAGTAGATCTGCCAAATTGGGGTAGGTTTTTATAAACCTCTGAACACTAAGTTTAAGACGTGGGCTAGGCATGGGATGTGTGTCAGGGTTCTGAGCTCCAAAGCCGCCACAAAGTTACCGCCATTGTCAGACACAACCATGCCTGGTTGTAGGTTGAATGGCGAGAGCCACAGCTACGCGGCTGTGTGCTGTTTGTCCCCTAAGCAGATCAGCTTCAGGATGGCCTGTTGACGCTTACCCACAGCAGTGCTACACTGCTTCCAGCTAGCGACTGATGGCTGACTGCTGTTGGCAGTGGAAGTGGAGGAGGAGGCGGTGGAGGAGGAGAAGTGGGGGTTGGAGCCATTAACATAGCTGCTGGCAGAGACCCTGATGGACGTAGGGCCCGCAATCCTTGGTGTGGGTAGCACCTGTGCCACCCAGGGTATGGCTCACTCACTAAAAGCATTAACATGAATTATAATGCTCTGTGCCTCTCTTTCCACTACAAAATCACAGTGAGATAAAGTTGTTACTGTGATTTTGTAGCAAAAAAGTCACAGAGAGGCACGGAGCATTATCAATCATGTTAATGATCCATGTCTCTGCTGTCCGGATTACCAATACTGGATCTGCTTGTGTGAAAGAGCCCTTTTTTTTTTTTTTTTTTTTAATTCTTTTTCTTTTCTTTTAATCATCACAAAAAAAAGACAGAATCGTTAAAACAAAATTACAAAAAGTAACCTCCCCATTCCTCCCACCCCCCCTCAACCCGCCCTCCAAACCTGCAGGGAAGAGGTAAGAGAAAAAAAAAAAAAAAAAATCCTCAACCATCCCAATCTCTCCAAACATTAGCCCATTTCACATGGGACCCTCTTTGTCTATGCATGATTCTCTCATAGATTTTCACCTTATCCACCAAGCATAACCAATTATTGCAGTCTGGAGCAGAAGGGGAAAACCATTCTCTGGCTACAAGAAGCCTGGCCAAAAACATCACTTTAGTCAGCAGACGGCCCTTCATAAGCTGGCAATTAACCTCTGATAAGTCCCCTAACACCCATACCTTAGGAGATAGAGGAATATCTATATTAAGTCTCCGAGTCAAGATTGTTTGTACCGTTCTCCAATAATTACTCACTATCGGGCAATCCCAGAACAGATGCATATGGTCTGCCCCGGGGTCCCCACAGCGAGGACAGTCAGATGCGGCTCTAAATCCCCTCTTATGAAGCCATAAAGGTGTCCCATATATTTTGTGTATAACATTAAACTGTACCACAGTATGGTTAAAATTGTGCGAAACCTGGCTAAAATTCTCCCCTATATTCTCCCAGTCCGGAGAACCCACCTCTGACAGTAAAGCAGACCAGGATTTCTGTCCTGGGGAAAAATATTCCGAAAAAAACTTTTCATCAAGTGCCTATAACAATGTGATAATTTAACTTTCATACCACCTTTCTTACAAATCAATTTGTGCAAAAATTCCGGGGTGTCTACCTCAAGTGAACAACTATCAACAATATTAAGAAGTGCTGACCTCAATTGAAAATATGCATACCAAGCCACCTCACCTAAATTTAAATTCTGTTTTAGCTCCATAAGAGACAGGACTTGCCCATTTTTAAACACCTGATTCAGATATTGAATGTTTCGCGTCCTCCAATATTGCCAACAATATTCATCTAATTTCAAAAGCTTTGAATTATGCCCTAGTGGGGTGCAAATAAGTGCTGCCTTAACTTTAAACCAGCTCTTTATCACCAACCATGCCTTTGTAGCCATTCTGCAGAAAGGTTTATATCCAGTCTGTGTGTTGAGTAAGTAGTCGGACTCCAATACTGTAAAAAAATCTGAGAAGCCTGAGTCTTTCACCAGTTTTCCACAGAGTTGGCTATTTTCCCATTCATTAAAGAAGCAAAGTTGGGAGGCCATGAAATATCCCCTAAAATAGGGGAGGTTAAGACCTCCCCTGTTATAGGGCATGGAGAAATAAAGCAACTTTAGTCTCACCCGCTTCCTCCCCCATAATAAATCATTAATCATCCGTTCTATCAACCTAAAATACTTATCTTCAATCCAAACGGGCGAATTGCGAAGAACATAAAGTACCTGGGGCAGCACCACCATTTTTATTAATGAAATTCTATCCCCTCTTGCAGGCAGAACTTTTTGCCATATCTTAATTTTTGATCTCACCTTCGACAGTAGAGGGATCAGATTAAGTTGGAAATAATCTTGGATTTTGGCAGAGACTGTAATCCCCAGGTATTTTATTGAATCGGAGATAGATACCCGATTAAAAAGGTTTTCCACAGATCCTCGCAGTTTATCTACAGGTAGAAGAACAGTCTTCCCCCAGTTAACCTCCAAACCAGAAGGAAGGGAAAATAGGCTAACCAGTTCCATTATTCGAGGAAGTGTTTTTCTGTTTGGTGAATAAAAAACAAGATATCATCTGCATAAAGGGATATTCGATCCTGCTCCCTCATTACGCCAAAGCCAGCCACTCTCGAGTCTTGCCTTATGCTAGCTGCAAGAGGTTCAATATAGATATTAAATAAGAGAGGGGAAAGAGGACATCCTTGACGAGTACCTCTTCCCAATGAAAAACTCTCTGTCAGCATGTCATTGATCCTAATTCTGGCCACTGGACATTTATATAGCAACTGAACCATCCCCATAAATTTGGGGCCAAAACCCATTCTTTTCATCACCTCCCAGAGAAACGTCCACTCGACCCTGTCAAACGCCTTAGTAGCATCCAGAGACAGGACCGAGCGGGCGCCCCACCGGGAGACTGAATATTAGCAAAGAACCTATGCAGATTGTGGTGGGTACCCCTTTTCACCATAAAGCCATTTTGATCTGGGTGAATCAGAGAAGGCATAACCTGAGAGAGCCTCCTAGCCAGAACCTTTGATAACAACTTAGCGTCCGTATTTAATAGGGAAATTGGTCTATATGAGCTCAGATCCGTCGGGTCTTTATCTTTTTTTGGGATTAAAACTATCACAGCTTCCATCATAGACTGTGGCAAATTCCCTCCCTGCGCTGCTTGAGCAACCAATTCCAGTAGATGGGGGAGGATGACATCACTGTACTTACGATAGATTTCATATGGAAAACCATCTGAACCTGGCGATGAGTTCCCGGAGATAGACTTCAGGGCCTCCTGGATCTCCACAAGAGACACCTCTCCTTCCAGGGATTCTTTTTGGGCTTCTGTTAACATTGGAAGAGAAATTCTCTCCAGGAACTGTCTCGCCAGGTCAATTGGCAGACCAGGTGAAGCTCTATATATCTGGGAGAAGTATTGCAAAAAAGCGTCCCTTATACCCTCTGGGTCTGATATTGTTACCCCATCTAAATTATGAACTAAAGTAATAGCTTTCTTTTTTTATCCTGTTGTGATATTATTTTAGCTAAAAGCTTACCAGGACGTCCAGATTCTGAAAAATACTTCTGACCCTTAAAAAGTAGCCTATGGTTTGCTTTCTCAATTACATATTCTTTCAAGGAACAACTAGCCTTTTGCATCTCTTCCTTATTATATTCAGTAGGTTGATCAATAAATCGTTCCGTTGTAGAAGCCGCAGTATCAGTTAGATCTTTTCCCTCTTCTTAAATGATCTTCTCACAGCTGTGATATCACTAATAAGAACCCCCTCAGGTATGCTTTCAAAGCGTCCCAAACTGAGTTGATGTTGGCAGAGGGAAGATTCACCTCCCAAAAGGAGGATACATGTGTTTTGATGGACTGATAGTTATCCATAATAATAAGCCAATACGGGTTCAGCTTAAACCCAAATCCCCTATTGTCTTTATTCTCCCCAATGCGAACCTCAATTAGGACCGGTGAGTGGTCTGAAACTGTTCTTATGCCATATCGTATCCTTTTAATATTATTCAGGTTATTCTCATTAGTAAGTGCCAAATCGATCCTAGACATTGCTCTTCCTCCTCTACTGACACAAGAGTACACTCTCTTTCCTCTGCCAACAGATTCCCATATATCCACCAATCCAATCTCCGAGCAGAACTGAGGCAATGGAGAATTACACATACTCCTTCCCCGATCTGCGTCTAAAGTCAGTCTGTCCTTTTTGGGATCCATAACAGCGTTGAAGTCTCCCATCAGTACAAGCCGACATTCCGGCTTTCCTTCCAAGAAACGCAGAAGTTGGATGAGTGGATACATAGAGAATGGCGGAGGTATATAGAAAAAGGCGAGAATGTAACTATATCCATGTAACCTCCCATACAGAAAGATAAACCTGCCTTGGTTATCAATATGAGATTCAATTAAGGAGAAATCTATAGAATTGTGAATCAGAACCGATACACCCCTAGAGGCACTGCTGAAGGTAGAATGGTAGGATTGGGAATGCCATCCCGTCATCAACCGGGACACGGTCTCTTCAGTAAGGTGAGTTTCAGCTATACAGATAATTGCAGGGAGATATCTCTTTACTGCATCCATAATAGCTTGTCTTTTAACCCTCTCCCCAAGTCCTCTGACATTCCAAGAGACAATTCTAACAGTCATTGATTAAGGAGGAAGAGAGAAAGAAAAAAAAAAAAAAAAATTTCCTAAACCCCTTCCCTGCAGGTTGAGTACCCTCCCCATTCCCCCCTCTGGTCCGCCCGACCTAGTCAGCAAACCTCTACCCTCCGGTCAAACTCCCCCCCACTAATCCCCTCCTCCCTCCATCACTAGAAAACATATAGAAATATATCAAATGCCCATTTGCTCCATCCAATCCAGTGCTTGTTGCGGTTTCTCAAAAAATTGGGTAGTCCCATTGTAGATCACTCTCAGTTTCGCTGGATACAATAGTGAATATTTAATGTCTTTTTGCGCCAAGCGTTTCTTTATCTCACTGAAACTTCTTCTTTTCTCCTGGGTCTGCCGAGCAAAGTCAGGGAAAAATAACAGTCTAGTGCCCTGGTAGTCAATGGGTGCGCATTCCCTCGCCCTTCTCAGTATCATATCCCTATCCATAGATAGTAATAGTTTCATTAGGATTACTCGCGGCGGCCTCCCTGGGGTGGGTTTCCCCCTGGAATCCGATGGGCTCTTTCTATTTGGAACATAGAAGAAAAATGTTCACTGCCCAGATTTTTCAAAACTACATCCTTAAGTTGTTCAACTAGCTGCCACCCCTCAACTCTCTCTGGAAATCCGACTAAGCGTATATTATACCGCCTTGATCTATTTTCCATGTCCTCCAGTTTATTTTGTAGGAGATGGTTTTCTGAGGAAAGAGACAGAGTCTTAGATTTTATCATGTCCATGTCGGATTGGAGGGAGTCTTCTCCATATTAAGTACTCGATCCCGGATTTTAATCAGATCTTCTCTTATTAGAGATATATCGATCTGCATTGACCCAAGTTGAATAGACATCCCTTGCACTAGCAGGCCATTTTTTTCCACAGCACTCAAGATTTTTTCCAGGGCCGAGGGGTCATGCTCAGTTTCTATTTGCACTAAGAGACTTTCCTCCCCTCCTTCCTGATCCGCTAGCCCGTCCTCAGTTAGTTCTTCAGCTTGAGGGATTTTAACAGTTTTCTTGTAGTTAGTACTCATTTTCCCTTTAACCAGCCCCTTTTCATTGAGGGAGGGGGATTTCAAAAACTTATCAATTTTACTCTCAGGTGTCCTAGTCTCCAGTTTTGTTCCTGAGGAGTCCACCGACCGCCGCTTTGGAGCCATTAAACGTTAAAGACCCCTTTCAATGTATATGTCTATATATGTTTTTTTTTTTTTTTTTTTTTTGAATATTTTTTACTATTTACTAATTTTGAGTTTTGAGAGATCCATAAATGCTCAGCCCCCCTTTTTTTTTTTTTTTTTTTCTTTGGTGTTTTTTTTTTTTTTGATTTTTGATTTTTTTTTTCTCCTATTTTCCTTTTATCTTTGTCTTTATCTCTTTTCTTTTCTTTAATTTGATTAGATTTTTCCCTTCTCTATTTCTCTTTTCTTGTTTCCCTTTTTTTCTCTCCTTTATTCTTTCTTCTTAATACAAGCCAACACTATCTTAATACCTTCTTTAAGCCAGTCCCAAGTTGCAGGGCAGTAAACAAATGGGCGAGCAAAATAGAAGAACCAGAAAGAAACAGTTTTTTTTTTTTTTTCTCACGTGTCCAACGTCCAGAAGGGGCGAGCAAACGAACCGAAGGGTCCCAGCAGGACCAGAGCAGGAAGACGGCAATGCACAGGAGAACAGGCGAGCCACGCCAGGAGGCCAACCACGAGGGAGAGCGAGGAGGCGGAGACACACCCCCGGCGAACAGCAGCAGCAGACGGCAGACCTCGGCAGCAAAAAGCCCGTCGCTCTCTCAAGAGCGGGGCAGCCAAGGACGACCAGGAGGGGACGAAGAAGCCCACACTTAACGGGCGGCAGCCAGAGGCAGTCGGGGCAAGCAGCAGGATGAGAGCAGGCGAAGACGCATGGCACGCGGGATCCGGCGTTCTCCACAGGGCTGCAGCGATAGAGGAACCAGCAGACTCTCGCAGTCAGGACATCAGCTGGGGAGCCAGAGGGCCGGAGGAAGAGGAGGAGGGCAGGAGGGGGAGGAGAGTGCGACGTGCGTGTTCACGTCATCACACCGCGTATGATGAAAGAGTGAAAGAGCCCTTAAAGTGTAACATTGAATGATCATAAAATGTACCCAATAATAGTACCAATAAAAACATCAACTCTTACTGCAAAATAAGAGCCCCTGCACAAGATGATCGGTAGAAAAATTAAAAAAATATGGCGTTCAGAAAATGGAGACACAAAAACATAATTTTTCTCAAAAATGTTTTATTATGTAAAACTGAAACAAACAAAAAAAGTAGATTTTATATTGTCGGGTCCTTAAAAACCTGATCTATAAAGCTTAATATAGAGCGATCAAAATTCATATGTACCCCAAAATAGTATGAATAAAATTGTTACCTTATCCTGTAGTTTCCAATTTTGGTCACTTTTTGGGAGTTACTAAATCTGCCTTCCAAAAACCATAAGATGCTCCTTTTATTCTGGACCCTGCCTGGTGCCCTTACATCATTTTACCACCACACGTGGGGTGTTTCTGTAAACTGCAGAATCAGGGTAATAGATATTGAGTTTTGTTTGGGTCTTAATCCTGGATTAAAATGAGAATCTGCCAAAAAAGTTAAATTTTAAAATTTCATCTCCATTTTCCTTTAATTCCTGTTCAAACAAAACAATATGTGATTTCAGGGAGACTAACTACAAAAAACACTCTGGAGCCTCATCTAAGAGTCTCAACACAGCAACCCAGTCTCAGTGATGTAAAAGATATATATGCCAAATTTCAAAAAGGTTGGATAATATTTAGGGGTTGCACACATTGATCACTTTTATCCAATAGTACATTATAGTAATTACAACTCTCAACCTAGGAGGTTGGTCTAAAAACGACTTCAGTTTCAGGATCCCAGGGGCTCTGCATCAAGCAAGGTGAATGGCAAAGGCAATATATGCACTTACCCAGATGCAGACGTAAAAAAAAGTGCTCTCACAGTTGCTAAGAGACACCTTTGGTGTCTGTCAGAAACAAACATAGGTTCAGCTTTTGTGGATGAACATATTACAAAATTATATTATATTGACAAAAAATTTAGAAACCAAACCTGCAAAGAAAATGAAACGATTAGAGGATAAAAACCTAGTTTTAATATTAATAACTATAATGTACTGATGGATAAAAGTGATCAATGTGTGTAACCCCTAAATATTATCCAATCTTCTTGAAATTTTGCATATTTATCTTTTAGATCACTGAGACTCGGGAAGTAAGCAAAAATTTTAACATTTCATTTTTTGCATTACAAAATGAAACACCCAAATGCGGCCCTCCAGCTGTTGCAAAACTACAACTCCCAGCATGCCTGAACAGCCTACATATATCAGCCTACCGCGGGGCATGGTGGGAGTTGAAGTTTTACAACAGCTGGAGGGACTCAGCTTGAGCATCCCTGTTGTAGAACCATAACTGGAACTCCATGGTTATGTTACATATTACTGTTTCCCAGGGATCTTTGCACTTTGGATTGCTGTGTTGAGACTCTTAGGTGAGGCTCCATGGTGTTCTTTGTAGTTGGTCTCCCAGAGATCAGCTATTGTTTTGTTTAAGTAGTCTCCAAGGCATTGCTCCCGGTTAGAAAGAATCCTACACTACACTGATGAGGGGCAACACCCTGAAACAGCTGTCTGTGGATGGATAATTTCTAAAATGGGGTCATTTATGGGTGATTTCTACTATGTAAGCCTCACAAAGTGACTTTATGACTGAAATAGTCCATAAAAAGTGGGTTTTGGAAATTTTCTTAAAAATTTGAAGAATTGCTTCTAAAATTCTAAGCCTTCTAACATCCTAAAAAATAAAATGACATTTACAAAATTATGCCAACATAAAGTGGACATATTGAGAATGTTAAATGATAAATATTTTATGAGGTATCACTTTATGTTTTAAAACCAGAGAAATAAATTTTTCATTTTTTCACTGTCATGAAGTACAATCTGTCACGAAAAAAACTATCTCAGAATGGCTTTAATAAGTAAAAGCGTTCCAAAGTTATTACCACATAAAGTGACATGTCAGATTTGCAAAAAATGGCCTGGGCAGAAAGGCAAAAAAATGTCTCAATACTGAAGGGGTTAATTTAGTATAAGCAGAGTAAAAACATATACAACACAGGTAAAACAAATATATAAAAGTATATAGAAAAAGGCAGCTAATTTAGTCGCACTGTGTGCTACAAGCACAAATTTTTCAAGTGGTTGATAAATCTTTGCAGTTAGATGACAGGTACATATCAACAATATCTGCTCTTTACAGTTCAATAATAATTACAAAAGGTATGCACTTTTGGCGATATATATATTCATTGTTATTTTTGTTATTTTAGTGTTATTTACTAGAAATGAAAAAAGTTTTAAAAAATCGGATTCGTACGCTTGCTGAATAAAAAAAAATTAGATTTAATCCAAATCCAATAAAGCGTGTTAAAAATCGACTATTTTCCGGGTTCAAAAAGCCTGTATATCGGTGTACAACAGTGTGCATTGCAGAAACATGCATAGTTTGTCCACTGTGGTAGTGAAACAGTTACTTTGTGGCAGTATAAGGCTGAGTTCACACTTCAGTTATTTGATCAGTTATTTCTATCAGTTATCGAGAGCCAAAACCAGATGCAGGTAAAAAAAAAAAGAACAGGTGCAGATCTTTCCCTTATACCTGATCTCTGAGTTGGCTTCATTACTGGTTTTGGTGCACAATAACTGATGGAAATAACTGATCAAATAACTGAATTGTGACCTCATCCTAAGGCCTCTTTCACACGGGTGTCACGTTTGATCCCAGATAAGAGACGGGTGCGTTGCGGGAAAATCCGCGATTTTTCCGTGCAAGTGCTAAGCGTTTTAATGCGTTTTGCACGCGCGTGCGAAAAATCAGCTTGTTTCGTACCCAGACCCGAAGCCGGACTTCATCACTGAAGTCCGGTTTCAGGTTGAGTATCCTGTAGATTTTATTATTTTCCCTTATAACATAGTTATAAAGGAAAATCGTTAATTTCTAACGATAATTTGTTTTCCATTAGTCCTAACAGCAGCACAGATGGGGTTTGCGGAAATTTTAATGAGCCCAAGAACCAATAAGAACTCTTCTGCTCCCTCAAAGGGAGGAGATCACCCCCCAGCCCACCGTGTCTATAACAAGAATAATGTATCTAGGGTGGGAATTTTGTGTGCTGCTGTTAGGACTAAGGGAAAACAAATTATCGTTAGAAATTAACGATTCCCTTACGTCCTACCAGCAACACAGGTGGGGAGATAGCAAGAAGAATCCCCTAGGGAGGGTCCTCATGCCTGGCAGAACTGAGAATCGTCTGCCCAAAAGCCGCAAACTCTGCCACTCTAGCATCTATCCTATAATTAGAGATGAAGGTAGATTCAGAGCTCCAGGAAGCCGCCTTACAGATCAACTCTAAGGGGAGGAGTCTTCTCTCTGCAACAGAGGTTGAGACGGCCCTTGTAGAATGGGCCCTGACAAACTCCGGAGGATCTAGAGATTGGGAGACAAAGGCCTCTCTAATGGCTTCCCTGATCTAGCGACTAATGGTAGATTTAGCCGCTTTGCGGCCTTTAGACTTACCGGCAAACAGGATGAAGAGGTTCTCGTCTATCCTGAACTCCTTAGATCTATCCACATAGACCTGGAGGCATCTCGAGATATCCAGTGGATGTCTGGTTGGAGTATCCGAGGAGGAGGCAGAAAACAAAACCGGTAAGGAAATTACCTGGTTAATATTTTGGAAGGTTGGCACTTTCGGCCTGAAGTAAGGTAAGAACTTCAGGAGAACCCTGTCCTGCAAAAAAATGATGTAAGGGTGCCTTGCAGAAAAAGCTTGCAACTCGGAGACCCTTTAGCTGAGGCTACAGCCAGAAGGAAGACTAACTTTAAGGTTAGAGATTTAAAGGGCTTCTGTCACCCCCACTGACGAATTTTCACTAGCTGACATTAGCTACTTGCTAATGTCAGCTGAGTTCAAACATATGTTTAATATCTTTTTTTCTGTTTGCAATCTTCTTAAAACTTACTTTTGTCATATGTAGATTAGCTAGCTAGCAAGTGGCGGTACTGCTGGTCGCCGCATCTTCATGCCCTGACGCCTCTCTTCTTGATAGACAGGCCAGCGCTCTCCTCCTCCCGCTGGCCCTGTCTGCAGCTGCAATCCCGCGCCTGCGCCGTATCGGTCTTTAGTCGGCGCAGGCGCTCTGAGTGAAGGACGCCGCTAGGCGCTCCGTCCTCAGTGCGCCTGCGCCGATGACGCCAGCGCTACACCCGGAAGAGAAGACGCCGGCATCCCTGGTAAAGAGCAGGCGATGCCGGCGTCTTTTCTTCCGGGTGTAGCGCTGACGCCATCGGGCGCAGGCGCACTGAGGACGGAGCGCCTAAGCGAGCGTCCTTCACTCAGAGCGCCTGCGCCGACTAAAGACCGATACGGCGCAGGCGCGGGATTGCAGCTGCAGACAGGGCCAGCGGGAGGAGGAGAGCGCGCTGGCCCTGTCTATCAAAAGAAGAGGGGGCGTTCCAAGGGCATGAAGATGCGGCGGCTACCAGCAAGTACCCGCCCAACTTGCTGGTAGCGAAGCTAATTTACATATGACAAAAGTAAGTTTTTAAGAAGATTGCAAACAGAAAAAAAGATATTAAACATATGTTTGAACTCAGCTGACATTAGCAAGTAGCTAATGTCAGCTAGTGAAAATTCGTCAGTGGGGGTGACAGAAGCCATTTAAATTCTATCTCCTCCAATGGTTCAAAGGGGGGAGATGCTAACCCCCTCAGAACTACTGATAGATCCCACTGAGGAATGGGCTTCAGTATTGTAGGCTTTAGTCTTTTAGCCCCCTTAAGGATGTGTTTGATGAGCGGGTCCCAAGAGTACGGTCTGTTGAGGCAGGCCGAAATGGAAAAAAACTGAACTTTCAAGGTAGCTGGTACCTTTATCTAGTCAATCTTGAAGAAATTGTAATATCGCAGACAGGGGCGGATCTGCAGATGCCACCTGATTAATATGACACCATGACGTGAAGATTCTTGAGATTCTGGAGTAAGCCTTCTTCGTGGACTCCGCTCTGGAATGCGTCAAAGTTCTCAGGACCGACTCAGAAAGCCCTTCTACGTTGGGAAGGGATTGATCAACCTCCAGGCTGTCAGGTTGAATTTCTGCAGATCTGGGCAGAGGTGAGTGTCCCACGACACCAGGGTCTGCTCCGGGGGGAGTCTCCAGTATTGTCCCCGACTCATCTGAATGAGCTGGGTAAAGCAGGATCTTCTGGGCCAAAACGGTATGATGGCTATTACCGAGGCCTGATCCTGACTTGAGTTCAGCGAACACCTGGAACTCGACCCGAACTTCATCCCGAACCCGAACCCCATTGAAGTCAATGGGGACCCGAACTTTTGGGCACTAAAAAGGCTGTAAAACAGTCCAGGAAAGGGCTAGAGGGCTGCAAAAGGCAGCAAAATGTAGGCAAATGCTCAGCAAACAAATGTGGATAGGGAAATGAATTCAAATAAAATATATAAAAATGAACCAATATCAATTGGAGAGAGGTCCCATAGCAGAGAATCATGCGTCATATCACCCACCACTGGAGTAGGCCACTTTGAGTTATTTAGGCCCCAGCACCCAGACAGAGGAGAGAGGTCCCACAGTAAGGAATAAGGCGTCATATCACCCACCACTGGAGAAGACCACTTTCAGTTATTTCGGCCCAGCACCCAGACAGAGGAGAGAGGTCCCACAGCAGAGAATCATGCGTCATGTCACCCACCAATGGAGAAGGCCACTTTCAGTTATTTAGGCCCCAGAACCCAGACAGAGGAGAGAGGTCCCACAGCAGAGAATCATGCGTCATATCACCCACCACTGGAGAAGGCCACTTTCAGTTATTTAGGCCCCAGCACCCAGACAGAGGAGAAAGGTCCCACAGCAAGGAATAAGGCGTCATATCACCCACCACTGGAGAAGGCCACTTTAAGTTATTTAGGCCCCAGACAGAGGAGAGAGGTCCCACAGCAGGGAATAAGGCGTCATATCACCCACCACTGGAGTAGGCCACTTTCAGTTATTTAGGCCCCAGCACCCAGACAGAGGAGAGAGGTCCCACAACAGAGAATCATGCGTCATATCACCCACCACTGGAGAAGGCCACTTTCAGTTATTTAGGCCCCAGCACCCAGACAGAGGAGAGAGGTCCCACAGCAAGGAATAAGGCGTCATATCACCCACCACTGGAGAAGGCCACTTTCAGTTATTTAGACCCCAGCACCCAGACAAAGGAGAGAGGTCCCATAGCACAGAATCAAGCTTCATATCACCCACCACTAGAGAAGGCCACTTCCAGATATTTAGCCCACGGCACCCAGACAGAGGAGAGAGTTCGCATGGCAGAGGTTCAGGCTTCATGTCACCCACCATTGTAACAGGCCACTTTCAGTTATTTAGGCCCCGGCGTCCAGATTGAGGAGAGGTTCATTCAACTTTGGGTTGCACCGCAAGATCATGGTAAAGTTAAAAAAATGAGGATTCAATAAAGAAGTGCCCCGGTGTGCAAGAATACATGGTTGAGGGGGAGGCAGTTATAAATGTCTATTCTGCACAAGGGAGGGACAGGTCCTGTGGGATCCATGCCTGGTTCATTTTTATGAACGTCAGCTTGTCCACGTTGGCTGTGGACAGGCGGCTGTGTTTGTCAGTAATGACGCCCCCTGCCGTGCTGAATACACGTTCAGACAAAACGCTGGACGCTGGGCAGGCCAGCACCTCCAAGGCATAAAGTGCTAACTCACGCCACGTGGACAATTTGGAGACCCAGAAGTTGAATGGGGCCGGACCATCAGTCAGTACGTGGAGGGGTGTGCAGACGTACTGTTCAACCATGTTAGTGAAATGCTGCCTCCTGCTAACACGTTCCGTATCGGGTGGTGGTGCAGTTAGCTGTGGCGTGGAGACAAAACTTTTCCACATTTCTGCCATGCTAACCCTGCCCTCAGAGGAGCTGGCCGTGACACAGCTGCATTGGCGACCTCTTGCTCCTCCTCTGCCTTCGCCTTGGGCTTCCACCTGTTCCCCTGTGACATTTGGGAATGCTCTCAGGAGCGCCTCTACCTGCGTGCGCTTGTACTTGCGCATCTTCCTATCACGCTCCAGTGCAGGAAGTAAGGTGGGCACATTGTCTTTGTACCAGGGATCCAGCAGGGTGGCAACCCAGTAGTCCACACAGTCTGGCCAGCATGTGCAAGGTGGAGTTCCCCCTGGTGGGCACGTCGCATATGAGGTGGTGAGCGGGAAGGCCGAAGTTACGCTGTAGCGCAGACAGGCGAGCAGCGGCAGGATGTGAACGCCGGAAGCGCACACAGACGGCGCGCACTTTATGCAGCAGCTATGACATGTCAGGGTAGTTGTGAATGAACTTCTGCACCACCAAATTCAGCACATAAACTTAATATATGGACAAAGACCAGTACCAAGTCTCGTCTACACTCAGGGAATGAAAGTAACTAATAGGAATGAGTGGCCCTTATATCAAAATAAGTCTAAAACATAACGTTTATTCATTTAAAGTAATAAAACCAGAAAGACCCATTTAGAACACATAAGTCTTGTGTCACCACCCAGAGGGGGGCAAATAGGGGATGTACTGATTACTAGCTGGCTTGGGGGCAGTAGCAGGTGCTAACTGCAATATCTAATAAAGCTCTGGGTCTCTCCCTACTCACTAGATAAACGTGCAGTGGTAGACCCTAACAGGCTGTCGGGGAGTACCCGCCCTGAAAAGGGCGACCCTCAGCCGCTGGAACCTTGGATCTCACTAGAAAACCCTATTGCTCGTACTCCCTCTCAAGGATTAGAGATTATAAATTGCATCCGACGCGTTTCACCATGCCTTTATAGACATGGATCATCAGGAATGTCAAGTGCTGATAAGCGGGACCGCACAGCGCAGTGGCGTGATGCCGTGCGCCCGCAAGACATTTGGCAGTGGCAACATTGTATCACGGGCTCAGGCTATTTAAAGCCCATAGGACCGCCCCTCCAAAGAGTGATGACCAATCGCTCTGTGGGGCGTTGCTTATCCAACCTCCATCCGGAGCGTCACAGGCTACGTCACTCGCATGCCTCGGCCTCGCCCAATCAGGGTCACGGTCAACAGCAGCGAGCGCTCAAACTTCTTGTGTGACGCGTCGGTGGAGGCGCGTCTAGTAACTATGGAGACCTTCTCCGTGTCTCTTGCGATTTCCTGTTTCGGTCCTTCAATTAAAGAGAGATCGGGCTACCATAAAACTCAGATCCGCTTCAATAGATGTGACGGTTATACAATCAAGAACCCTCATCACCTAAGGACTCAGGCTTTTATTGGTATAGTAATGGGTCATTTATCCCACAATGGTATTCGGGAAAACACAGACACAGCCGGGATAGCTGGGTTGGCAAAAGATCACAAACAAGCCACACCCTTTTTTTTAAGCACCTATAGTCAAGGAGCATATATCTATAGTCCACCGTCCGGTGCAGACCAATATATACAGTATGTAGGAGATATAGCTGTGATGTTATAGAAAGGGTCTAAATGAAATAAATTCATTTAGACCTTTAGGTGCCACAGAGTCCATTTTAGAGATCCATTTAGTCTCCGATCTCAAAATGAGATTGTCCCAGTCTCCGCCTCTGGGCGGTTGTGGTATATGCTGGATCCCAGTGAATTCAATGGAGGAAGCATCCCCACCGTGATATTCCAAGATGTGTCTCTTTTATTTGTAATATCATTGTAGTGGTCTCTGACCCGCCTCCGAAATTCCCGCTTAGTCTTACCCACATATTCGAGTGGGCAAGAGCATTGGGCCAGGTAAATAACCCCCGTTGTAAGGCAGTTTATAAAGTCTTTAATAAAGAACTCTTCCCCTGTGGAGGAGCTCTGGAAGCGTTTAGTTGTTCTGATTTGGTCACAAGCCACACAGCTTCCACATCTATAGGTCCCAAGTGGTCTTCTTGATAGCCAGTTGCCCTTTTTTTTTTTGGGAGGGCAAAAATGGCTATTAACCAAGCAGTCCCTTAGGCTCCTACCCTTTCTGAAGGTGATTTGTGGATAGGGACCTAGGATATCCACCAGATCAGTGTCCGACCTTAGAATATCCCAGTACCTGGTGATGATCTGTCTGATTTCTTGATGTCCACTATCATAGGTACCTATTAAGCGTATAGTGCCGTCATTGCTGGCGGGGTCCGGTTTTTTCTTTTTCTTTGGTATCAATAGGGAATCCCTTTTCTCATTTAGAGCTGACTCATACGCTGTCCTTAGTACACCATCGGGGTAGCCCCTATCCCTAAAGTGGAGTCTAAGGTCCGCAGCCTGTTCTTTAAAGTTCTTCATCGTAGTTCTTCACCAGCCCAGGAGTAAATTTGCATACGATGGCGCACAAGAACTGCCCATCGTGGTACCCCTGAGCTGGTGGTAGTGGCGGCCATTAAAGACAAAGTGGTTCTTGGTTAGGTTGAAGGTAAGGAGTTCCAGCACAAATTTATTGTGTGCTGCCAATCTAATGTCACGCATGGAAAGGTAAGGAGTTCCACTGCCCTAAGACCCAAATGGTGTTCTATTGAACTATATAGGGCTTCTATATCAATAGAAGCCAAGATAGTTGTTTCGTCCATATTCACACTATTTAGTCTTTGCAATAGATCTGCTGTGTCCCGTATATAGGATGGTAGGGATTCCACAAAGGGACGAATTATTTGATCTACATATATACCCACATTTTGGCTCATACTACCCACCCCCGACACTATTGGGCGGCCCTTTAAGGGGGTCGTCCCTTTGTGTATCTTAGAGAGTGCGTAGAAAGTAGTCAGGGTAGGGTACTGAGGCAGATGAAAATCAAGTTCATCTTTACTAATCAGTCTCATTAATAAACCTTTCTCAAGAATATTTTTTAGTTCTTGTAAATATTCTTTACTAGGGTCCGCTCCTAGGACTTCATTCACGTGGCACATTCTTTTCTATCCTCCAACCTAAAGTATTTGAACCACGTTAACTTCCTTATAAATAGTGCTATGTCCTCTTCTCTGCCCCCTTCCTATACCTCTAGCAGATTTACCCTGTTCTGTCTCCGAACACTCAGCCTCTGATGATGATAAGTCACTAGGTTGTTCCTTCTGCACACTTTTATTCAAAAAAGAGTAAGCCCTGTTTTCTTTAAATTCTGTAGAGTCTCTCACATATTGTTGATGCTTCCTTTCACGTATTGTAAATTGGAAGCGATCAAGAGTACTCTGAAGGAACTCCTCTTTTTTGGAAAACTGGGACTCTTCTCTGAATTTCAAAGCCTGTTCTCTTAGGGTGTCTACTCTTTTTTGTTTGTGTTCAAGATTGAGTTTTTCTTCTTGTAAGAGTAACCTCATAAATCTATGTGAACTGGCTGTCGCTTCCTTCTCCCACTTCTTAATCAGGCTAGTGTTTCTTAATCTGTCTGCTGGTATGAGATTAATTCTCAAACCCTTTGGCACTATTTGTTCTCTCAGGTAGTGTTCCAAGGACTGGATCTCCCACCAGGATACAATAAGGTCCTTATAGGCCCCCGTCAGGTCTTTAAAGACTGTCTTGATATTGTTTAGAGCGGATGTCTGTATGTAATCTGACTCAGAGAAAACACTTTGTGCCTCTGTAGCCCAAGCCTCTAGATTAGGACCTGTGGTCAGGAAACCTGCCATCTGCGTTATAACGTATTGAAACTAAACTAAATATATGGACAAAGACCAGTACCAAGTCTCGTCTACACTCAGGGAATGAAAGTAACTAATAGGAATGAGTGGCCCTTAAATCAAAATAAGTCTAAAACATAACGTTTATTCATTTAAAGTAATAAAACCAGAAAGGCCCATTTAGAACACATTAGTCTTGTGTCACCACCCAGAGGGGGGCAAATAGGGGATGTAGTGATTACTAGCTGGCTTGGGGGCCGATGTAGTAAAGGGAAGTAGCAGGTGCTAACTGCAATATCTAATAAAGCCCTGGGTCTCTCCCTACTCACTAGATAAACGTGCAGAACAGGGTAAATCTGCTAGAGGTATAGGAAGGAGGCAGAGAAGAGGTAGAGGTGGGAGAGGCCGGGGTATACAATATCGTACCGGCCCAACTAATATACAGGCATGCAGCATGGAGACCACCATATATCCATCTTCCTCAAATTTGTCCTCAGCATCCTCCTTGTTTCCTTTTTTAGGCCAGGGGAAAACCAAAATGCCATATGGTCTAAGGAACAAAACCCCCACAGTGAGGGAGGAGGGGGGAACCGTATGAATAAACAGCAGATTATCAATCTGTCTTCATATACCCTGACAGAGGCAGATATCTCACTGCTCAGCAAGGGTCTATCATTTGTCCCGACGGCACATTTTAATAAATTTGAGTGGACCAAGGACATAGCACTATTTATAAGGAAGTTAACGTGGTTCAAACACTTTAGGTTGGAGGATAGAAAAGAATGTGCCACGTTAGGAATTAATCTGCAGGAATTGAAGGCCACACGCACGCTCACAGGGTTAATGGCTGAAGGAGAAAGGGATAGAGTATTAGGACCTTTTACTCAATTAAAAACAAAGAGCAAAAAAATGCCATCACCTCTACCAGACTCGAGTATTACAATTTTTCACAAACTAGTTACTCGTGATCTGGAAGCTTTAGACCCTATAAGAGCCCCCTCAAATTTAACTCCTGTTGAACGTCAGTCGCTGTTTAAACTTGAAAAAGATCGTAATATAGTAGTAAAACCCTCTGATAAAGGGGGGAACCTAGTTATCATTGACAGCATTGCATACAAAAAAATGTGCTTAACAATCCTGGAAGATAAAAATACCTATGAAGTCCTAGGAGTGGATCCTAGTAAAGAATATTTACAAGAACTAACAAATATTCTTGAGAAAGGTTTATTAATGAGACTGATTAGTAAAGATGAACTTGATTTTCTTCTGCCTCAGTACCCTACCCTGGCTACTTTCTACGCACTCCCTAAGATACACAAAGGGACGACCCCCTTAAAGGGCCGCCCAATAGTGTCGGGGGTGGGTAGTATGAGCCAAAATGTGGGTATATATGTAGATCAAATAATTCGTCCCTTTGTGGAATCCCTGCCATCCTATATACGGGACACAGCAGATCTACTGCAAAGACAAAATGGTGTGAATATGGACGAAACAACTATCTTGGCTTCTATTGATGTAGAAGCCCTATATAGTTCAATAGAACACCATTTGGGTCTTAGGGCAGTGGAACTCCTTACCTTCAACCTAACCAAGAACCACTTTGTCTTTAATGGCCGCCACTACCACCAGCTCAGGGGTACCGCGATGGGCAGTTCTTGTGCGCCATCGTATGCAAATTTACTCCTGGGCTGGTGGGAGGCCAATTACATCTGGTCTGAAGAACTCAGTGAGGGGCATGACAAAGTGGTTCTTTGGTTAAGATTCATTGACGATGTGTTTGTCCTCTGGATGGGGTCTGAGGCTTCATTTAGCAAGTTTGTTGAATGTATCAGCAGGAATGATTTAGGGCTAAGATTCACATCTGAATGTAGTAGGACCTCTTTGCCATTCCTAGATGTGCTTATTGAGAGAGGGACCGACCATTCAATCATTACATCTGTCTTTAGAAAAAGCACGGCTACAAATAGCCTACTAAGATGGGATAGTGCCCACCTCTTCCCTTTACGGAAGGGTATCCTGAAGGGACAATACTTGAGGGTCCGCAGAAACTGCTCTACGATGAAGAACTTTAAAGAACCTTAGACTTCGCTTTAGGGATAGGGGCTACCCCGATGGTGTACTAAGGACAGCGTATGAGTCAGCTCTAAATGAGAAAAGGGATTCCCTATTGATACCAAAGAAAAAAAAAACAAACGGACCCCGCCAGCAATGACGGCACTATACGCTTAATAGGTACCTATGATAGTGGACATCAAGAAATCAGACAGATCATCACCAGGTACTGGGATATTCTAAGGTCGGACACTGATCTGGTGGATATCCTAGGTCCCTATCCACAAATCACCTTCAGAAAGGGTAGGAGCCTAAGGGACCGCTTGGTTAATAGCCATTTTTGCCCTCCCAAAAAAAAAAAGGCAAACTGGCTATCAAGAAGACCACTTGGGACCTATAGATGTGGACGCTGTGTGGCTTGTGACCAAATCAGAACAACTAAACGCTTCCGGAGCTCCTCCACAGGGGAAGAGTTCTTTATTAAAGACTTTATAAACTGCCTTACAACGGGGGTTATTTACCTGGCCCAATGCTCTTGCCCTCGATAATGTGGGTAAGACTAAGCGGGAATTTTGGAGGCGGGTCAGAGACCACTACAATGATATTACAAATAAAAAAGACACATCAGTAGCGCGACACATCTTGGAATATCACGGTGGGGATGCTTCCTCCATTAAATTCACTGGGATCCAGCATATACCACAACCGCCCAGAGGCGGAGACTGGGACAATCTCATTTTGAGATCGGAGACTAAATGGATCTCTAAAATGGACTCTGTGGCACCTAAAGGTCTAAATGAATTTATTTCATTTAGACCCTTTCTATAACATCACAGCTATATCCCCTACATACTGTATATATTGGTCTGCACCGGACGGTGGACTATAGATATATGCTCCTTGACTATAGGTGCTTAAAAAAAAGGGTGTGGCTTGTTTGTGATCTTTTGCCAACCCAGCTATCCCGGCTGTGTCTGTGTTGTCCCGAATACCATTGTGGGATAAATGATCCATTACTATACCAATAAAAGCCTGAGTCCTTATGTAAGATACCTGAGGGGTCAGGGGGGGACCAGGGCATGCTGGGTGTTGTGGTGCAGTGCGTCACCCACCTGAGAGGTATGCTATCAATGTACTTATGGATCCCTTCCGACTTCTGCTGAAGATGGTGGTCTAGTGTTTAGCAGCTGTAGCACTCCCCTGCTAGTGGGAATAATTGAAGACCAGGCGATTCAGTTAAATTGTCAATGTCTTTACTTCAGGGTTGCAAACGTTTCTCAACATCAAGCGGATTCCTCTGCTGGCCACACACTTGACCAGGGAACAATCACCTTTATGTCACAGCAGACCTTTTAGTACGTGGTACACCAACGGGCCATCAATGCAGGACATGGACAATATGCCTCCTGATCCCTGCACCCTTCCCGTGTTTCTCCTCACTCAGGCTCTGCTCTCTCTCTCTCTGTATCCTCAGCCCCGTCCGGCTGGTATCCAGTGATTCCTTCTTTCCCTGGTCTGTTCCTCAGTTTCTCAGCCCGGCCTAAAGGTAATATACCACTTGGCCCTAGGCACTGGCGTCCTCCTCCTATCCCCGGCACACACTTACGGGCAAGACCCTTCCGCTGTTTCCTCACGCTGCACACCCTTTCCAGGCCGTGGGCCCAGGTTCCCTATCTTCACCAGGCTCAGGGGCCTGAACTGAACTGCAACTACATCTTAACTCAACTGACTCCTCCTCCCCTCACTAAGCCTTTTTATACCTATGCTAGGGGTCCCTCTAGTGGCTAACTCTCTCACTACACCCCTACCGGCTTGCAGTGATCAGGAGACATGACAATTTACATTTTTATAACAATTCAGCAATATCAGTAAAATAACATGTTTCCTTCCCATACCACTTTTCCAAATAACGGACGCCCCCCTCTTTAACCCTCCCATACATCAGTACCCCTATTACACTTAGGTGATGAGGGTTCTTGATTGTATAACCGTCACATCTATTGAAGCGGATCTGAGTTTTATGGTATCTCGATCTCTCTTTAATTGAAGGACCGAAACAGGAAATCGCAAGAGACGCGGAGAAGGTCTCCATAGTTACTAGACGCGCCTCCACCGATGCGTCACACAAGAAGTTTGAGCGCTCGCTGCTGTTGACCGTGACCCTGATTGGGCGCGGCCGAGGCATGCGAGTGACGTATAAGACACCAATTCAATATTCCCTACAAAGTAACCAAACTACATATCAAATGTCCAGAAAAACAACCAATCAACAATATGTAGTAAATGTGTATTTTATTGAAAACATAATTAGACTATACGCAATAATTCAAAGAATTAATACATTTTATTATACAATAATACATACATAGTGAAAGACCACAAAATATTAAAAGTATGTAAGTAAAGTATGTAAAAGACTAGGACGTGTGGCTGTGGCAGAATGGCCACGTCCTCTCCCAGCACCAGAGGGTCCACTAACACCACCACGACCGCGTCCGCGTCACTTACTAGATGTTTTCCTCATTGTTACCGTTCACCAAGCACCACAATAAGAAAAAAAAAATTTGGCCCAATGTATTGATTTAAAATTCAGGCCTTTTTTTACAGGCTCCTAACACTATCTGCCTATTTGTTTATGTACCGTATTTCACTAATCCAGGCACAGCAGTAACCACTGATTTAGTGGAATATCAATTGTAGGGCTAGTATTTAGGCCCTGGATGAAAGGTATCCTTTTATGGACAGATTTACACTTGGCGATGCACAGTAGCGTGTGAAAAAATATGTAGGATTATGCCTTCAGCAATTGTATGTTAACACTTTGTGTAATATACCCTTTAACAGACAGAAATACAATGGGAGATGCACGGAAGCGTGTAAAGTTATTGAGGATGACCCTTTCAGCACTTGTATATAGATTCAGGGTATTGCTATATAGGCAAGTGAATTTCACCCCAGAACAAAATTTATCCTTTTCCGGACACTATTAAACTTGTCCGGTCACAGCTGAAACACCAGATTCAGGGTATTGCTATTTTGGCAATTAAATTTCACTCCAGAAAAAAATATACCCTGTTACGGACAGATTCAAGCTAGGCCTGCAACAGCTGGAACATCAGATTCAGGGTATTGCTATTTTGGCAATTGAATTTCACCCCAGAACAAAATATATCCTTTGCAGGACACTATTAAACTTGGCCAGCCACAGCTGAAACCACTGATTTATGGTATTGCTATTTTGGCAATTGAATTTCACCCGAGAACAAAATATATCCTTTGCCGGACACTATTAAACTTGGCCAGCTACAGCTGAAACCACTGATTTAGGGGATTGCTATTTTGGCAATTGAATTTCACCACAGAAAATTATCTATCCTTTGCCAGACAGCAGACAGTATTACACTTGGCTAGCCACAGCTGGGACATCAGATTTAGGGGATTGCTATTTTGGCAATTGAATTTAACCCCTTAATAAAATATAGAAATTTCTATCCTGAGTTTCTAGGGGTGACAATATGCACAGCCAAGCCCCTGATGTAGGATATAGCAAAAAAAAAAAAAAAAAAACTAGTATTGATGCAGCCTAAAAACCAGTGAGCAATTAACTAGCAGAAGTTTAATGATTCACAGCTGTAGATCGATCACTTCATTAGGTCTTTTTGCTGACATTTCCCTGCCTAATCTCGCCCTCACAGAAGCTGTGTCCTCTCCCTACACTAATCAGAGCAGTGTAACGTGCGGCGCCACGTGACTCCAGCTTAAATAGAGGCTGGGTCACATGCTGCCCTTGGCCAATCACAGCCATGCCATTAGTAGGCATGGCTGTGATGGCTTCTTAGGGCAAGAAGTAAAACGCTAGCTGATTGGCTGCTGTGCAACGGACTCGAACCCGAACTTTTTTGAAAATGTTGGTGTCCGGGTCCGGGTCCGGGTCCGTGTCCCGAACACCCCAAAATTCGTTACGAACCCGAACTATGCTAGAACTGTTCGCTCAACACTAATCCTGACGGATCTTCGTCAATACCCTCAGTATCATGGAAAACGGACAGAAGATGTAAGCCAGCCTGAACCTCCACGGTATCGTCAGAGCGTCTATGGCCAGGGGGTTGTCCTCCTTGTAAAGGGAGCAGAAACTCTGCACCTTGGCATTGAACCTGGTTGCCATGAGATCCACCTCTGGCATGCCCCATCTGTGGACTAACTGCCTGAGGATCTCCGGATGCAGTGACCACTGCATGGTCGGTAAGCCGCGACTTCGGCAATCCGTAATGATGTTGAGGGAGCCTCGGATGTGAGTGGCAGATAGATGGGATAGGTTCAGCTCTGCCCACCGCAGAATTGGAAGCTGGTGATTGGACCATGTGACCCAGTGACGTCACTGAAGGTCCTTCATCCCCTTCCCAGCTGAAGACAGAACAGGAGACCGGTAACTGGCAACTACGTGATCAAATAGAAGAGGTGAGTTTATTTTTTTATTATTTTTAACCCTGTATTGCCCTTTTTACTTTGCATTCTGTATTAAGAATGCCATTATTTTCCTTTATAACTATGTTATGAGGGAAAATAATAAAGATCGGGTCCCCATCCCGATCGTCTCCTAGCAACCATGTGGGAAAATCTCACCGCACCCGCTTGCAGATGCTTGTGGTTTTCCCGCAGCCCCATTCACGTCTATGGGGCCTGCGTTGCGTGAAAAAACGCAGAATATAGAACATGCTGCGATTTTCACACAACGCAAAAGTGATGCGGGAAAATCACCGCTCTTGTACACAGTCCCATTGAAATGAATGGGTCCGGATTCAGTGCGGGTGCAATGCGTTCCCCTCACGAATTGCACCTGCGCGAAAATCACGCTCCTGTGAAAGGGGCTTAAGTGTGCTTTTACACTTGAGTTCTGAGGATCTGGCAGGCACTTCCGTCCCGCCGGATCCGTCAGAACGCAAGTCGCCTGAAAGCATTTGAAGACTGATCAGGATCCTGATGAGTCTTCGAAATGCTTTCAGGTTACCATGGCAGACAGGACGCTACTGAAGTCCTGGCTGCCATGGTACTCCGCAGCAGTGTACTTACCTGCGCTGCGGCAGCCGGGCTCTCATTCATGACGTCACAGTTCCCAGCGGCGCATAGATCAATGCGCCACCCAGACATTAATTCCGGATCCGGCGTTATGGCAAGTCTTCCGGATTTTTGGACGGAGACAAATCCGCTGCATGCTTCGGTTTTGTCAACGTCCAAAAAACGTTCACATACTGAACGGATGACATCCTAATGCATCCTGAACGGATTTCTCTCCATTCAGAAGGCATTAGGATAATCCTGATCAGTTTCTTTCTGGCGTAGAGACCGACGACGGATCTCTACGCCGGAAAGTAAAAATGCTAGTGTGAAAGCACATTAACAGGCAGTTGATAGCCACCACTCTTAGAATCAGTTCACACTTCACTAATTTGGTCAGTTACGGGTCCAAAACTGACCAAATAACTGAAGTGTGAACTAAGCCTTAAAGGTAAATGTTAGCGTCAGAAAAAAATCACAGAATGAAGTTGCCTAAATGGGAGAAACTGCTTAAAACCCCAAACACTGTAGCGTGTTTATAACCAGGGGAGCAATTCCTCCGCATGTGATCCGCTTCACAGCAATCCCCAGCAAACATGCATACAATGGAGGATGTGGTAGCGGATCACATGCACCACAAAAACATCCTACACAAGATAAAATAATTTGTGGATGAGAATATACATGTTAGCGTCAGTGGCCCAAGATTCTACTATAGAGTGAAAGAGTGTACTCCATTTACACAGTCTGCTGATTACACATAGATTGCTACAGAACCTGTTCTGTTACATGCTGATACAAGTAGCGGCCCCATGACACGGCGGAGAGGGTGTCAGCAGTAAGTTTGTGTTGACATCAGAGTTTATTTCTTCCTTATTCTGATCCGTCACAAAAACGACTCTAAAAAGACAGATCCTGTCTTTTGAACATCTGCCTTTGGTCAGTAATTGATCAGTATTGCTAAGGCCAAAAAAACTGGAGTGGATCCAAAACATATATCACGTGATTGGAATATTTGAATGTCTTCTGTGTTTTGTACCCACTCCTCCTTTTGGCTTTCAGATCATGAGCAAATCCTGATGCAAAATAGGGACTGTGTGATAGAGGCATTATGGATGCTCCAAAGACATTATTTGTTGTGTTCTTACTTTTTCCGTTCTTCTGACAGATCAGAAGAAGGGTAAAATAAATGGTGATGTCAGCAAGGCAAAACAGGGACACTAGTGAGCCCATCACAAAGGGGTGAATGTGGCAACAGCAAGAAGAGTAAACTAATTGGCCCAGTGACAGAGTGGTGTGGGTGGCAACCGCATGAGGGGCCAACATAGTGGCCCAGTCATAGACTGGGGAGGGTGGCAACTATCCCCCCCCCCCGCTGCACTAAACACCCATTCTGATGCCACACTACTGGCCAGGCAGGAAAGCCTGTCCAGGGCAAACTCGGCCAGTTGTGGCCACAAATCAAGTTTGGCTGTCCAGGCGATCTTGGATATGGGGTGGCAGGGTGCAGTCCAAGTATTCCACCACCTGCTGGTTCAGATTCTGCTCCATGTCCTGCTGCTGCTGGGTGGTTTCTTCAGTAGGCGGGTGAAGAAAAGTGCTCATCAGAGACTCCAGATTTAGGGCTCATGCACACGAACGTATTTTTTTTCCGTGTCCATTCCGTTTTTTTTGCGGACCATACAGAAGTTACTCCGTGTGCATTCCATTTCCGTATGTCCTTATTTCCATTCCGCAAAAGAATAGAACATGTCCTATTATTGTCCGCATTACGGACAAAGATAGGACTGTTCTATTAGGGGCCAGCTGTTCCGTTCTTCAAAACACGGAATGCACGCGGATGTCATCCGTATTTTTTGCGGATCTGTTTTTTGCGGACCGCAAAATACATACGGTCATGTGCATGATACCTTAAGTTGCTGCGGATGGAGCTTCTGCTGCTGCTCCTGTTCCCCCACCCCCTCCAGCAGTCATGGCAGTGGAGCATGAGTACAGAGGGCCTCCCCGTCGGACCTTCATGAGGATGGGCGATTGCGCACATAGGCAGCAGCCTCCCTCTCAGCAGGTGGAAAAAAGGCACTCATTTTAGCAAGGGTCTAACATGGTGGAGAGCTAGTAGTTATCCCTCTGCTGAATCTTGATAATATGGCTGTCACCACACAAGCAACTCAGCATGCATCTGGCCATTTGCGCAAGGGACTCAGAGAGACTCCCTGCCTTCATCTCCACTGCATACTGCTATATTGTGTTGGGTTAATCTACCTGGCCTTCCTCATTGTCCTCCAGCTCCTCCTGTCCTGCTCCCCTCCTGTGACTTGTGCATTTCTGTATACATTTCTTGTGCGTAAATGTCCTCCTCCTCCGCCAGTTCAGCTCCCACGGGGCTCCAGTGGCTGTGAGATGTAGGTGCCAGGTCTCCTGTACCCTGGCCAGCCAGATTTATCAGCATCTGCTCCAGGACATGAAGGAGTGGAATGACGTTGTTCATCCCATAGTCCTGGCAACTGACAAATAAAGTGGCATCCTCAAAGGGCCAAATCAAGCGGCGGGTGTCACGCATGAGCTGCCACTGGCTAACGTTGAACATACACAGGGGAGGGTGGTGTTCTAACTGGTGGAAACGACGCATATCAGGTGATGTTGGGGAGCGCTATATCTGCCTTTGCAGCTCAACGAGGGCTTGTTTTGCAGTGTAAGAGTGGCTGAAGTGCATTCACAGTTTCCTGTCCATTTACAAGATGTCTTACAGTTGGGTGGAAGACTTCAGGAACCGCTTTACAACCAGATTAAAGACGTACACCATGGAGGGCGAATTGGGTGCAGATAGCTAGGATTCGATTTCCTCTTGAAGGACATAGAGAAGTTCCTCCCCAGAGTGACTCAGTTCACCGAGGCAAACTAGGTACAGAACAGCGTAACACTGCTGTGCTCTGCATAGGTGGTATGCTGGATGAGCAGTCCAAATTGTGCCTGCTGCGGAAGCTGAGGACAAGGTTTAGGATGAGGAGGCAGAAGAAGATATTGGCACAGGACTTACAAAATGCGTAGGCGGCATTGCCACCACCTAGTTGCTGGTGTGGCTGGGCAGGAACTGCATTTACCCAGTGGGCTGTAAACAACATATATTGTCCTTGACCATGGTTACAGCTCCACACTTCGACGCTGCTGTGAACTTTAGCTGACAAAACAGGCTCAAGGACTGGCCCACCTTCTGCTCAACATACATGTGCAGGGCTGGTAAAACCTTTTTGGAGAAGTAATGATGGTGTGGGACTCTTCACCTTGGCTTAGCACAAGCCATTAGTTCTCTGAAAGGTGCAGAGTCAACCACGTGGAAAGGGAGGGACTGTGGCACCACAACTGACCCCTTATGCAACTTTTGGGAACTAACCTGAGCCATTGTAATAGCTGCCTTGCTGTGAATAACTTTTGTGCGCCTTGATGACCTTTTGATCTGGTTCAGTAAAGTACTGGGAGTTTGTTAAAAGAACGGTTTTCCTTATTGTGCCAACTTATCACCTGCTTGCACCCAAGGATGCAGGAGTCCCGAACACCAGGGAACCTGCCTTCCCGCACCTAAAACGCTATACCACAATGGGCACCTCAACCACCATCTGGCAGGAGATCTCTTAACACTATAATGTGCCCCGAAGGAATACGGTGCCTTCCTTCCCTTCACTGCATGCTGGCCAAGGGAGTTATGCTAAACCATGAGTACCAACTACTACACCCATCGGCCGACCACACTCACACATTGCATCCTTGCGGCCCCTGTCGCTGCAAGTGTACGCATACTGTTGTCTTTTTGCAAATAACCCCCGTGATAGATTGCTGGAGAAATAATTGACGAGCAGTAGGAAGAGCATCAGGAACAGTAGATAATGGGAAGGAAACACAGTTCCCTTCTGCTGAGGTTCGTGGAGCCTTGACTACCGGAGAAGGGGTGCGCGCCACTGGGAGATGCAGCGGTTGCTGCGTCAGGCTTTATAACAGCATTAGCGCCACAATTTTTCCAGGCCTACTTTATGATGACGCTGCATATGTTGACGCAGGACTGTGGGACCAACACTGACCACACTTCACTTTCTGCCCGTGGATTCAATAAACGGCTATGCTGACATCCTCCGGCTCCTTGATGAAAAATTCCCACACTAGCGAAAATAGCATTTTCCAGCCACCACAGTGTGCTGACTGCCTGCTGACACCGCCTCTATAAGGCCATACACCGCTAGTTGTTTCCTGACGGGTAGGCTCCTGAATAGCAGACAGTCTACCCCAGGAATATTTGGCTCCAGACCTCACACTGCTGCCACCCTGCTGACTTACGGCCACCCAACCTCCTGCTGCCACAGCTGTTGTCTCATGCGAAAGCTGCCACCCTCATCCCCTGATGAGGATGATGAGGACCCCTCTTCTCCCATGTCTGATCAGCTACATCCTCATCCACTACTGTCTGCACATCACTGACATCACCCTCACCAGTCTCAGGGCCGTGTGCCTGACCGCTCGCAACACCTGCTCCCACGCAACTCTCATCGTCGCTACTTGTTCGCCCACAGGAGGAAGCAGTGGATCTCTCCTCCAAATCTTGGCTGGGCAGTAGCTGCTGACTGTCCTCATTACGCTAGCCCCCACTAAAAAGCAGAGTAGAGCCGACAACATACAATACTTCCCGAGCAGAAGGAATAGAAAATGAAAGAGGCAGGTTCAGGACATCTGGGGACACAGAGCTCCAGAAACATTTTTGCCACTGCCCGTTTCCTTAGGAGGCCCCGACACCTGTCTGTCAGACATATTGTACTGTAACTGTAAAATAGCAATCGTGCCAGGCCGCAATTTTACCTCAGAATCAAGGATAAATGGATTTACTTATGTATAAAAGAATAAAAACATCCCAAAATCAGGAGTATCTGAAGGCTCGGACAATAGTTGTAGTTTGGTAACTGTCTGGGCAGGTGTCAATGAGGAAGTAGCAGAAGCAGAGCAGATGGATTGGGATCAGTACATGGGTACCCGCACATGGGTAACCAAACAGAATATTCAATTGAGTTGTGCAGTTTATAGGTCACATTAAAGGTGGAAAAAGTTCTGAAAATGATTTATCTTTGTCTCATCTTTTTACAGCACATAAACCTGACATTTTAACAGGGTGTGTAGACTTTTTATATCCACTGTAAATGAAAAAGTAGAAGCTCTTTGTACACATTTTTGATCAAACTTGTGTTGGTTCCATCTACTAGGCATCAAGGTAGTATATATTGAGGGTAGCAGCCTCTTTTATACTAAGCAACGCCCATCTGCCTGGGGCTTCTGTCTAAAGTATAAATGTAGCTGGTTCCTACACTGCCCTGAATATTGTAGGCTTAGGTAAGTCCAAGAGAGGCAGTTCTGTTGGTGCTAGGTACCCATCTGCGGAAGCCACCTTGACGCCTGGTAGATGAGCCCGACACACGTTTGATCAAAAAATATGTGCAAAAAACCTCTATTTTTTCCATTTATAGTAGGTATAATACCACTTTAATTTAGAATGATCCCCATTTCTCAGTTCCATTGTTTGCATGTGAAATGTTGTGCAGCCATGCTTTTATTACGTTTGTATGCTTGCTTTATGCATATGCACCTGTGACCATGAATGTGCTAGTCTAAATTTTCTTGTGGGTACAGAATAAGATATCAGTGGTAAGTAACTATGTTAGAATCAGGTACAACTTTGTCCAGCATCTTAACTCATAAGCACCCTACTCCGTATCTTAATCAGAGACAACTGGAAGAGGAGGAGAGAATATGGCCTCTCTTTGTCACGGACGTTCTCGTGACAGGTGCCAGATCAGTGAGAATGGCAACATGTGGTGTGATCTGACAGGTTCCTTGTGGATAAATTTGTGTCTGTGTTGTTTCTGGTATTAGTAATATGGTCTAGTAAGGGAGGGACCGCTAGGCAGGACTCATGTCATGAGGAAGGACCTGAATTGTTATATGGCCTGAAACACGTTGACGAAACTATCCTGTACTTGAAGATTTTAACCGCATGAATAAAGTTTTTCCTGCTATGACAAAGAGCTGGATTTTCTTCTCCCATTTGCTTTAAATTACCACAGATTGGTATGCTGGGACTATCTTCCGTGTCCCACGAAATCGGATCCACCGTTGAAATGCTGTCTGGGTAGGTTTGTGCTTCAAATAATCCGGCGGTTCTGGGTGTCCAGACGGATGACTCCAACACTCTCTGGTGAAATTTCCTATATTTCCACACCGCCAACACTGTGCCTCTTGGCCTTCTCTTTGCCTGCGTGCGGGGGATGCAGCTTGACTGCTTGGCCTGAGTGGAGGATATTGGGGGGCTTGGCGACAAGGGAAACTAGGGCAAGGATGCTCTGGTACAGGAGCCAGCTGTGCTGCCTGATAGGGTAGTTGTTGAGCCAGACAAGCAGCCTCAGGGGTATAGCACGACCTAATCCACCTTTCCATTTGTGTCAACTTCTCGTGCATGGCACTCAGGGAGCTCTGCAGGTCTTGTACCGCTTTGATCAGGACCTCTTCATTCCTTGCAACCACGACAGGTGTAGCAATCTGGGTCCTTACTGCTCCAGTGGCATAACTTTCCTCTTTGTTTCGTGCCACAGCCTCTGTCAATATTTGCCGAAAATTTAGAGTTGGTCCACCATAACTCGTTCCCGCAGGGCCTGTCTGAGGGGAATACTGTAGAGTCCCAGAATAAATTGTACCCCCAGTATCCGGTCTATGGGTCCCATACCGGTTGTTCCAACTGCTTCTTTTCTTTGTATTTTGGCCATTACCTCCTGTAGTGCCATTGCATATTGTGAGACCCCTTTGTCTTCTCGCTGAATCCGGTAGAAGAACGTTGCCCGGAGGTGTCCTGCACTACGTATTCAACGTATTACGTGTGGCTTCTGGTTGTAGGAAAACATTCCTCCGGGCCTCACCCTCTAAGGTGGCCTACGCGATTTCCACCTGCAGTTCTGGGCCAACATTGTAAATCCTAGCAGCTCTCCGTTACCTTGTCGCCCAGTCCAATATTGACATGTTCTGGCCATCAAATTTGGGTAGCAAATCAAACAAAGTGCCGATACAGAGGGCCCTTGCAGGTGTTCCACTATTACATGTGGTACTCACATTAACATCATGTGCATTGTCTTCCATCGCCTCCATCTCTGTGACCGTACCCTTCTCGCAGCGCCACTTGTAGCAGTCTAGTAAGAGCGATTCAAATATGGTGCAGCAGACGAGGAGGCTGAACAAATGCCGGTTTTTATTGAACAACAAAATATAACGGCCGGCACTTAAGATTAACAGTACAATACCAATACGCCAGGGGCACAATCGGTTAATGGCAAAAACAGTATTAACAAATTTGCACAACGTTACAGGAAGGATATATGAAACATAGTATAACAAATGCGTTCTCATAAGCATGCAGAGAGAAATACAGGCTACTCTCCTCTTCTATAATCCTGTCTGATCCCCGCTAACCAGGGTGCGTTTCTACAACGCTCTGACTAATAAAACCTGCTCTATACCGTACAGCAGATTAGCACTGGTGCACACTCACAGTTCTGAAAAAATCTAAGTAGAGGTCTGTGATGTTGTCTTTTCCCACAAGGTGGATGCTTGTCTTGCGCGGAACATGGTGACACATGTCCTCTGGCTCCTGAATCAATCGCTTGATTGTCTCAGTGTGTGGCCTGATTTGATTACAGCTGCAGAACTTCAGTTCAGAGCCTATCTTGATCTGTCCCATACATAGCCAGTTTCTCAGGACACCATCAGTAAGGGCCAGTGTCTCATCATTAGTCTCTAAGCTTGGCTCCTGACATGGCAGCCAGCCTCACAGCTTCCAGGGCAAACACACACACCTGGATCTCCAAACAAGGGAACTTGTAGCCCCTCCTACATCATGTGTGTGTACCACAGAACTTCAGCTTCTTCTTACTCAGAGCCACAGCAGCATCTAGTGCCTGGAATAAGTCATCACAGTCTATGTAACATAATATTGCAGATATCTGTGCAAAGAACAGTATTCTAGGGGCTGACCCCTACATAATAGCCCCACCTCTTGCCTCAGGTGTTGCTTATGTGGACATTTAACCTTCCCTATTTATTGTGGCTTCTCCCACCATGCTGTGTGGTTTATAGCTTCAGTCTTGTTGTGGATTGCCAGTGTTTGGATCTCAGTGGAGTTCCTGTGCTTCCATAGCCATTTGAAGTTAAGTGTCTTCTTCCCCTTTTGTTTATTGTTTGGGTTTTCTTGTGTTGCTCTATTCCCTGTCATTTGAGTTTAGGCCTGAGGGATACTCCTGTTCGTCCTACCGTTTGGAGGAACAGGTTGTCTCTTGTCCTGACATTAGGACCAGGGTCCTACAGGGTGAGTTAAGACTTTAGGTTCCTGTGTATGAACTCGCCTACCTCTGTGGTCAGCTCATACTTGCAGTCAATCAGGACTTTGATTAGGGTTTCTCTAAGAGTTTTCCGCGCGGGTGCAATGCGTGATGCGAACGCATTTTGCCCACAAGGAATCCGGACCCATTCATTTTAATGGGTCTGTGTACATGAGCGTTGGTTTTCACCCATCACTTGTGCATTGTGGGAGTTTGTTTCCAAATTCTGGAAGGCGTTCTGTACTAGACTGGGGGTATAACTGTCCTTTTCTTTGGCTTTTTATCCTCATTCGAACGGACAGACAGAACGCACTAATCAGAGTGTGGAGACTTACTTGAGATGTTTTGTCTCAGAGAACCAGGAGGAGCGGTCTTCATTTTTGTCTGTGGCAGAGTTTGTCATAAACAATCGTAGACAGGAGTCCACTGATAAGTCGACGTTTTTTGGGGCATAAAGGAATTCACACCACAGTTTGGCACATTTTCTGGTTCTGAATATGGGCAACAAGTATAAACGTATGGCTGGTCCAGACCTAAGAGTGTGTGATTCTGTGTGGCTGTCCACAATTTTGAACCTCCTATAATATGGGGCCACTTTTAGGTATTTTTTTCCAGGGCCACTTCAGTTTACCAATCCGCCCCTGACAATATACTGCTAATCTCGTTCTCAGCACTAACAGGAACAGTAGCAGAAACAGAAGGTTGGGAGTAATGGTTCAATACCAGAGGTCTGACGAGGGACATATGAAAGGGATTGGGAGAGATAGTAGCCCTAACAACCAGGGATCAAATTTGAAAGATGGTACTTTCAGATGGATATTTCTTGAGGACAACTGAACTGTCAAAAGAAAAAAAAAATGGTAGAGGAATTCTTTGTCTGCATGCTTCTTCATGGATGTAGCTGTACGAATCAGAGAAGCCTTGGTCTCTTGCCATATCTGCAGAAAACTACTGGCCATGGCGCCTGCAGCCAGCACCTCAGTGGACACATCAATAGGTACATGAAGATGAGGAGTAATAGGAATAATACAGGTTGGATCTATTAAGTGCAGAGGTTCCATTTCTTGAATAGTAGGTTTAAAGGAGCAAGATAAGGCATCTGCTGGCAGACAAAACTGCAACATAAAATTAAAAACAACAAAAAGAGCGACCATCCGGACTGGCAGAGTTAAGTCACTTGGTGGATTTGAGATACAGATTTTTGTGATCTGTATAGATGACTACTGGGTTATTAGCTCCCTCTAACAGATGCCACAAATTCTAACCAAATTTTATTTGCCATTCTCAATACCCAATGGAATAATTTTATTCAGACCAGGGAAAGCCTTTAGAAAAAACAGGTGTACATCTTTCCGGAATCCCCTTTGTATTGCAACACAGCACCAGAACACAAAATTGTTTGCAACATCTGGATGATGAAGAACAGGTGCAGAGGAAATGGAAAGCTGACTCAGCCTCCCATGTCAACCTATTGTCATCATCTCCCTTGCAGGTCAAGGCAGAGATTGGTGCTGTTAAGGGGGAGAATTGGGTAATAAACTGACAATAGTTAGCAAAACCTTGGAATCATTGAAGGCCAGTAGGTTGTGGCCAGACCAGTTCTTCAGATACTTTTTCTGGGTCCATCTGTACCCCTTGATCGCATAAGAATTGACCCAGAAACATAGAGGTTTTTTTTTTTGAAGATGCACTTCTCAGACTTACAATGAGTTACTAGATTTGATTAATAAAGCAAAATAACATCCAGGTTATCGATGGCCCCCATTCCCTCAGTGCTTTGTGGCCAGGGGCAGGGAAGAACATAGCCTTCCTTCTGCCTGAGGCAAAATAAAAATTGCACCTTCTATAATTCTTCTTATGTGGCACAAGGGTCTTTGGGCCCCTCAGGCTCCAGGGCCTGGTAACGATTGCTACCTCTATGGGCATTGCTAATGTGAAGGGGCACAATGGGCATTTCTACTCTGGAGAGGGCAGCACAATGGGTATTTCTTCTCTGGAGGGGGCACAATGGGCATTGCTAATGTGAAGGGGACACAATGGGCATTTCTACTATGGAGGGGGCACAATGGGTATTTCTTCTCTGGAGGGGGCACAGAGGGCATTGCTAATGTGAAGGGGACATAATGGGCATTGCTAATGTGTAGGGGGCACAATGGGCATTTCTACTCTGGAGAGGGCACAATGGGCATTTCTAATGTGAAAGGGGCACAATGGGCATTTCTACTCTGGAGGGGGCACAGAGGGCATTGCTAATGTGAAGGGGACACAATGGACATTTCTACTATGGAGGGGGTACAGTGCACAGAGAGCATTACTACTATGAAGGGGGCACAGAGGGCATTATTACTGTGAAGGGGGCACAATGGGCATTACTAGCACAGAGGGCATTACTACTATTAAGGGGGCAAAATGGGGATTTCTACTATGGAGGGGACACAGAGGGCATTATTACTGTGAAGGGGGCACAATGGGCATTATTACTATTAAGGGGGCACAATGGGCATTATTACTATTAAGGGGGCACAATGGGCATTATTACTGTGAAGGGGGACAATGGGCATTACTACTATTAAGAGGCATTATTACTGTGAAGGAGGCACAATGGAGATTATTGCTGTGAGGGGGGCACAAAGAGGGCATTACAACAGTGGCATAGATAGGCAATTACTACTGTGAAAGGGACACAGAGGGCATAACTACTATGAAGGGGGCACAATAAAGGGATAAGTACTTTAAGGGGGCCCAATGTGGGCATTACGACTGTAAGAGGGCACAATGTGGGCATAACTACAATGTTTTTAAAGTATTGGGGGAGGGGGGTGCCAGAGAAAGGCACACCACTGCCGCTGATCATCTGATAAACAAGTGATCACTCGTTTGTCGGCTGATTTGCATGTTTTATCAGGATGAAAGATTACAATTGTTGTCAGTACATCTCCCTGTGTAATCAGTGTACTGAATGAGGGAGCAGTGACTGTGGTAGCGATCATTCCTCCCCATTCACTTTGCATCAGCCTGTGTAATAGGCTGCTGCAAACAAGTGCTGATTAACTTATTATTTGCGGCCCCTTGAAATAGAGCAATGTGACCCCGAGACCCAAAAAGGTTGTGCACCCCTGGTCAAAGGGATCCTTTTTAACATAGTTCAGGCAGACCTACAGCATATAGGGTGGGTCAGTAGAGTCCATTGCCTGAGCTTACTGAAAAGGGCAGCGGCTATAAAACCACTGAACCAATTAGCCAGTTTGACTTTGGACTATTTCTAAGGACATTATCCTGGCAGTCCCCTGGTTTTCACACTTTATTTCCTAAACAGAGATTCATCCAGATTTCATTCTAGTTCATCACTTGCAATTTTCTCATGTTATTAGTCTAAGGGCTCGTTCCCACAACCGTGTCGTGTTTTGCAGTCCGCAATGCCGCCCGTGTGTCTTCTGTAAGTTGCAGAACGGAACGGATGTCTCTTTTAGAAATGACGATTCTTGTCCGCAAAACGAAAAAGAATAGGACATGACTCATAACTTTTTTGGGGCCACGGAACGGAGCAACGGATATGGACAGCACATCGAGTGCTGTCTGCAACTTTTGCGGCCCCATAGAAGTGAATGGGTCTGCATCAGAGCCGCATTTTCAAAATCACGGTTGTGTGAACGAGCCCTAAGGTTACATGCACATGTTCAGGATTCATTAGCACTGAAATCCGCAGGTGTTTGCAGGCAAATCCGTGCAGTCAATTTGCATGCGGATTTCACTACGCAAATGGAGAAAATCCGGTCAGGAAAAATAAAATAAATTGACATCCAGATTAGGGATGAGCGAACCCGAACTGTGTACATTTACGTAAAGGTTCGTTTTCGTTGTTCGGCGATTTCTATGGCGCATTTTGAAAGCCTGCAAAGCAGCCAATCAACAAGCGTCATACTACTTGCCCCAAAAGGCCATCATAGCCATGCCTACTATTGGCATGGCTGTGATTGGCCAAGTGCAGCATGTGACCCAGCCTCTATTTAAGCTGGAGTCACGTCGCGCCGCACGTCACTCTGCTCTGATTAGTGTAGGGATAGGATGCAGCTGCTGTTAGGGCAATATTAGGCAGGGATTAACTCAGCAAAAACACTTAATGAAGTGATCGATCTACAGCTGTGAATCATTCAACTTCTGCTAGTTAATTGCTCACTGTTTTCAGGCTGCCCAGAGCATTTTTCTGTCACTTTTTTCTGGGATGATCGTAGGCCATTTAGTGTCTTGTGGTGTGCCAGCGCAAGCTGCCACCAAGTCCATTAATCCATTAATAGTAGTCTTTTTGGGGCTATATCCTACATCAGGGGCTTAGCTGTGCTTATTGTCACCCCTATAAACTCAGGATAGAATTTTCTATATTTTATTGAGAGGTGAAATTCACTTCAAAAAATAGCAATCCCCTAAGTGGTTTCTGCTGTGGCTGGACAAGTTTCATAGTGTCCTTCAAAGGATAGCTTTTGTTCTGGGGTGAAATTCAATTGCCAAATAAGCAATACACTAAATCAGTGGTTTCAGCTGTGGCTGGACAAGTTTCATAGTGTCCGTCAAAGGATATATTATTTTCTGGGGTGAAATTCAGTTGCAAAAATAGAAATATCGTAAATCTGGTGTTCCAGCTGTGACTGGACAAGTTTCATAGTGTCCCTCAAAGGATATATTATTTTCTGGGGTGAAATTCAGTTGCAAAAATTGAAATACAGTAAATCTGGTGTTCTAGCTGTGGCTGGACAAGTAGTTTAATAGTATCCGTCAAAGGATATATTTTGTTCTGGGTTGAAATTCAATTACCAAAATAGCAATACCGTAAATCTGGTGTTCCAGCTGTGACTGGACAAGTTTCATAGTGTCCGTCAAAGGATATATTATTTTCTGGGGTGAAATTCAGTTGCAAAAATAGAAATACCGTAAATCTGGTATTCCAGCTGTGACTGCTTGTCCTTACCTCTGGACAGCCTGGCACACATGAGCGACTACATGCTGCAGTGCCTGCGCAGTGAGAGCAGAGTTGCCCACATTTTAACGTGTGCGGACTACGGGGTTGCCACCCTGCTGGATCCCCGGTACAAAGCAAATGTGCCCACCTTACTTCCTGCACTGGAGCGTGATATGAAGATGCGCGAGTACAAGCGCACGTTGGTAGACGTGCTACTGAGAGCATTCCAAAATGTCACAGGGGAACAAGTGGAAGCCCAAGGCGAAGGCAGAGGAGAAGCGAGAGGTCGCCAACGCAGCTGTGTCACGGCTAGCTCCTCTGAGGACAGGGTTAGCATGGCACAGATGTGGAAAAGTTTTGTCACCTTGCCACAGCTAACTGCACCACCACCTGATACGGAACGTGTTATCAGGAGGCAGCATTTCACTAACATGGTGGAACAGTACATGTGTACTTGCTTGCTGTCTTGGTGGCAGACATTTAACTCTTTTTACTGTCTAATAACCGCCCCATTGTCTGGGTGTCAGGGGCCTATATGTCGTTTAATCATTTGTTGTCTTGGTGGGAGATAATAAACTCTTTTTACTGTCTAATGATCGCCCTATTGTCTGGGTTTCAGAGGCCTAAATTTCACATACTTGCTTGCTGTCTTGGTGGCAGATATTTAACACTTTTTACTGTCTAATGTCGGCCCCATTTTCTGGGTGTCAGGGGCCTATATGTCGTTTGATCATTTGTTGTCTTGGTGGGAGATATTTAACACTTTTTACTGTCTAATGATCGCCCCATTGTCTAGGTGTCAGCGGCCTAAATTTCGTTAATTGCTTGCTGTCTTAGTGGCAGACATTTAACTCTATTTGCTGTCTAATGACCGCCCCATTGTGTGGGTGTCAGGGGCCTAAATTTCACGTACTTGCTTGCTGTCTTGGTGGCAGACATTTAACTCTTTTTACTGTCTAATGACCGCCCCATTGTCTAGGTGCCAGGGGCCTATATTTCGTTTACTTGCTTGCTGTCTTGGTGGGAGACATTTAACTCTTTTTACTGTCAAATGACTGCCCCATTGTGTGGGTGTCAGGGGCCTATATGTCGTTTAATTGCTTGCTGTCTGGGTGAGAGACATTAAACTCTTTTTATTGTCAAATGACCTCTCCTCTGTCTGGGTGTCAGGGGCCTACATAAATGATAATGGCAATACAGACCTCCATTGCAGGTTGACCTGAGGCCTGTATTGCTGTTACGGGACCGCTCTCCCCTCTCGCTCTCCTGATGCCACCCCAACCTCCTATTCCACCTCCTCCTCCTCCAAGTTGCCAATTGATATTGGTTAATTTTTATTTATTTTATTTTATTTTAAGTCATTACCCTATCCAGGGGATTTACCTACATTTTGCTGCCTTTTGCAGCCCTCTAGCCCTTTCCTGGGCTTTTTTACAGCCTTTTTAGTGCCCAAAAGTTCGGGCCCCCATTGACTTCAGTGGGGTTCGGGGTGAAGTTCGGGTCGAGTTCGGGTCCCAAAACCCAAACATTTTTGGGAAGTTCAACCTAACTTCTTAAACCCAAACATCCAGGTGTTCGCTCAACTCTACTGCAGATTTTAAAATCCGCACCGCAGGTCAAAATCCGCAAGGAAAAACCCATCATGTCCATTGAGAATTTCAAATTTTCATAAAATACAATGTACATGACCTATGGTGCGGATTTTCCCGGACGCGAATCCGCACAGAAAATCCGTAAGCAACCCTGATTGTGTGCATTTAGCCTAACTGGAGACAAGGTAATCACTGGCATTACAAGCATTGAGAAGAGTTACCTTGAACACATGAAAAATGCATCAAAATAAATACATTACCAAAATAATGCTACTAAAATTCCACATGTTTAATAGATTTTAAGTAGGTTAAATCATAATAACAAATGAAGCAATTTAGCAAACTGATCCACAGTCTGCAGATGAATATAAACAAATTCTGCAATTTATACAAAACAATCAATAAAAAATAAGCAAGTCAATATGAACATGTATTTTGTTGACTTTTCGCCCTGTAATTATTTTAATGCCAATTTGCTACACACATAGGAGGCAGATTTATGAGATTTATCAAGGCTATCCCCTAGCAGTCCAATGCCTGATTGAAATCGATGCCAGCTCGTGTCTGCCGTAGATTTCATACCACAAAACTGGTGTAGAATGATGATAAATGTGCTGGGGCTGATGGCCTGGCCCACACCTCACCCTTATTGTGCCCCTTTACTCTCTTTAATAATGACCTTGTGGATGGTATTAAAAGTAAAATGTCATTTTCTGTTGATGATGATCCAGCAGCAGTGGCAGTGCTTGCAAAATATAGTGAAGAGCGCCAGCCTATTTGCGCTTATACGGTCTTGGCCACCAGATAGTGTGCAAGCACGGCCACCCCTAGTGGATTGCAGGGTGGTTGTAATCATGGATACGAGCAGTGAATAATGTGATGGAAAAATTTATGAAGTCAGCAAAGGAAGCAATATGGACAATAACAATACATGGTAAGTGGCTGGTATTAACTTTGTCTACATGATAAATGCCATTTGCTGAAGTGAGACAACCCCTTTAATGATCCAACAGAGCGCTCATTCAGCACTTTGCCCAATCAATGAGAAACCTGGAGAGCAGTGAGTCTGCAAACTTCTCTGTCTCTCTACCTGACACACAACGATCAGTGATCACTGCAGACAGGAAAGAACAGTTAGTTTGTATAATGTGTGTGCTGTAAGAGCTGTGTGTGTGTACTTGAAATAATGTCATGATTGCGAAGTGTAAAAAAATACCTAACATAACAAGCATAGCTGGACATCGTAGAGCAATGACAGGTACCTTGATAGACACATATAATGGGGTGACCATATGTGCCATTGTTGTTTGTTACAATGGTCAGCAGAAGACACTAAGGTTAACAGGAGCTGACCAAAATTTTTAACCCAATTTATTCTAGACCCATAAGTTGGTGATCTTGACCCCTCCACTTCATTAAACCACCAGGGAAGGTTTAAAATGTAGAAAATATATATTTTTTTCCAATTTTCTGTTGTCTAAACCTGGGGTGTGTCTTACAGTTAGATGCGCCCAAAAATAGAGAAATATTAAAAACATTTGGGCTTGAAATCGGCTTGACTGAATATGTGAAAGGGCTTTAGATTTGATTTTCTATGAAAATAGAGTGAGAACAGCATAGCCGCAGTTTTGTAAGGCTGTGCATAGTGTGTATAGGTCAAGAATAGATCAATAGTTGCTGTTCTTCTCCCACCTCCCTTTGATTTGAACAATTTGCATGCAGATAATTGTATTGTAGAAGTGTCATTTGAGATGCAGTCTTAAGCTAATGTGGCTTTTCACTGTTGATATGAGGGTATAAATTTTGAGTTGTAACACACTGTACACAGCCTGAAAGTAGAAGGAGAAGACGAAACCTAGGTTAGGTGTTCGTAGTGTGCCTTGTTTTTAATGATGAAAAGAGCTCTATCTTTTTAAATTTGTGAGTATAATAAACATTAACTTTTTATCCTTTGGATGATGTTGTCTTCATTCCTTTTCTAAAAGGGAATAAGCACTGTTGTATCAGCAGTTGAGGTTGAATCATCAGCCTGCAGTATTAAGCTACACAAGACAGCTTCAAAGTGGAGGAACATAAAAGTTGGAAGAATATTGGACTGTTAGAACAGCAAAGGAGCTAAGTGGCAGGAATGCTTTTTTCATTTATCCTCACAGTATGGAATATAGTGACTTCATCTTAAAGGGGTTTTCCAGGCTTTTAATATTTATGACCTAGCCTCAGAATAGGTCATCAATATCAGATAGGTGGGGGTCCAACACCGCTGCCAATCAGCTGTATGAAGAGAAGGCATGCGTCTCTCCTGTCTCTCTTCCTGCTTGCTGCTATGTCTACGGCAAGCAGGAAGAGAGCCAGGAGACAGCATGCGCGCACGGTATTTGTGTTCTCTTCATACAGTTGATCCCCGCCGATCTGATGTTGATGACCTATCCTGAGGATAGGTCATCAATATTAAAAGACTGAAACATCCCTTTAATTGGTTCAAAACCCTTGCTGGTTGAGTTACGGGTTTTCTTTTTAGGATTTCTCTAAACATTTAAAGGGCTCTATACCTTTTATACAACCCCATTAAAAAAGTTGGGCCGCTGTGTAATCTGTCAATTAGTGTAAATAAATACAGAATGCATAGGTTTGAAAATCTCATAGATCCATATTTTATTCACAATAGATCACAGAACACATATCAGATTGAAAGTGAGACATTTTACCATTTCATGAAAAAAACACTCATTTAGAACATGATGGCAGCAAAACTAATGGCAAAAATTGGGATAGGGCAGCAAAAGGCTAGAATAGTAAGTGGCAGTAATAAAAAACTGCTGGAGGAGCAATTTGCAAGTCACATAACTGGGTATAAAAAGAGCATGCTAGAGAGGCAGAGTATCCAAGAAGCAAAGATCGGCAGAAGATCACTAATGCAGTGCTACAAACGGTCCTAGCCGAACTTTTTTTAGACGTGTTGCTGACATAAAGTTCTAAATGACTTACTGTATTTTTCGCACTATAAAACACACCGGCCCATAAGACGCACCTAGGTTTTAGAGGGGGACAATAAGAAAAAAATATTTTTTATTACACGTCAGGTCAGACCACCAGTCAGACCCCCAATGTTAATCAGACCTCAGTTGACAGCCCCAATAAGACCCCCAATGTAAATAAGACCCCAATAAGACCTCAGCTCAGACCCCCAATCAGACCTCAGATCAGACCCCAATGTGAATGACCCCCAATTAGACCTCAGATAAGAGACCCATGCCTTTCATCAGCCCCCAGTAGCCTCATTTCAGCCCCCAGTAGCCTCATTTCAGCCCCCAGTAGCCTCATTTCAGCCCCCAGCAGTGTTTAAGCCCCCATCAGCCTCATATGGATTAAAATAAAAAAATCACTTACCTCTCCTGCTCCGGACGCTTGCCACTCCTCTCCTCCAGCGTGCTCTGTCTTCCGGCTGTGCTGTGAAGGCTGCGCACAGCATGAGATCATAGAGCCCAGTCACGCTGTGCGCAGGCCTTGACAGCCGTGGACCAGGAAGCGGTGAGTACAAAGCCTTCACCGCTTCCATAATGGAAGCGCTTATTAGTATTCGCCCCATAAGACACAGGAGCATTTTTCCATCACTTTTGGTAGGGGGGGTGCGTCTTATGGGGCGAAAAATACCTAATTATTTTTATGAAATGGTAAAATGTCTCACTTTCGAGATCTGATATGTGTTTCATTACCTAATGCGAATAAAATATGGATCTATGAGATGCATCTCATTACCACTGTGCATTTTGAATGTAGCTAGCAGTGTAAACAAAGGGTGTTCATATTCTAGTTATTATGTCGGTGTCATATGTTATTATACAATTACAATTTCCTTTACAAGCTATGATAGGCAGACTAATATGTAAATAAAATGGATTCACATTTGTGTACAAAAGTGGTTTAAAAAGCAGCTAAAATAGGTTTATAAAAAATATAAAATTATTTACTTTAAAATGTTTATTTGCATGTACCTGGCATTGGCACATAATAATAATGTTCCTTCCTTTACAATTTATTTTAAACTGGTAAAAGTTTACTACATTTGTTAATTATTAGTTGTTTGCGATTATCAAAATGCATCTTCTAATGTTACCAAGTAATCTTGCCAGAGGCAGGTCGTCCCTTTTTAAGTTCCTCATAATATAAATATCAGGATTGGAGGCTATTTTCATCAATTGTTGCAGTATTCCATATTGTACATTTGGAGACCATGATGATTTTCTTTCTAGGCCGTGTATTACATTATATTAATAGAACTGTGCAAATTAATTATGTAAACTGGTTATCTGGCTATAGTATTTTCTACTTGCTCTCTTTTCATATTTTTTATTGATTTATATGTCTGTATTTATATTGAGCAAACTTCAAGAACACATGTTATAGAATGGTTGCTGAATCCCTTATTATATAGCACTTAAAAGGATTGTCTCACTTCAGTAAGGGGCATTTATCATGTACAAAAAGTTAATACAAGCCACAGTCACTAGGCTTTGTGCGCTCCCATGGTCGTGGCCACTAGAGAGGCTGACACTTTTTCCTATAGTGTGCAAGCACGACCACCACTGATGGATTGCACGGTGGTCTGTAACCATGGAAACAAGCAGTGTATAATGTGATGGAAAAATGAATCCAGCCAGCAAAGGAGGCAATATGGACAATCACAGTACATTAGTAAGAGTCTTCTATTAACTTTCTCTACATGATAAATGCCACTTGCTGAAGTGAGACAATCCCTTTAAAGTTTAACTGTCAATTTTTATTTATTTTTTACTATTGGATTTTGGTGATTAATATCACCTTTTTGGCCCTCTTTTAATTTCTGATTGTTTAATAAATAACCCCTAAAAGCCACCTAAAAGTCCCCAGTATTGGCTATTTTTACCTGAGATTAAAATCAGGTTGCTATGCTCCTTACGTCTACCAGATGACGATGGAGCACACTGCGTGCACTGGGAACTGATAGTGAGTCAACATTGTAAGGGAATGTATAAAAAGCCAGGTTCTTCCTGACAGGAGATAACAGTGCTGGGCTGTGTGTGTGATCTTTTCCACATGCCTGTGTTTGGCAGACACTCCCTTAGCAGTGCTGGAGTATGTAGAGCTCAGGGACATCTGCCCTCTGCTCAGTGTATAAATGAAAGCCTTATCTGATAAGAGGAGAGCTTGTAGGAGGACTATAGGCTTCAGCCAGACCTGGAAATTTAACTGCAAGACCCCCCTATACAGAGCTGGTCTTCACTAACTTCACTGCAGGCATCCTATGGATTAGCCCAAGGGCTGAGGGTGGCCATTTTAACAGAATAGTGAAGTTGTAGTTTTATGCAGACTGGTTGCTAAGGGCTGAATCTTATTAAATAAGGTATAAGTAAGTCTAATAGTTATTGATTCAGGAATATTATCATATTAGTAACTACATATATGAAAACTGAAATTAGGGTCTAAATGTGACAGTTATCCTTTAAGTATAAAGTATACCAATTTCCAATTTAAAACACACACAAGTGGGGCAGATTTATTACTACTGTCTAATAATAAGATAAAGTAAATTTAGATTAGATGATCTTAAATGATCACTGTCTTTTTATACAACTTTGCATAATACAATAGTGCAAGTGAATATAGGAAATATAATATATACTATCACAGAAAAATGCTCTGTTCTCCAGGTATCAGCTCTCCCATTTGTCTAATAAATTTGTGATAAATCCTTCTATTTCAAACCAAGACTGGCTGCCTACTCACTGACGGATCAGATTACATCATCCCATAGAAGTCCATGGATAGGAGAGGGGGAGGATGAAGATTTAATACAGAGAAAAACAAATGGAGAGAAAGAGACAGACAGACATAATTAAGCAGTTAATAGTAAGTATTATATCTCACCTCAAATGCTTTATTCACTTCACTACTGTTCAGTACTTCTCCATAATATCATATGCGGTGTTTGAGTGAGAGCAAGTTAGGGAGCAGAATCTCCAGTCTCTATATTTACCGTACAACATGGCGAGACATGATGAGCAGCTTGTCTGCACCCACCAGCTAAGGGGCATCTACCATATATAAGTCATATAGGATTATTTATGAAGACCGGCCTTTTAGACGCCGGCCTTAATAACTCCAGCTGCTGGTTGTGGATGCGCTAAAGTTATAGGCTTCAGCCTCTACATAACACTGCCAGTCTACATGTAAGCCAGCTTCCTTACTTGCTTAAATTTAGACAATTTTATATGCCTAAAACAGGAATAGAAAATGATAAATGAGATAAGCCTACTGGCCCGTCCCCTTCCGCGCACACGTAGTGCCCCCTTTTTTAGACCTGGCATGAGCAGAGAAAAGTGCCGCAATCTGCGACAGATATATGCCAGAAAACTGTTGCATATCTGATAATAGATGACCCCCATAGTGTTTATGGTGTTATCACTCATGTATACACACATGCCAGCTTATTCTGAAAATTCATTGAAAAAAAAACAGGTATGCTTTAAATTGTGCTACATTAAACACAGTGGGTAAATCTGGTACAGTTTTAGACTGTCTAATCTAAATTTACACCACCTATTAATTGGCTTATTTCATGCAAAAAAATGCCCCACGTTTTTAGCACATTTATGTTGCACATGTCGCAGTTTAAGCCATGTCCATTTCCCATGAAGTTTCACCCCTATTCATTAAGCCACACCCCCTATTAAATGAGGCAAAAAAATCCTGTGGAAAATGATTAATAAATTTGGTGCAATTCTGTCACATGTTCAATTGTAAATCTGCCCCATTGATGGTTCAAGTGTAAAATTTCAACTTTTTGTTGCTAGTAGAGAATCATTAGTACTGTAAAATGCCTGATATTACTTCAGAAAAGTTGGAAGGTAGCTTTAGTATGCAAATATCACCTGATAGGTGACTTGATGTCCATTGTCCCAAGCATATAACAGGCGATCCTTTGGATTGTAATCGATTTGTGTTGTGTAAGAATATTCATTTTCAAAAAGCAGTCTTGGAACAATCTGAGTGTTTGTATGAGTGTCAAAAGCATAAGATATATTGGCAGTTTTCTTATTATAGTTATCCACAGCATACAGCACACCACAGATAACAAAACAGTTACCAAAGAAATCCTTTCTTAATCCAGTCCGAAATGTTGTCTCTTTCTGAATAGTAAGGTCCTGAGCATTCAGTTTGCTAAGAACTATTACTTCTTGCAGGAATCCTTCATCATCAATAGCTGGATAGATGATCCATAAACCATTCTCATCCACAGCAAAGTCTATGTCTGAGTGACCTTTCCACCTCCATGGAGTGGCCTCTTCAAAAACCACATTGTGGAGCATGGACCAAGCTGCTACATAGCGGTGTTTTAAATCATATTTTATGATATTTCGAGTAAATGCCCTATTATAGTAGAAGGATCCATTATATATAACATGTCCTGTACCAATCCAACTATAAGGAAGCTTGTAGGAATTGCTCCAACGACCTGCAAAAACAAAACAAAACAAAAAAAAAATCAGTGTTCAATGAAAACAATATTATATTTCTTAACCCAGGTACTGTATGAGCATCAAGCCACAGAAACTGCAAGAGAGGTTTGCGAATGAAGCGAGGGTTGCTGAGTGCTGCAAAATTACTGTGAAGTGCAAAATATTCAGATACGTGCATATTTATAACTTCATATAGGCTGTAGTTCAACATATGGACATAGGAACCAAGGCTTGATAGTTTTACCTTGCACGTTGTTTGCTTGGTTCTAGCAAGTTTCCCAATTACAGCAGTCAGGGTTTTGAATTTAAATTCATATTTATTTAATTTTATTCCTTAACCCTTTCACTACTGGAAGTTTTTTTGTTTTTGCGTTTTCATTCTCCTTCTCTTTCTTCCTTGAGCCATAACTTTTAGATATTTCAGTTTACATAGCTGTATGAGGGCTTATTTCTTGCAGAACAAGTTGTACTTTATAATGCCACCATTAATTATAGCATACAATGTAGTGGAAAGCGGTAAAAAAATTGGAATTGGAAAAAAATTCAATTCTCCACACTTTTATGGGTTTTGTTTCCATGACATTTTGTTTGCTGCAAAACTGACCCATGCCCTTCATTCTGTGGGTCAGTATGATTACAACGATATCCCATATCTATAGGTTTCCTATGTATAAATCGTGTAAAAATTCATTTAAACTTTGAAAATTTTTTTTTTTATATCAACATATTCTGACCCCCATAACTTGTTAATACTTATGTCTACTGAGCTGTATAGAGGCTCATTTTTGCGGAACAATCTTTAGTTTTTATTGATACCATTTTGAAGTGTGTGTGACTTTTTGATCACATTTCATTACTTTTTTTTAGGTAAGAGAAGCAATGAAAAAATGGCAAATCAGCCATTTTGATCCTTTTTTCCATTACACTATTCGCAGTATTGGAATTTTTTTTATATTTTAATAGTACAGGTGTTTTCAGTTGCAGTGATACCCATGATGTTTATATTTAATGTTATTTAGGTATTTCTTTTTTATTATAAGGAAAGGGAGGTGATTTGAGGCTTATAGTATTCAGAGTAACTACCGACAACCCCATTGGCCGCAGAGGGTGTCAGTAGGAAAGTTTTTGTGCATTTAGATGCTGTGATCTCACTTGATTACAGCATCTAAATCCTTTATTTACTGTCATCGGCATTATTGCTGGTCACGGTAATTAGCTGCAGGTCTCTGCTGTATGAAACAGCAGAGACCTGACAGCCATTACGCCCGCTGCACGTGCGAGCGGGCGCCATGTTCACACAATGCTCCAGCGCTGTACATGTTTAAGCATCAGCTCTATGGACAATGCTACTAAGTGCGTGTCCTGTGCAATGTATGCATGCCATATGCCTCATTCCCACTTCAGCGTTTTGGTCAGTGATTTTCATCAGTGACTGTGAGCCAAAACCAAGACTGGACCCTCCACAGATTCTGATGAAAATCACTGACCGAACACTGACACTGTGAATAAATCCTCAAACAGCTAATTGAGGGTGAATAGTTTTGCACTAGATGAAGGCATGTTGTGTATTTGGAAGCCAACATTCTAGATCTAAATGTGCAGCTTGCAACATGCAGAACTATTGAAAACTAGAGAGAGGCTTAAACCTCATTGTGCAGGCACTAACCAGGGTCAGAAAAATGGAGGTGGTGGAGAAAGGCAAGGTCAGGATTCTGGGGTCAGCAGTAGGGATGAGCGAACCCGTGGAAGTGCGGGTTTGCCGGGTTCGGCCGAACTTCAGGTCAAAGTTTGGATTCGGGACCCAAACTTGACCCCGAACCTCATTAAAGTCAATGGGGACCTGTACTTCACTTTATTGTTTTCTGTTATAACATGGTTATAACGGAAAATAATAGCATTCTTAAGACAGAATGCTAAATAAAATGGCCATTGAGGGGTTAAAAATAATAAAAAAAACTCACCTCATTCACTTAATCGAGCAGCCAGTATCCTCTTCTTTCTGCAGGACCTGCAAAAGGACCTACGGTTACGTCACCGCGCTCACTACGTGAAAAAGTCCAGATTCGGGTTCGCTCAACCCTATGCAGCAGCTGGGTAAAAGTTATGAGAAAGGGTAGGGGAAAAGTGCCAGGGAGGCTGAGCTGGAAAACACTAGTAAATATGCCTGTTTGGCTAATATTAAAGGGAACCGGTCATCAACTTTATGCTGACCTCACTGAGGACAGCATAAAATAGTAACAGAAATGCTGATCTCAGCGGTGTGTCACTCATGAGCTAAAAGTAAGTGGTTGCTGCTGAGAACCAGCATCATAATCATTGTAGCACAGGCCTTGAAAAGAGTCAAAGTTATTCATAATCTCCTGCACTCTCACCCATCTGCTGATGACTGGCAGTTCCCTCCTGGAGAGAAAGGGAGAAAACTAGGTAGAAGGCAGTCAATCATCAGAAGTTTGGCAGGGAGAGCAGGAATTTATGAATTTCCAGTGACTCTTCTCGGGTGGCCGTGACTCTTTTCCAGACCCAGTCTGCAATGATTGTGAGGTTGGTTTTCGGCAACCACTTACTTTTAACTTTTAAATGACAGACCGCTGAAATCAACTCACCTGTCTCTACTTTATGCTGCCGTTAGTATGGGCAGCATAAAGTTGATAACAGGTTCCCTTTAAGAATGCAAGCCCAAGGCCAGCAACACAGCAGCAGGGCATTGCTCCTAGCAACCAGGAGGATGACTGCTGTAGGAAGGATGGGGAGAAGAGTACAGCTGTCAGACAGATTGTTGGGTGGGCCTTGGGAAGAACCAGCAGTCATGGTACGCATTGGTACCAATGACAAAGCTAGGGTGAAATGGAAGGTACTTAAAAAAGATTTTAGGGAACTAGGAGAGAAGCTCAAGTCTAGGACCTCCAAGGTAGTGCTTTCAGAAATACTAGCAGTGTCATGAGTGTCACTAGAGAGACAGCGGGAGCTTAAACAGTGGCTCAGAAAGTTCATGGAGATCTGGGCCAACTATTCTGTCAGCTACAGGCTGTACAATAAGAATGGGCGGCACCTTAATGCGGGGGGGGGGGGGGCAGCTGTGCTGTGGGAAAGAGTGATTAGATAGCTGGAGGAGCTTTTAAACTAGGATCTGGGGGAAGGGTGGTCATACCAATGTGGGGGTAGAAAGAGTACACATAGGATGGGATATAGAAGGTGTAACAACACGGGGTCATTTAGCTCCTCCAGATCGCCGTCTTAACGCCTTAGACGGTTGGCACACATCAAGAAGCCGCTCCACCACTGTAGATTCACGTGCAAACTGGCCACGACCAGCTTTATTGTCACAACAGCAGTACAACAAAATCATAAAAATAAATCCTCGGCCGCCTGGCCACTGACTACACAGTCTTTCCCTCTCTATCAGGATCTGGGTCTACCACCCAGCTCCCCAAGACACATCACCAGTGCTTACCCCACACACAGGGTTAGAGGGTCGAGGGTCCCGGCTCCCACAGGCCTTGACACAGCCTGCTCCTTTCCCAGACTGGGAGCCCTGATTGAGAAGCTCAACCCACATTAATCCAAGCTCCTCAGCTGGCTGATAATTATCCCCATTACCAGCCTGACTGCTGCAGACAGTGGGAAAAAACTCATTTCCCAACCTTTCTTGTTCTCACCCAGCTTTCTCTGGGTGAGATACGCCACTTCAATGGCATTCCTATGGGCTTCTGGCAGCTCCACTGCCACATATCCCCCCCCTTTGTTCAACCCCGTAGGGGTTAACACTAGCATCCAACCAAGATGCTCGTGAGAGGTCATCGACCTGGCCTACAGTCTTCCCCTTATTCTGCCAGACCCAGGCCAATAGCGCCTGGTTTGTGACCCGCATGAGTTTAGTACGGAGCAGATAAGACCTACGGGATTTTCTTGCCCATCTCATGACCCGGTACGCTCTTTCACGAGTGAGAAAGATGCGCTTTCGCACCCGTGGCCTCCCTCTTTTCGTTTTTCTTTTTCTCTCCACATTTGGCATCAGCACATGCTCCTCATGTCCTTTCTTGGACTGCTGCAACTCTCTACTGAACTGTTCCCCCACTTCGGCAGACTCTTCTTCAGCCTTATCTTTGGTCTTGGGAACATCCGAGGATTTCTCCCACTCCAACTCATCAGCCTCTTCTTCAGCCTTTGAGTCTCTTTCGGAGTCTTCAGTCACTTTGATAGCCTTTTCATCCTTCTCGGACACAGCATCACATGCTTGCATTCTTAGCTCCTCCTCCTCCTCTTTCTCATTAAGGTTAGAGGCATCGGGGACATCAGGGTCTTCACCAGACTCGTTGTTGTAGCACCCCCAAGTCAGGGCTTTGTGTAGGAACTAACCTGGGGAATGCCAGTGATGGAGAGGCCGGCACGCTGCTCCTCTGGGGCACTCTCTGGGTTCTTGAGGGACACAGCCAGGTGGAAGGTGAGGTGCCCTTGGTGTTATAGTTTAACGTGCCTATGGCTAAGTCCCTGATATGTCGTGACGCCAGTGCCAGTAAACGGTGGCACACCGTATTTACAGTAGGAATAACTGAGGTACAGACTGATAACTTGAAAACAGAATCCAAACTTTACTGAAGACAGTGATGATACAGTAAGCAGTCTTTCCAACAGTTCCTTTTGCAGACAATAAAAATTGCAGTGGTCTTACATCCAGCAAGGTTAAACAGAGGGTGGTAATACAGGACTTGAAATTGCAGGTGAACCTTACTTTCTTCCTGACTCGTCCTGACTGGAATTGATGCTTCAAGGCCCCAATGCCCTACTTCTGGCTTATATCCTTGAATCTCCAGCTTTATAATTTACCTCCACTTGACGTTTAGTACCTCCTTGCTCTAGGGATTGCCTCTGGATTCTGCATTCCTTCTCCTAGGGCACCATCTTCCTAGGGTGGCTGCCTCACAGGCCGTGAGGCCTGGGTTTGGCCTTCACAGGCACATGGCCTGCACTTGTCTAAGGCACACTCCAGACTAGACTACTTTCCCTTCCCCTGACTGGGCCTTATATAGACTAGGGCAACCTAGCTCCCTCTAGTGACTAGAGCTGGAATTACACCCCTAGCCGGCCTGCACATAGGACATTTCACAGTAACAGGGAAATAAAATACACTGATTTACATTGCATGGTACAAACAGCACCTTTACCAGCCTCCTCCTAACAGAGAGGAACGACAGCAGCCAAGTGACCCTTCCGTAGTGACGGGCAGTACAACTCCCGTACACTACATTGTCTTCTGGCAATCCCTCCAGAGGTTCACTCCGGAAACTGTTCTCCTCTTGTGCAGGCTCTACGATAGCCACCTCACAGCAGTAGACCACATCTTTATGGTGGGCGTCAGTCCCCTCGTATTTCTTCCCCAGCAGACCGCTGGCTGAAGTAATGTCTTGCATGACCAAGTCTTGGCTACACCCCGCCACGAGTCTCTTGGCTTCTGCATCCACATCAGCCCCATCAACGGGTTAAGCAGAAAGATCATCCATCTTCTCTGCCTCGGTTGGTACTGCAGCGCCACCACCTCCAGACTCATTCTTAACGGGCTCTGACTTCTTGGCATTTTTTAGAGGATCTTCCTCTTCAGGTATCTCATTTTCTTCCACCTGCTGCGCAGGAGCATGCAGAGACTTCTCCAACTCATTGACTTTATCTTTTGAGCTCCTGAGATCCTCTATCTCTGCTCTAAGTTGCCTGTTCAGCCTATCAAATGCATCTCGCTCCTTAAGCGCTTTTTTAAGGGCTCTAGCCAAGGATAGGGCCTTGGTCTTCTTAGTTTTTCGCACCAGCTTGTTAGCAGCGCCCCACTCTTGGGCCTTCTGGTCCAGCTGCTCTTCACTAGTGATGTCGCGAACATAAAATTTTCAGTTCGCGAACAGCGAACGCGAACTTCCTCAAATGTTCGCGAACAGGCGAACCGGGCGAACCGCCATAGACTTCAATAGACAGGCGAATTTTAAAAACCAAAGGGACTCTTTCTGGCCACAATAGTGATGGAAAAGTTGTTTCAAGGGGACTAACACCTGGCTGTGGCATGCCGGAGGGGGATCCATGGCAAAACTCCCATGGAAATTTACGTAGTGGACGCAGAGTCGGGTTTTAATCCATAAAGGGCATAAATCAACTAACATTCCTAAATTGTTTGGAATAACATGCTTTATAACATCCAGTGTGTGTATACGATCAGGTATGATGTTGTATCGATCAGGTAGTGTAAGGGTTACGCCCGCTTCACTGACATTGACAGACCAAACTCCTCTTTTAATGCACCGCAAACAGTTCATTTGCACAACCGCAAACTCCCCATTTGCACATGGTTGGATACCAAGCTAGCCACGTCCCGGTGATGTCATTGAAGGTTTCTTCCTCCACCCAGCCACGTACAACACCAAGGGTCCCCGAAAGGTCAATTGAATTGATTTTTCAAACGGGGAGATGGTTAAAAAAACGCTGGCTCCCTCCCCTTTGTTTTAATCCACGGTCACTGCTTCTGCGCCGTGCTATTTACTCTCACACCCGATATGAGTGGTATTTTCTGTAGTACTATTCTCATCAGTTTAATCCCTCTAACGTCCCCAATCTGGGGCCATTTATTGAATAGATTTTTCGAACGGGGAGATGGTTAAAAAACGCTGGCTCCCTCCACTCTGTTTTAATCCACGGTCACTGCGTCTGCGCCGTGCAATTTACTGTCACACCCGATATGAGTGGTATTTTCTGTAGTACTATTCTCATCAGTTTAATCCCTGTTACATCCCATATCAGGGATTGCCTTTTGTGAAAAATTTTTAGGCCTGGTACCTTCGACTGCCTTCACAATGACAGACCAAACTCTCATACACCAAACTGAATTGATTTCAGGAACCGGGAGATGGAAAAAGCAGCTTGGTCGGTCCTCATACTCCCAAATTGGGGCACTGCGCGTGCACAGAGCAATGTGCTGTGACACCCTATATGAGTGGTGTCTTAACTAGTACTATTCCTATCAGCGGCGGGCGGGTGCGTGGTAACTTGAGAGCAGGTGACCAAAGCTGAGCTGGAGGAACATGGTGCGTCAAGGTTCTTAGCGGAAGCTGTTGAAGATTGGGTGTCCTGTCTAAGCCAGTCAACTACGTCCTCAGAAATTTTCGGGTTCAGGGTACATGGCCTCTGAACACTAGGCATTATTCCAGGGACAGTGGAAATCACAGCACCACGACCACGACGGCCCCTGCGAGGTGGCCTGCCTCTGCCTGTCATTTTTTTCGATAAGTGGTACTGTGCCACCCTGTATCAGTGGTGGGCACTGGCAGTGGGCACACTACAGTCTGTGGAAGTGGGCCTGACACACACTGGCAGCAGGCAAGCAACTGAAATTAGACTAATGTGTAAAAATTAAATGCCTTATTTATCATCAAGCTACTGTGCCACCCGGTATCAGTGGTTGGCACTGGCAGTGGGCACACTACAGTCTGTGGAGGTGGGCCTGACACACACTGGCAGGAGGCAAGCAACTGAAATTAGACTAATGTGTAAAAATGAAATGCCTTATTTATCGGCAAGCTACTGTGCCACCCGGTATCAGTGGTTGGCACTGGCAGTGGGCACACTACAGTCAGTGGAAGTGGGCCTGACACGCACTGGCAGCAGGCAAGCAACTGAAATTAGACTAATGTGTAAAAATTAAATGCCTTTTTTATGCAAAGTCCTGTGCCAGCCGGTATGAGTAGTGGGCACTGGCAGTGGGCACACTACAGTCACTGGAAGTCAGCCTGACACACACTGGCAGGCAACTAACCTTAGATTAAAGTGTAAAAATTAAATGCCTTTTTTGATGCAAAGTCCTGTGCCACACGGGATGACAGGGGTGGGCACTGGCAGTGGGCACACTACAGTCAGTGGAAGTCGGCCTGACACACACTAGCAGCAGGCAAGCAGCTGAAATTACACTAAAGTGTAAAAATTAAATGCCTATTTTGATGCAAAGTCCTCTGCCAGCCGGTATGAGTGGTAGGCACTGGCAGTGGGCACACTACAGTCACTGGAAGTCAGCCTGACACACACTGGCAGGCAACTAACCTTAGATTAAAGTGTAAAAATTAAATGCCTTTTTTGATGCAAAGTCCTGTGCCACACGGGATGACAGGGGTGGGCACTGGCAGTGGGCACACTACAGTCAGTGGAAGTCAGCCTGACACACACTGGCAGGCAACTAACCTTAGATTAAAGTGTAAAAATTAAATGCCTTTTTTGATGCAAAGTCCTGTACCACACGGGATGACAGGGGTGGGCACTGGCAGTGGGCACACTACAGTCTGTGGGCCTGCAGCTCCTCACACACAGGCAGGCCATGCAACTGCAATATGCATATAAAGGAAAAAAAAAGCAGACTAATGTTGCAGCCCTAAAAAGGGCTTTTTGGGGTGCTGTCAGGACGCTGTCCTTACAGCAGAGATCAGATGAGTCTTTCAGGACTGGAGTGGACACTGAATTCACTAGCCTAGCTATCAATTTCCCTATTAAATCAGCAGCAATTACACTCTCCCTCCTCTCACTAAGACTGCAAATTCCAAATGAATCTAAAATGGATGCTGTGCAGGAGGTGGGAGGGAGGGTATGCTGCTGATTGGCTGGAATGTGTCTGCTGACTGTGAGGTACAGGGTCAAAGTTTGCTCAATGATGATGTATAGGGGGCGGACCGAACATCGCATATGTTCGCCCGGCAGAGGCGAACAAGCTATGTTCGCCGGGAACTGTTCGCCGGCGAATAGTTCGGGCCATCTCTACTCTTCTTCACTCTGTTCTGGTGTAACAGCAGTTGTAGGAGTACTAACATTCTTCCTTAGACACTCTGTGGGATTTCCACCCAGGGACTCTTCAAGCCCATTGTTGATGTCTACTATAGACTTTTGTGTCTTTCTGGAGTATTTTCCCTTCCCCAGGACACCAGGCGGTAGACCCTTCAGTTCACTCATCTTTTCCGGGGTCTCCTCTTTTGACCCTTCTGCAGCCTTCTTTAGTGACTCCGTGACGACAGCTAGTCCCTTCTCTATCGTATCTAGGGACCGTGTGGCGAGAGTGAGATCAGCCTCCTGTTTGCAGCTGTAGTGTCCTGTCAGGTCATCCAAGACTGACTGGATATGAGCTTCAGACACTAGGCTGACATCACCCGACTGAACTCTCGTCTCGTTAGATATAACGGTCATCTGGTCGCTACTAGTAACCACTTTAGTTTGGCAAGACCTCGACATGGAAGCCTCTCTCTCCGAGTTACTATCGGTCACAGAACCTGCATTATCTATACCGCTCGTGTCATTCTCAATCCTGTCCTCTAGGGGCACCGATGAGCTAATCCCCACCTGGGACATTTTATTAATCATAGAAACCTGTGGAGACTGCATATCCACTTCTAGTACGTGTGGTACACCCTCTAGGACTGCCCCATGTACTTGCATATTTTTCACAGTGGTTTCCCTCAGTTGTGAGCTCTCAACATCAATTAGCATTTTTATACCATCCACATTTTTACCAACAGGGGGAGCTTCTTCCCCAATCACAGCCTGCAAAGGAAAAGGACTGTCATCATCCTCATCACTTCTTGTGCATAGATCCACATTATCATTACACATTTCAACAAACTCTGCACCTTCACTTGGCACCGTGTCTGCACCATTGTTTCTAATGGTCATTTCACTTAAACCATTGCTTTCTATCTGCATTTCCCTTACACCTTCATTTAAAGGGACAGGTACAGGTTCTGTAGAAGCTTCATTACTTTCCACAGAAGTGTCTCCATTGCCCCACATTATGTCATGCATGAGTTTATTTGCAACATCAAGTCCATCAGTGTCTGTTCTCACCATAGTCTCACCCTCCATGAGGACCACCGGATAGTCCACAGTATTCACATAATTGTCCCGGACAGACATCATTCTACCTCTTACCCAGGCTAGCATGGGATCTCTGATTTTCGCCATCCCAAATCTAGCCTTGGTCACAGGCACTTTAGACAACACAGTGAGCTTCTCCCCTGCAGATTCCTGCGAGGGAGCAACTGCAACAGGCTTTACAGCCTGTTCAGACACAGCATTTTTCCCATAGTCACTCATTTTTGAGACATTTTCTCGCCGCTGCACTGCATCACTCACCAGCCCGGCAGGTAGCAACTGCCGCCGGCTCACTGCCACAAAATTATCAACAGGAACAGTCTTACCGATTGTCGTCACTGACTCAGCACTCCCGGAAGATAAGGGTAGTCCAGGAATATCTCCAGCGTGGTCACCTCCCTTTTCCTCAATGTAGTAGTTGCCACGGGAGACGCCTTGGACTTGTCGCCTGTCTTTTTCCAGACGGTCACTCCATCCGCACCTTTATGGGCTCCGTGCACAGTTGCATGGGATATGGGAACTCCTGAGAATTGCACCGTTTGTCTTCTCTTTATCTTCCCGATGGTTGCCCATGGCAACGGCACACCTTTGCTTCTCCTTGGGAACTCCGGCCACACGTCCGTCCTTGGGGAACTTTGTGCAGGGTCCATACAGTGTCGAGGACCCCATTTTTAGGGCCAGCTGTAGCTGGACCTCCAGAGCCTCTCGCTCTACATCGAATTTTGCCAATTTATTTTTAGTATAGCCAATCGCTATGGCCATTTCTTCTCCCTGCTGTATGCGCCAGCGCTGGCGGACGTACTCTTCCATAAGACCCATGGTAGCAGGAAAAATTGTCAGCAACTAGTCCCCTTTGCTGGGCTACTGGCCCTTTAATTCACTGCAGTTTTACTCACACCACAGCAAAATAGTCCACACGCATATGAGCAGCACTTGCTCCACTGGACAAACAAAGCTTCCGGCCCTTTAACTTCACACACAGCAAAAAACAACTTTCAGCATTAACTGCTGTCTCGTCGTTGCCCCTAGCAACCAACAGTTTTTTTTACTTTTCAGCACGGACACTTTCCGTCCAGCAATCCCGCAGCATTCAGCACAGACAACGCTTCCTGGTGCCCTTAGCAACCTGTTGTCTTGCCCTTTTTGCTCTGCAGCACCCAGCTTCGTGTGCCATTTTCATGCCATAGCATACCTCCACCATATGTAACAACACGGGGTCATTTAGCTCCTCCAGATCGCCGTCTTAACGCCTTAGACGGTTGGCACACATCAAGAAGCCGCTCCACCACTGTAGATTCACGTGCAAACTGGCCACGACCAGCTTTATTGTCACAACAGCAGTACAACAAAATCATAAAAATAAATCCTCGGCCGCCTGGCCACTGACTACACAGTCTTTCCCTCTCTATCAGGATCTGGGTCTACCACCCAGCTCCCCAAGACACATCACCAGTGCTTACCCCACACACAGGGTTAGAGGGTCGAGGGTCCCGGCTCCCACAGGCCTTGACACAGCCTGCTCCTTTCCCAGACTGGGAGCCCTGATTGAGAAGCTCAACCCACATTAATCCAAGCTCCTCAGCTGGCTGATAATTATCCCCATTACCAGCCTGACTGCTGCAGACAGTGGGAAAAAACTCATTTCCCAACCTTTCTTTTTCTCACCCAGCTTTCTCTGGGTGAGATACGCCACTTCAATGGCATTCCTATGGCCTTCTGGCAGCTCCACTGCCACAAAGGGGACAGTGGGAATTTAGTGGCGGCTGAGGTTATTGAGGAAGGTAGGGAGGTGACTAGGCATAACTGTGCAGCCATGAAAAACAAAGCTGCTTGTAACATAAACCTGTTGCAAACCAACAATTAGGGATGAGCGAAGTCGATTCACATAAAACTTCGTTCCAATACTGTACGGAGCAGGAGCTCCGTACAGTATTAGAATGTATTGGCTCTGATGAGCTGAAGTTACTGCGTTGCGAAGTCTTGTGAAACTTCGGGCATTTAATAACTTCATAAATTAATTTGTACTGTAACCACTTGGAACCCGAGTTCGAGAATTTTTTTCTACAGTATAATTTTATTTATGAAGTTATTATGCGAAGTTTCTCGAGACTTCGCAAAGCAATAACTTCGGCTCATTGGAGCCAATACATTGTAATGTACTGAGCTCCTGCTCCGTACAGTATTGAAGCAAAGTTTTATGTGAATCGACTTTGAATGTTTCACCCAAAGTCGATTTGCTCATCCCTACCAATAATATAAAATAATGCACCCAAAAATCTCAAATATTCACTTTCTGGGAACTGAATGTGGAAAATTGTATAGTAACTTAAAATGTACTGTATGTTCAAAAATGCCAGAAGTCTTGAAAGCAAAATGGGGAAGCTGGAGTCTATGGTATGAGAGGAGATGTAGTTGGTGTGTCTGAGACACAGCTGGATTCTTCACACAACTGAGCTGTTAATATTGAGGGTTTTACACTCTTTAGGAAAGAGCTCCTTTCTATTCAGGTGTATAGGAAAGGGCAGTTTCTTGTAGTTACACCTGCTCGCTGTTGAAACAATGAAGAGAAGCCTGCGCTAGCACAATGCGCGCCTTCTCCTTAATCAGCTGATCGTCGGGCGTGCCGGGTGTCAGACCCCCTGAGGATAGGCCATCAATAAAAATCACTTGGACAACCTCTTTAACATCAAAGAGGAGAATTAAGTTTAGCTGTATAACCAAGTAGAGCAGGCTATACAGGCTGGTACAGTGGCCATATTGAGACAGTTTAACTTCCCAGACATTGACTGGGGTCATGGTTCCGCCTCAACTGCAAAGGGGAGAAAATTCCTCACCTTGCTGCAGGACAACTTTGTGGGACAGTTTGTTGAAGATCCCACTAGATCTGGATATGGTAATTTCTAGTGATGGAGAGCTTATTGGAAATGTTACTGTTAGTGAAACATTTGGTAACCGTGACCACAATATAATTATATTCCTTCTGAACTATATGGAGCAAACTCTGGCCGGGAGGACTAAAACACAGAATTTTAAAGTAGGCCAGTTTTCTGGGGTTTAGGGTAGCATCTCAGGGCTTTGACTGGGAGTATCAATTGTCACATAATAGTACAGAGGATAAATGGGAGAGCTTTAAATCCACATTTGGTAATTACACTATTCCTGTAGGTAGTGTTACACGTATAAACAGCTAAAATTGAACCCCACATGGCTTACAACTTCAGGAGACGCCATCTCGTTATTTTATTTCATGATCTGCTCCTATGTTGCGCTGCTATGTCCCACATTTTTCTAAGAGCTTTTCTCAGTGGGTGTCTCTTTCTCTCTGGCTGCGGTGCAGTCCAATTGCTGCTTCAAAGCCAGGGAGAAGATGAGAGAGATCATAGGGTGATTTTTTTTAGATTGTAGGGAGAGCATAGGGAGACAGCAGGGAGATTGCAGGTTGAGTCTAATTGCCGCATGCATCTTGTTCAACTGTTGTGACATTAATAGTTAACCCCATCCTGACTTATGACGTACTAGTACGTTATAAAGAGAAGCGACTTCCCGCAAATTGACATACTAGTACGTCAGGGGCGTTGCTAGGTTAAAACATTTGGGGCCTGGGCCCCTGATGTTTTGTCCTAGGCCCCGACTGTCCTGCCTGCCAGCTGGATACAACTGTATTGTCGTCCTTAGGATGGCAATACAATTGAATTTAATGCACTGGAAGAGTTAAAGGACCTGTAATGTCATGTGACCAGTAAAACAGGCAGTGGTTGAAAAGGACCTGTGATTATATCACCATCATGTGACCAGTGCAGGAGTGGACGGCAGTGAAGAGGAGAAGTCCAGGGGTAAGAAGTTGTGGCGTTCTCTTCTACATGAGGAGAAATAAGTGAAGCGAGAGGAAGAGCAATGCTGAAAGTTATTTAACTGAGACTATATGTTAGGGCTGAAGGGAAGAATGTTATTTACATGGGGCTGTATGTTGATGGCGGCTGTGGGAGGGGGTGATGTTATTTACATGGGACTGTATGTTGGAGGGGGCTGAAGAAGGGAGTGATGTTATTTACATGGGCCTGAACGTTTAGGGGGGCGATATTATTTACATGGGACTGTATGTTGAAGGTGGCTGGTTGTGGGGTGGGTTTATGTTATTTACATGGGACTGAATGTTGAGAGGGTGATGTTTACATGAGATTGCATGTTGGGGGCTGGAGAGATGGTGTGATCTTATTTACATGGGACTCTATGGTGGAGGGAGGGAAATAGTGTTATCTACATGGGACTGTATGTTGGAGAAGTTGAATGTTATTTACATAGGACTGTATGGTGAAGGGAGAAATATAACTACAGGGGCCACTGCAAATCAGGGGGACATTATAGGCATTCTTATTACTACTGGGGGCTCTATAGGAGGGACTTATAGATCTGCCTTATTTCTATTAAGAGCACTATGGGGGCTGTATTACTACTGAGGGGTCTATAGATAGCTTTATTACCACTGGAGGAACAATAGGGGGCCTTATTTCTACTGGAGGCTCTGTGAGGGTATTATTAATACTGGAGGGCTCTTCTACTAATGGGTGAGCATTATCCTTGTTGGGGGCACTGTAGGGGGCAGTATTACTAATGAGGGCATTCTATAAGAGAATTACTATTGTGGGACTATGAGGAGCACTATTACTATGGGGCACTATTATTTCTTCAGGATAGTATTTGGGGGTATTGGGGAGCACAGCGAGCAGAAGGATAACACTGCGGGGACTCTAGGTTGGGAGATGATAGAAAGGTAAGGAAGCTAAGATGTCTCTGTTCAAAATGTAAAACACTTAATCACCAGTCCACAAATGATTGCGCTGCGAGTCCGATGGGTGTTGCGGGATCAAACACACTTTCACAATTTATATATACACAAGTTCGGACCGCGCATTCTACGGAGGCCTAGGAGATCCAGCCCTTGCGGAAGAGATCAGACACCCCCCAAAAAAAGTTTCAAGTAAAAAAACAAAAAAATAAATTAACGTCCCTTTCCCCTAAAGTTGTAAAAATAGAAATAAGAAGGAAAAAAAAAACAGACATATTAGGTATCGCCACATTTGTAACTACCGGCTCTAGAAAAGTATCACATAATCTCCCCCATCAGATAAACTCAGTAAAAAATATATATAAAAACTGTGCCAAAAATGCCATATTTTGTCACCTTAGATCACAAATGATGTGAAATACCAAGTGATTAAAAAGTCATATGTACCCCAAAATAGCACCAATCAAATCTTCATCTCACTAAAAATGAGTCCCTACATCACACAATCGCCCAGAAAATAAAAAAAATATGGCTTTCAGAAACACTAAAACATCATTTTATTGTTTCATAAATACTTTTAATGTGTAAAACTGAAATACATTTTAAAAAATGAGACGTATTAGGTATCACGAGGTCCATAACGACCGCTCTATAAAAATAGAGTGCAAGTGATGCGCCAGACCGAAAGTAATGTAATCATCGCTCTCCGGTCTGTTCGGCGCTCACACCGCTGAGCCCAGCTTCTTATGGCCTCCCTGGCCACCTCGTACACTATAGAACATTAACCACATTCTCCACATAGGAGGAATACTATTATTTAGATTTTGTATAAACCCATATGTTATGGCAAGTGCGTTCCAGAGTGGAACGCACAAAACCGGAAGTGACGTCACTTCCGGTAACAGATTCCCGCATTTTTTCCACTTGCCACCCTAACCAGGAATATAAAAGATACCATCGTAAGGCTATTTGTTTTTATTGCATTGCTTTGTACATTGTATTACTCCTGAAGAAGCGAGCGTCTTTAGTCCCCCGAAATGCGTTGAGTAACGTGTTGTTTACCTAATAAAAAGAATATTGATCAGACGCTGGACATGTGGCTGCCATCATTTCCAACATCTTTAAGCGGACGCAACAGGGCGGGCTCTGTCTGAAGGTGTCTTGAGCTCATCTGATAGACATCCTCCCCAGTGAAGTGAGTTCAACATCTTTCTTTTAATCATTTTTTTCACTTTGAATATCTTCACCTTCTTATGTTTTTATACCCAGCTCGCATTTACTGATTATATTTTATTGTGTATATTTTATACTATTTCTCTTCTATCAGAGGGAAAAGTGTCATCACTCATAGTCTTATTTACTTTTCTTATTCCATTTCTCTACTAAGAAGTGGCGCTACAAAGTGAATTATTTAACTTCAGCCACATGGGTTTCTGTTGTGCCCTCTGAGCCCTCAGATCCCAAGGTGGCAGACCTGTCCTTCCTACCACAACGTGTGAACTGTGCTTCACGTAACCACTTATCCGCCTTCCGAATTCCTACCCATCTAATATTGGCTTTGTTTTTCTACCCTTTTGGCGCCTGTCATCCTGATATCCTATATATTACGGGTAACGACCCTAATATTTATCGGATACTTTAACCTCTTTTTATATATTTTTTTTTCCTTTAAAAATATCATATGATATATCCCCTAAGGTGAAAGGCATCAAAAAAATAAATAAAAACTGTGCCAAAACAACCAATATTTTGGTCACCTTGCCACATAAAGTTTAATATTGCATGATCAAAAAATCATATGTACCCAAAAATGGTACCAATAAAAACATCAACTCTTCCCACAAAAAAACAGTCCCCTACACAAGACGATCGGCAGAAAAAATAAAAATGGCTTTCAGAAAATGGAGACACAAAAACGTGATTTTTTTTCAAAAATGCTTTATTATGTAAAACTGAAACAAAAAAGTAGGCATATTTGATATTGTTACATGCGTAACAACTTGCTCTATACAAATAGTGCCTGATCTAACCAGTCAGATGAACACTGTAAAAACAAAAAATAAAAACTGTGCCAGAACAGCCATTTTTTGGTTATCTTGCCTCAAAAAAGGATTATATAGAGCGAACAAAAATCATATGTACCCCAAAATAGTATCAATAAAACTGTCACATTATCCTGTAGTTTCCAAAATTTGATCACTTTTTGGTAGTTTCTACTGTAGGGTGCAGCAGGGGGGCTTCAAATGGGACATGGTGTCTAAATACCAGCAAAATCTGCCCTTCAAAAACCATATGGCCCTCCTTTCCTTCTGTGCTCTACTGTGTGCCCATACAGCAGTTTACGACCATATATGGGGAGTTTATGTAAACTGCAGAATCAGGGTCCATTCACTCGTCCGCAAAATAGGTCCACATCCATTCTGCAATTTTCCGCATGCATTTTCAATGGGACCGCAAAAGATGCAGACAGCACACTGTGTGCTTTCTGCATCCGCACTTCTGTTCCACGGCTCCGTAAAAAAATAGAACATGTCCTATTCTTGTCCGCAGGCATTTCTATTATAGTGCCGGCCATGTGTGGTCCGCAGAATGCGGAACACACATAACCGGTGTCCGTGTTTTGTGGATTGCAAAACAGTTGTGGACGTGTGAATGGACCCTTAGGGTGATAGATTTTAAGTTTTGTTGGCTGTTAACCCTTGCTGTGTTACAGAAGAAATTGATTAAAATTGAAAATCTGCCAAATAAGGGAAATTTTGAAATTTCATCTCCATTTTCCTTTAATTCTTGTGGAACACCTAAAGGGTTAACAAAGTTAGTAAAATCAGTTTTGAATAACTTGAAGGTGTAGTTTCTAAAATGGGGCCATTTATGGGTGGTTTGTATTACTTAAGTTCCACAAAGTAACTTCAGAACTGAATTGGTGCTTAAAAAGTGGGTTTTGGAATTGCTTCTAAAATTCTAAGTATTCTAATGTCTTAAAATAAAATTACATTTACAAAATGATGCCAACATAAAGTAGATATATGAGGAATGTTAAGTAATAAATATTTTATGAGGTATTACTATCTGTTTTAAAAGCAAAGAAATAAATTTTTTGTAAATTGCTAATTTTTCAACATTTTTGGTAACTTTAAGTTTTTTTTTTAGAAATAAAGGTGAAATATATCATCTCACATTTACTAACATCATAAGGTACAATGTGTCACAAGAAAACAATGGTTTGGATAAATAAAAGCGTTCCAAAGTTACTACCATATGAAGTAATACATGTCTGATTTGCAAAAAAAATGTCCTGGGCAGAAAGTTGAAAACTGGCCCTGGATAGAAGGGGTTAATCTGTTATTTTACACATAGACTTACAGTACTGGGCATCAGACTCAGTATTAAAGGGCAATCTACTATATGACCACATGTATCTTGTTCACCTGCTGCAGCATTCATAGATGATTTGTGCGAAGATCTGAGGTTGTGGGTCGTATTAATCACCTAGGTACGATAATGATGCAACTGTAATGATGCAAATTGAGATAGATGGCCTGGAAAAGCTGCACCCCTGGACACTTGTATGGATACCCTCTGGGACCCATTCTACCATATCCTAAGCTGGGACCTGTAGTTTCACTGCCCCATACCAGGCTTTACCCACTGTCTTCCAACATTTCAGGTTGGCCAACAGCTTTAGTATCACCCGCTGGTATATTATGCATACACAGCCGATGCTTAACCAGATGATGGACACCACGAGCGAAGCACATGGATCTAACTTCAATCAGGAACAACCACCTCATCCTCTAGTTATTGTCCTCAGTACCCCAATGCCGAACGCAGGTCTGCGCATGTTGTCCTGGGAACACCTCCACCCAATGCTAACTGTGTATTGGTGGCTGTATTTCCCTGAGGCCAAGCCCCTCACCCAAGACTACATGTAAGAAACCGTGTGGGGATGGCCCCACTGGGTCTACTCATCACCATCCACATAATGGGCGTAGTGGGTGGGAAAACAATGGCTTAATCGAGGACCCGAGACACTAGCAAGGCTAATGGAATGATTGCTTTACGCTAAATACCATCTCATGTCTGGCCTTATATGGACATAAGGTTCAGCCAGCACATCTGACCTCATGGCTCCGGGGTCTGGATGAGCACAGCGTGCGTAGTTTATTATGCACCCTAAAACACCCAAAAAAGGAATATATCTGATAAAACACAACTATAAAAATCAATGTTACTGGGAATTCATGCTAGAAAATTTTTTGAATCACTTAAAGCTGTGGAGTCCCCTCTAAGTCCGTTGGTCCACTAATTTTTAGTCAATAGCCAGCTCCTCACCATCTGTTATTTTATACATAGACTTACTGGCGTCACACTTAGTATTAAAGGGCAGTCTAATCTATTGCTACGTGCATCTTGTTCAAATATTGTGACATTCATAGTTAATCTGTTATTCTATTCATAGACTTACTGTGCCTCAGTATTAAAGGGCAGTCTAGTATATCGCCTTGTACATCTTGTTCAACTGCTGAGACATTCATAGTTAATCTGTTATTATACACATAGACTTACTGTGCGTCAGACTTAGTATTAAAGGACGGTCTAAAATATTGCCACGTACATATTGTTCAACTGCTGTGACATTCCCAGTTAATTTGTTAGTTTATGCCTAGACTTACTGTGTCTCGGTATTAAAGGGCGGTCTAATATATCACCATATGCATCTTGTTCAATTGCTGCAGCATTCATAGTTAATCTTTTATTTTACACATAGACCTACTGTGCATCAGACTCAGTATTAAAGGGCTGTCTAATACATGGCTGACTGAAAGAAAGGTTTGTGAGTTTGCCGTATCAAATTATATTAGGCTAACTGACAATAAAGAACGGCTTAAAATTAAAATAATAAACTTTTATTAGTGTTTTCAAAAATTTATAAAATTGTGTCTGAGAATTGTTGGTATCACTATTCTTTATCACCTGGAGGCTGACTAGCTAGATAATTAAAGTGCACACTGAATGTATCAACTGCTGATTGAGAACATGCAAGGTTCTGTCACTTCCCAAATAATGGATTAAAGTATACAGTTGATCAGGATTATCGGTGTGCATATAGCGTTGGGGTTGACCTAATATTACACACTGTGCAATTGTTGTCATTACAGTGCGTGTGTAAACCCCTAAACATAAACCCCAGAATAGGGGAAGATTTAGCTCTAGTGAAGAGGGAAGAGGGGTGCTTGGTATGTGAACAGGGACCTATCATTCACAGGTACGCTGTTGTAGCATTCACTCCCCCCCCCCCCACAGATCACATAAGCGCGATATGTGCCGCAAGTAGATGTGGACCCTACCTAACAATTGACTTTGCCCTACGTGTTTCTAAGACCCTGTAACAGTCTTGTCATCAGGGGCATGTATGTTAGGTATTAAAGATTGGCAGCATTAAGCAAGTCGGCGTACTCTGCACGTGGGTGAGAGCCGCGGCAGCACCGGCACTAGTATGGCCGTGCGCGCGTGCTCTCCCCACTGTTAAATAGGCGGAGTGTCCTCAGACTGCAGGGAGGCTTGGTGCTGGGCAGCCAATCCGTGGAACAGGAGGCGCGGCTTGTCTGAGCGCCGCTGTTCTGCAAGGCGCACCAGGCTGTCCATCTATATGCAGTATAAGTCTCTCCCATATATACAGGTAAAGCAGGGGACCCCCAAGCTGCTTATATATATGGATAATGGGAACCAGAAGTGAGAAAGGAGCGGGAAGGTCACAAAGCGGTACAGAGAGAGAAAGGGGACATTAACAATATTTAATATTCAGCTTATAAATTCAGGCTATATCATCATAGAGGTCTGGTTTAATGCTATACATAATAGGCTTAAAAGGGGAGCCCTTCTAGACATTCCTGACAAAATTGGTGACATCCTGAATATATTATAGCGAACCCAGTTAGATGGTGAATATAATATCTAGGTCCCTAATATGTCTCTTTATTCATCCATATAGAGACAACATTATGTTGAGCCGGATTGTGGATCAAGGCTTGACACTGTCTCTCACCCACGTGCAGAGTACGCCGACTTGCTTAATGCTGCCAATCTTTAATACCTAACATACATGCCCCTGATGACAAGACTGTTACAGGGTCTTAGAAACGCGTAGGGCAAAGTCAATTGTTAGGCAGGGTTAGCATCTACTTGCGGCACATATCGCTCTTATGTGATCTGTGTGGGGGGGGGGGGGTGGGAGTGAATGCTACAACAGCGTACCTGTGAATGATAGGTCCCTGTTCACATACCAAGCACCCCTCTTCCCTCTTCATTAGAGCTAAATCTTCCCCTATTCTGGGGTTTATGTTTAGGGGTTTACACGCGCACTGTAATGACAACAATTGCACAGTGTGTAATATTAGGTCAACCCCAACGCTATATGCACACCGATAATCCTGATCAACTGTATACTTTAATCCATTATTTGGGAAGTGACAGAACCTTGCATGTTCTCAATCAGCAGTTGATACATTCAGTGTGCACTTTAATTATCTAGCTAGTCAGCCTCCAGGCGATAAAGAATAGTGATACCAACAATTCTCAGACACAATTTTATAAATTTTTGAAAACACTAATAAAAGTTTATTATTTTAATTTTAAGCCGTTCTTTATTGTCAGTTAGCTGTCTAATACATCACTGAGTGCATATTTTTCAACTGCTGCAATTTTAATAGTTAATCTGTTACATTACTGATACAGTACACTATGGCCAACAGACAGTTGCCTCCGCCCTCCAAATGAATGGGCAGTGGCAAAAATGTTGCTGTAGCCAGCACAAGTAGCAGCAGAAGAAGTGGGTGGGTGGGGTGTCGGTAGCAGCCCAGCAACAGGTCAGAGCTGCCACTGTCATCCAGCGGTAGTGTTTTGACCAATAATCCAAATGGTTTACTTTCTCTTCAACTTCATCTCAGGTGACAACAGATACACACAGCCGGGAATCAGTGGGTTCCTCTTACAGCACGCTTAGTTGGCATGGCCCAGGAAATGCCTCTGTGTCCTCACCTGTCCTGAACCGTCTCTTGCTTTTGCTGCTCCTTCTGCTAGCCAAGTAATGTATGCCACTGGCTCTGCTCCGCTTGACAACCAAACAGATGTAGATGATAATGTAGTCGTCATCATCATCATCATCAGGGGCGAGGGTGGCAGCAGTGGGAGATCTGCAGCCAAAAACGGGAGGAGTACACTGTCTGCTACTCGGGAACTACCTGTGAGGAACACACTGGCAGTGCAAGGGTCTATAATGGCAGCGGCAGGCAGGCATCATGCAGTGGTGGTTGGAAAACTTCATACTTGCCAGTGTGGGAATTTTTTACCGCTGGGGATGTTAGCATAGCAGTAATCAGGTTGTGTGGGCAGATGGTGAGGCACAGCCAGGGTGCTAATGTTGGCACAACGGCCCTGCGTCAACACATGGAGCATCACCATAAAGTGGTGTGGGAAAACTGTGCCATTCATTTAGTGTTACAGCCTGATATAGCAACCGCTGAATCTCCCACCGGTCCGCACCACCTCTCCAGTAGTCAGGGCTTGACAATGTCAGCAGAAGAAAGCTGTAATTCTTTGCCATTGACTTAAATGTCGTCTATTGCTCCTGATGCTCCTACTCCTAGTCACTTGTTTCAACAGTAATCAATCAAGGATCTGATTGCAAAAAGACAACAGTATACGTGCACTCATGCAACAGCGCAGAAGATGAACATGCACCTGGCCATCTGTACATTTCAGAGAACTGATGGCTTGTGTCCTCCCAAGATGGAGAGTCCCAAGCCAACATTACTTTTCCAAAAAAGCTGTACCAGCCCTGCACACCTTCGTTTAGAAGAAGGTGGGTCAGTCCTTGGAGCTCTTGGTGTCTGATAGAGTTCATGCCAGCAATGATGTAAGGAGTTATAATTATGGTCAAGAACAATATATGTCGTATACAGCCCACTGGGTAAACGTGGTTCCGGCCCAGGCACACCAGCAACTTGGCCAGTTAATGGCAAAGCCGCCTCAGTGTTGTAACGCTGGGATTTCTGCCCCAATGTTGTCCTCTGCGCAACATCTGCAGTGTAACGTGTACGCTGAAAAAATTTATCTGTGACATAAAGTTTTTTTTTTTTTAATAGACAGCATCAGCTTCTGACAGTGACATTACCAGTGCCACATTTCCAGTGTACCGTGTGCGGTTGTGACATACAGTGTACTTTTTCAATAGACAGTGTCTGCTTCTGGCAGTGACATTACCAGTGCAACATCTCCAGTGTACCGTGTGCGCTAAAATTTTTTATCTGTGACATACAGTGTTTTTTTTTTTAATAGACGGCGTTACCAGTGCCACATCTAAAGTTTAACGTGTGTGTTTAAAGAATTTATCTGTGACATACAGTGTACTTTGTACTTTGGGCAAACAAGTGATTCCGAGGACCTAATTTCATCGCCATTCCTTCATTTGGCCCTCTCGCCAAGCACGCTTGAAGAGGGACAGATCTTGTGCCTTGATTCCCAACCTCTTGAGCATCTACAGTCACAGGAAGATGATGGTGGGGAATGGCAATTACTGTTTAATGAGGTAGAGGATGATGAGACACAGTTGCCAATAAGTCAACGGCAATTACTCTCTTAAGAGGTTGATAAAGGGAATGAGACACAGTTGTCATTCACTGAGGTTGTGGTTAGGTCAACAAGTCAGGAGGATGAACAGAGTGAGGAAGTGGAGGTGGTGGACGATGAAGTCACTGACCCAACCTGGGAAGGACAGCAGTACCGTGGGGGAGGGATCTGCAGGACCGCAACAGGCTGGAACAGGCAGTGGGGTGGCAAAAGGGAGAAGGCGGGCCACACCAAAGAGGCCCGCAACTGTTCCACGGAGCACCCCCTTGCATAAATCTCCCTTTCCAAGAGGTAGGTGTTCCTCTTCCCCTGTGTTACGTGCTGGCTAATTCCCTGTCGAAGAAGCAGACCCGGATGCCTCCCGCCCTGCACCTGGACCTTGGCAAGCACTATCAGCGACCACCTCCGTGTCCCAGTGCAGCGTCCAAATGTCCTTACCCCAGGCCTTTGAATGCAAGCGCAAATACCCAGCCCCCCCACCCACAGGCCATAGCACTAAATGCACAGATTTCCAAATTACTGTCCCTGGAAATGTTGCCATTTAGACTTGTGGACACTGAGGCCTTCCGCAGCCTGATTGTCGGCGGCCGTCCTGCGTTACGCAGTCCCCAGCCACCACTGTTTTTCAAAGTGTCCCGTGCCTGCCTTATACCAACGTGTGTCCCGTAACATCACACATGCCCTGACCAATGCAGTTACTGGGAAGGTCCACTTAACCACGGACACATGGACAAGTGCATTAGGCCATGGACGCTACATTTTCCTGACGGCACACTGGGTGAACGTTGTGGAGGCCGAGAGCGAGTTGCACCCTGGGATGGCACAGGTGCTACCAACGCCAAGGACTGCAGGCCCTACTTCCTTCAGGATTTCCGCCACCACCTTCATTAGTGGCTGCAACCCCCTTCTCCTGCTCTACTTCCAACTCTGAATTCTCCATTTGCAGCACCAGTCAGCCATCAGTCTGTAGCTGGAACCAATGTAGTACTGCAGTGGGGAAGCAGCAACAGGCCGTGCTATAACTAATTTGCTTAGGTGACAAACAGCACACTGCCGCAGAGCTGCGGTAGGGTATAAGGGACCAGACTGAACTGTGGCTCTCACCACTCAACTTATAACCAGGCATGCTTGTGTCTGATAATGGCCGTAACTTGGTGGCGGCTTTGGAGCTTGGCAAGCTCACACACATCCCATGCCTAGCCCACGTCTTAAACGTAGTGGTTCAGCGGTTTCACAAAATCTACCCCAATTTGCCTGAGCTACAGGTGAAGGTGCGCCATGTGTGTGCACATTTCTGCAAGTCATCGACCGCTTCAGCCGGTCTGTCAATGCTGCAGCAGCGCCGCAACACTGTTGTGCGATGTGAGCACGCACTGAAACTTGACGTTCCACATGTTGGCCAGGCTTTGTGAGCTGCAGAGGGCAGTAGTGGAATACCAGCTGCAACATGGTCGTCGCCTTACCTGTCAGCTTCCGCTATTCACAAGCGAGGAGTGGGCATGGATGTCTGATCTCTGTGAGGTTTTAAGAAACTTTGAGGAATCGACACAGATGGTGAGCAGCGATAACATTATTATCAGCGTAACAATACCACTTCTGTATCTACTCAAACGCTCGCTGCTTACAATTAATAACAACACTTTGCATGTGGAAGAGGTGGAAATGGGGGAAGACATTACACAGGGTGATAGCCAGACCACCCTCAGTTCGTCTTCTCAGCGAGAATTGGACGATGAAGAGGAGGAGCAGGAGACGGTTGCCTCTGCTACCGAGGGTAGTACCCATGGAATTACATCTGTTCAGCGTGGGTGGGCAGAAGAGGAGGAAGAGGATGAGGAGATTGAGAGTCATCCTCCTGATGATGACAGCAAAGTCTTGCCTGTTGGTACTCTGGCACACCTGGCTGACTTCATGTTAGGCTGCCTTTCCCACGACCCGCGCGTTATACACATTTTAGACAACACTGATTTCTGGTTGTTCACCTTCTCGTACAAAGAGAACTTCTCATCTCTCATTCCTCTGGTAGAGAGGACAAGCAAAATGGTGCAATACCAGAAGGTCCTTGTTAAAAAATTGGTCCAGAAATTTCCATCTGACAATGCTGGCAGCAGAGTCCGTAGTTCCTTAGGCAACTGAGGAGGGGAGACAAGTGGAACACACAGCAGTTCCAACAGAGGCAGGGCAACTCTCTTGAAAGCCTGGGACAGTTTCATGACACCCCACCAGCACCCTCACCCTGATGCGTGGCCTACTGTCACAAGGAGGGAAACATTTTAGAAGATGGTGAAGGAGTACATAGCAGACCGTGTCAGCGTCCTCAATGGTCCCTCAGTGCCTTACAACTACTGGATGTCCAAGCAGGACACGTGACACGAACTGGCGCTCTACACCTTGGAGGTGGCCTGCCCTGCCGCCAGTGTTTTGTCTGAGCGGGTATGTAGTGCTGCTGGTGGCATTATAACAGATAAGCGTATCCGCCTGTCAACTGACAATGCTGACAGGTTGACTCTTATAAAAATGAACAAGGCCTGGATTGCTCCTGACTTCTCGACTCCACCAGAGGAAAGCTGATGAACATAATGGCACTTTAAATGTGTTGTTTATAATCTACTGAATACACTGTATTCCCATGCTCCCCTTCCACCACAAAAAAGGGTATATGGTTAAATCTTTTTATTCTCATCCTCCTCCTCCATCATATCAACATGCTTATTCATCGCATGTAATGCCCTCGTATATATTGTTTTTTACAGGGTCAGCTTACCAGCAGGCCCTCACCTACAATCTTTTACAGGGTCAGCTCACCTGCAGGCCCTCGCATATAATTTTTTATAGGGTCAGCTCACCAGCAGGCCATCATCTACAATCTTTTACAGGGTCAGCTCACCTGTAGGCCCCCACCTACAACCTTCAAAAGGGTCAGCTCACCAGCAGGCCCTCACCTACAATCTTTTACAGGGTCAGCTCACCTGCAGGCTTTCGTATATAATGTTTTACAGGGTCAGCTCACCTGTAGGCCCTCACCTACAACCTTTTAGAGGGTCAGCTCACCAGCAGGCCCTCACCTACAATATTTTACAGGGTCAGCTCACCTGCAGGCCCTCACATATAATGTTTTACAGGGTCAGCTCACCTGCTGGCCCTCACCTACAAGTCCAGTCTTACTATGCAAGAGTCTGGTCACACTGGGTGAACGTTGTGGAGTCCGGAATGAGTCTGCTGCTGGCACCAGACTTGCCCTCCAATAGATCCTTGCTAAAGTAATTAAAGTTTACTCATTTCAATTACAGGTCCTAGAAAGAGTCCTGTATTGTTATTTTTCGTCTCTACCTCCTCAAGTCGGGAGTGGGTAATTTGCGCGCCTGCTGCCTTCCTTGAATGTTGTAGCCGTTTGTCAGGCTCCCTTTCCAGAATCCAACCCTGATTTCCCGTTACCCATGATCACCATGGTAAGCGCAGAAAATAACATCGAAAGTTGATAGGGCATACATCCGAATGGATTGTCGCCGTCACGGAGACGTGCGATCGGCCCGCGGTTATCTAGAGTCACCAAAGTGGCAGCAGGCCCTCGACCATAATGTTTTCGATAGTCAGATCACCAGCAGGCACTCAACCATAATTGTTTCGATGGTCAGCTCAGCAGCAGGCCCTCATCCATAATTGTTTCGATGGTCAGCTCAGCAGCAGGCCCTCATCCATAATATTTTCCATGGTCAGATCAGCAGCAGACCCTCACCTCTAATGTTTTAGATGGTCAGATCAGCAGCAGTCCCTCGCCCATAATTTTTTCGATGGTCAGTTCAGCAGCAGACCCACAACCATAATTTTTTCGATGGTCAGCTCAGCAGCAGGCCCTCAACCATAATGTTTTAGAGGGCCAGCTCAGCAGCAGGCCCTCAACCATAGTTTTTTCAATGGTCAGCTAAGAAGCAGGAACTCTCCCATAATTTTTTAAATGGTCAGCTCAGCAGGCCCTTGCTCTAAATGTTTTGAGGGTCACCAGCAGGCCATCAATCATAATTTTTCAAAGGTGTGTATGATGCCCTCCTTTATGTGTAACAAAGGGTGTATTAGAGTGCCGGTTCCTTGTAATTTTTGGCAGCCCTTTCACTTAGCGCATAGGCTTTATGAGTGTAGGAGTTCCACTACATGAACAATTGTACAACAATGTGAATGAGGCCCTCCTTTTTGTGATATGCAGGTTGTATTGAAGTGCCTCATGCTTGTAATTTTTGGCAGCACTTGCACTTTATATACAAGTAAATATACAGGAAAGAATGTTTCCTAACAATTTTTCCTCTAAAATCGATTTTATCTTTCATTTTGTGCATTTTATTGTCAGTCTGTAAATGAGGCATACTACTTGGACAACATCGTTCCCAGCAGCGACCTGTGAGTCCAAGATGCAACCAGATATCGTCCCGAGGCTGTTTTCAAACCATTTCGGTAGTGTTTACATTCATTTCTGACCTTTTCCTACGAACCAAGCACCCTCCTGTCTTCAGAGCAGGGGGTGCCTGGTTTAATGCTTGGGTTCTCCCACTGACTTCCATTATACTCTGCTCTGTAGAGCACCCGAGGTGCAAAGCAAAATGCTCTTCCCCAACATTGCCTGATATGCAATGTTTCCACCCATTGGAACTCCAAGCTCCATATGTTAGACTGCCTGTACAAGCAGAGGAAGGCAGTCAACAATTTCTTAATGCAGCAGACGGACAGGTCTACTCCCCAGGGTAACTTCCAACTTATCCAGTGGCAGCTCATGCGTACGGTGTGCATATTAGGACATCGTCAAACAACATCCACAACTCCATCCTCCGTCAAGCAAAACTCCCTCCTTCGTCAGCCCAAACTCCATCAGTCCTCTTCCCTCAGGCAAAGCTCCCTTCTCCCTCATTCAAAACTGACTCCTCCCTCAGACCTCAGGCAAAACTCCCTTCTCCCTCATCTAAAACTCCATCAGATGTCAGACAAAACTCCCTCATCCAAAACTGCCTCAGACATCAGCCAAAACTCCCTCATCCAAAACTGCCTCAGACATCAGCCAAACCTCCCTCATCCAAAACTGCCTCCTCCCTCAGACCTCAGCCAAAACTCCCTCATCCAAAACTGCCTCCTCCGTCAGACCTCAGCCAAATCGCCCTCCTCCCTCATCTAAAACTCCTTCAGATGTCAGACAAAATTCCCTTCTCCCTCAGAAGTCAGTCAAAATTTCCTCCTCCCAAACTCAAAAGTATGCAATACACAAACTGTACGCCTGAAGAAGCTGCTAGCTGCTGGAAAGGCAAAGAACCTGTGGTGATGTCATGACCATGTGATGAGTCATGTGTGTGGGAGGGGTCAGATTTCACAGCGGCTGTGTACAGAACTGTAGTAATCAAATAAAGCTGTGTATTAGAGATGTGTGTACTGTGTAATAGAGATATGTGTGTATCCCATCTCTATTACACAGTACACAGCTCTGCTAAATGCAGGATACACACATAGCTCTACTACACAGTACACACATCTCTAATACACAGCTCTATTTGATGACTACAGTTCTGTACACAGCCGCTGTGAAATCTGACCCCTCCCACACACATGACTCATCACATGGTCATGACATCATCACAGGTCGTTTGCCTTTCCAGCAGCTAGCAGCTTCTTCAGGCTAAGAGTTGTGAATTACATACTTTTGAGTTAGGGAGGAGGGAATTTTGACTGACTTCTGAGGGAGAAGGGAGTTTTGTCTGACATCTAATGGAGTTTTGGATGAGGGAGGAGGGCGTTTTGGCTGAGGTCTGAGGAAGGAGGCAGTTTTGGATGAGGGAGGAGGGCATTTTGGCTGATGTCTTATTATGATTTTGATTATTAGGAAAAACAAAATGGTCGCTCTCCTATTAGTACACACAAAACCTGTCCTAATCACACAGGAGGACAAGTTACTTCAAAACACCGAGTTAAAGAGCTGCCTCATCCTCCTCTCTGATCTATTTGTCAGGGATTATGATCCTGAATACAGTTTAATATGGTCATCGGCTGAATCTCTGTAGAACTGGAGTACATGAGCAGATGTGGCTAATGAGCAGCAGCTCTTGTATGCAGTCTCCATTCCCACAGAGATTCAGCTGAAGATCTTCTCATCTGTATTCAGGATCATAATCCCTGACAAGTATGAAAGGAGGATGAGGAAGCTCTTTAACTCAGTGTTGTGAAGTAATTTGTCCTCCTGGGTGATTAGGACAGGTTTTGTGTGCACTAATTGAACAGAGGCCATTTTGTTTCTCCTAATCATTGCTCCCTAGACAAAATGAGCCATTATAACTAATGAAGGGTATTTGGGAATATATTTATAATAAAGTAATATTTACGTATTTTCATTTTTTTAATTCTCGGAGAACCCCTTTAAAGGATCGAACAAGGATATTGCCTCTAAGTCTAAATTATGTGCACTGCCATGTCAGAGGAGTTTTCACTTTGGATTCTTTTAGATTCCAAAACTCAGATGTCCTTTCTTTCAGAAAGAAAGATACCTCATTCAGGAGAGGATTCACAATATGTTCTAATTAAGGACAATATATCTGAGCGAGGCCATGTCATTGTTGGGTCTTATGACATCCTGCATTCCAGCAGTAAAATGTGGCCTGTTTCATTCAAGGATTCTCCAATCTGAGATTTTAGCTTATTGGGACAGGTCCCCTCTTCACTAAGCAGAGAATTCCAGATTTCTCTCGGTACTAAACCTCCTTTAGTGGTGGCAGGTTCTGGAAAACCTCATGTAAGGGTGGGGGAGGGGGCTGGGAGGTGGAAGGGTAGAATGGTTAAAGAACAAGCCGCTGTGGTTTTATCATGAATGCCAGTCCTTCAGTTTGGGGGGCTCATTTAATCCTGGGGTTCCTTAAGGGCCGCTGGTAAACTCCCCAGAGGCAGAAGTCTTAGAATGCAAGGTCTCATGGCAACCACTCAAGAAATCTTGAATAAGATAGAGAGAGTTTGTCTATCCTTGTCATGGATCCATCAAAAGAGAACATTTGTGCAGACTTTCCAAGCTGTCACACAATCAGGCAGAGGTACAAGTGCTTAAAGGGGTTTTCTTAGACTTTAGAACTTCGACTTATCCTCCTGGGTTGAGGGTCTGTGATATGTCTTCCCTCCTATACTGTATGTCTCCTGCCCAAAGTTAAAAAAACAAAGAAAGGAAAAGGAGAGAGTGATTCTCAATGCCCCATATTGGCCTGGTTCACATGGGTGAGGAAGCTGTCCATGTCAGGGTCCTTTAAGAGAGGAAAGATTTCTCGTATCAGGGTCCTCTTTTACATCCAGAGATAAAGAAATTGCATCTGATGGCTTGGATATTGAGAGGAGATTTTTAAGATCTAGAGGTCTTTCAGACCAGGTTATTGGCACCGTTCAGGCTACAGTAGCTGAAACAAGTTACTTCAGGGATTTATGTTAAAGAAGTTGTCTCATCTCGCTGTTACTAAGGTGAGATGAGACACAGTCCCGACCATAAGACCTAATACTGATGCTCCGGCTCTCTGCTGTTTCAGTAGCTCTCATTGCCAAGCTATGCTGTTTCCCTAACTCAGAAGCTGCATAGTTTGTTGTTCTACACTGTATCCATAGCTCCCATGCACGGCAATGAGAGCTACTGAAGCAACTTAGTAACGGCAAAATGGGACAACCTCTTTAAGAGTTTGGAAAGCTTTTCTTAGTTAGGAGAAAGAAGAAGTGCATATTTCTCTCCCTCCAAAAAGAGCTTAATAAAAATCTTAGCCCAAGTACCCTAAAAATTAATGTTTCTGCCCTAAGCGCCATATTTGATTATAAACTTTTGTGACTACTTGTGGCTTCCAGGCTAAACCCCTCTGTCAGAGTTAGAGCCTCTATGTGGGATTTAAATATTGTACTCTCTAAGTCTCTAGCCTATTGCAGATTCCAGTTAAAATTATGTATTATAAAACAGCTTTTTTGGTGGCCATAACCTTGGCTAGGAGAGTAGGGGAGATTTCCCCTTTGTCAGCCTTCTCTCCTTTACCGAATATTTTGTTGTTTTTAAAGCAGACCCTGCCTTTCTGCCCAATGTTGTATCCAATTGTCACAGGTCTTAGGAGATTGCTCTCCCTTGTTTTGCCAGAATACAACAAAGGAAGGAGAAAATAAATTCCACAATCTGGATCTTAGGAGATGTGTACTTACGTATCTGGAGGCTACTAAGGATTGGAAAAAAGGCTTCTCAGCTATTTGTTCAATTTCAGTGCTTAAGTGAGCAAAAGTAGATGGTTTATTAGGGCAATAGGATTGACATATTCTTCCATAGGAATGAAAGCTCATCTGGCATTACTGCACACTCCACTAGGGCCTTAGCTACATCTTGGGCAGAGAGGGCTTGCATATCTATAAACTACAGTCGTGGCCAAAAGTTTTGAGAATTACATAAATATTGGAAATTGGAAAAGTTGCTGCATAAGTTTTTATAATAGCAATTTGCATATTCTCCAGAATGTTATGAAGAGTGATCAGATGAATTGCATAGTCCTTCTTTGCCATTAAAATTAACTTAATCCCAAAAAAATCTTTCCACTGCATTTCATTGCTGTCATTAAAGGACCTGCTGAGATCATTTCAGTAATCGCCTTGTTAACTCAGGTGAGAATGTTGACGAGCACAAGGCTGGAGATCATTATGTCAGGCTGATTGGGTTAAAATGGCAGACTTGACATGTTAAAAGGAGGGTGATGCTTGAAATCATTGTTCTTCCATTGTTAACCATGGTGACCTGCAAAGAAACGCGTGCAGCCATCATTGCGTTGCATAAAAATGGCTTCACAAGCAAGGATAATGTGGCTACTAAGATTGCACCTCAATCAACAATTTATAGGATCATCAAGAACTTCAAGGAAAGAGGTTCAATTCTTGTTAAAAAGGCTTCAGGGCGTCCAAGAAAGTCCAGCAAGCGCCAGGATCGACTCCTAAAGAGGATTCAGCTGCAGGATCGGAGAGCCACCAGTGCAGAGCTTGCTCAGGAATGGCAGCAGTCAGGTATGAGCGCATCTGCACGCACAGTGAGGTGAAGACTTTTGGCCTGGTGTCAAAAAGGGCAGCAAAGAAGCCACTTCTCTCCAAAAAAAACATCATGGACAGACTGATCTTCTGCAGAAAGTATGGTGAATGGACTGCTGAGGACTGGGGCAAAGTCATATTCTCCGATGAAGCCTCTTTCCGATTGTTTGGGGCATCAGGAAAAAGGCTTGTCCAGAGAAGAAAAGGTGAGCGCTACCATCAGTCCTGTGTCATGCCAACAGTAAAGCATCCTGAGACCACTCATGTGTGGGGTTGCTTCTCATCCAAGGGAGTGGGCTCACTCACAATTTTGCCCAAAAACACAGCCATGAATAAAGAATGGTACCAAAACACCCTCCAACAGCAACTTCTTCCAACAATCCAACAACAGTTTGGTGAAGAACAATGCATTTTCCAGCATGATGGAGCACCGTGCCATAAGGCAAAAGTGATAACTAAGTGGCTTGTGGACCAAAACGTAGACATTTTGGGTCCATGGCCTGGAAACTCCCCGGATCTTAATCCCATTGAGAACTTGTGGTCAATCCTCAAGAGGCGGGTGGACAAACAAAAACCCACTAATTATGACAAACTCCAAGAAGTGATTATGAAAGAATGGGTTGCTTGCTATCAGTCAGGAATTGGCCCAGAAGTTGATTGAGAGCATGCAACTGCATGCAACTGCAAATAATGACTCTTTGCATAAATGTTATGTAATTGTCGCTAAAAGCCTTTGAAACGTATGAAGTGCGTGTAGTTATATTTCCAGACATCACAGAAACAACTGAAACAAAGATCTAAAATCAGTTTAGCAGCAAACTTTGTAAAAACGAATATTTGTGTCATTCTCAAAACTTTTGGCCATGAGTGTAGATATGTAGAGAAGCTACCTGGAGTTCCTCAAACACATTTTTTAGCCTTATAGATTAGATCTTCACTCTGAAAAGTATTTGGGCTTTGGAGAAAGATTTTCCAAGGAGTAAGGGTACTTTCACACTTGCGTTGTGATGATGTAGCAGGCAGTTCCGTTGCCGTAACTGCCTGCTGGATCCGTCTCACAAATGCCTTGCAATAACTTATCCATCTCTCCGGTTGTCATCCGGAAAAATGGATCTGTTATTTTTTTTTTTTACATTTTTAAAGGTCTGCGCCCCTAGGACGGAACTCAATGCCGGAAAAGAATAACGCTAGTGTGAAAGTACCCTAATACCTCCCTAAATGATCTAGTTTACTCTCTTACAGGCACTGTTATGGGGCAATATATCAAATGGAAAGAAAATATCACCAGTCCTATGTGAGACGCTGCGAGTCCGTAATGTGTTGTGGGTATTCAACACTATTAACAGTTTTGAGGACAGGATTCAGACCGCGCGTAGGAATCGAAAGTCCCAAAAAGCAGTTCACTTATCCCTCCAGGAAATGCTGAGGTCTGCAGATATCCTGGATACAGATATCCTGCAACTTGTAAAAGATGTACAATAGTGAAGTTCCGTGAGGTTCCTCACCTCTTAATTGCTCAGTTTATACTCACAAAAGTGGCAGGTTTTACAGGCACATCAAGCTGGAGTTGCAACTTCAGCCCTTCACAGGATCCGGGGCACACTCCCACAGTAGCAGATAAAAGGTGTAGTATATGCTCAGGAACCCACCGACTTCAGATGAGGCTTCCTTTCTTTTCACACACTGCAAACCAGAAGTCTCCAACCATAGTGAGGATCCGATGGTAACTTCAAAATTTTTAATATCAATGTACTTACAAACAATTTCTTTAAAATCACATAAAATCAAGCGTTTTGCAATCCTCTCGCCCAACCCGGGTTTCGCTCCCAGAGCTTCAGTCAGAGCTCATGAAAAAAAACACCCCCTTCTTTTTAAACCTGATCTCATTAGTCCCACACCTGGGTATGTTCAGCAAAAACTTCTGCCTCCTCCCAAGCATGGAACAAGGGCAGGCGTGCCTGCTGATTAAATCACATCATTGTAGACCTGTATTCACACACATATAATAAAATCATTTTTATCTCAAAACAGCTTGTAAGTCAAAATCCACATTTAAACACAGAAGGTTGCAGTGTATTCAGTTCATATATCCACTTACTTTCTATTTTATTAATTTTTTCTATAAAACTTCCTCCTCTCCAATGGCCACTTACTAGTTCTATACCCATGAATTTCAATCCCTTGGGTTTTTTGATGAAACCTTTTATAATGTGAAGAAACTCCATGGCTTTCCAGCCCTTTACTTATATTTCTTATGTGTTCCTGGATCCTAGTTTTAGGGGTCTGATGGTACGTCCCACATACTGGAGGCCACACGGGCACTCCAGTACAGTATCTGACTCCTTTGCTGTTGCAGGACATCTCCCCTACCATCTCAATTCTATTTTTTTAGTATTACTAACAATTTTTGTTTGCTTTTGTGCCTTCTCACTGTTCCTCCGATTCTTACATGCACTGCAAAATCCACACCAATTAAAACAGTTTTTCTTTCTACTAATCTTTTCTAATGGTATTGCGCTCTGAACTAATTTGTTCTGCAGGTTGGGTGCTCTTCTGTAGATCACATTTGGTTGTTCTGGAATCAAGGATCCAATTACTGGGTCACTTTTCAAAATGGACCAGTTCTTTTTAATTGCATTTTTTAGCTGCCCGGAGCCCTGTGTGAACTGGGTTATAAAGGAGAAACGAAAGTCGGGTATTTCTCCCTGCTTTTTTGATGGAATTGTTTGTCCCTGCATTCCTATATCTTTAATACATTTTGTTAATTGTTCATGACTGCCTGATAATCTGGGAAGGGGAAAAAAACGAACTTGAGACCTTCATTAGGGGACTGGAGAACAAGGAGTGGAATTTGAGCTTCACCAGTACTATCAGTGCCGTCTCCGTGGACTTCCTGGACCTAACCATTTATATAGAAAATGGAAATTTTAAAACTAAAACTTTCTTTAAACCCACTGATGTGAATGGGTATATTGATCTTACCAGCTGTCATTTTGCCCCTTGGTTACAAAATATACCTAGGGGACAGGTCCAGAGAGTCCACAGAAACTGCACTGAGCATACTGTTTTTAAAGAACAAAGTGAAGTGATAAAAAAGCGTTTTTGGAAAAAGGATACAGTGATGAACAATTAACAAAATGTATTAAAGATATAGAAATGCAGGGACAAACAATTCCATCAAAAAGCAGGGAGAAATACCCGACTTTCGTTTCTCCTTTATAACCCAGTTCACACAGGGCTCCGGGCAGCTAAAAATGCAATTAAAAAGAACTGGTCCATTTTGAAAAGTGACCCAGTAATTGGATCCTTGATTCCAGAACAACCAAATGTGATCTACAGAAGAGCACCCAACCTGCAGAACAAATTAGTTCAGAGCGCAATACCATTAGAAAAGATTAGTAGAAAGAAAAACTGTTTTAATTGGTGTGGATTTTGCAGTGCATGTAAGAATCGGAGGAACAGTGAGAAGGCACAAAAACAAACAAAATTGTTAGTAATACTAAAAATAGAATTGGAGGTGGTAGGGGAGATGTCCTGCAACAGCAAAGGAGTCGTATACGTACTGGAGTGCCCGTGTGGCCTCCAGTATGTGGGACGTACCATCAGACCCCTAAAAACTAGGATCCAGGAACACATAAGAAATATAAGTAAAGGGCTGGAAAGCCATGGAGTTTCTTCACATTATAAAAGGTTTCATCAAAAACCCCAAGGGATTGAAATTCATGGGTATAGAACTAGTAAGTGGCCATTGGAGAGGAGGAAGTTTTATAGAAAAATTAATAAAATAGAAAGTAAGTGGATATATGAACTGAATACACTGCAACCTTGCGGTTTAAATGTGGATTTTGACTTACAAGCTGTTTTGAGATAAAAATGATTTTATTATATGTGTGTGAATACAGGTCTACAATGATGTGATTTTAATTAGCAGGCACGCCCTGCCCTTGTTCCATGCTTGGGAGGAGGGCAGAAGTTTTTGCTGAACATACCCAGGTGTGGGACTAATGAGATCAGGTTTAAAAAGAAGGGGGTGTTTTTTCTATGCGAGCCCCTGACGAAGCTCTGGGAGCGAAACCCGGGTTGGGCGAGAGGATTGCAAACGCTTGATTTTATGTGATTTTAAAGAAATTGTTTGTAAGTACATTGATATTAAAAAATTTTGAAGTTACCATCGGATCCTCACTATGGTTGGAGAGCTTCTGGTTTGCAGTGTGTGAAAAGAAAGGAAGCCTCATCTGAAGTCGGTGGGTTCCTGAGCATATACTACACCTTTTATCTGCTACTGTGGGAGTGTGCCCCTGGATCCTGTGAAGGGTTGAAGTTGCAACTCCAGCTTGATGTGCCTGTAAAACCTGCCACTTTTGTGAGTATAAACTGAGCAATTAAGAGGTGAGGAACCTCACGGAACTTCACTATTGTACATCTTTTACAAGTTGCAGGATATCTGTATCCAGGATATCTGCAGACCTCAGCATTTCCTGGAGGGATAAGTGAACTGCTTTTTGGGACTGTTATGGGGCAGATTTAAAATACTTAGATCACTCTTACTGGTAATCCATTTCCATGAGCCCATGAAGGCACTTAATCTATTCCCATCCTTTGGGGGGGGGGGGGGGGGAATCTTATGTCGGTTTCACTATATAGAATTTTTCAGAAATATGGATCTTGTTACCTAACTGAGCAGGAGGTGGATCATTTTAAATGATCTTGGAAGTTCCAATTTCCTATCCAGATGGAGAATGGTCTCTCACAGATGCTGTGGCTCATGAAAAATGGATTATCAATATGAGTAATCTAAGTATTTTTGGCATGATAATTATATTTTTAAATTCTGCAAGTAACTGTGAGATAGGTGAACCACGTTTTCTAATGGTTTGTATAATATGTTTGGAGGTGTATAAACTCCAATTTAACTCCAATTGCACCTGGGAGGCTCTGGGCCATATCAGCCGGTCTCGGATGGGGTTCACAGGCACCTCCCATTGCAAGCATGGCTACATGCTGGAGGTCACTGGTGAGCTGTTTGTGAGTCAGGCCTTATGCTTCCATAATGTCCAACGGCCCCTGGTATTGCCCATACGGCACAGGTAGGTTGAGTGGTAGGGTCTCGGGCTACTTGAGAGACCTTGGCGTGGTGTCTGAGCTTAAGACATGTCCTCCTAGTAGGATGTGTCGAACTAACCTTTCAATTTTAACATCAGTGTTAGGGTTTAGTAGTGCCGCAGAGTGCACCTGCCTTTGCTATGGTTATGTTTTTGATTGTTCTCCACATCCACATTATCGTTATCGTATGTAGGATGGTTATTATATCAGACGACCTAAAGGTGGGCAGACAATGTCATAGAGCAGCAGGTAATGCCAGCAGAATGCTTGGGTGTATAGGGAGAGGCATTAACAGTAGAAAGAGGGAGGTGCTCATGCCGCTCTACAGAGCACTAGTGAGACCTCATTTGGAGTATTGTGTGCAGTACTGGAGACCATATCTGCAGAAGGATATTGAAACTTTGGAGAGAGTTCAGAGAAGAGCTACTAAACTAGTACATGGATTGCAGGACAAAACTTACCAGGAAAGGTTAAAGGACCTTAACATGTATAGCTTGGAAGTAAGAAGAGACAGAGGAGATATGATAGAAACTTTTAAATACATAAAGGGAAGCATCACGGTAAAAGAGGAGAGAATATTTAAAAGAAGAAAAACTGCTACAAGAGGACATAGTTTTAAATTAGAGGGGCAAAGGTCTAAAAGTAACATCAGGAAGAATTACTTTACTGAGAGAGTAGTGGACGCATGGAATAGCCTTCCTGCAGAAGTGGTAGCTGCAAATACAGTGAAGGAGTTTAAGCATGCATGGGATAGGCATAAGGCCATCCTTCATATAAGATAGGGCATGGGGCTATTCATAGTATTCAGTATATTGGGCAGACTAGATGGGCCAAATGGTTCTTATCTGCCGACACATTCTATGTTTCTATGTTTCTATGTTTGTAGTCCGTTGCTGGCATCTTCCATTGTATGCATTTTTTGCTGTTGATTGCCCCTAGCAACGGACTACAAGTGCAGGATGTGCTCCCCTATATACATGCACAACTGCATATGGGTTGAGCATATCCTGCTTGTTAAACACCACACCACGTTTTCTAATGGTTTCTTCCACCAAGACAGCAAGCAAGTAAACGAAATATAGGCCCCTGACACCCACACAATGGGGTGGTCATTTAACAGTAAAAAGAGTTTAATATCTCCCACCAAGACAATAAATGATTAAACGACATATAGGCCCCTGACATCCAGACAGATTAGAGGTAATTCGACATCAAAAAGAGGATAATGTCACCCACCAAACCAACAGGCGATTATCTGAAACGTAGGCCCCTGGCACCCAGACAGGGAAGAAAGGTCCCATCGCAGCAAAACAGGCATCATGTTACCCACCAATGGAACAGGTCACTTTCAGTTATTTAGGCCCCAGCACCCAGACAGAGGAGAGAGGTCCCATAGCAACAAAACAGACATCATTGTACCCACCAAAAGAAAAGGCCACTTTAAGTAATTTAAGCTCCAGCACCCAGACAGAGGAGAGAGGTTCCATAGCAGCAAAACAGGCATCATGTTACTTACCACTGGAATAGGCCACTTTGAGTTATTTAGGCCACTGACACCCAGACAGAGAAGAGATCATTTGACAGCAAAAAGAGGTTAATGTCACACACCAAAGCAGCAGGCGATTAGCTGAAGTGTAGGCCCCTGGCGCCCAGACAGAGGAGAGGTTCATTCAACTTGGTGTTGCCCCCAAAATAATGGTACAATTAAAAAAAGAGGATTCAATAAAGAAGTGCCCTGGAGTAAAGGAATGTATGGTTAAGGGCGAGGCAGTTACAAATGTCTATTCTGCACAAGGGATCGACAGGTCCTGTGGGATCCATGCCTGGTTCATTTTTATGAATGTCAGCTTGTCCACGTTGGCTGTGGACAGGCAGCTGCGTTTGTCTGTAATGTCGCCCCCTGCCCTGCTAAATACATGTTCAGGCAATACACTGGCTGCAGGGCAGGTCAGCACCTCCAAGGCATAAAAGGCTAGCTCTGGCCATGTTGACAATTTGGAGACCCAGAAGTTGAATGGGGCCGAACCATCAGTCAGTACGTGGAGGCGTGTACACATGTACTGTTCCACTATGTTGTTGAAATGCTGCCTTCTGCTAACATGTTCCATATCAGCTGGTGGTGCAGTTAGCTGTGGCGCGGTGACAAAACTTTTCCACATCTCGGCCATGCTAACCCTGCCTTCAGAGGAGCTGGCCGTGACACAGCTGTGTTGGCGACCTCTTGCTCCTCCTCTGCCTTCGCCTTGTGCTTCCACCTGTCCCACGTGTCAGTTGGGAATGCTCTCAGGAGCGCGTCTACCAGCATTCGCTTGTACTCGCGCATTTTCCTATCACGCTCCAGTGTGGGAATTAAGGTGGGCACGTTGTCTTTGTACCGGGGATCCAGCAGGGTTGCCACCCAGTAGTCAGAAAATGTTTCCCGTTTCCCTCCAGCCACGCACCAGTGATGGGCCCGAGCTGCGTTGGGTGCCACCCCACTGTGATCATGTTTCATCCTCATCCTCCTCCACCTGCTCCTCATCCTCGTCCTCCTCGTCCTCCAGTAGTGGGAACTGGCTGGCCAAATTTGTACCTGGCCTCTGCTGTTGCAAAAAACCTCCCTCTGAGCCACTTCTAAAAGACTGGCCTGAAAGTGTTAGAAATGACCCCTCTTCCTCCTCCTCCTCCTCCTGGGCCATATCCTCTTCCATCATCGCCCTAAGTGTTTTCTCAAGGAGACATAGAAGTGGTATTGTAACGCTGATAACGGCGTCATCGCCACTGGCCATGTTGGTGGAGTACTCGAAACAGCGCAACAGGGCACACAGGTCTCGCATGGAGGCCCAGTCATTGGTGGTGAAATGGTGTTGTTCCGCAGTGCGACTTACCCGTGCGTGCTGCAGCTGAAACTCCACTATCGCCTGCTGCTTGCACAGTCTCTCCAGCATGTGCAAGGTGGAGTTCCACCTGGTGGGCACGTCGCATATGAGGCGGTGAGTGGGAAGGCCGAAGCTACGCTGTAGCGCAGACAGGCGAGCAGCGGCAGGATGAGAACGCCGGAAGCACGCACAGACGGCCCGCACTTTATGTAGCAGCTCTGACATGTCGGGGTAGTTGTGAATGAATTTCTGCACCACCAAATTCAGCACATGCGCCAGGCAAGGGATGTGCGTCTAACCAGCTAGTCCAAGAGCTGCAACGAGATTTCGCCCATTATGATTTCGCCCATTATTGCACACCAACAGGCCGGTCTTCAAGCTCACCGGCAGCAACCACTCGTCGGTCTGTTGTTCTATACCCCGCCACAACTCCTGCGCGGTGTGGGGCCTGTCCCCCAAACACATGAGTTTCAGAGCGGCCTGCTGACGTTTACCCCAGGCTGTGCTAAATTTGGTGGTAAAGGTCTGTGGCTGACTGGATGAGCAGGTGGAAGAAGAGGAGGAGGAGGCAACAGGAGGCCACCGCCATCAGCTGTTTGAAGCTGTCCGTGTCCACCAGCCTGAATGAAAGCATTTCAAAGGCCAGTAGTTTAGAAATGCTGGCATTCGGGCTCGAGGGTGGCTAGGTGGGAATTCACGCTTTCTCTCCAAGGTTTGTGAGATGGAGAGCTGAACGCTGCCGTGTGACATGGTGGAGATGCTTGGTGACCGAGGTGGTGGTGTTGGTGGCACATCCTCTGTTTGCTGTGCGTCAGGTGCCAACGTTCCTCCAGAGGCGAAAGAAGAGGCCGAGGCAGCAGCAGAAGAGGGAGAAGGACGTGCCTGAACCCTTTCTTGGTTTTGAAGGTGCTTACTCCACTGCAGAACGTGTCTCGCATGTAGATGCCTGGTCATGCATGTTGTGCTAAGGTTCAGAATGTTAATGCCTCGCTTCAGGCTCTGATGGCATAGCGTGCATACCACTCGGGTCTTGTTGTCGGCACATTGTTTGAAGAAGTGCCATGCCAGGGAACTCTTTGAAGCTGCCTTTGGTGTGCTCGGTCCCTGGTGGCGGTGGCCAGTAGCAGGCACCTGTGTTTTGTCATCATCAGAGACGTGCTGACTCTGCTTAGGTGGTATTCCCATGTCCTCATCAGGAAACATATGTGGTTGTGCGTCAGTGCATTCTATGTCTTCCACCGCTGGGAAAGGGCTAGGTGTCTGCCCTTGGGAAACCCTGCCAGCAGAGTTTTCAAACAGCATAAGAGACTGCTGCATAACTTGTGGATCAGACAGGTTCCCTGATATGCATGGGGATGATGTAACAGACTGATAGGCTTGGTTTTCAGACACCATCTGTGCGCTTTCTGCAGAAGACTGGGTGGGAGATAATGTGAACCTGCTGGATCCACTGTCGGCCACCCAATCGACTAGCGCCTGTACTTGCTCAGGCCTACAACGGGAGGAAGACAGGATAAAGAAAGGGTGGCACTACCAAATGTTTCACCCCGTATGCCTATTGTAGCCACCTCCGGTCCGGTGTGTATTGCCGTACGTGGTGCGCACCTCCCAGGAGCACCATGTGTGCTCAGACGCAGGTAAGAAAAAAAGCGGCGCGGCACCCACCCGGCTTCTTAAAGTACAATTTATTTTGTCATGGACCAGACGTCAGACAGACTTTAGGTAGCAGGGGCGGACATCGAGCTGGGCGGCTGCGGAGTGGCGACGGCCGTTTCGCGCTTGAATTATCGCATCGTCAGGCCAGTAGGATCGGCGCGCTCATGACGTGCTTTTATGACGTCATCCCGCTGCTGCACTCAGCTGCGTGACGCGCCCTACAGCCAATCCTGAATAACAATAAAAACATCGCAAGATCACGTTTAGAAATTCAAACAATTCACATATGACACTTGGCTTCACTTTTGTCAGAAAATTGCATGGATGTTGGTGAGTCGCACCGTTACGTTTATGATGGCAGTTCTTCCACATATACTGCGATCATTCTGCTATGTTGCTGCTTTACAGTAAAAACAGCCAAAGGGTACTACCTTCACCTATATGAGATGTGTTAGGTGTTCATTTCAATCATATCTAAGTGTTAATAAATCGCGCAAATGCACTTATTATGACAATCATTGCGTGTACAGCATATTGATTCTGCAATGTAATATCTTGGCCTGGGAATTCAGGGGGCATATTGAACAAAAGCCGCATTTGAAATTACCTACCGGTTTTCTCCGTGTTAGCCAGTCCCTCTGTTTTACCTCTATAAATTCACTGTGTATTAGCCGATCTCTAATGGTGGTACTTCTTTTGAAGGCCACCATTGGTTTTTGCTGTGTGAGTGGGGCTAAGGCTGTATCCCCCTTCAACAAATCCTAGTTATCCTGAATTACTTTACGGATGGTATCCGCCATGGGACTATATCCAAAGGTGAAGAAAAAACGATCAGGTCCGTCGTCACCCTTGGTTTTTTCCTTCAGCAGCATGGCACGTGAGCGTGACAACGCCTTTCGTAACGCGGCGTCTATGGCTCTCGGCGGATAGCCCCTCTTAATCAAGTGCTCTTTGAGCTGGAACGCTTGCTTGAAGCACCCATCATCGGAACTGTTAATTCTACGAAGCCGGACAAATTGCCCGTAAGGTACGGCTTTTTTCACCGCTTGGAGATGGAAACTGGTCTGGTGGAGCAGCGAGTTCGTCACCGTGGGCTTGCGATAACCGGAGGTCACGAGAGAGCCCTCTCTCACCTCCACTTTAACATCTAGAAACTCAAGGCTATCGCCTCCAAAATTGACTGTGAACCTCATGTTCATGTGGTTAATCTGATTAAGGTAGTTCACAAATCCACGGCATTGATCCTCACTGCCCGACCAGACCAGAAACACATCATCCACGTATCTTAGAAAAAGATGGATATATTGAAGGAAGGGGTTATCCACCGTGAACACAAAAGACTCCTCAAATACCGCCAGGTACAGGTTCGCAAACGTACAAGACACCGGAGTGCCCATTGCGGTACCCTGCACCTGGTGGTACCACTGACTGTTGAATAAAAAGACATTATTAGTAAGGACGAGGTCGAGGGCCTCCCCCATGAATTGACAAAAGGCCGGTCCTTTTGGAGTGCGGCCTAATATTTTATTGACTGCTTGGATGCCTAGATCGTGGGGGATTCGAGTATAAAGACTCTCCACGTCCAAGGACACTAGGCGAAAGTCCTCGCGCCACTTGAGGTAATCGAGGGCGAGAAGAAAATCGCCAGTGTCCTTGAGATACGTGGGAGTTCCCAACAATAATGGTCTAAGCAACCAATCGAGATAGCCTGACAGGGGTTCGTCGCCGACCCCACCCCTGCCACTATTGGGCGGCCTGTGGGGCGGGTCGGCGACTTATGAATCTTCGGTACAAAATACCACACAGGATGTATAGGGAATTTCGGGACCAATTTTTCCAAAATATTAGGTGGTAACACCTTGAGAGCGACAAACTTCTCAAGGAGTGCTTCCATCTTCTTTATAATACTCTCTGTTGGGTTGGTGCGTAATTTTTCATACGTGACCGAATCATTCAATTGCTTCATTGCTTCCTCCATATAGTAACATCGGGGCATCAGGACCACATTTCCCCCCTTATCCGCTGGTTTGATAACGACATCATCTAACTGGGTCAGCCAGCGAAGAGCAGCCTGCTCTTCTGGGGTGAGATTAGCCGGAGCAACTGGATAAAGTAGCGCCCGTACATCTCTTGACACCCTTTTATAAAAAATGTCTATTGATGTGCCAGCCGGCATAGGAGGGAGGAAAGTGGACCTGATGCCCCGTTGGAAGTAAACAGATTTTGGGTCTTCCAGGGTAGTTGGACCCTTCTCACTGTCAATCATGGCCAGGATGCACTCGACCTCGTCCTCATCAAATCTGGGGACTAAATAGAAGTCCGATTGTGTAATTCTAGCAGGAATTTCTCCTGTTAACCTGGGTTTTTTGTAACAGGGGACTCTGCAAACAGTTTTTTCAAAAATAACTTACGGATACCCTTATATAAGTCAGTTTCAAAATCAGTGGCACAAAATTGTTCAGCTAAACAGAAACCTAGGCCTTTTTCTAGGACAGATATGCATGCAGGCGTTAAATCGTATGCTGTTAAATTTATTATGACATCTTTAGGGGGAGGGCTGGTTGGGGGGTAGCCTTGGGGGGCTATTGCTTCCAGGTCACTTGTCTCCACCTGCGTTGAGACTTTCTGACCCCTTTTGTTGTATCTTTTGGTTCTCCCTCGTCCTCTCCTAACCCTCCGCCTAAAGGGGTTGCCCCAGTGATGGTGTCCCTTCCTCCATTATCAGAGGCACTGGAATCCGAATAAGTGGTCCAAAAACCGATCTTGGTGCGCTTCTGGAAACGTTTTGGCCATGGCTTCCTCTTGGTGGACCAATCAAAAACCTTGTCTGTGTCATAGTCCAGTTTGTCGTGTAGGAACTTGTCTCGCTTACGTTCTTTCACCTCAGCTTGTGCAGTAGTGAGTTTCTTGTTTAGCTTTCTTTCAAATGCTGTATATTGTGTCTCCGTCATTCTTGTTCTCAGTTCCCTTTTGGCTTTTACTAATTCAGTTGTGATCGTAACATACTCTTTTTCGTCCCTATCTAGGACCATAGCTTGTATTTGTAGGGAAAATTGTTGGTGCATCTCCTTCCACTGGGTAACGAAGACCTCGTCTTTCTTCGTCGTACTGTGAGATTTCTTTGTATATTCTTAGTCCTCTTGGGACTCGCCCACACTCCTGATATGATTTCAGTGTGCGAATAGTCCAAAACATGCACATTTCTTTATCTGACAGCTGTGAAATTTTTTCTTCAAGCGTCTTCAAGCTCATAGAGCAAACATTTTCTTGCGTATCGCAAGCCGCAAAATAGCTCTAGATTCATCTTGTGGCTCAGTCGTCGGCTGGGGAATAGAATCAGTGTGCTCAACCCGTGTAGGCATCATGAAAATACAATGGGAGGAAGACAGGATAAAGAAAGGGTGGCACTACTAAATGTTTCACCCCGTACGCCTATTGTAGCCACGTCCGGTGTGTATTGCGTAGGTAAGAAAAAAAGCGGTGCGGGACTCACCCGGCTTCTTAAAGTACAATTTATTTCGTCATGGACCAGACGATAGACAGACTTCAGGTAGCAGGGGCAGACATCGAGCTGGGCGGCTGCGGAGTGGCGACGGACGTTTCGCGCTTGAATTAGCGCATCGTCAGGCCAGTAGGATCGGCGCGCGCATGACGCGCTTTTATGACGTCATCCCGCTGCCGCACTCAGCTGCGTGACGCGCCCTACAGCCAATCCTGAATAACAATAAAAACTTTGCAAGATCACGTTTAGAAATTCAAACAATTCACAAATGACACTTGACTTCACTTTTGTCAGAAAATTGCATGGATGTTGGTGAGTCGCACCGTTACGTTTATGATGGCAGTTCTTCCACATATACTGCGATCATTCTGCTATGTTGCTGCTTTACAGTAAAAACAGCCAAAGGGTACTACCTTCAACTATATGAGATGTGCTTATTATGCGCTTATTATGACTAGTGTTGAGCGAACAGTTCGAGCATCGTTCGGGTTCGTACCGAATTTTGGGGTGTCCGTGACACGGACCCAAACCCGGACATTTTCAAAAAAGTTCGGGTTCGGGTCCGGTGTTCGTTGATTACTTCCCGCTTTCTGAAGGGCTGCACAGCAGCCAATCAGCTAGTGTTTTACTTCTTGCCCTAAGAGCCCATCACAGCCATGCCTACTAATGGCATGGCTGTGATTGGCCAAGTGCAACATGTGACCCAGCCTCTATTTAAGCTGGAGTCACGTAGCGCCGCACGTCACACTGCTCTGATTAGTGTAGGGAGAGGACGCAGCTTCTGTCAGGGCGAGATAGGCAGGGATAAAGAAGTGAATGATCTACATTTCTACACCTGTGCATCAGAACAACTCAGCTGAGCTGTTCACTGAAAGTCACTATTTTGTTTAGACTGGCCAGAGCGATTTTTACTGGCACATGTAACTGGGCTGACCGGCGGTGGCCATTTTGGGACTTGTGGTGCGCCAGCACAAGCTGCCACAGAGTCTAAACCAAGTGAAAAATCTACACCTGTGAATCAGAACAACAGCGATTCAGCTGCTCAGTCAAAGTCAATTTTTTTTCTGGCTGGGCAGACCGTTTTCTGGCACATGTTACTGGGCTGATAGGCGGCCGGCATTTTGGGACTTGTGGTGCTACAGCAAAAGCTGCCACAACGTCCATTAATCTCATGTAATAGTCGATTTTTTCATAGATATACTACATCAGGGGTTTGGCTGTGCTTGTGTCACCCATACTAACTGCAAAGATATTTAATATATCAGTGGTGAAACTGAAAGTAACCCACTTGGATAGCAAATCCCATGAATGTGCTGTTCCAGCTAGGCTAGCCAGTGCCACTACAGCCAAGTCCAATACTGTCAGCCAGAAATATTTTTTTTTATGTGCCAGAAATATAAATTAAAAAAGCTTTCACCGTAATAATAAAATTATTCTGGTGTTAGACCAGAAGAAGCACTCCTGTTGTAATTAATACTGTAAAAAGGCTTAGGCAATATTTCTCCCAGTGTGGGAAATTTATCTAGCAAAACTAGCATTTTAAAAATTCCGGTGTTCTGAAATACCAGCAGTCCTCTTGTAATTAATACCGCAAAAAGGCATTATATCGTCCAGTGTTGTAATTTTGGGGAAAAAAAGGCCAATTTAATCAATCTGGTGTTAGTTACACCAGAAACAGTAGGCCTCACGTTTTTACTCCTGTAAAAAGGAATTAATACAGGAAAAAGGCATTACATTATCCAGTGTTGTAATTTTGGTGAAAAAAAGGCCAATTTATTAAATCAATCTGGTGTTAGTTACACCAGAAACAGTAGGCCTCACGTTTTTACTCCTGTAAAAAGGAATTAATACCAGAAAAAGGCATTACATTGTCCAGTGTTTTAATTTTAGTGAAAAAAAGGCCAATTTAATCAATCTGGTGTTAGGTACACCAGAAACAGTAGGCAGCACGTTTTTACTCCTGTAAAAAGGAATTAATACCGGAAAAAGGCATTACATTGTCCAGTGTTGTAATTTTGGTGAAAAAAAGGCCAATTGAATCAATCTGGTGTTAGTTACACCAGAAACAGTAGGCCTCACGTTTTTACTCCTGTAAAAAGGAATTAATACCGGAAAAAGGCATTACATTGTCCAGTGTTGTAATTTTGGTGAAAAAAAGGCCAATTGAATCAATCTGGTGTTAGTTACACCAGAAACAGTAGGCCTCACGTTTTTACTCCTGTAAAAAGGAATTAATACCTGAAAAAGGCATTACATTGTCCAGTGTTGTAATTTTGGTGAAAAAAAGGCCAATTTAATCGATCTGGTGTTAGTTACACCAGAAACAGTAGGCAGCACGTTTTTACTCCTGTAAAAAGTAATTAATACCGGAAAAAGTCATTACATTGTCCAGTGTTGTAATTTTGGTGAAAAAAAGGCCAATTTAATCAATCTGGTGTTAGTTACACCAGAAACAGTAGGCCCCACGTTTTTACTCCTGTAAAAAGGAATTAATATCGGAAAAAGGCATTACATTGTCCAGTGTTGTAATTTTGGTGAAAAAAAGGCCAATTTAATCAATCTGGTGTTAGTTAGACCAGAAACAGTAGGCCTCATGTTTTTACTCCTGTAAAAAGGAATTATATCTCCCCGTGTGGGAATCTATGTAGCAAAACTAGCATTTTAAAAATTCTGGTATCCAATTTGCAGCAGTTTTCTTGTAATAATACCGGAAAAAGGAATTATATCTTCCAGTGTGGGAATTTTGGTGCTAAAAAATAATATATTTTATTATGGTGCGAGTTGAATCGCAACAATGAGGAAACATTCTATTAAGGGACGAGGACGCGGTCGTGGTGGTGTCCGTGGAGCCTCTGTTGCTGGCAGAGGACGTGGCTGTTCGGCCTCAGGCGCACAAAGTAGTGAACCAACTCCCTCAAGTAGCCGGCAGAATTTACAGCGATATTTGTTGGGGCCCAGTGCCGTTATGAGGATGGTAAGGCCTGAGCAGGTACAGGCATTAGTCGATTGGGTGGCCGACAGTGCTTCCAGCACGTTCACCACATTGTCTTCCGCCCAGTCTTCTGCGAAAAGCGCACAGGTGGCACCTGAAAACCAAGCCCATCAGTCTGTCACATCACCCCCATGCATATCAGGGAAACTGTCTGAGCCTCAAGTTATGCAGCAGTCTCTTATTCTGTTTGAAGACTCTGCTCCCACGGTTTTCCAGGGGCGTCCACCTAGCCCTTCCCCAGCGGTGAAAGACATTCCATGCACTGACGCACAACCACTTATGTATCCAGATGATGAGGACATTTGAATACCACCACTGCAGAGTTACCGAGTCTCTGATGATGACGAAACACTGGTGCCCACTGCCGTGTCTTATTGCAGTGTGCAGACTGAACAGGAGGAGGTCAGGGAGGAAGACTGGGTGGAAGACGATGCAGAGGACGATGAGGTCTTAGACCCCACATGGACTGAAGGTCGTGCCGCTGACTTAAATAGTTCAGAGGAAGAGGCAGTGGTGAGACCGAGACAACAGCGAAGCCAAAGAGGGAGCAGGGGGCAAAAGCAGAACAGCCGCCGTCCAGAGAGTTCGCCTGCTATTGGCCAGCGCCAACAGGGACCCAGCACCCCAAAGGCATCTTCAAGGAGTTCCCTGGCATGGCACTTTTTCAAACAATGTGCTGGCGACAAAACCAGAGTGATTTGCACGCTGTGCCATCAGAGCCTGAAGCGAGGCATTAATGTTCTTAACCTGAGCACCACCTGCATGATCAGGCATCTACATGCAAAGCATGAACTGCAGTGGAGTACACACCTTAAAAACAAGGAACCCGCTCAGGCTCCCCCTACTCCCTCTACCGCTGCTGCCTCGGCTTCCGCCTCGAGAGGAATGTTGCCACCTGCCGAGCAGCAAACAGAGGATGTGCCATCGACACCATCACCACCACCGCCACCGTCACCTAGCGCCTCCACTATTTCACACAGCAGCGTTCAGCTCTCCATCTCTCAAACCTTTGAGAGGAAGCGCAAATTCCCACCTAGTCACCCTCAAGCCCTTGGCCTGAATGCCAGCATTTCTAAACTACTGGCCTTTGAAATGCTGTCATTCCGGCTGGTGGACACAGGCAGCTTCAAACAGCTGATGGCCATGGCTGTCCCCCAGTATGTGGTTCCCAGCCGCCACTACTTCTCCAAGACAGCCGTGCCTTCCCTGCACATGCAAGTGTCCGATAAAATCAAGTGTGCACTGCACTGTGTCAGCAGGCCATTCTGAAACTCATATGTTTGGGGGACAGGCCCCACACCGCGCAGGAGTTGTGGCGGGGTATTGAACAACAGACCGACCAGTGGTTGCTGCCGGTGGGCCTCAAGCCCGGCCTGGTGGTGTGCGATAATGGGTGAAATCTCGTCGCAGCTCTGGGACTAGCCGGTTTGACACACATCCCTTGCCTGGCGCATGTGCTGAATTTGGTGCTGCAAAAGTTCATTCACAACTACCCAGACATGTCAGAGCTGCTGCATAAAGTGCGGGCCATCTGTGCGCGCTTCCGGCGTTCACATCCTGCCGCTGCTCGCCTGTCAGCGCTACAGCGGAACTTCGGCCTTCCCGCTCACCGCCTAATATGCGACGTGCCCACCCCGTGGAACTCCACCTTTCACATGCTGGAGAGACTGTGCGAGCAGCAGCAGGCCATATTGGAGTTTCAGCTGCAGCACGCACGGGTCAGTCGCACTGCGGAACAGCACCACTTCACCACCAATGATTGGGCCTCCATGCGAGACCTGTGTGCCCTGTTGCGCTTTTTCGAGTACGCCACCAACATGGCCAGTGGCGATGCCACTGTTATCAGCGTGACAATACCAATTCTATGTCTCCTAGAGAAAACGCTTAGGGCGATGATGGAAGAGGAGGTGGGCCAGGGCCAGCAGGAGGAGGAGGAGGATGACGGGTCGTTTTTAGCACTTTCAGGCCAGTCTGTTAGAAGTGGCTCAGAGGGAGGTTTTTTGCAACAGCTGAGGGCAGGTACAAATGTGGCCAGCCAGGGACCACTACTGAAGGACGAGGAGGATGAGGAGGAGGTGGAGGAGGATGAGGATGAAGCAGGTTCACAGCGGGGTGGCACCCAGCACAGCGCAGGCACATCCCTGGTGCGTGGCTGGGGGGATACAGAGGATGATGACGATACGCCTCCCACAGAGGACAGCTTGTCCTTACCTCTGGGGAGCCTGGCACACATGAGCAATTACATGCTGCAGTGCCTGCGCAACGACAGCAGAGTTGCCCACATTTTAACGTGTGCTGACTACTGGGTGGCCACCCTGCTGGATCCACGGTACAAAGACAATGTGCCCACTTTACTTCCTGCACTGGAGCGTGATAGGAAGATGCACGAGTACAAGCGCACGCTGGTAGACGCGCTCCTGAGAGCATTCCCAACTGTCACAGGGGAACAGGTGGAAGGCCAAGGCCAAGGCAGAGGAGGAGCTAGAGGTCGCCCAAGCAGCAGTATCACGGCCAGCTCCTCTGAGGGCAGGGATAGCATGGCAGAAATGTGGAAAAGTTTTGTCTCCACGCCACAGCTAACCGCCCCACCATCTGATACGGAACGTGTTAGCAAGAGGCAACATTTCACTAACATGGTTGAACAGTACGTCTGCACACAACTCCACGTACTGACGGATGGTTCGGCCCCATTCAACTTCTGGGTTTCCAAATTGTCCACGTGGCCAGAATTTGCATGTTATGCCTTGGAGGTGCTGTCCTGCCCGGCGGCCAGCGTTTTATCTGAACGTGTATTCAGCACGGCATGAGGCGTCATTACTGACAAACGCAGCCGCCTGTCCGCAGCCAACGTGGACAAGCTGACGTTTATAAAAATGAACCATGCATGGATCCCACAAGACCTGACCCTCCCTTGTGCAGAGTAGTCCTTAATAACTGCCTTAAACCATGTTGTCTTGTACTCCTGGCCACTTCTTCATTGAAAAATCAATTTTTGAAATTAATTAGGATCTTGGGGTGCAACCCAGAGTTGAATGAACCTTCCCTCTGTCTGGGTGTCGGGGCCAAAGTACATGAAAGTGTCCTTCTCCTGTGCTGGGTGATATGAATGTTATAATTGTGCTGTCTGACATGTCTCCTTTGTGTGGGTGCAGGGGGCCAAAGTCACTGAAAGCGGCCTTCTCCTGTGGTGGGTGATCGAAATGCCTGATTCTCTGCTGTGGGACCTCTCTCCTCTTTCTGGGTGCAGGGGTCAAAGAAACAAAAGGTGGCCTACTCCTGTGGTGGTTGACATGATGCCTGATTCTCTGCTGTGGGACCTCTCTCCTCCATGTGGCTGCAGGGGTCAAGGTCTCTAAAAGTGCCCTTCTCCTGTGGTGGTTGATGTAAAACTGATGCTTGTGCTATCTGACCTGTCTCCTCTGTGTCGGTGCTAAGGCCTAAGTCACTGAAAGCGGCCTTCTCCTGTGCTGGCTGATATAAATGCCTGAATCTGTGCTGTGGGACCTCTCTCCTCCGTGTGGCTGCAGGGGTCAAAGTCTCTAAAAGTGCCCTTCTCCTGTGGTGGTTGATGTAAAACTGATGCCTCAGGTCTCCTCTGTGTCGGTGCTAAGGCCTAAGTAACTAAATGGTGGCCTTCTCCTGAGGTGGTTGATATGATGCCTGATTATGTGCTGTGGGACCTCTCTCCTCTTTCTGGGTGAAGGGGTCAAATTAACTAAAGGTGGCCTACTCCTGTGGTGGGTGATCTGTAAAACTGATGCTTGCGCTATCTGACCTGTCTCCTCTGTCTCGTTGCTAAGGCCTAACTCACTGAAAGTGGCCTTGTCATGTGCTGGGTGATATAAATGTGATACAAGTGCCATCTGACATGGTTGAAGCTATCAAATTAACTAAAGGTGGCCGACTCCTGTGGTGGGTGATCTGTAAAACTGATGCTTGCGCTATCTGACCTGTCTCCTCTGTCTCGTTGCTAAGGCCTAACTCACTGAAAGTGGCCTTGTCATGTGCTGGGTGATATAAATGTGATTCAAGTGCCATCTGACATGGTTGAAGCTATCAAATTAACTAAAGGTGGCCGACTCCTGTAGTGGGTGATCAGTAAAACTGATGCTTGTGCTATCTGACCTGTCTCCTCTGTCTCGTTGCTAAGGCCTAACTCACTGAAAGTGGCCTTGTCATGTGCTGGGTGATTTAAATGTTATACTTGTGCCATCTGACATGGTTGCCGGGGTCCCATTAAATGATGGCCTACTCCTGTGGTGGGTGATCTAAATGCCTGATTCTCTGCTGTGAAACCTCTCTCCTCCGTCTGGGTGCAGGGGTCAAAGTCTCTAAAAGTGGCCTTCTCTTGTGCTGGGTGATGTAAAACTGATGCTTGTACCATCTGACATGGTTGCCGGGGTCCCATTAAATGATGGCCTACTCCTGTGGTGGGTGATCTAAATGCCTGATTCTCTGCTGTGAAACCTCTCTCCTCCGTCTGGGTGCAGGGGTCAAAGTCTCTAAAAGTGGCCTTCTCTTGTGCTGGGTGATGTAAAACTGATGCTTGTACCATCTGACATGGTTGCCGGGGTCCCATTAAATGATGGCCTACTCCTGTGGTGGGTGATCTAAATGCCTGATTCTCTGCTGTGAAACCTCTCTCCTCCGTCTGGGTGCAGGGGTCAAAGTCTCTAAAAGTGGCCTTCTCTTGTGCTGGGTGATGTAAAACTGATGCTTATACCATCTGACATGGTTGCCGGGGTCCCATTAAATGATGGCCTACTCCTGTGGTGGGTGATCTAAATGCCTGATTCTCTGCTGTGAAAACCTCTCTCCTCCGTCTGGGTGCAGGGGTCAAAGTCTCTAAAAGTGGCCTTCTCTTGTGCTGGGTGATGTAAAACTGATGCTTGTACCATCTGACATGGGTGCAGGGGTCAAATTAACTAAATGGTGGCCTACTCCTGTGGTGGGTGATATGATGCCTGAATATGTGCTGTGGGGCCTCTCTCCTCTTTCTGGGTGCAGGGGTCAAAGTAACTAAAAGTGGCCTTCTCCTGTGCTGGATGGTATAAATATAATGCATGTGCTATCTGACATGTCTCCTCTGTCTGGGTGCTAAGGCCTAAGTCACTGAAAGTGGCCTTCTCCTGTGGTGGTTGATATGATGCCAGATTCTCTGCTGTGGGACCTCTCTCCTTTGTCTGGATGCTGGGGTCGAAATAATAGTAAGTGACCTTCTCCATTGGTGGGTGATTTGAAGCCTGATTCTGTGCTATGGGACCTAACTCCAATTAATATTGGTTAATTATTTATTTTATGTTAAGTCATCATTTCCCTATCTACATTTGTTTGCAGGGGATTTACCTACATTTTGCTGCCTTTTGCAGCCCTCTAGCCCTTTCTGGGAGTCTTTTACAGCCTTTTTAGTGCCCAAAAGTTCGGGTCCCCATTGACTTCTATGGGGTTCGGGATGAAGTAAGGATCACGAACCCGGACATTTTCCGGAAGTTCGGCCGAACCTCTCGAACCCGAACATCCAGGTGTTCGCTCAACTCTAATTATGACCATCATTGCGTGTACAGCATATTGATTCTGCAATGTAAATCATTTGCACTAACAATTAGTGCCTTGCTCAGGCCTTACCATCCTTAGAACGGCATTTGACCCGACCAAATATTGCTGTAGTTTCTGGCGACTACTGGGACCTGAGGTAGTTGGTTCAGTAGGATGTGTAGCTGTGGCAGAATGGCCACATCCTCTCCCAGCACCAGAGGGTCCACTAACAACACCACGACTATGTCCGCATCCCTCATTAGATGTTACCGTTCACCACAATAAGGAAAAACTTATTTGGCCCAATGTATAGAGTTCAAATGAAGGCCTTTTTTTTTACAGGCACCTAACACTATCTAGCTATCTATTTATATACCATATTACACTAATACAGGCAGAGCAAAAACCACAGATTTAGGGGAATATCAATTTTAGGCCTAGTATTTAGGCCCTGGCTGAAAGGTATCCTTTTATGGACAGAATTACACTTGGAGATGCACAGTAGCGTGTGCAAATATAGAGGATTATGCTTTCAGCACTTGTATTTAGACCTTGAGTGTAATATACAATTTTACGGACAGAAATACACTTGGAGATGCACAGTAGCGTGTGCAAATATAGAGGATTACACTTTCAGCACTTGTATTTAGACCTTGAGTTTAAAATACCCTTTTACGGACAGAAATACACTTGGAGATGCACAGAAGCGTGTGCAAATATAGAGGATTACGCTTTCAGCCCTTGTATTTAGACCTTGAGTGTAATATACCCTTTTACGGACAGAAATACACTTGGAGATGCACAGAAGCGTGTGCAAATATAGAGGATTACGCTTTCAGCCCTTGTATTTAGACCTTGAGTGTAATATATCCTATTACGGACAGAATTATACTTGGAGAGGAACAGCAGAAAGTACAGATGTTTAGGATTTCTATTTAAAGGATTTTATTTAACCACAGGAAAAAATCTATCCTTTTACGGACAGTATTAAACTTGGCCAGCAACAGCTAAAACCCCAGATTTAGGGGATTGGTATTTTGGCAATTGAATTTCACCCCAGCAAAACATCTATCCTTTGACGGACAGTATTAAACTTGGCCAGCAACAGCTGAAACCACTGATTTAGGGGATTGGTATTTTGGTAATTGAATTTCTCCCCAGAAAAAAAATCTATCCTTTGACGGACAGTATTACACTTGGCCAGCCACAGCTGGAACACCAGATTTAGGGGATTGGTATTTTGGCAATTGAATTTCACCCCAGAAAAAAATCTATCCTTTGACGGACAGTATTACACTTGCCCAGCAACAGCTGAAACTACTGATTTATGGGATTGGTATTTTGGCAATTGAATTTCACCGCAGAAAAAAATCTATCCTTTGACGGACAGTATTACACTTGCCCAGCAACAGCTGAAACTACTGATTTATGGGATTGGTATTTTGGCAATTGAATTTCACCGCAGAAAAAAAATATATCCTTTTACAGACAGTATTACAATTGGCCAGCAACAGCTGAAACCACTGATTTAGGGGGTTGGTATTTTGGCAATTGAATTTCACCCTTCAATAAAATATAGCAATTTCTATCCTGTGTTTCAAGGTGTGACAATAAGCACAACCCCTGATGTAGGATATTGCAAAAAAAAGCCTACTATTGAACCCAAAAATGTATGTTGAACTTGGTGGCAGCTCAAAACATTTGCTGGTGCACCAAAAGATCACAAAATGGCCGCCGATCACCCCAGAAAAAAGTGACAGAAAAACGCACTGGGCAGCCTAAAAACCAGTGAGCAATGAGCTAACAAAAGTTGAATGATTCACAGCTGTAGATCGATCACTTTATTAAGTGGTTTTGCTGAGTCTTCCCTGCCTTATCTCGCCCTCACAGCAGCTGCATCCTATCCCTACACTAATCAGAGCAGAGTGACGGGCGGCGCTACGTGACTCCAGCTTAAAAAGAGGCTGGGTCACATGCTGCACTTGGCCAATCACAGCCATACTAATAGTAGGCATGGCTGTGATGGCCTCTTGGGTAAGTAGTATGATGCTTGTTGATTGGCTGCTTTGCAGCCTTTCAAAAAGCGCCATGGAAATTGTCGAACACCCCAAAATTTGGTACGAACCCGAACTATACAGTTCGGGTTCGCTCAACACTAGGTGTGATTTATAAAACCCCCAATATCACTGAGGAGATGGAAGTTCAATGGTATGTGCAAATGGAACGAGCAGCGCAGGCTGGCACAGTAGTGATAATGGGAGATTTTTACTATCCAAGCACAGATTGGGGATATGGTTCTGCCTCTGCTGCAAAACCAAGAAAATTCGTCTGCTTTTTACAGGATCATTTTATGGACCACTTTGCAAAAGATCCTACTTGAGGCGATGCTCTTCTGGGTCTAGTAATTTCTAACAATGCAGAGCTTGGGAGAAATGTCACTGTCCGTGAAGACCTTGGTAACAGTGACCACAATATAATTATATTCCAACTAAACTGTAAAAAACAAACTTGGGTCTGTAGGGCAAAAACACTTAATTTCAAAAAGGCGAATTTCCTAGGGTTGAGTCCTGCACTTCAGAACATAGACTGAGAGCAACTATTGTTGACATAATGACACTAATATAATGACACTAATGCTAAATACTTTGGATAAGTAAATTGTTAAATGCATTTCTAGAGGTAACAAGTACAAGTGAATAAAATTAAACCCCACATGGCTTACAAATAGTGTAAGAAGGGCAATAAATGACAAAAAGAGGGCCTTTAAGAAACACAAATCGGAGGGGTCAGCTGTGGCCTTTAAAAAGTATAAAAAACTAAATATATTATGTAAAGGGGTAATAAAATCAGTGAAAATACACAATGAAATTACAGGTGGTCAAAGAAGGTAAGAAGAACCCCAAAACATTCTTCAGATACATAAATGCAAAAAAAAAACAAAAAAAAAAAACAAGGTCAGAACATGTAGGGCCCCTAAATGATGGTAACGGGATTTTGGTCACTGGGGATTAAGAGAAGGCAAAGCTCCTAAATAGGTTTTTTAGCTATGTATATGCAGAGGGCATCTGCCACTGGTGTAAATACATCAAATAACATACTTAACTGGTTGAATGTAGATATGGTCCTTAATATGCCCCAAAAAATTAAAAGTGAACAAGGCCCCAGATCCAGATGGATTACACCCTAGAGTTCTCAAAGAGCTCAGTTCAGTTATTGCTTTTTCTCTTTTCGTAAATTTGATGCCCACTATTGAACATCCATAGTTGGTAAGTTTTTGAGAGCCTTCTACGGGACTACATACATGATTATTAGAGATGAGCGAACACCTGGATGTTCGGGTTCGAGAAGTTCGGCCTAACTTCCCGAAAATGTTCGGGAAGATCCGAACTCGACCCGAACTTTATCCCTAACCCGAACCCCATTGAAGTCAATGGGGATCCGAACTTTTAGGCACTAAAAAGGCTGTAAAATAGTCCAGGAACGGGCTAGAGGGCTGCCAAAGGCAGCAAAATGTAGGTAAATGCTCTGCAAACAAATGTGGATAGGGAAATGAATTAAAATAAATAAAATTTAACCAATATCAATTGGAGAGAGGTCCCACTGCAAGGAATCATGCGTCATATCACCCAACACTGGAGAAGGCCACTTTCAGTTATTTCGGCCCCAGCACCCAGACAGAGGAGAGAGGTCCCACAGCAAGGAATCATGCGTCATATCACCCACCACTGGAGAAGGCCACTTTCGGTTATTTCGGCCCCAGCACCCAGACAGAGGTCCCACAGCAAGGAATCATGCGTCATATCAACCACCACCAGAGAAGGCCAGTCTCAGTTATTTCGGCCCAGCACCCAGACAGAAGAGAGAGGTCCCACAGCAAGGAATCATGCGTCATATCACCCACCACTGGAGAAGGCCAATCTCAGTTATTTCGGCCCCACCACCCAGACAGAGGAGAGAGGTCCCACAGCAAGGAATCATGCGTCATATCAACCACCACCGGAGAAGGCCACTCTCAGTTATTTCGGCCCAGCATCCAGACAGAGGAGAGAGGTCCCACAGCAAGGAATCATGCGTCATATCACCCACCACTGGAGAAGGCCACTTTCAGTTATTTCGGCCCAGCACCCAGACCGAGGATACAGGTCCCACAGAAAGCACTAAGGCGTCATATCACCCACCACTGGAGAAGGCCACTTTCAGTTATTTCGGCCCCAGCACCCAGATAGAGGAGAGAGGTCCCACAGCAAGGAATCATGCGTCATATCACCCACCACTGGAGAAGGCCATTTTCAGTTATTTAGGCCCCAGCACCCAATCAGAGGAGAGAGGTCCCACAGCAAGGAATCATGCGTCATATCAACCACCACCGGAGAAGGCCACTCTCAGTTATTTCGGCCCAGCACCCAGACAGAGGAGAGAGGTCCCACAGCAAGGAATTATGCGTCATATCAACCACCACTGGAGAAGGCCACTTTCAGTTATTTAGGCCCAGCACCCAGACAGAGGAGAGAGGTCCCACAGCAAGGAATAAGGCGTCATATCACCCACCACTGGAGAAGGCCACTTTCAGTTATTTCGGCCAGCACCCAGATAGAGGAGAGAGGTCCCACAGCAAGGAATCATGCGTCATATCACCCACCACCAGAGAAGGCCACTCTCAGTTATTTCGGCCCAGCACCCAGACAGAGGAGAGAGGTCCCACAGCAAGGAATTATGCGTCATATCAACCACCACTGGAGAAGGCCACTTTCAGTTATTTAGGCCCAGCACCCAGACAGAGGAGAGAGGTCCCACAGCAAGGAATAAGGCGTCATATCACCCACCACTGGAGAAGGCCACTTTCAGTTATTTAGGCCCAGCACCCAGACAGAGGAGAGAGGTCCCACAGCAAGGAATAAGGCGTCATATCACCCACCACTGGAGAAGGCCACTTTCAGTTATTTCGGCCAGCACCCAGACAGAGGAGAGAGGTCCCACAGCAAGGAATTATGTGTCATATCAACCACCACTGGAGAAGGCCACTTTCAGTTATTTAGGCCCAGCACCCAGACAGAGGAGAGAGGTCCCACAGCAAGGAATAAGGCGTCATATCACCCACCACTGGAGAAGGCCACTTTCAGTTATTTCGGCCAGCACCCAGACAGAGGAGAGAGGTCCCACAGCAAGGAATTATGTGTCATATCAACCACCACTGGAGAAGGCCACTTTCAGTTATTTAGGCCCAGCACCCAGACAGAGGAGAGAGGTCCCACAGCAAGGAATAAGGCGTCATATCACCCACCACTGGAGAAGGCCACTTTCAGTTATTTCGGCCAGCACCCAGACAGAGGAGAGAGGTCCCACAGCAAGGAATTATGTGTCATATCAACCACCACTGGAGAAGGCCACTTTCAGTTATTTAGGCCCAGCACCCAGACAGAGGAGAGAGGTCCCACAGCAAGGAATAAGGCGTCATATCACCCACCACTGGAGAAGGCCACTTTTAGTTATTTTGGCCAGCACCCAGACCGAGAAGAGAGGTCCCACAGCAAGGAATCATGCGTCATATCAACCACCACCGAAGAAGGCCACTTTCAGTTATTTCGGCCCCACCATCCAGACAGAGGAGAGGTTCATTAAACTTTGGGTTGCACCGCAAGATCATGGTGAAGTTAAAAAAATGAGGATTCAATAAAGAAGTGCCCCGGAGTACAAGAATACATGGTTGAGGGGGAGGCAGTTATAAATGTCTATTCTGCACAAGGGAGGGACAGGTCCTGTGGGATCCATGCCTGGTTCATTTTTATGAACGTCAGCTTGTCCACGTTGGCTGTGGACAGGCGGCTGCGTTTGTCAGTAATGACGCCCCCTGCCATGCTGAATACACATTCAGACAAAACGCTGGCCGCCGGGCAAGCCAGCACCTCCAAGGCATAAAATGCTAACTCTGGCCACGTGGACAATTTGGAGACCCAGAAGTTGAATGGGGCCGAACCATCAGTCAGTACGTGGAGGGGTGTGCAGACGTACTGTTCAACCATGTTAGTGAAATTCTGCCTCCTGCTAACACGTTCCGTATCAGGTGGTGGTGCAGTTAGCTGTGGCGTGGAGACAAAACTTTTCCATATTTCTGCCATGCTAACCCTGCCCTCAGAGGAGCTGGCCGTGACACAGCTGCGTTGGCGACCTCTTGCTCCTCCTCTGCCTTCGCCTTGGGCTTCCACCTGTTCCCCTGTGACATTTGGGAATGCTCTCAGGAGTGCCTCTACCAGCGTGCGCTTGTACTCGCGCATCTTCCTATCACGCTCCAGTGCAGGAAGTAAGGTGGGCACATTGTTTTTGTACCAGGGATCCAGCAGGGTGGCAACCCAGTAGTCCGCACACATTAAAATGTGGGCAACACTGCTGTCGTTGCGCAGGCACTGCAGCATGTAGTCGCTCATGTGTGCGAGGCTCCCCAGAGGTAAGGACAAGCTGTCCTCTGTGGGAGGCGTATCGTCATCGTCCTCAGTATCCCCCCAGCCACGCACCAGTGATGGGCCTGAGCTCTGTCGGGTGCCACCCCGCTGTGAACCTGCTTCATCCTCATCCTCCTCCACCTCCTCCTCATCCTCCTCGTCCTCCAGTAGTGGGCCCTGGCTGGCCACATTTGTACCTGGCCTCTGCTGTTGCAAAAACCTCCCTCTGAGCCACTTCTAACAGACTGGCCTGAAAGTGCTAAAAATGACCCCTCATCCTCCTCCTCCTCCTCCTGGGCCACCTCCTCTTCCATCATCGCCCTAAGCGTTTTCTCAAGGAGACATAGAAGTGGTATTGTAACGCTGATAACGGCGTCATCGCCACTGGCCATGTTGGTGGAGTACTCGAAACAGCGCAACAGGGCACACAGGTCTCGCATGAAGGCCCAATCATTGGTGGTGAAGTGGTGCTGTATTCGCAGTGCGACTGACCCATGCGTGCTGCATCTGAAACTCCACTATGGCCTGCTGCTGCTCGCATAGTCTCATAGGCCGAAGTTCCGCTGTAGCGCAGACAGGCGAGCAGCGGCAGGATGTGAATACCGGAAGCGCGCACAGACGGCTCTCACTTTATGCAGCAGCCCTGACATGTTGGGGTAGTTGTGAATGAACTTCTGCACCAACAAATTCAGCACATGCGCCAGGCAAGGGATGTGCGTCAAACCGGCTAGTCCCAGAGCTGAGACGAGATTTCGCCCATTATCGCACACCACCAGGCCGGGCTTGAGGCCCACCGGCAGAAACCACTGGTCGGTCTGTTGTTCAATACCCCGCCACAACTCCTGCCCGGTGTAGGGCCTGTCCCCCAAACATATGAGTTTAGAATGGCCTGCTGACGTTTACCCCGGGCTGTGCTGAAGTTGGTGGTGAAGGTGTGTGGCTGACTGGATGAGCTGGTGGAAGCAGAGGAGGAGGAAGCCGAGTAGGAGGAGGAGGCTACAGGAGGCAAAGAATGATGCCTTGCGATCCTTGGCGGCGGAAGGACGTGCGCCAAGGAACTCTCCGCCTGCGGCCCAGCCGCCACTACATTTACCCAGTGTGCAGTTAGTGAGATATAGCGTCCCTGGCCGTGCTTACTGGTCCACGTATCTGTGGTTAGGTGGACCTTGCCACAGATGGCGTTGCGCAGTGCACACTTGATTTTATCGGATACTTGGTTGTGCAGGGAAGGCACGGCTGTCTTGGAGAAGTAGTGGCGGCTGGGAACAACATACTGTGGGACAGCCATGGACATCAGCTGTTTGAAGTTGTCTGTGTCCACCAGCCTGAATGAGAGCATTTCAAAGGCCAGTAGTTTAGAAATGCTGGCATTCAGGCCCAGGGCTCGAGGGTGGCTAGGTGGGAATTTACGCTTTCTCTCCAAGGTTTGTGAGATGGAGAGCTGAAAGCTGCCATGTGACATGGTGGAGATGCTTGGTGACGCAGGTGGTGTTGTTGGTGGCACATCCTCTGTTTGGTGGGCGGCAGGTGCCAACATTCCTCCCGAGGCGGAGGAAGAGGCCGAGGCAGCAGCTGAAGAGGGAGCAGGGGGAGCCAGAGTGAGTTCCTTGCTTTTAAGGTGTTTACTCCACTGCAGTTCATGCTTTGCATGTAGATGCCTGGTCATGCAGGTTGTGCTAAGGTTCAGAACGTTAATGCCTCGCTTCAGGATCTGATGGCACAGCGTGCAAACCACTCGGGTCTTGTCGTCAGCACATTGTTTAAAGAAGTGCCATGCCAGGGAACTCCTTGAAGCTGCCTTTGGGGTGCTTCGGTCCCTGGTGGCGGTGGCCAGTAGCAGGCAAACTCTCTTGGCGGCGGCTGGTCTGCTTTTGCCCCCTGCTCCCTCTTTTGCTACGCTGTTGGCTCGGTCTCACCACTGCCTCTTCCTCTGAACTATGTAAAGTCAGTGGCACGACCTTCATTCCATGTGGGGTCTAGGACCTCATCGTCCCCTGCATCGTCTTCCACACAGTCTTCCTCCCTGACCTCCTGTTCGGTCTGCACACTGCAGAAAGACGCAGCAGTTGGCACCTGTGTTTCGTCATCATCAGAGACGTGTGGACTCCGATGAGGTGGTATTCCCATGTCCTCATCATCAGGAAACATCAGTGGTTGTGCATCAGTGCATTCTATGTCTTCCACCACTGGGGAAGGGCTAGGTGGATTTCCTTGGGAAACCCTGCCAGCAGAGTCTTCAAACAGCATAAGAGTCTGCTGCATAACTTGACAGTAAGTTGACAGTTTCCCTGATATGCATGGGGGTGATGTGACAGACTGATGAGCTTGGTTTTCAGGTGCCACCTGTGCGCTTTCAGCAGAAGACTGGGTGGGAGATAATGTTGTGAACATGCTGGATCCGCTGTCGGCCACCCAATTGACTAGCGCCTGTACCTGCTCAGGCCTTACCATCCTTAGAACGGCATTGGGCCCCACCAAATATCGCTGTAAATTCTGGCGGGTACTGGAACCTGAGGTAGTTGGTTCACTAGGACGTGTGGCTGTGGCAGAATGGCCACGTCCTCTCCCATCACCAGAGGGTACACTAACACCACCACGACCGCGTCCGCGTCCCTTACTAGATGTTTTCCTCATTGTTACCGTTCACCAAGCACCACAATAAGTGGATGAAAGGCCCTGGATGAAAGGTATCCTTTTATGGACAGATTTACACTTGGCCTGCAACAGCTGGGACAACAGATTCAGGGTATTGCTATTTTGGCAATTGAATTTCACCCCAGAACAAAATATATGTTTTGACGGACACTATGAATCCTGGCCTGCAACAGCTGGGACACCAGATTCAGGGTATTGCTATTTTGGCAATTGAATTTCACCCCAGAACAAAATATATGTTTTTGCGGACACTATGAATCCTGGCCTGCAACAGCTGGGACACCAGATTCAGGGTATTGCTATTTTGGCAATTGAATTTCACCCCAGAACAAAATATATGTTTTGACGGACACTATGAATCCTGGCCTGCAACAGCTGGGACACTAGATTCAGGGTATTGCTATTTTGGCAATTGAATTTCACCCCAGAACAAAATATATGTTTTTGCGGACACTATGAATCCTGGCCTGCAACAGCTGGGACACCAGATTCAGGGTATTGCTATTTTGGCAATTGAATTTCACCCGAGAACAAAATATATGTTTTAACGGACACTATGAAACGTGGCCTGCAACAGCTGAGACACCAGATTCAGGGTATTGCTATTTTGGCAATTGAATGTCACCCCAGAACAAAATATATGTTTTTGCGTACACTATGAATCCTGGCCTGCAACAGCTGGGACACCAGATTCAGGGTATTGCTATTTTGGCAATTGAATTTCACCCCAGAACAAAATATATGTTTTTGCGGACACTATGAATCCTGGCTTGCAACAGCTGGGACACCAGATTCAGGGTATTGCTATTTTGGCAATTGAATTTCACCCCAGAACAAAATATATGTTTTGACGGACACTTTGAATCCTGGCCTGCAACATCTGGGACACCAGATTCATGGTATTGCTATTTTGGCAATTGAATTTCACCCCAGAACAAAATATATGTTTTTGCGGACACTATGAATCATAGCCTGCAACAGCTGGGACACCAGATTCAGGGTATTGCTATTTTGGCAATTGAATGTCACCCCAGAACAAAATATATGTTTTGACGGACACTATGAATCCTGGCCTGCAACAGCTGGGACACCAGATTCAGGGTATTGCTATTTTGGCAATTGAATGTCACCCCAGAACAAAATATATGTTTTTGCGGACTCTATGAATCCTGGCCTGCAACAGCTGGGACACCAGATTCAGGGTATTGCTATTTTGGCAATTGAATTTCACCCCAGAACAAAATATATGTTTTGACGGACACTATGAAACATGGCCTGCAACAGCTGGGACACCAGATTCAGGGTATTGCTATTTTGGCAATTGAATGTCACCCCAGAACAAAATATATGTTTTTGCGGACACTATGAATTCTGGCCTGCAACAGCTGGGACACCGGATTCAGGGTATTGCTATTTTGGCAATTGAATTTCACCCCAGTACAAAAAATATATTTTGGCGGACACTATTATATTTTGCCAGCCACAGCTGAAACCACTGATTTATGGTATTGCTATTTTGGCAATTGACTTTCACCCCAGAACAAAATATATGTTTTGGCGGACACTATTATATTTTGCCAGCCACAGCTGAAACCACTGATTTATGGTATTGCTATTTTGGCAATTGAATGTCACCACAGAAAATAATCTATCCTTTGCCAGACAGCAGACAGTATTATACTTGGCTAGCCAAAGCTGGAACACCAGATTTAGCGGATTGGTATTTTGGCAATTGTATTTAACCCCTTAATAAAATATAGAAATTGCTCTCCTGAGTTTCTAGGGGTGACAATTAGCACAGCCAAGCCCCTCATGTAGGATATAGCAAAAAAAAAAATAGGATTGATGGATTGATGGACTTGGTGGCAGCTTCTTCTGGTGCACCACAAGTCACAAAATGGCCGCCGATCACCCCAGAAAATAAGTGACAGAAAAACGCTCTGTGCAGCCTAAAAACCAGTGATCAAGTAACTAGCAGAAGTTCAATCATTCACAGCTGTAGATCGATCCGTTCATTAGGTGATGTTGCTGACTTTTCCCTGCCTAATCTCGCCCTCACAGAAGCTGCGTCCTCTCCCTACACTAATCGAACGATGCTCGAACTGTTCGCTCAACACTAATGATTATGTAACAACAATATAAGTGATAGCCAACTAAGAACAGAAGTTGTCAAACTAACCTGATTTAATTTTATAAGGAGCTGAGTAGAAGCCTGGTCAGAGGGAAGGCTGTCAAAATTTTGTTTTTGACTTGCAAAGGCGTTTGATACTGTCCCACTCGGACGACTAATGGGTAAATTGAGGTCTGTTGTTTTAGAAAATATAATTTTTAATTGGATTGTTGTGGACAATGATTCCTACTGTGGCTGGTCCCCGGTTATAAGTGGTGTATCCCAAGGTTCTGTGCTGGGCCCGCTATTGTTTAACTTATTAATTAATGACATTGAAGATGGGATTAATAGTGCTGTCTCTAAGGCTGTCTCTAAGGAAAACTGAATTTTGTCTTGTATTAAAAGAGGTAAGGCAAACAGAATTTTGTCTTGTATTAAAAAAGGACTCGAGGGACAGGGATGTAATTATTTGTTCCGCGGCTCAATATAGAAGGATTACAGGTTGGACTTGATGGACTTTTGTCTTTTTCCAACCTTAAGAACTATGCAACTATGTAACCATGTAACTTTCTCTATATAATAAATGATATTTGCTGAAGTGAGAAAACCCCTTTAAACGTCGGAATAATATGCCCAACTGTAGTAACAGGAACATCAAGCTGTTTGGAGGTGGTTTTATAGGCTTTATCTTTAAGATGTTTGTCTTAAATTTTCTTTCTAATCTCCTGAGAAAACTCTCCTTGGCTTTTTGTCCATGTTCAGTGCCCACCATGATACCAAACAGCACAATGACTACTTTTCACACCTGTTGATCACGAATTTTCGAATTGCGAATTTTAATCGCGAATATCGGCACTTCGAGAATTCGCGAATATTTAGAATAGCGCAAAATATATTCGCAATTGCGAATATTCGTTTTTTGCAAATTTTTATATGCAAATTTTCACAAGTAAGAAGATTATGTCATTATTTTCTGATTGCGAAAATTCGCATATAAAGCGCATAAAAATTTGCATAAATTTGCATAAAATTCACATAAACTGGCATTTAAAAGATACCTTTATGCGAATTTTTATGCAAATTTATGTGTATTTTTGATGCAAATTTTCGCAATCCAGAAAATAATGACGAGATTACGAATTTGCGAATTTTCGAATATATGGCGAATATTCGACCAAATATTCGCGAAATATCGCAAATTCGAATATTGCCCCTGCCGCTCATCACTACTAATTACAGAACACACCTTAGGCTACTTTCACACTTGCGTTAGGTGCGGATCCGTCTGTTATTTGCACAGATGGATCCGCACCTATAATGCAAACGTTTGTATCCGTTCAGAACGGATCCGTTTACATTAGCTTTAAAGAAAAATGTCAAAGTCAAAACGTATCCATTTTGAATTACATTGAAAGTCAATGGGGGACGGATCCGTTTTCAAATGCACCATATTGTGTCATTGAAAATGGATCCATCCCCATTGACTTACATTTTAAGTCAAAACGGATCAGTTCGGCTCCGCATCGTCAGATGGACATCAAAATGCTGCAAGCTGCGTTTTGGTTTCCGCCTCCAGAATGGAATAGAGGTGGAACAGAGCCAAACTCATGCATTCTGAGTGGATCCTTATCCATTCAGAATACATTGGGGCTGAACTGATCCGTTTTGGACCGTTTGTAAGAGCCCTGAAACGGATCTCACAAACGGAATCCAAAACACCAGTGTGAAAGTACCCTTAGTTTAACATATTATTTTCAATCATTTCTAGGGTACCACCATCACCAGGCCAGTTTCATTAGTTTGTTTTTTAAATTATTCTGTTGAACCACAATACAAAAGCAATGTCTGATTTTCATTAGTTGATTTTTTTTTGTTCCTTTATAGGGGAGAGTTCTGACCAAGTTTTCGCCTCCAGTAGAAGATGCGATAATCCCAACTAAGACTGGGCCCCATCTTGCCCTGAGCCCTTGAGCAGTTGCATAGTCTGCCACTATATGGTAGTTACGCCCCTGGTGTCAAGTTATTTCAGTGACCATCATGGGTTTTTCTTTATTGGAAGGGTAACAACAATTTTTATGTGTACAGAAAATTGAGCACAGATGCGATCAGTAAGGCTAGGGCTCCACAGTGAGATATGTCATGCAATAAAAAGAGTACAACTACACTGTGACCTTTGTCGCACAACATTCATGTCGCACCAATGTCGTGCCACATTTTTTTATTATGATAGTCAATGACGTCGCAACTAGGCACGGTGACCGGTTTTCGTTGCACTGTACATGTATGGCGCATATCGGGAAGGGGTTAGTGATGCACAAATCCGAGCCCTTTGCAAGAAGAATTCCTTCATCCACATGGTATCCTATGCAACATGCCACAATTGTCTTCTGTTGGATTCATATGGAATCATAGTAACATAGTAACATAGTTTATAAGGCTGAAAGAAGACATCTGTCAATCTAGTGCAGCCTGTTATCCTGCTAGTTGATCCAGAGGAAGGCAAAAAAAAACCTGTAAGGTAGAAGCCAATTTTCCTCACTTTAGGGGAAAAAAATTCCTTCCCGACTCCAATCAGGCAATCAGATTAACTCCCTGGATCAACAACCCATCTCTAGTAGCTATAGCCTGTAATATTATTACACTCCAGAAATACATCTAGGCCCCTCTTGAACTCTTTTAGTGAACTAACCATCACCACCTCCTCAGGCAGAGAGTTCCATAGTCTCACTGCTCTTACCATAAAGAATCCTCTTCTATGTATGTGTACAAACCTTCTTTCCTTCAGGCGCAGAAGATGTCCCCTCGTCAAAGTCACAGTCCTGGGGATAAATACATGATGGGAGAGATCTCTGTACTGGCCCCTGATATATGTATACATAGTTATTAGATCTCCCCTAAGTGTTAGTCGTTTTTCTAAAGTGAATAACCCTAATTTTGATAATCCTTCAGGATACTGTAGTCTACCCATTCCAGTTATTAATTTAGTTGCCCTCCTCTGAACCCTCTTCAGCCCTGCTATGTCTGCCTTGTTCACAAAAGCCCAGAACTGTACACAGTACTCCATGTGTGGTCTGACTAGTGATTTGTAAAGTGGCAGGACTATGTTCTCATCAAGGGCATCTATGGCCCTTTTGATGCAACCCATTATCTTATTGGCCTTGGCAGCAGCAGCCTGACCCTGGTTTCTACAGTTTAGTTTGCTGTTCACAAAAATACCTAGGTCCTTTTCCATGTCAGTGTTAGGCCTCTTTCATACGGATGTAGTGCTCCCATGGCCGTATTGCGGCCCGCATACTGTAGACCCATTCACTTGAATGGGTCCGCAAATCCGAAGATGCAGTGCTGAACGGAACAGAATTACGGAACGGAAGCACTACGGAGTGCTTCCCTGTGGTTCCGTTCGGTGCTTCCGTTCCGCAAAAAGATAGAACTTGTTGTTGATCCGCATGCGTCTGGTCCACGGTCGGATTGACGGGGACGGCTGGATGACTGCCGTGTGAAACAGTCATTACCCAGTGTTTTACCATTTAGTATGTACTGATAACTTGCGTTATTCCTTCCCATGTGCATAACCTTATATTTGTCAGTGTTAAACCTCATCTGCCACTTATCTGCCCAAGCCTCCAATCTATCCAGATCCCTCTGTAGTAGTATACTGTCCTCTTCCATGTTAATTACTTTATACAGTTTATTGTTATCTGCAACAAAGTAATATTTTACTGTGCAAGCCTTCTACATGATCATTAATAAATATATTGTAGAGAATATGGCCCAATACTGACCCCTGTGGTAACCCACTAGTGACAGTGACCCAATCTAAGTGTGTACCATTAATAACCACCCTCTGTTTTCTAACCACATACAGACATTTTCTCCCAGTCCAAGCATTGCTATTTTATATACTAACCTTTTATGTGGTACTGTATCAAATGCTTTGGAGAAGTCAAGACATACGACATCCATTGATTCGCCGTGGTCAAGTCTAAAACTTACCTCCTCATAGAAACTGATTAAATGAGTTTGACATGACGGATCCCTCATGAAGCCATGCTGATATGGCGTTATTTGATTATTTTTATTAAGGTACTCTAAGATAGCATCTCTTAGAAAACCTGCAAACAGTTTACCCATGACAGATGTTAAACTTGTCAGCCTATAGTTTCCGGGCTCTGTTTTTGGACACTTTTTGAATATTGGCACCACATTTGGTATGCGACAATCCTGTGGAACACTCCCTGTCAGTATAGAGTCCTTAAATATCAGAAATAAGGGTATGGCTATGACATTACTTAATCCTCTTAGGATATGGGGGTTATGCCATCTGGTCCTGGCGAATTCCTGGCGATTTTTCTTTTTAAGACACTGCTGTACTTATTCCTGGGACGGACAGGGCACTTTTAATGGGGAATTTACTTTTATATTCAGAATTTTCCTCAGTGAATACAGTGGAGAATAAAATATTTAATAGCGTTGCTGTCTCCTCATCACACTCTCTAACTCCGCACTCATTACTCTTTAAAGGACCGACACCTTCAAATTTATACTTATTTATTTTAATGAACGTGAGCTTGTCCACATTGGCTCTGGACAGGCGGCTGCGATTGTCTGCAATAACACCCCCTGCCGCGCCAAACACACGTTCAGACAATACACTGGCAGCAGGGCAGGCCAGCACCTCCAAGCCGTAAAGGGCAAGCTAATGCCATGTGCCCAAATTGGAGACCTAGAAGTTGAATGGGGAAGAACCATCAGTCAGTACGTGTAGGCGTGTGCACACATACTGTTCCACCATGTTGCTGAAATGCTGCCTCCTGCTAAGATGTTCCATATCTGCTGGTGGTGCTGGTTCTTGTGGCGTGCTGACAAAGCTTTCCCACATTTCGGCCATGCTAACCCTGCCTTCTGAGGTGCTGGAGGTACCCCAGCTGCATTGGCGACTTCCTCCTCCTTCTCTGCCTTCGCCTTGTGCTTCCACTGAGGCCCCGGTGTCAGGTGGGAATACCAGCATGTGCTTGTAGTCACGCATCTTCCACTCACTCTCCAGTGAGGAAATTAAGGACGGCACTTTGTCCTTGTAACGGGGATCCAGCAGGGTGGCCACCCAGTAATCAGCACTGATTAGAATGTGGACAACTCGGCGGTCATTGCACAAGCACTGCAGCATGTACTCACTCATGTGTGCCAGGCTTCCCAGAGACAACGACAAGCTGTCCTCTGTGGGAGGTGTATCATCTGTGTCCTCTGTCTCTCTCAAGCCACGCTGCAGTGATGGCCCTGAGCTGCGTTAGGTGCCACCCTGCTGTGAACACGGTTCCTCCTCATCATCATCCTCCTCCTCCTCATCCTCGAGAACTGGGCCCTGGCCCCTCTTTCTCCACCTCTTCCTCCTGTGCCACATCCTGTTCCATCATCGCCCAAAGCGTTTTTTCAAGGAGACATAGAAGTGGGATAGTAACGCTGATCATGGCGTTATCGGCACTGGCCATGTTGGTGTAGTACTTGAAACAGCGCAACATTGCACACAGGTCTCGCATGGAGGCCCACTTATTGGTGGTGAAGTGGTGCTGTTCCGCAGAGCGACTCACCCGTGCATGCTGCAGATGAAACTCCACTATCGCCTGCTGCTGCTCGCACAGTCTCTCCAGCATGTGCAAGGTGGAGTAACACATTGTGAGCACGTCGCATATGAGGCGGTGAGCGGGAAGGCCGAAGTTATGCTGCAACGCAGGCAGGCAAGCAGCAGCAGGATGAGAACACCGAAAGCGCGCACAGAAGGCCCCCACTTTTGTAGCAGCTCTGACATATCGGGGTAGTTTTTCAGGAATTTCTGCACCACCAAATTCAGCACATGCGCCAGGCAAGGAATGTGCGTCAAACCGGCTAGGTCCAGAGCTGCTACGAGATTTCACCCATTATCGCACACCACCAGGCTGGGCTTGAGGCTCAATTGCACCAACCACCCATCGGTCTGTTGTTCCATGCCCGTCCACAGCTCCTGCGTGGTGTGGGGTTTTTCCCCCAAACAGATGAGTTTCAAAACAGCCTGCTGTCGTTTCCCCCTGGCTCTGCTGAAGTTGGTGGTGAAGGTGTTATGCTGAGCAGATGAGGAGGTGGTAGAGGAGGAAGCGGAGTAGGAGGAGAAGGCAAAGATAAATGCCCTGCTATCCCAACAAACTAACGGATCGATTTACAAAATTTATTTCCCAGTCAGGTATGCAGTGTTGGGGTAGTTTGAAAGAAAAAAGGGGTACAGATCACCCAGCAATCTAAACGCCGCCAAATTTACAGAACATAGTTCCCAGTCAGGTATGCAGTGCAGGGGTAGTTTCAAAGAAAAAGGGGGTACAAATCACCCAACAATCTAAAGGCCGCCGAATTTACAGAATATATTTCCCAGTCTGGTATTGTCACAGCCTATGTGGTGTGCGCCGTGACAAGGTTGCTGCACATGCTTTTGCCTGTGGCAACGTGTTGTTGTTGTAGCATGCGGGGGCACTGTCACGGCTTCTGTTGTGTGCGTTGTGACACGGTTGCCGTGCATGCTGGTGTCCTGGGGCAACGTGTTGTTGTTTATGTATGTGTGGGTGCTTTCCCTTTAAGGCCATTTACCTTCCTTTTGGTGAGCACGGGGTAAAGGTGTGTGCTATGTGGAGCTCGGTGTGGCCTCTTCGCTCTTATAGTCTTTGTGTTTAGAGCCTGAGGGCAGATTCACTTCAGCCCTGTCCTTGAGGGCCACCTTGTGGGACATTGAGGTCCTTGCCTATGTCTAATCCTCTCCATTGTTGTCATGTGTTGTGCTGCACTTATGAGTTGATGTTTGTCTAGTTGTTGTTCCATGTGTGGTCTATTGTGTGGATGATCCGCATGGTTGCTAGACATGTCCTATATGTTGTGCCTGCGGAAGTGGGCTTCTTTTGTTATTGCGGAGGTGGTGAACCTAAAACCAGCTAGCAGCAGTTGTTCCGCCCAGCCATGGTGGCAGGTAAGTGCTTTAGCTCCAGTGTGTGTTGTGGACACTTGGGCTTATCTGCCAATCTGGGTTTTGCCCACTGGCTTTTCCCTCTTTTGTTGTTAGGTCTGTGGGAGACTCTGGTTCATCTGTTGTTTGGATGAACTGGCCGTCTCTTATTCTGACTCTATTTTAGGGACCGATAGGGTCAGTAGGGCCAGATTCCGGTGCATGAGCGCTCCTACCTCTGGGTTCGCTCATGCAGTTAGGAAGGTCAGGGTTAGGATTTAGGGAAGCTTTAGTAGGTGACCTACTCCTTTATCCCTGTTTCCAGGCCTAGTTTTTGCAGACATTGGACGGTCGGGAGTTAGGTATGCATTGTAGCAGGAACACACCCTCCAAGCCACTTGTGAATGACTGGCCTGATAAGTGTGGAAGAGCTGGATTTACTGATTTTATCAGAAATGCAGTGCAGGCCGCAAAGGTACTTTAAGGCAAAAAAAAATAAAAATTTTTTTCACCCACAATGTCCCAGTTGTATTTACTGATTATATTTCACTTTCAGAAATGCAGTGCAGGCCGCAAACATACTTTTTAGCAAAAATAATAGAATTTGTGCTCCCAGAATCTAACAGATGGATTTAATAAATTGATTACACTGTCACATATGCAGCACAGGGGTACTTTACTGAAAAAAATGTGAATATGTCACCCTCTGGGTCCCTGAACTCACAGACGGATTACCTATATTATTTTTCCTTCCCCTGACACATATGCAGGTGCACTTCAAAAATGGGTATGTGTCGCCCACTGAACTACAAGAACAGGATTAAATTATTGTCCCTGGCACATATGCAGGTGCAAGTGCACTGCACTTGCACAAAATGGCCGCCGACGCCCACCTAACAGATGGATTATAACCTATTTTTCTGTGTCACTGGGCTCAGGGCAAGGTACAATGCCCGAATGATTTCAGCAGGCACCTTGTTTCCGATCGGAAATACACACGTGGCTCGTATTGCGGACTGAATTTGCGGATCCGCAATACACGGGCACCATTCCGTGGCCATTCCACATCACGGATGTGGACCCATTCATTTAAAAGGGTCCACAAATCTGGAGATGCGGAACGGAATGACGGAATGGAACACTACGGAAGCACTACGGAGTGCGTCTGGAGGGTTCCGTTCCGTACTTCCGTCCCGCAAATAGATAGAACATATCTAGAACATATCTTTTTGAGGGAGGCGCAAATCGCGGATCTATTCAAGTGAATGGGTCTGCGATCCGCTGCGGCTGCCGCACGGTCGGTGCCCATGCATTGCGGGCTGCAATTTGCGGTTTATTGGTCACATGGCCTCATCAGGTTCATTGGTCACATGGCCTAGATACAACTCAGACCTATGTAAATGAGGATAGGCAATCAATATCAGAATCCTGGACAACCTATTTAACATTTGTAAAAATATATCATATTTGCTTCTTGCAAGAGTTGTATAGACTTTTCATTTATTAGCCGTTGTAGTCCTCTATTTCACTTAAAAGACCAGGCATTGCACTGTATCTTCCTTGTGTAATACCCCTGAGTGATATTACCATTTCTTCACCCTGCTACTGTTTTTAATTACTAACCACAATGTCATCTGTGTATTTATTCCAGGTCCTTTTACACCGTGCATTCATAATCCTGCTGTGAAACTGTCATTTTCATGTAATGTGCCTGGTTCACCAGCACGTGGCTGCGTATATAGTTACATACAGCAGGAGTCCCTCCAGAGGGAAGCAGCTCATAGAGCATCATGACTCCTTACAGATCTACAGACAAAGTGTCACTAGGGTGTCAGCAGCCAAAAGCACCCCACTTCAGAGATACTGAAATGGTCCTGAAATCCAGCTACCAGACTAAAGCCAAGTTTAGCACAGCAAAGATAGAAAGCAGAGTTATCAAGTTTGCCTGCCAGTTTATGCCATATCCTGCTGAAACCGTTTCGTTTCCCCCTGGCTCTGCTGAAGTTGGTGGTGAAGGTGTTATGCTGAGCAGATGAGGAGGTGGTAGAGGAGGAAGCGGAGTAGGAGGAGAAGGCAAAGATAAATGCCCTGCTATCCCAACAAACTAACGGATCGATTTACAAAATTTATTTCCCAGTCAGGTATGCAGTGTTGGGGTAGTTTGAAAGAAAAAAGGGGTACAGATCACCCAGCAATCTAAACGCCGCCAAATTTACAGAACATAGTTCCCAGTCAGGTATGCAGTGCAGGGGTAGTTTCAAAGAAAAAGGGGGTACAAATCACCCAACAATCTAAAGGCCGCCGAATTTACAGAATATATTTCCCAGTCTGGTATTGTCACAGCCTATGTGGTGTGCGCCGTGACAAGGTTGCTGCACATGCTTTTGCCTGTGGCAACGTGTTGTTGTTGTAGCATGCGGGGGCACTGTCACGGCTTCTGTTGTGTGCGTTGTGACACGGTTGCCGTGCATGCTGGTGTCCTGGGGCAACGTGTTGTTGTTTATGTATGTGTGGGTGCTTTCCCTTTAAGGCCATTTACCTTCCCTTTTGGTGAGCACGGGGTAAAGGTGTGTGCTATGTGGAGCTCGGTGTGGCCTCTTCGCTCTTATAGTCTTTGTGTTTAGAGCCTGAGGGCAGATTCACTTCAGCCCTGTCCTTGAGGGCCACCTTGTGGGACATTGAGGTCCTTGCCTATGTCTAATCCTCTCCATTGTTGTCATGTGTTGTGCTGCACTTATGAGTTGATGTTTGTCTAGTTGTTGTTCCATGTGTGGTCTATTGTGTGGATGATCCGCATGGTTGCTAGACATGTCCTATATGTTGTGCCTGCGGAAGTGGGCTTCTTTTGTTATTGCGGAGGTGGTGAACCTAAAACCAGCTAGCAGCAGTTGTTCCGCCCAGCCATGGTGGCAGGTAAGTGCTTTAGCTCCAGTGTGTGTTGTGGACACTTGGGCTTATCTGCCAATCTGGGTTTTGCCCACTGGCTTTTCCCTCTTTTGTTGTTAGGTCTGTGGGAGACTCTGGTTCATCTGTTGTTTGGATGAACTGGCCGTCTCTTATTCCTGACTCCTATTTTAGGGACCGATAGGGTCAGTAGGGCCAGATTCCGGTGCATGAGCGCTCCTACCTCTGGGTTCGCTCATGCAGTTAGGAGGTCAGGGTTAGGATTTAGGGAAGCTTTAGTAGGTGACCTACTCCTTTATCCCTGTTTCCAGGCCTAGTTTTTGCAGACATTGGACGGTCGGGAGTTAGGTATGCATTGTAGCAGGAACACACCCTCCAAGCCACTTGTGAATGACTGGCCTGATAAGTGTGGAAGAGCTGGATTTACTGATTTTATCAGAAATGCAGTGCAGGCCGCAAAGGTACTTTAAGGCAAAAAAAAATAAAAATTTTTTTTTCACCCACAATGTCCCAGTTGTATTTACTGATTATATTTCACTTTCAGAAATGCAGTGCAGGCCGCAAACATACTTTTTAGCAAAAATAATAGAATTTGTGCTCCCAGAATCTAACAGATGGATTTAATAAATTGATTACACTGTCACATATGCAGCACAGGGGTACTTTACTGAAAAAAATGTGAATATGTCACCCTCTGGGTCCCTGAACTCACAGACGGATTACCTATATTATTTTTCCTTCCCCTGACACATATGCAGGTGCACTTCAAAAATGGGTATGTGTCGCCCACTGAACTACAAGAACAGGATTAAATTATTGTCCCTGGCACATATGCAGGTGCAAGTGCACTGCACTTGCACAAAATGGCCGCCGACGCCCACCTAACAGATGGATTATAACCTATTTTTCTGTGTCACTGGGCTCAGGGCAAGGTACAAAAATGTTGCATTGCACCCACAAAAAAAAAAAAATAAATCATTGTAGATCGCTGACTTGACACCAAACTCTGATATCAGATTCTTTCCTAATCTCTCTCTCACAGCAGCAGCATCATATCCCTACACTAGTAAGAGCTGACGTGACGTGCAGCACTACGTGACTACAGCTTATATAGAGGCTGGGTCACAGGCTGCACTGGCCAATCACAGCAATGTCATCAGTAGGTATGGCTGTGATGGCTTCTAAGGGCACACATCTTAAACGCTTGTAGATTGGCTGCCCTGCAGCCAATAGTTTTATTTTTTAGGGACGTTACAAGGTTTAGAAGTTTAGAAGCAAATCTTGAAAATTTTTAGAAAATTTCCAAAACCCACTTTTTAAGGACCAGTTCAGGTCTGAAGTCACTTTATGACGCTTACGTAATAGAAACCACCCAAAAATGACACCATCCTAGAAACTACACCCCTCAAGGTATTCAAAACTTATTTTACATACTTTGTTAACCCTTTAGGTGCTGGAGACACTCCTTTGCTCGGTTTTCCTTCCTTTGAGGGATATCTGGCTTTCATTGTGTTGTAGACCCAATACTGGGGCTCCACATTTATTTTGCATATTACTGTTTCCCAGGGAGCTTTGCACTTTGGATTGCTGTGTTGAGACTCTTAACTGAGGCTCCGCGGTGTTTTCTGTAGCTGGTCTACTTGAGATAAGCTATTATTTTGTTTGAGTAGTCTCCAAGGCATTGCTTTCGGTTAGCCAGAATCCTACTCCACACTGATGAGGGGCAACACCCCGAAACAGCTGTCTGTGGATGGATAACTGGCTTAGGTTTTCCCTGTCATATCTTTAAAGCTTGTAATAAAGCAGGATCTTGACATAGGGGCCACTTGATATGGTGGATTTGGTGATCTCTGTGATGGAGACACCCCTTTGCTCGGTTTTCCTTCCTTTGAGGGATATCTAGCTTTCATTGTGTTGTAGACCCAATACTGGGGCTCCACATTTATTTTGCATATTACTGCTTCCCAGGGAGCTTTGCACTTTGGATTGCTGTGTTGAGACTCTTAACTGAGGCTCTGCGGTGTTTTCTGTAGCTGGTCTTCTTGAGATAAGCCTTTAGGTGCTCCACAAGAGTTAATGGCAAATGGAGATAAAATTTCAGAATTTCGATTTTTTTGGCAAATTTTCCATTTTAATCCATTTTGTCAAGTAACAAAGCAAGGGTTAACAGCCAAACAAAAGTCAATATTTATTGCCCTGATTCTGGTGTTTGTAGAAACACCCCATATGTGGTCATAAACTGCAGTATGGCCAAATGGCAGGGCATAGAGAGAAGGGAATGCCATATGGTTTCTTGAAGGCAGATTTTGATGGACTGGTTTATTTACACCATGTCACATTTGAAGCCCCCCTGATGCACCCCTAGAGTAGAAATTCCCAAAAAAGTGACTCCATCTAAGAAAGTACACCCCTCAAGGTATTCAAAACTGATCTTACAAACTTTGTTAACCCTTTAGGTGTTCCACAAGAGTTAATGGCAGATGGAGATAAAATTTCAGAATTTCTGATCAGACTTAGCATTACCATGGCAAGTTGGAAGCCTGTGACAGCGCCTGGTTGCCACAATAGAGCAGCGGGTGATGGGGAGGGAGGGGGGCCTCCTCCCTGTGTGATTCCGTTAAGAATCGGGGGGCTGAAACGGCACAGCAGCCCCCAATGGGAAACGGAGGGAGCTCCCACCTTGTTAACCCCTTCCACACTCTGCTAACCGCTCGGCCATCCTGGAAATAAGAGGGGGGGTGGGCGGTTGATCGTGCCCCCGCCCACCTGCACCGCCCGAATGATTTCAGCAGGCACCTTGTTTCCGATCGGAAATACACACGTGGCTCGTATTGCGGACTGAATTTGCGGATCCGCAATACACGGGCACCATTCCGTGGCCATTCCACATCACGGATGTGGACCCATTCATTTAAAAGGGTCCACAAATCTGGAGATGCGGAACGGAATGACGGAATGGAACACTACGGAAGCACTACGGAGTGCGTCTGGAGGGTTCCGTTCCGTACTTCCGTCCCGCAAATAGATAGAACATATCTAGAACATATCTTTTTGAGGCGCAAATCGCGGATCTATTCAAGTGAATGGGTCTGCGATCCGCTGCGGCTGCCGCACGGTCGGTGCCCATGCATTGCGGGCTGCAATTTGCGGTTTATTGGTCACATGGCCTCATCAGGTTCATTGGTCACATGGCCTAGATACAACTCAGACCTATGTAAATGAGGATAGGCAATCAATATCAGAATCCTGGACAACCTATTTAACATTTGTAAAAATATATCATATTTGCTTCTTGCAAGAGTTGTATAGACTTTTCATTTATTAGCAGTTGTAGTCCTCTATTTCACTTAAAAGACCAGGCATTGCACTGTATCTTCCTTGTGTAATACCCCTGAGTGATATTACCATTTCTTCACCCTGCTACTGTTTTTAATTACTAACCACAATGTCATCTGTGTATTTATTCCAGGTCCTTTTACACCGTGCATTCATAATCCTGCTGTGAAACTGTCATTTTCATGTAATGTGCCTGGTTCACCAGCACGTGGCTGCGTATATAGTTACATACAGCAGGAGTCCCTCCAGAGGGAAGCAGCTCATAGAGCATCATGACTCCTTACAGATCTACAGACAAAGTGTCACTAGGGTGTCAGCAGCCAAAAGCACCCCACTTCAGAGATACTGAAATGGTCCTGAAATCCAGCTACCAGACTAAAGCCAAGTTTAGCACAGCAAAGATAGAAAGCAGAGTTATCAAGTTTGCCTGCCAGTTTATGCCATATCCTGCTGAAACCAAGAGAAAGCCTGAATATTGTCTGGATGCAAGTTGATTCAAATAAAGCTGTCGAACTCTATAAAAGTCTGGACTCGACTTATTCTCCACCTCCACCATTACTAATCCATTTTATTGCTTCGGAGCCAAGCCCTGGGGAGCGATGGTATCCAGGTAGGAGCACCGTGACACACACAGAGACTGTTAAGGCCGCACCATACCACTCAGCATTCCTATAGACCTCGGACATGATCAGCCCTGGGGCAAGCACGTTGCACTTGTATGTCACGTTATCATGTTCATATGATATTATGAACCTATCACGACCGGCGTACTGATCACAGACGTGTGACGCAAAGGGAGGGAAAAGGGAAAGCCCTGTCCAATGGAGAGGGAAAGGTCGTGACCCCTAACTCACCTAGAAGCTGGCACCTGACTGCCCTGACGTCCCTAGACGGGTTCTTCACCCGTACGCCAATCACGTGCCTAAACCCTGGCTTTCCTTAAGCTGAGCCCTAGGTAGTGAATAGGGCGGTGGTAGCACTAGTCCTCACCACTAACACTAAAGGAAAACACCAGGGAGAGGACAGACAATACAGACAAAACATATAAGCCCAGGTGGGTGACAACAGCGGACAACAAAAGCCCAACAGGGATCCGGAGGGTAACGCTCTGGTACGACAACCAGGAACAACAGCTACACAGCTCCAGTGGGTCAGTATAGAAGTCCAGGCAGGAAGCTCTATATCTGGCAATCAGAGAAGTGGGAATATAAGGAGGTTGGGAGTGGCGGACAAGAAACAGCTGAGGAGAAGAAGCTACGGATCCCTGAGTGAGACAAAAAGGATTGCAAGGCAAACACAGAAAGCTACCATTAAGTAACAGCATGATCTTTAGACATAGAGCGCGCAGCCATCCACTGCAACTTCCTGCCCCCGGGTATAACGGAGTCAGACGTGGCTCCTGACACCCTCGTGACAGTACCCCCCCTTCTACGACGGGCCTCCGGACACTCAGGACCAGGTCTCTCAGAATGCGAGGCATGGAAAGCCTGAACTAACCTGTTGGCGTTTACCTCTGACGCTGGTACCCACATTCTTTCTTCGGGACCATAACCCCTCCAATGCATCAGATATTAAAGAGAGCGGCGGACCCGACAAGAATCAACAATTTTGGATATTTGAAACTCCAGATTACCATCAACAATAACAGGAGGGGGTGGTAGCAGTGACGGTTCTGGAGGTGCAACAAACCTTTTGAGTAACGACTTATGGAAGACGTTATGGATTTTAAAAGTCTGAGGTAGCTCCAGGCGAAAAGCCACAGGGTTAATAATGGCTACTATTTTGTAAGGACCAATGAACCTAGCACCCAGTTTCCAAGAGGGAACCTTTAACTTAATATTCCTAGTAGACAACCACACATAGTCATTCACTCCTAGGTCCGGACCTGGTGAACGTTTCTTATCAGCCATGCATTTATATTTACCCCCCCCCCCTCCATATTTTTCAAGTTAGCTTGCACTTTCTGCCATACAGATGAAAGTGATGACTAAAACCATTCCTCCTCGGGAACACCTGATGACCCCCCTTCTTTGAAAGTACAGAATTGGGGATGAAAATCATATGCACCAAGAAATGGTGACTTGCTAGTGGATTCCTGACGGCGATTATTTATAGCAAATTCAGCTAACGGTAAGTATGATGACCACTCTTGGTTTTCAGACACAAAACACCTTAGGTATGTCTCAAGGTTTTGGTTGGTACGCTCAGTCTGTCCATTCGATTGAAATGGAACGCTTGCTGAGGAAAAGGACAAGTGTACCCCCAAACGGGAACAAAATGCTTTCCAAAACTTAGAAATAAACTGGGTTCCCCGAACCGAACGATTTCACTGATGAAGCTAGAGTCTTAGCATTAGGTAGTGCGGGTAACGCAATAAAGTGTACCATTTTGCTAAACCTGTCCACTACTACCAAGATAACTGTTTTACCCGCAGACAAAGGTAAGTCAGTGATGAAATCCATTGACAGATGTGTCCATGGCCTATTGGGAATGAAAAGTGGCAATAAAGACCCTGCTGGACGTGTATGAGAGACTTTAGCGCGTGCACAAGTAGAACAAGTAGACACAAAATCCATTACATCCTGACGCAACCTCGGCCACCAAAAACAACGAGACAGTAGCTCCAAGGTTGCTTTACTACCCGGGTGCCCAGCAAGTGCCGAATTATGATGTTCCTTTAATAATTCGAGACGCAGGTTTAACGGTACAAACAATTTCTCTGAGGGGCAAGAGAGCGGGGTGTCCCCCTGAGCCTCTAACACCTTCCCCTCCAGAACAGAGTGTACAGCAGAGACAACCACTCCTCTTTGTAGAATGGGTACCGGATCACCCACATTACCCCCTCCAGGGAAACTACGGGATAATGCATCTGCCTTGGTATTTTTTGCCCCAGGATGATAGGTGACGATAAAGTTAAACCTGGTAAAAAAATAGAGACCACCTAGCTTGTCTAGGGGTGAGACGCTTAGCTGATTCGAAGAACAGAAGGTTTTTGTGGTCTGTAATCACCGTGATGGGGTGGATTACCCCCTCTAAAAAGTGACGCCATTCCTCAAACGCTGCAGATAGTTTTTTAGAAAAGAAAACGCAAGGACGCCATTTGCCAGGCGATGGACCCTGAGACAGTACAGCCCCCACTCCCACCTCTGACGCATCTACTTCAACAATAAAAGGTTAAGAGACATCTGGTTGGATTAGTACAGGTGCCGAGGTAAACCTCTCCTTTAACACTAAAGGAAAACTAACCAGGGAGAGGACAGACAATACAGACAAAACATATAAGAACAAATTCTACACAGCTCCAGTGGGTCAGTATAGAAGTCTAGGGAGGAAGCTCTATATCTGGCAATCAGAGAAGTGAGAAGGGGGAATATAAGGAGTTTGGGAGTGGCGGACAAGAAACAGCTGAGGAGAAGAAGCTACGGATCCCTGAGTGAGACAAAAAGGATTGCAAGGCAAACACAGAAAGCTACCATTAAGTAACATTAAGTAACAGCATGATCTTTAGACATAGAGCGCGCAGCCACCCGCTGCGACTTCCTGACCCTGGGTATAACGGAGTCAGACGTGGCTCCTGACACCCTCGTGACAGAACCATATTATATTATTTTATACCAGATCTTTGGGGTGGGTTCCTGCTTTGATTTTCTTCCTCCTGGGTCTTCATTTATCAAAACAAAATGGATGGATAGATATGAGAGAGATTGATAGATGTGTATTTGCACTCATAAACAACTCAAACAAAGAAAGGGAATTGAAACTATAGCAAGTGGTCATTCTTCTGAGCATTCCTTTTGGGAAATCATATATGCTCTCGATAATGTGAGGCAGGAAATGATGGACTGGAAAAAGAATGACATCAACAGGTCCACATTTCCTTCACAAAACAACACTGTTTCAAAAGACTGTCTATGGTTACTAGTATGGTACATTTCTTTTTTTTGTGGTTTTCAGTGATTGCAGTTACTAAGCAATATGCAGTTTAAATTGTTTTAGGGTCAATGAAGAGCTGATAGGCAGGGGATAGCTACTATAGTTATTTTTATGTGAGTCTCCATCTATCTGGAGTGATGTTACATTTCTGCAGGTGCAGGAACCTTTCTGTCTAATGTTTTTGTATTACTTTAAGTACTAACAAGTGACTTTAGCGACTTTTTTGTGTGATTTTTATATCCAATAAATCCTTTTGGTATGACCAATATGACAGACATAAATAGAACAGAAGGGGCCGTATAGCAAAAGTCTAAATCAGGGCCTCTACTGGTTCATGCAGTACCTTATTGACATTCCATTCTTTTGTTGGAGATGAGGATAGAATTTCTTGCTATCATTGCTTTGACTATGAAGGAAAAAAGGCTTGTTCAGGTACTATAGCCCAAGGGAAAGTCAGGTAGGGCTAGGCTGAGTTTTAGTCCACTTTCCCATGGTCCCTATTACAGCGGTAAAGGGTGCCTTTTTGATATTGTGCCATTATTTCACCCTAGGAAGTGTTTCTAATGTACCAGAGAGATTTACTCGGTTGCATTCTGCCTGCACCAGAGAGGGTTATTTGGGTGCATTTTGTCCAGCAGAAGGGTGGATTTGGTGACTTAGTACCAGTCTGTGCTGGCATTCAATGGTGTGGGCTTTGAGCAGGATATCAGCCGCAGTATTATGTGTAAATGATGATTGGCTACTTATTGCATAAAGTTTTCATAAAATAAATGGGTCACAAATGGCCTGAAAGAAAATACATTTGTACTTGGACCTGACCACATCTCTGTGTTGTATCTGCTTCTCTCAGGTGATCACTCCATGCTTTTGTGGGTTTGGAACACCAGCTGAAAGGAGGCTGTAGTTTGGATCTACAGACCTAAAGCGGGGCTACGTTAACCATTGTTCTCAGCAATCATTGAAGAGGTCCGTTCACCTCTCCTGACATGTCTTTTTTCATTTCTTGTATTTCCCTTGAAATAACAATTCCTGAACATCTTTTCTTATAAATCTGTATTGTGCCATACCTCTGTTATTTGTCCTGAATATAATGGATAAAATGTCAACTGGATCTGATCATTCCTATTGTTACAGAGATGTGTTCCTCCACTGTCTGGCACTGTCAGCGCTGACTGGACAGTTTCAGTGTTTAGGGACACAACCTAAACTGGTAAAACCAGTTGTCAGTTTGTTTATACATTTCTAGGAAGAATAAAAGGGGAATTGCACAAAGCAGAGTTCTAAGAATAGATGCTCCAGAATTTTATAGGTGGGGAATACAAATGTGATCTAAAGAAACAAACATGTCAGGATCACCGATGGGTCTGCTTTAACAGTCTCAAACCATAGAAATTGATACAAATAGGTTTCTAAAGAATTCTGCTGTAATACATACTCATAACTTTTGACTGAAATTTCAGTGATATTGCAGCTCGATATTTACCTTGTTTAAAGTTATCCAGATTTCGAAATTCCACTAAAGTGTTTCCATAGTAGTAGTTAGTTACATAAATTTTTTCATCCTTAGCCAGTGGATCCTTCATCCAAGCTCCTTCATTACGTCCATAAGTGTTTTGAGTTGTGGGACCAGAAATGGTAGATAGAGTATCTTTGCATCGTCCTGATGTTTTAAAGGAGAAAATTATGAGAAAGTTACAAGACATTCTTTTCATACTGGGATTTAACATGTGCAATACACATTAACATTTATGATGGACTCTTTAGATTTTCCTTCCTGCAGATGGCATTTACTGGATAATGGTTCTAGCATAGCTTATTATATATAGGTTGTATGTTGGAATTGTTGCTATTCATTTTTTATTCTACTGAAGGAAGACTTTAGGGGATAGAAGACTTCAGTGAAGACTTAAGCTAAACACAAGTCCCAAAAATGAGATCATGACAAAATGACTGAAGTTACAGATGTCATATCGACTGTGGAGGAAAGTGGGTGTAATGGAGACAGCTGGCCAAACAGTAAAATATGAGTACATGACAATGAAGTCAATTGTACATTCTGAACTGCTGTGTTAAGATAATACTATATACTTATTTTTCTATATTGGCAAACACTGTGTTATCAATTATGCATTGTGCAATATAGAGGAAATGCAATATAATGTTCTGAAAAGGAGGCTGAGATTTGTTATCACAAGTTTTAGTAATCAGCTTTTATTTGGGGCCTTTTTCACATTTAACAAAAAGCATTGTTCCAGATTCTGTTGAAGAATTTTTAATTGATTCTACAGATTGACCAGATTCTGACGTGTGATGGTGTGATTGACCTATCTCAAGACTTAGGCCCCTTTCACATGGGCGTCATGTTTGACGCCCGGATAAGAGGCGGGTGTGTTGCGGGAATATGCACGTTTTTCCTGTGCAGGTGCAAACGTTTGTAATGCGTTTTGCACGCGCGTGAGAAAAATCGCCATGTTTGGTACCCAGACCCGAAGCCGGACTTCATCACTGAAGTCCGGTTTCGGGTCTTCTGGAGAATTTATTATTTTCCCTTATAACATGGTTATAAGGGGAAATAATAGCATTCTTAATAAAGAATGCATAGTAAAATGAAGTGGAAGGGGTTAAAAATAAGAAAAGTTAGCTTACCTTAGCCACTTGATCGCGTAGTTGCGATCTGTCCTCTCTTTCCCTGCATCAGCTAAGAACTAAAGGACCTGTGATGACGTCACATCACATGGTCCAATCACATGGTCCATCACCATGGTAAGACCATGTGATTGAACCATGTGATGTGACGTCATCACAGGTCCCTTAGTCCTTAGCTGATGCAGGGAAAGAGAGGACAGATCGCAACTACGCGATCAAGTGGCTAAGGTAAGTTAACTTTTATTATTTTTAACCCATTCCACTTCATTTTACTATGCATTCTTTATTAAGAATTCTATTATTTCCCCTTATAAGAAATAAAGATCGGGTCCCGTTGCTAAGCAACCATGCGGGAAAATCGCAACGCATCCGCACTTGCTTGCGGATGCTTGCGATTTTCCCGCAGCCCCATTCACTTCTATGGGGCCTGCGTTGCGTGAAAAGCGCACAATATAGAGCATGCTGTGATTTTCACGCAACGCAGAAGTGATGCGTGAAAATCACCGCTCATGTGCACAGCCCCATAGAAATGAATGGGTCCGGATTCAGTGCGGGTGCAATGCGTCCTCCTCACGCATTGCACCCGCGCGGAAAACTCTCCCCTGTGAAAGGGGCCTTAGTATTATTTCACTATAAGGGCTCATGTCCACAAATGATTTATGGCTCTGTACAACTTCTGAGTTGTAAGTAGTCATAATGAGGTGTCCATAGACTTGGAGCTCTACTGTAATTCCGTATGGCTTTGATTTTCTATGGAGGCATACCAGGTTTTTTCTTCTGCAATGTTCAGTATTAATCAAATTCATGCCATTTTATATCAATTGTCCTTAAGAGGAGAATATCTCTGCAATACACTGCCATATGACGGCACATGGAACGGTACTTAATTACTTCTTTGTACATTGTTACTTAACGCCTTCCCGATTGCCTCACAGAAATTGACGTCACCGGTTAGGCATTTAAAAATGGCGCATAGCCGCTGGGTGTCTGCTGTTTTAAAACAGCAGGCACCCAAGACTAATGTATGCGATAAATGATAACATTCATCACATACATTTAACCTCTCAGATGCTGTGGTCAAATGTGACAATGGCATCTAGAATGATAAAATCCAGGAGAGCGTTCTCCCACCCATGTACCGACTCCCCCCGGTGATGATTAAGGGAGCTGGATGTAGTGTGTGCAGCTTCTGCACTCAGGAGTGGTACGAGAATGCCATACTTTAGTTGCTGTAGAGCCCCTGGCTATAGCAGGGCACCATAGAAATATAGTGAAAGTCTCATTGCATTGGCGTTTACCAGAAAGGCAATCTAATGATTGCTTGTTACCATTCCCCATGGGAACTATTAAAAAGTGTAAACAAAAAAAAGTTTTTACAAATATTTAAAAAAATATAAAAATTCAAATCAAAAATATTTATTCCATATGGCAAGCCGTGAAATAGAAATAAAGTAAAAATGGCAGATTCATAATTTTTGGGTCGCTTCACCTCCAACAAATTTTTTTTATAAAAAGTGATCAAAAAGTCATACACACCCCAAAATGCAAAAAATTAACTATCACATAGCACCATACACATAAAAATAAAAAAAGTTATGGCGGTCAGAATAGGAGTTTTTTGGCAAAATTTTAAAAAAATTTCAGTATTAAATGCAAGAAAAACTATACATATGTGGTAGGGGTCGACCGATTATCGGTATGGCCGATATTATCGGCCGATATTCCGGATTTTGTAAAGTATCGGTATCGGCATGTAAACTGCCGATATCGCCGATATTGCGTCCACTACGCCAGGGCACTACGACGAGTCACCGCCGCGCCTTTGCGCTGTCAGTGCCAAGCAAGGATCGCGGGAGTACTGCAGAAGGGGGTGTGGGTCTGCCTGGAACGCCCCCGAACGGGACTACATACGCAGACTACGTAGGCTACTCTGTGGACGTTACTGCAGTGCTCAGTGCTCCGGCTAGTGGGAGGAAGTGTGCGTGCACTGCACTGCCTGCAGTCCTGCAAGAGTGCCTTGCCTTCCTCCTGCTGCAGGGATCGCAATTTGAGTCAAGGCTGAGCCGTACCCACCATTTACTCACGCAGTCAGTATACTGCGATATGGTAATTACTCAGTGTTAAACTCATATTCTACAAGTTTGCACACCCGACCTTATTGTATCATACTATTATACATATACAGCCGTGTCATGTACCTACCTAGTCCTACTACATCATACACACATTAGTATGTAATTTAAATGTGTGTATGATGTAGTATGAGGGTATATAACACACACTGACTGTATATGTATAATAGTATTAGTAAGTATGAGCCCCTGAGCGGTAAAATGCATTGCATTTGCATTTTGCAAGTAATGTGATATTAGTCAGGGTAACTCAAGTCACACACCGTAAAAGGATGTATGATGTAGTGTAAGCGAGGTATATATTATATAACACACTGTATGTATAATATTATGAGGTATATAATATATAAGGAAGGAGTGAATGATGTAGTATGAGGGTTAACACATTGCATATGTGAGGCATACTAAGTAAATTATACCTCACATATGCAGTGTGTGTTAACCCACTACATCATATACTCCTTTTTCAGCAGACTTGTGTAGAAATTTTTTTTTTCTGAAAAATGAAAATGCTCAGAATATCGGCAGAAAATATCGGCCTGAAAGTTCACATAATATCGGTATCGGCACAAAAAAATCTATATCGGTCGATCCCTAATATGTGGTATAGTTGTTATCGTACTGACCTGGAGAATGAAAGTAAAAGGTCCGTTTTACAGCATAGGAAACTATGTAAAAAAAAAAACCTCATAAAACTGTGGCAGAATAGTGTGTTTTTTATAATTCTTCACCATTTGGAATTTTTTCCCCACTTCCCACCACATTGTATGCAACCGTAAATGGTGCCAGTAGAAAGTGCATTTTGTCCTGCAAAAGATCCAAGCCCTCATACAGATATGTAAATGAAAAAATAAAAAAGCTGTAGCTGAGGGCTAGGAGTAAAAAATGAAAACATGGAAAATCACCCGGTCTTAAAAATGGTAAAGGAGTGTTCCTGTAACAACAAGTTATCCTCTATCCATTTTATTTTTTGGGGATGTTAAAAGGCTTAGAAGTTTAGATCAAATCTTGAAAATTTTCAGACATTTTCAAAAACCCACTTTTTAGGGACCAGTTAAGGTCTGAGGTCCCTTTGTGAGGATTACATAATAGAGACCACCCAAAATGACCCCATCCTAGAAACTACACCCCTCAAGGTATTCAAAACTGATTTTACAAATGTCATTAACCCTTTAGGTGTTCCACAAGAGTTAATAGCAAATGGAGATAAGATTTCAGAATTTCGATTTTTTTTTGGAAAATTTGCCATTTTAATCAATTTTTTCAAGTAACCAGGCAAGGGTTAGCAGCCAAAAAATACTCAATATTTATTGCCCTGATTCAGTAGTTTATAGAAACACCCCATATGTGGTCGTAAACTACTGTACAGGCACATGGCAGGGCATAGAGGGAATATGATTTTTGGTTGCTCTATATTACACTTTTTTTGAGGCAAGAAAAAAAATAGAAACTCTGAAATTTCATCTCCATTTGCCAATAACTCTTGTGGAACACCTAAAGGGTTAAACAAGTTTGTAAAATCAGTTTTTAATACCTTGAGGGGTGTCGTTTCTCAGATGGAGTCTACTCTAGGGGTACATCGGGGGCTTCAAATGGGACATAGTGTCAATAAAACAGTCCAGCAAAATCTGCCTTCCAAAAACCATTTGGCATTCCCTTCCTTCTTTGCCCTGCCGTTTGGCCATACTGCAGTTTATGACTACATAAACTACAGAATCAGGGCAATAAATATTGAGTTTTGTTTGGCCGTTAACCCTTGCTTTGTTACTAGAAAAATGGATTAAAATGGAAAATTTGCAAATAAATTGCTGTTTTGGGACCGTTTTTATTTTTTGGTATTTACATTGTTGATCTGACAGGTTAGATCGTGTGCTGTTTCTATAGAGCAGGTTGTTACGGATGCAACAATACCAAATATGACTACTTTTTGGGGTGTTTTATTTCAGTTTTTCAGAACAAAGCATTTTTGAAAAAATTATTTTTTAGTGTCTCCACATACTGAAAGACATCTTTTTATATTATTTTTTGGGCGACTGTCTTAGGCCCCTTTCACACAGGAGAGTTTTCCGCGCGGGTACAATGCGTGATGTGAACGCATTGCACCCGCACTGAATCCTGACCCATTCATTTCAATGGGTCTGTGTACATGAGCGTTTTTTTTCACGCATCACTTGTGCGTTGCGTGAAAATCGCAGCATGTTCTATATTCTGCGTTTTTCAAGCAGCCCTAGCCCCATAGAAGTGAATGGGGCTGCGTGAAAAACGCATTGCATCCGCAAGCAAGTGCGGGTGCGTTGCGTTTTTCACTGATGGTTGCTAGGAGATTTTGTTTGTAAACCTTCAGTTTTTTATCACGCGCGTGAAAAACGCATCAAAACGCATTGCACCCGCGCAGAAAAAACTGAACAACTGAACGCAATCGCAGGCAAAACTGAATGGCTTTGCCTGTGAAATCGCACAGTTTTCACTGAACGCATCCGCAACGCATCCGGACCTAATCTGGACACGCTCGTGTGAAAGAGGCCTTAGGTAGGGGCTCATTTTTTGTGGGATGAGATGACGGTTTGATTGGCACTATCTTGGGGTGCATATGACATTTTGGTCGCTTGCTATAACACTTTTTGTGATGTAAGGTGACAAAATTGGCTTTTGAGACCGTATTTATATTATTTTTTTTGCTGTGTTCACCTGAGGGGTTAGGTAATATGTTTTATTATGCAGGTTGTTACAGACGTGGCGATACATAATATGTATACTTTTTTTTAATTTATTTAAGTTTTACACAATAATATCATTTTTGAAACAAAAAAAATCATGTTTTACTGTCTCCATAGTCTGAGAGCCATATATTTTTTTTTTTGGGTGATTGTCAAATGTGGGGTATCATTTTTTGCGGGATAAGATGACGGTTTGATTGGCACTATTTTTGGTTACATATAACTTTTTGATAGCTTGCTATTACAGTTTTTGTGATGTGTGGTGCCAAAACTGTTTTTTTTTACATTGTTTTTATTTAATTTTTTTTACGGTATTTACCTGAGGGGTTAGATCATGTAATATTTTTATAGAGCAGGTTTTACGGACGCGGCGATACCTAATATGTGTAGTGTATTTATTTAATTTTTATTCAATGATATATATATATATATATATATAGTCGCTCAGAGATGAGGCAGCACTCCAATGCGGATAAAGGTGACCCAATTTTATTCCAAAGCTACGTTTCTGCCTTCTCAATGAGGCCTTTGTCAAGCCTCATTGAGAAGGCCTCATTGAGAAGGCAGAAATGTAGCTTTGGAATAAAATTGGGTCACCTTTATCCGCATTGGAGTGCTGCCTCATCTCTGAGCGACTATATGTGAGGAAGATTGTCCGTTTTCCTGAGGAATTGCACCCATCAACACCTCTACAGTGCTGCTTCATTTCGGCGTTTGTATAGATATATATATATATGGGTAAAAAGGTAATTTGCAGCAAAGCAAAAGGCAGCTCACCCCTGATGACCGCTGAATGCGAGCACGGAAAAGTCCTCTGGTGGACACATCGAAATATTGCGAAAAAAACTCCAGCTCACCACGATCCAAGCGATTCTTTATTGAAGTTCATAAAAAATTCCAAGACATCAGGACAGACATGCAACACCGTTACGCGTTTCGGGCCTCTTACAGATATGGGCCCTTCATCATGACTGGTGCAACATACAAAAAGAGACATCTTAAAAGCCCAGCTCACACCTGAATTCCTAATTGCCAGGTCACATGGTGCAAACACCTGTGCCGACTAAATCAGGAAAAAGGGGAGGAGCAGGGTACTTTAAAGTACACAGAGGTATAGATAAAATATATACCATATAAAATCAAAGGAAAGTGACATACTCTCTCAATACTGTAATATCAGATCATATTTCCTATTTAAGCCTTGCGGGATGCGTGTTTTTAATTTAAACATCCAGTAGGATTCCCGGTTCAATAATTTTCTCCTCATATCCCCTCCTCGGGTTGGCACAAATACCCTTTCAATACCTTGTACTCTAAGTTTGCTGGTATCGCCGCCATGCACAACCGCAAAGTGTGCACTGGCGGCTGAAACATTCGGGTGCGATAGTGCGGCACATCAGATATGTGCTTTCTTATGCGAACCTTCAGGGGTTGGACGTGCAGCCCACATACTGTAGGTTACAGAGATTGCACATGATAAGATAAATCACATTTCTTGTGTTACAATTAATGTAACTATTTATCGTGTGCTCTTGGCCATCTGCACAAGAGACAACCACTTTAGCCACATGCAGGTAATCACAACAAAGACATATATGATGGCCACATTTATAGCAACCCTTGGTGGCTAGCCAGGTTGGTATAGTTTTTACCCCCTCACTATATAGACTGGGACTGACCATGTTACCTATAGTTGGAGCCCTTCTGGCTGCACACCTGATCCCATCATCAATAATATTAAACCATTCATTTTCGTATTTCAAAACTGGCAAGTGTTTCTGAATAATTTTACAGATTTCTCCATATTCAACACTATATTGTGTGACAAAGGTAACCGGCATTTTTGCTTACTATTCTTTTTTCTCCTATATCCAATTTTTTGAAAAGCTTGAGTAATTAGAGAATCTCGGTCTAGCTTTGCCACCTGATCCTTGTGTGTCTGCATATGACGTTTCATATAGGACCTGGCTGTCAATCTTTTCATGAGTTCATTACTCTCCTGATCAAATACCGCAGGGTCTGAACAGTTACGTCTGATGCGCAACAGCTCCCCCTGGGAATATTACCTACTACATGTTTTGGATGACATGATGTGGCATATAATGTGGTGTTGCCAGCCAGATCCTTCCTGTGTATTGTAGTTTCAACACATGTTTTAGGGACATTGCCCCGTAGTTTCAAATCCAGGAACACAATCCAGTCCCTGTTGTAACACAGAGAAAAGGCTATCGAAGAGACACATGAGTTAAGGTATCCACCAAACAGCGGTATGGCCGCCACATCGCCCGACCAAACCATAAGCAGGTCGTCGATATAACGACCATACCACTGCAGGTGACCCCCAAATGGGAGGGTGTCGATGAGGAGAAAGGTCCTCTCCCACCATGCCATAAAAATATTAGCTATGGAGGGGGAGAACCTGGCCCCCATCGACACCCCCGACAACTGCAAAAAATAATTTTCATCAAACATGAAAAAATTTATATATTTATCCAGTGGGTCTGATGTCTGTATTACATATTATCACATATTACATGTACTATATAGTGTACTGTATTTTTTACTTTACACTTAGTCTAATCAGACTTCTGCCTTTAGCAATACCAAATATATATACTTTTTTAAATTTATGTTACTTTAAGGCCTCATGCACACGACAGTATTTTTTTCCGGTCCGCAAAATGGGGTTCCGTTGTTCCGTGTACGTTTTTGCTTCCGTTGTATTTCCGTGTGTCTTCAGTTTTTTTTAGCGGACATGACCCAAAAGATATTACCAAAAGACAGGCTGACAATTTGCTAAATGACTGCCAAGGGATCCGCAAAAAAATGCAGACGCGGAACGCGGATGACACACGGATGGCCATCCGCATTTTTTCACGGTCCCATTGACTTGAATGGGTCCAATAACCGTTTTTCGGACAGTACTCACGGACCACGGACGCAAAGGACAAACGGTGCATTTGACGAGTTTTCCACGGACTCATTGAAAACAGAACAGCACGAAAAACGGCTTAACGGACACGGAATCAAACAACGGTCGTGTGCATGAGGCCTAACACAATAACAGCATTTTGGAAAAAAATCATGTTTTAGTGTTTCCATAGTCTGAGAGCCATATTTTTTTTATTTTTTTGGGCGATTTCCCTATGTAGGGGCTCATTTTTAGCAGGATGAGATGGCGGTTTGATTGGTACTATTTTGGGAGGCATACACCTTTTTAATCACTTGGTATTACACTTTTTGTCATGAAAGGTATTTACTTGATATTTTTATAGAGCAGGTTTTTACGGACGCGGCGATACCTAATATGTGTAGTGTATTTATTTAATTTTTATTCAATGATATATATATATATATATATATATATATATAGTCGCTCAGAGATGAGGCAGCACTCCAATGCGGATAAAGGTGACCCAATTTTATTCCAAAGCTACGTTTCTGCCTTCTCAATGAGGCCTTTGTCAAGCCTCATTGAGAAGGCCTCATTGAGAAGGCAGAAACGTAGCTTTGGAATAAAATTGGGTCACCTTTATCCGCATTGGAGTGCTGCCTCATCTCTGAGCGACTATATGTGAGGAAGATTGTCCGTTTTCCTGAGGAATTGCACCCATCTACACCTCTACAGTGCTGCTTCATTTCGGCGTTATATATATATATATATATATATATATATATATTTATCCAGTGGGTCTGATGTCTGTATTACATATTATCACATATTACATGTACTATATAGTGCACTGTATTTTTTACTTTACACTTAGTCTAATCAGACTTCTGCCTTTAGCAGACGTCAGATCAGACTTACCATGACCATGGCAAGCAGGACGTCTCTACAGGCGTCATGTTGCCATGGTGACCATCACCCGCTGCCAGAACAGAGCAGCGGGTGATGGGGAGGGAGGGGAGCTCCTTCTCTCTGTGCTCCCATCAAGAATCGGGGACTGCTGTGCCCTTGCACTCTCCCTGTTAACCCCTTCCATACAGATGTCAGCAGTTTATAGCAGAGTGTCAGCAATGTGCTGACACTCTGCTATTCCATTTGGCCACCAGGGAATCCTTAGAGAGGAGGCAGGCGGGGGATCACACATCCCGCCTCGCCACCCGCCTGCACCGCCCGCCTCCCGCACCGAATTTACCTGCGGTTTGCAGCGATCGCCAATATGGGGGGGGGGGGGGCGGGCGTCACAGGACCCCCGTAGGCATTGTAACAAGGTACCTGCTGAATGATTTCAGCAGGTACCTTGTTCCGAACACCGCCGGCTGAGCAGCAGTGATCGGTAGTACACATGACGTACCGGTATGTTATGCGTCCTTAAGTACCATGACACTATGATGTTCCGGTACGTCATGTGTTCCCAACAGGTTAAGTAGGGGCTCATTTTTTGCGGGATGAGGAGATGGTTAGATAAGTTCTATTTGGGGGGGCATATGCCTTTTTGATCACTTGGTGTTGCACTTTTAGTGATGTAAGGTCACAAAAAATGGTTTTTTTTTTTTAGCACATTTTTCATTTTATTTTTTTGACGGTGTTCACCTGAGGGGTTAGGTGATATTTTTATAGAGCCGGTCGATACAGATGTGGCGATACCTAATATGTTTACTTTTCTTTTTTTCCGTATTTAAAAAAAAAAATGTACTTTATTTTTGGAAAAGGACTTTTTTTTTTTACTTTAAACTTTACATTTTTTGGGGGGAGAACTTTATTTTTATAACTTTTTTTCACCTTATTTTTGTCCCACTCTGGGACTTCAACTTTTGGGGGCCTGAATACTTCTGTATTGTAATGCATTGGCTGTAAGTGTATTACCACTGTAATACGCGTGCTTGCCTGTGAGATCCAGAGGCTGGGATTTCTGTCCCGCATTTCTGTGCCATACATGTACGGCGCTGGTATCCTAAGGGTTAAGTTATAACAAGAGTTGAAATTAGATTCGCTGGTTCGCCGAATTTTCGCAGCAAATATATTGATGTAGGACACAAAGTTGACAGGCGTCGATCTTAGAATTACTGCACACTTCACTTATTTGGGCAGTCATGGTGCTAAAACTGAGCAAATAACTAAAGTATGAACTCAGCCTTACGGGTCGATGTTAGCGCTAAGAAGCAGTGCACTCCTTTTACACAGTCGTCAGCTGATTCCACATAGATGTCTATAGAACCTGTTATATTAAACGCTTATACAAGCTTATACAATGACAAGCTTATACAGAGTCTGAAGTTGGCAGCAGTATGAGGAGGCCACCGAGTGGCAACATGACAGAGTCTGGAGTTGGCAGCAGTATGAGAAGGCCACCGAGTGGTACAATGACAGAGTCTAGAGGCGGCAGCAGCCGCATCAGGAGAAGGCAACCGAGTGGCACAATGACATAGTCTGGAGTTGCCAGCATCAGGAGAAGGCCCCCGAGTGGCACAATGACATAGTCTGGAAGTGGCGGCAGCATGAGGAGACCACGGAGTGGAACAATGACCGAGTCTGGAGGTGGCGACAGCAGCAGCATCAGGAGGATATCACAGAGTGGCAAGGTGACATAGTGTGGAGATGGTAGCAGCAGCAGTATACCACAGAGTGGCAAGGTGACATAGTGTGGAGATGGCAGCAGCAGGATACCACAGAGTGGCAAGGTGACATAGTGTGAATATGGCAGCAGCAGCAGCATCAGGATATCACAGAGTGGCAAGGTGACAAAGTGTGGAGATGGCAGCAGCCGCAGGTGGGTGAAAGAAAGAGCACTTGGCATCAGATGTGTGGCATCAGGCGGGTGCAGCATCAGAGTAGTAGCTGAGGCAAGTAGCCAGAAGAAACCAGTCTCTTTTTTCAAGGTTTGGGTGAGGCGGGATGGATGATCTATTCAGATGCATCAGGAATTGGTGGGTGGAAATCCTGGCTGATCCATGCCCAATTCATCTTGACAAAGTTCAGTCTCTCCACATCTTGGGTGGACAGGCAAGTGCTCCTTGGGGTAACTATGGCCCCCGCCGCACTAAACTCCCCCTCTGATGCCACACTACTGGCCGGGCAGGACAGCTTTTCCAGGGCAAACTCAGCCAGTTGTGGCCACAAATCCAGTTTGGCTGCCCAGTAGTCCCGCTGATCTTCAATGTGTTGTGGCAGGGTGCTGTCCAAGTATGCCACCACCTGCTGGTTCAGGTACTGCTCCAGGTCTACCTGCTGCTGCTGGTGAGTAGTTTATTCACTATGCGGGTGAAGAAAGCTGCTCATCAGCAACTGTAGACTCAGGCTGCTGCTGATGGAGCTGGTACTGCTCCTGCCACCCCACCCCAGCAGCCATAGCAGTGGAACGTGAGCGCAGAGGTCCCCCCCGGTCAGACCTGTGAGAGGATGGACAATGGCGCAGATAGGCAGCAGCCAACTGACTACATAGGATGTCTCTGTTGTAATTAAGTTTGTCCTCCTCTCAGTGTGTAAAAATGGACCCCATTTTGGACTGGTAGTGATGGTCCAACAAGGTGGAGATCCAGAAATCATCCCTCTGCCGAATGGTGACAATTCGACTGTCACTATGCAAGCAAATGAGCATGCATCGGGCCATTTGTGCAAGTGACTCAGAGGGACTTCCTGCCTCCATCTCCACTGCATACTGCCACAGTGTGTCTGGATCCTATGGCTCGTCTTCCTCATCACCCTGTAGCTCCTCTGGCTGCTCCTGCTCCTCCTCCTCTCCTGTCAGCTAAGTAGAAAAACCACCCATTTTGCTACACATTGCCTGTGCTCCAATGTCCTCCACCCCCTCCTCCTCCTCTTCCAGTTCAGCCGTCACAGGGCTTATGTGGCTGTGAGATCTAGTCACCATGCCTCCTGTCCCCTGACCAGCCATTGTTACTGCCATCTGTTCCAGGACATGAAGCAGTGGAATGACATTGTTAATCCTGTACTCCGGGCGACTGACCAATAACGTGGCATCCTGAAAGGGCCTAAACAAACGGCAGGTGTCAGGCATGAGCTGCCACTGTCTGACATCGAATTTACACAGGGGAGTACTCCTATCCGCTTGGATCATCAAGAAATCGTTGATGGCCTTTCTCTGTTGGTATAGTTTGTCAAACATATGGAGGGTGGAATTCCAACAGGTGGAAACGTGGAATATCAGCCTATGTTGGGGGATGCCGTTCTGCCGCTGCAGCTTAAGGAGGGTGTGCTTTACGTTGTACGAGTGGCTGAAGTGCATGCAAAGGTAGGCACTGTGACTTGTCCCTGCAGTGGAGGCTGAGGACATGGTGGAGGATGAGGAGGCAGAGGCAGACATTGCAATACCACATGTGTGACACTTTTTTGCAGCCTGGGTGCGCAAAGGGGCCCTAAAACCAATGAGTACCTTTAGGATTTCACAGGGCATTTTTACGCATTTGGATTCCAGACTTCTTCTCACGCTTTAGGGGCCCCTAAAATGCCAGGACAGTATAAATACCCCACATGTGACCCCATTTTGGAAAGAAGATACCCCAAGGTATTCCGTGAGGGGTATGGTGAGTTCATGTAAAATTTTATTTTTTGTCACAAGTTAGTGGAATATGAGACTTTGTAAAAAACAAAATAAAAAAAAAAATATCAATTTCCGCTAACTTGTGCCAAAAAAATAAAAATTATGTGAACTCGCCATGCCCCTCACGGAATACCTTGGGGTGTCTTCTTTCCAAAATTGGGTCACATGTGGGGTATTTTTACTGACCTGGCATTTTAGGGGCCCCTAAAGCGTGAGAATCCGAATGCGTAAAAATGGCCTGTGAAATCCTAAAGGTACTCATTGGTTTTAGGGCGCCTTTGCGCACCCAGGCTGCAAAAAAGTGTCACTCATGTGGTATCGCTGTACTCAGGAGAAGTATGGCAATGTGTTTTGGGGTGTATTTTTACATATACCCATGCTGCGTGTGAGAAATATCGCTGTAAACGACAACTTTTTACATTTTTTTTATTCAAAATTGTCAATTTACAGAGATATTTCTCTCACCCAGCATGGGTATATGTAAAATACACCCCAAACACATTGCCCTACTTCTCCTGAGTACGGCGATACCACATGAGTGACACTTTTTGCAGCCAAGATGCGCAAAGGGGCCCAAATTCCAATGAGTACCTTTTAGGAGGGCATTTTTACGCATTTTCTTCTCACGCTTTAGGGCCCCTAAAATGCCAGGGCAGTAGAAATACCCCACATGTGACCCCATTTTGGAAAGAAGACACCCCAAGGTATTCCATGAGGGGCATGGCGAGTTCATAGAAGATTTTTTTTTTGGCACAAGTTAGTGGAAATTGATTTTTTATTGTTTTTTCTCACAAAGTCTCCCTTTCCGCTAACTTTTGACAAAAAGTTTAATTTTTCATGGACTTATTATGCCCCTCAGAGAATAACTTGGGGTGTCTTCTTTCCAAAATGGGGTCACATGTGGGGTATTTATACTCATTAGAATTTGGGCCCCTTTGCGCATCTTGGCTGCAAAAAAGTGTCACTCATGTGGTATCGCCGTACTCAGGAGAAGTAGGGCAATGTGTTTTGGGGTGTATTTTTACATATACCCATGCTGGGTGAGAGAAATATCTCTGTAAATTGACAACTTTGAATAAAATTTTTTAAAAAGTTGTCGTTTACAGCGATATTTCTCACACACAGTATGGGTAAAAATACACCCCAAAACACATTGCCCTACTTCTCCTGAGTACGGCGATACCACATGTGTTTGCGGAATTACAGATCCGCGCTTCCGGGTCTGCACTTCCGTTCCGCAAAAATATAGAACATGTCCTATTCTTGTCCGCAATTGCGGACAAAAAAAAGCATTTTCTTTATAGTTCTGGCAATGTGCGGATCTGCAAAATGCGGAAAGCACATTGCCGGTGTCCGTGTTTTGAGGATCCGCGGATCCGTGAATCCACGGATCCGCAAAACACTTATGGACGTCTGAATGGAGCCTTACAAGGGTGTGATCAATGACAGGGGGGTGATCAGGGGGTCTAGATGGGGTGATCAAGGGGTTAATAAGTGAGGGGGTGGGGGGTTAGTGTAGTGTTTGGTGCAACTTTACAGTGTTACCTGGTCCTCTGGTGGTCGATCCCAGCAAATGGGACCACCAGAGGACCAGGTAGCAGCTATATCAGACGCTGTTCACAAAACAGCGTCTGATATAGCTGTTTGATGCGATATAATTCGCATCTACAGCCTGCCAGCGATGGATCATCGCTGGCAGGCTGTAGCTCAACTGCCGAGACGCGCTTCACTGTGAACGCGCGCGCGCTCGTGCGCGCGTTCACAGGAAGTCACGGCCATCGCAAGTTGACGCGCCGATGCGTCGTCTCAGAGCTACAGGACCGCCCGCAGGACGCATCCCTGCGTTAGGCGGTCCTGCAGCGGTTAACAGGGGGCAGATTTCTGCCCATGTTTATGCACACACGTAGTATCGTGAGAAAAAGTGGCTTGTTCTGAACATGCATCCCAAAATTATGACCTTGTTTAAAGCAGAAGCAGCCCAAACTGTGAATATGGAATTCGGGCAAGGCAGCAGATGTGTAGCTGTGCAGGGGTAATAATAGTGTCAAATTAGCAGCACAATATAGTTACCTGGCAGGTAAGGTAGTAGATTTGTGGTTCTCTAGTGGTAATAGTACTGGCAGTAGGGAATATAGCAGCTGTGGCAGTGGCAGGAGCAGCAATGTAGTATGAAACAAGATGGAAAGGCTGACAGTGACTGTGGCATAATCTAGCTGGTGATAAATAGTCACTATGAGCAATGCCAAATCTATTGATTGGCCTCAGTAGAATGTGTGTGAAAATCCTCATGGATCCATTCCTCATTCATTTTGACAAATATTCTGTAATCTACACTTGCGGAAGACAATTTTGTATACTTGGTTGTGACATTGCCATCTGCTGTACTGAATACCCTCTCTGACAGTACATTGGAGGCTGGACACAACAGGTCAGCATTAGCAAACTGGACGAGTTCTGCCCATCATGTTCATCATACTAAATTGGTTTCATCATGTTCATCAAACTAAATTAGCTGATGCTAGTGCTGCTGTAGCTTCTGCTACTTGTGGTAGCAAAGATGGCAGACAAGTGGTCCGGAGGCTTGTGCTCAGAGAAAGCTGCAGCAAGCTATGTAAAGAGCATATTCTAGTAAATACAACAATTTTTCCTCACTTTCAGCATCAGTAAAACATTCCTTCATTTTGCTTTGATAGCAAGGGTTTAAAAGCACGTTGGGCTGATCGGGCAGGTGAAGAAGCTGTGCCCGCCCGATCAGCGTCACGGATCCAGCAGTCACTGACAGCCAGGCCCCTGCTGCCTACGCTGGCATCAGTGAAAACACTGATGCCGGCATATTTACCCCTTGTATGCCGTGGTCAAAGCTGACCGCAGCATGCAGAGGGTTTGCGGAGGGTACGGGTGCCCTCCTCATCTCCATCGTGTCCCTGCGCTACAGTGACGGGGACCTGATGGCAGACAAGGCAGCCCAAAGCCTTCTATAGGCATCGGGCTTGCCTTCTAAAGAAGCCTGTGAGATCAGCCCCTTAGGCTGACAGTCAATGCATTACAATACAGGATATTGTTTCTAAAATGGGGTACGGTTATTTATGGGTGGTTTCTATTATGTAAGCCCCACAGTGACTTCATAAATGAACTAGTCCTTAAAAAAGTGGGTTTTAAAAAATTTCAAGATTTGCTTCTAAACTTATGAAGCCTTCTAACATCTCCAAAAAATAAAATGGCATTCACAAAATGATCCAAAAATAAAATAGACATATGGGAAATGTAAAGTAATAACTATTATATGAAGCATCTGTTTTAAAAGCAGAGAAATAGAAAATTGGAAAGTTGCAAATTTTTAATTTTTTTTGGGTAAATTTGGGATTTTTTTTAAATAAAAAGTAATAAAAAAAAATATTGACTGACATTTACCATTATCATGATGTACAATGTACAATGAGAAAATAATCTCAGAATGGCTTGGATAAGTAAAAGCGTTCCAAAGTTATTACCACATAAAGTGACAAAGGTCAAATTTCCCAAAAACGGCCTGGTCCTTAAGGTGAAAAATGGCAGGGTCCTGAAGGGGTTAATTTAATTGATACTACAGTCATCAGCATGTAAGCAACTAAGCATGCAGGTTGCCATGCTCGCCAGTGTGCCTATGGACCCAGTTCTTTCTGGCTCCACCACCCCTTGCAATGATTGGTTATGAACAGTATCATCAGTAGCAGCAGCCTCCCCCTCCTACACCAACAACTCCTCCTCCACCTGATTCTCCTGCAGTGGTAGCTCCTTATCCTCCTCCATCAGACTTCGTCTGTGCAGGTACCCAACAGCTACAGGATGGCGAGCAAGATGTGGAAGCTATTCTTCTTACATCATCCCTTGCTGTATCAGCTTGAGAGTTTATTACGGTATACAGTGGCATGCAAAAATGTGGGCACTCAGTTCATTTGTTTGGACCGCGAAGACCTTCACTTTCTCCCCTCCTGAAAACAGCTCTGAGAGACAGAATCTGGATCCCGTTTAACCAAGCATACACCAACTCTTTCTGTGCTCGACAGAAAGAGTTGGTGTATGCTTGGTTAAACGGGATCCAGATTCTGTCTCTCAGAGCTGTTTCCAGGAGGGGAGAAAGTGAAGGTCTGTGCGATCCAGACAAATGAACTGAGAAACTACATGAGAAAATAGCCCACTTCACACAAAGGATTCGCTGCGACTTATAAAGAAAAGGATAGGCTATGTATACAGAAACTAATATTTTAAAAATGTGGGCACCCCTGGTCAAAATGACTTACTGTGAACAGTTAAACAAGTTAAGGATGAAATGATCTCACAAAGACATAAAGTTAAAGATGACACATTCTCTTTGTATTTTAAGCAAAAACTATTTTTCTTATCTTTTATATTTTCACAAATAACAAAAAAGGAAAGGGCCCAAAGCAATACTTTAGGCACCCTGCACAGTAAGTTTTGAATAGCACCCAGCTTGCATACGATTTTTATAGCCAGCCAAAAGTCTTTCAATTTTTGTTTGAGGGATTTTCATCCATTATCCCTTGCTAGTCTTCCAGTTCTATGAGATGCATGGGCCATCTTGCATGCTCTGCTCTTTTGAGGTCTATCCATAAATTTTCAATAATTTTTAGATCAGGGGACTCTGAGGGACATGGTAAAACCTTCTGCTTGCGCCTTTCAGGGTAGTCTGTTGTGGATTTTAAGGTGTCCTTAACCCCTTAAAGACCGGAGGTTTTTTTTTTTTGTGTTTTCGTTTTGCGCTCCCTGCCTTCCCAGAGCCATAACTTTTTTTTATTGATTCACATGGCCATATGGGGGCTTGTCTTTTGTGGGACAAATTATTAGTATTGGTTGGGCACACCTCATAAGGAAATGAACTTATATTATGTATATAATATAGTAAGACTGGAAGTGTCACTTATTGGATTTATTTGAATTATGTAGATTAAAACTCTAAAATACAGTAAATCTTTAAAACCGCATACAATATAAAATATGTCAAATTGTGTATATGACACAGAGATAGGTAATGGACAGTGAGGACCATGACTACCTGGATCCTTGGTAGGGACAGGTCCGTATAAGCATTGTCTTTTCCCTTTAAAATAGGTACAGCAAGAACCGTGGCAGTTTAGTTTTTTTATGGACCACAAGGACCAATGTGGATTATATTTGGAATAAGTTCAACATAGACCTTGACTGCCTAGGGTCCGTGAAGTGCTCCAAATTATGTTGACATTTAAAAAACAACATCCAGTACATCTGTTAGTAAGTACAAATAGATAGTAGATAATAAATCACCAATGAAGATGTATAAAAATAGGCTATATAGTAATTGCACAATGTTCACTGTCTATCGATCTGTTAAATACCATATAGATCAAAAATAAATCAGATATCGGTGTCTTCACGCTTATATAGATTGCGAACGCTGCTACAGTCAGTTGAATTGATAAATTCCTACTTTAATTCCCCAAATAGATATGGTGTATCAGTACAATGATTTATAGATCCACATTATCGTTATCGTATGTAGGATAGTTATTGTGGTACTTGTAGTCCGTTGCTGGCATCTTCCATTGTATGCATTTTTTGCTGTTGATTGCCCCTAGCAACGGACTACAAGTGCAGGATGTGCTCCCCTATATACATGCACAACTGCATATGGGTTGAGCATATCCTGCTTGTTAAACACCACGCCATGTTTTCTAATGGTTTGTATAATATGTTTGGAGGTGTATAAACTCCGATTTAAATGTGCCTGCTTTTCATCTACAGGCTACATTCAGGTGCACCTGGGAGGCTCTGGGCCATATCAGCTGGTCTCGGGTGGGGCTCACAGGCACCTCCCACCTCCCATTGCAAGCATGGTTACATGCTGGGGGTCACTGGTGAGCTGTCTGTGAGTAAGGCCTTACGCTCCCGTAATGCCCAACGGCTCCTGGTATCGCCCATACGGCACAGGTAGGTTGAGTGGTAGGGCCTCGGGCTACTTGAGAGACCTTGCTGTGGTGTCCGAGCTTAAGACATGTCCTCCTAGTAGGATATGTTGAACTAACGTCTCAATTTTATCAGTGTGAGGGTTTAGTATTGCCGCAGAGTGCACCTGCCTTTGCTATGGTTATGTTTTTGATTGTTCTCCACATCCACATTATCGTTATCCTATGTAGGATGGTTTTTGTGGTACTTGTAGTCCGTTGCTGGCATTTTCCATTGTATGCATTTTTTGCTGTTGATTGCCCCTAGCAACGGACTACAAGTGCAGGATGTGCTCCCCTATATACATGCACAACTGCATATGGGTTGAGCATATCCTGCTTGTTAAACACCACGCCACGTTTTCTAATGGTTTGTATAATATGTTTGGAGGTGCATAAACTCCGATTTAAATGTGCCTGCTTTTCATCTAAAGGCTACATTCAGGTGCACCTGGGAGGCTCTGGGCCATATCAGCCGGTCTCGGGTGGGGCTCACAGGCACCTCCCACCTCCCATTGCAAGCATGGTTACATGCTGGAGGTCACTGGTGAGCTGTCTGTGAGTCAGGCCTTACGCTCCCGTAATGCCCAACGGCTCCTGGTATCGCCCATACGGCACAGGTAGGTTGAGTGGTAGGGCCTCGGGCTACTTGAGGGACCTTGACCTTCTAGTAGGATATGTCGAACTAACCTCTCAATTTTATCAGTGTGAGGGTTTAGTATTGCCCCAGAGTGCACCTGTCTTTGCTATGGTTATGTTTTAGATAATAAAGCAGTCTTATATATATGCAGTTCGTAGGTATATATGCGCTTGGATTATATAGATTAATGCTCAATATACTACTCACAATTTGCAGCTGAAGATAGAAGTTTTTCTTCTCTGTATCATATGTTTCTTCAGCTTCTAACTTCTATCATCAGCTGCCGCGATAGTCGCGGAATGAGCCGCAGGTGTCTGCTTCAAGAAGCAGGCAGCCAACAGCGGCTATGGTGCACGCATCAGGCAGGAGCGGGCATCATGATAAGAGAGCGGACACAGGACGTACCAGTACTTCCTGTGTCCTTAAGAGGTTAAGATCATGATCCATTTGTAGAAGCCATCCTATTTTTACAGGACTTGTTTCCAAAATGCATTAGGCTTGTTTAGATGTTCTTTTGAAAACTTTTGATGCTGAACTTTGTGGTGAGGACGCAGGAGAGGTTTCAACAATAGAACAATGTACCTCAACTCCAGAGTCTGAAATTTTTCTTGATCTTCCAGACCTTCACTTGACCTCCATTGTTCCTGTTAACTGTCATTACTAGGGATGAGCCAAGTCGATTCGCATAAAACTTTGTTTCAATACTGTACAGAGTAAGGACCCCGTACAGTATTAGAATGTATTGGCTCCTATGAGCCGAAGTTATTACTTTGCGAAGTCTCTCAAGAAGCCAATGCAACTGGATGAGTGAGAGCTGAGCTCCGCTCCTTCCAGGCTCCAAACCAGCTGAATATGCAGACACCCCGCAGCGAAATGGGGGAAAAAAAAGTGTGGAAGGTACCTAAAGCGTTGCCCGAAGCTGCAGGGGCCTCTCAACCCCACATGCTTGGCTCCTTTCTACAGAGGACTGGGGACCATGTGGCCTCAAAGATGTACCTCCTTCTGCTCTGTCTTCACATAATGCGCTCGCCAGTGCGCCTTCTCCATCCGCTCCACTGTTCTCCCCAGATGGTGGACCGCTAAGCCCACAGCCTTCTGCACACCTGCACAGCCAGGACCCTGAGGAGATCTGGCCACACGACTCCAGGCCAGACCCCACAGCCCTCTGGGCAATAGGAGCGCGCTCACCTGCAGGATCCCTGGGATCAGATGATATGGCGTATGACGTCCCTTTGCAAGAACAGGGGACTCCCCCCGATCTCACCCCCCTTGGACTGCCTTCTGAAGTTCGCCTGACGAGTGAGTCCCCACAATTGGTCCCACACAGAGAACCCCAAACACTGGCTATTAAGGGGGGCTACCCCACTTCTGCAACTTCAGAGTACCCACTACCCACTCTCTTCAAATACACGACATACAGAACCATGTTGAAGATCTTGACAACAGGTGTCGTCGTCATAAAATCCGAGTGCGTGGCACACCGGAGACTCAAGGAGACGAAGACGTTCGCTCCATTCTCCTCACGGTCTTTAACACTGTCTTGGGCTGTCCTCCGGCACACCCTATTCTGATGCATCGTGCCCACAGGGCATTGCGACAAAAATCGTTTGATGGACCCCCATGAAATATTATATGCTATGTCAATGACTTTGGTCTAAAAGAAGACATAATGACGAGAGCCAGATCCCTGCAGCACGTGGACTATATGGGGACTAAAGTATCTCTATTCCAAGATCTTTCCTGGATCACTCTCCAGAAGAGGAGGGCCCTGAAACCCCTACTGGATGTTCTTCGCATGCATACAATCCCATATACAGTTGCAAGAAAAAGTATGTGAACTCTTTGGAATGATATGGATTTCTGCACAGATTGGTCATAAAGTGTGATCTGATCTTCATCTAAGTCACAACAATAGACAATTACAGTCTGCTTAAACTAATAACACAAATAATTAAATGTTACCATGTTTTTATTGAAAACACCATGTAAACATTCACAATGCAGGTGGAAAAAGTATGAGAACCCCTAGACTAATGACATCTCCAAGAGCTAATTGTAGTAAGGTGCCAGCCAACTGGAGTCCAATCAATAAAATGAGATTGGAGGTGTTGGTTACAGCTGCCCTGCCCTATAAAAAACACACACCAGTTGTGGGTTTGCTTTTCCCAAGAAGCATTGACTGCTTCTTGATTAAGAATTGTTGACTTTCATAAAGCTGGAAAGGGTTATAAAAGTATCTCCAAAAGCCTTGCTGTTCATCAGTCCATGGTAAGACAAATTGTCTATAACTGGAGAAAGTTTAGCACTGCTGCTACTCTCCCTAGGAGTGGCCGTCCTGTAAAGATGACTGCAAGAGCACAACGCAGACTGCTCAATGAGGTGAAGAAGAAGCCTAGAGTGTCAGCTAAAAACTTACAAAAGTCTCTGGCATATGCTAACATCCCTGTTAGCAAATCTACGATATGTAAAACACTAAACAAGAATGGATTTCATAGGAGGATACCACAGAGGAAGCCACTGCTGTCCAAAAAAACATTGCTGCACGTTTACAGTTTGCACAAGAGCACCTGGATGTTCCACAGCAGTACTGGTAAAATATTCTGTGGACAGATGAAACCAAAGTTGAGTTGTTTGGAAGAAACACACAACACTATGTGTGGAGAAAAAGAGGCACAGCACACCAACATCAAAACCTCATCCCACCTGTGAAGTATGGTGGTAGGGGTATCATGGTTTGGGGCTGCTTTGCTGCGTCAGGGCCTAGACGGATTGTTATCATCAAAAGAAAAATGAATTCCCAAGTTTATCAAGACATTTTGCAGGAGAACTTTAGGCCATCTGTCCACCAGCTGAGGCTCAACAGAAGATGAGTGTTGCAACAGGACAACGACCCAAAGATAGAAGTAAATCAACAACAGAATGGCTTAAACAGAAGAAAATACGCCTTCTGGAGTGGCCCAGTCAGACTCCTGACCTCAACCCGATTGAGATCCTGTGGCATGACCTCTAGAAAGCTATTCACACCAGACATCCTAAGAATATTGCTGAACTGAAACAGGTCTGTAAAGAGGAACGGTCAAGAATTACTCCTGACCATTGTGCATGTCTGATCTGCAACTACAGGAAATGTTTGGTTGAAATTATTGCTACCAAAAGAGGTTCAACCAGTTTTTTCAATTCAAAGGTTCACATACTTTTTCCTCCTGCACTGTGAATGTTTACATGGTCTGTTCAATAAAAACATGGTAACATTTAATTATTTGTGTGTTATTAGTTTAAGCAGACTGTGATTGTCTATTGTTGTGACTTACAGTTGTGTTCAAAATTATTCAACCCCCACTGAAATTGAATGTTTTGGCCAGTTTGACATTGATTTTGATCATTTCAGTCATCTTGTTTACAATTAAATCAAAGAGGCACTTGTAAGTCAGACAAATATAACATAACATTTATAATGAAATAACCACAAATTTCTTTTCTGTGCTCACATCATTATCAGTTTTATTCAACCCCCAAGTGACACTCAATCTTAGTACTTAGTACAACATCCTTTTCCAGTTATAACAGCTTTTAAACATGAAGCATAGCTTGACACAAGTGTCTTGCAGCGATCTACGGGTATCTTCGCCCATTCTTCATGGGCAAAAGCCTCTAGTTCAGTCACATTCTTAGGCTTGCGCGCTGCAACTGCTTTCTTTAAGTCCTACCAGAGGTTCTCAATCGGATTTAAGTCTGGTGACTGCGATGGCCACTTTAGAATGTTCCAGCCTTTAATCTGCAACCATGCTCTAGTGGACTTGAAGGTATGCTTGGGATCATTGTCCTGTTGAAAGGTCCAACGTCATCCAAGCCTCAGGTTTGTGACGGACTGCATCACATTTTCATCCAATATCTCCTGGTACTGAAGAAAATTCATGGTACCTTGCACACGCTGAAGCTTCCCTGTACCTGTAGAAGCAAAACAGCCCCAAAGCATGATTGACCCCCCCGCCATGCTTCACAGTAGGCAAGATGTTCTTTTCTTCATAGGCCTCCTCCAAACATAGCGTTGATCCATGGGCCCAAACAGTTCTAATTTTGTTTCATCAGTCCACAGAACACTATCCCAAAACTTTTGTGGTTTGTCCACATGACTTTTGGCATACTGCAGTCGACTCTTCTTATTCTTTGGAGACAGCAAGGGGGTGCGCCTGGGAGTTCTGGCATGGAGGCCTTTATTACGCAGTGTGCGCCTTATTGTCTGAGCTGAAAATTCAGTACCCGCATCTGACAAATCTTTTTTCAGTTCCTCAGCAGTCACACGGGGACTTTTCAACACTTTGCGCTTCAGGTAGCGCACAGCAGTCGAAGTCAGCATCTTCTTTCTGCCACGACCAGGTAACGTTTCAACAGTGCCCTTTGCCTTGAATTTGCGAATGATGCTTCCTATGGTGTCTCTTGGTATGTTTAACATCTTTGCAATCTTGCAATTCTTTTAGCCATTGCCCTTCCTGTGAAGAGAAATCACCTCTTCTCTTGTCTTCCTGGACCATTCTCTTGACTTCACCATGTTTGTAAACACACCAGTAAATGTCTAGAAGGAGCTGAGTATCACAGTCATTTTAAATCTGCCTAATTGGTGCTTATTATGCTTTATTGCTGCTCCTTGACATCCACAGGTGTTTTCAATACCTGATTGAAAACACTTGAATGAACCTCTGTTCTTAAGAGTGGTAGCCTTTAAGGGGTTGAATAATTGTGTCAATGAAGAAATCACAAAAAAAAAACATTTAATACTGTATTACAAAAACAATTGATGTCATTTTAGTTGCATTTGGTTCTTTAAAAAGTCCTTGTAAGATTTCATTCTGAACACAATTACAAATGTACACTAAATTCCCTTAAACCCTTTACAGCATTGGGGGTTGAATAATTTTGAACACAACTGTAGATGAAGATCAGATCACATTTTATGACCAATTTGCGCAGAAATCCATATGAGTCCAAAGGATTCACATAATTTTATTGCAACTGTAGATGGGCCTTTTTCCTTTAGCCTCACAGCACGCAAGCAGGGCACCATCGCAGTTCTAAAATATCCTGAGGACCTCTTGGGCTTCTGCACCCGGCTATTAATCGCCCCGCCGCAACTACGATTGGGACTCTCCTAGAGCCCTTCCTCTGATTCTGGCGACCTGGACCACAGTGGGACCCCGCAAAAGAAGTCTCATCCATCTACAGTTGAACGTTGAGCTACATATGACCTGGCAGGTCTAGTTGTCAGACTTAAGTTTTTCCCTTTCTCTAAGGTTTTATCTGTTTTTCCCTTGCATAGGTTTACATGTTTTACAGGGGTTTACATTTGGTCCCTTGTGTCTTTGGAGTTCTGGGGGAGTGGACCTTTGACCTTAGGTAATGATTGAGTGGTCCCAGCTACCCTTCCCCAGGTGGGTTCATTGTACTTGGCTCAGCAACCTTCGGTTGGCTGTACTTGTGGCTTTATCCGCCTCTTCCCAGCTGAACTCCACAGACATAAGGGTTTTAGTTGTGCTATGCCTTTATTGTCACAAATTGTTTTCTTAATTTGTTGTTTCTGTGATATTTTATTTAGTCTCTATATAGCTTCCCTACCTCTTCATCTCTCTCCATGTCTCTTTCCTGTGCCTGTCCCATACCACCGTCGTGTAACGTGGAATATTGTGAGGAATAGCCCAGCACCTGATCTTCAGGCCCTCTTTTTTGCCCCTTTCAGCTATAACCAGTGTGGCCCCTTTTCATTTCTTCCCTATGGCTAAGATCATGTCTTTAAATGTAAAGGGTCTCAACTCCAACCTTAAGAGACATATTACCCTAAGGGAAATCCGTAGATCCAAAGCTGATATTGTTTTATTACAGGAGACACACCTGACCTCCAATGGCTCTTTTGTATTTGCCAAGCATTCGTTCTCCAGAACATATCTGGCCGCTGCCAGCTCCAAGTTGGCGAGGGTCACCATCCTGATATCCAGATTCTACCCACTTCAGGTCAACAAAGTACATGCTGACCCCCTGGGACAGTACCTAATCCTTCAGGGCACCTTACATGGGATGAGTCTCCAGCTCTGCACGATCTACGCTCCCAACTCCGGTCGACTCACTTTCCTTTCTTCTCTTCTCTTCTCTCCTCCCTCTCGTCTCTCACTGTCCTATTCTCAGACTGCTTCGATAGGCTCACTAGCCCCCGACACTCCCATCTAGACAACGTGATCGTCTTTCCAGAGGCTTCAGAAGTCTCATTCACACACACACTCTTTGCAATCTATGGAGAGTAGATAATCCTACCGCACACCAATACACTTTTTACTCTCCTCCCCATCTTACTCATACCAGGATAGGCTATTTCTTTGGAAATGTAATGGCCCTAAGATCTCTGGTAGATGCGTCCATTGGCCCGATTACATGGTCGGACCATGCCCCCATATACCTGGAATTAGCCCTCCCCTCTTCCCCGCTGAGACACACCCACTGGCATTTGAATGATACCTTTTTGGCCAATCCATTAACTTGTGCGGAACTCCGCTTATCACTATCTCAGTACTTTGTGGAGAATGCACCTACCGCACCTTCAGTGGGAATGCTGTGGGAGCCGCACAAAGCCGTTTTTAGGGGAATATGCATTTCCCTCTCTTCTCGATTGAAAAAAAAGATAGGGAAGCACAACACCGAGAATGTTTGCTTCCACTTCGAGCGGCAGAACAGTCTCTGGCATTTCATCCCACGACACGAACACTGACGCGAGACTGGCAACATGTGGTTTGATCTGACATGTTTTCCGTTTGGATCAAATGACATCTGTGTTGTTTCTGGTGCTTGCCACACCTTCTTTCCCCAGGTGTGGCTATTATGGTCATTTAATCTTCTCAATTTATAGTTGCTTCTCCTACAATGCTGAGCGGTTTATAGCTTCTGTTTGGACCTTTGGATAGATTGTGGTTGGATCTTGGCTGAGTTCCTGGTGCTTCCATTTCTCTTTGACATTAAATCTTTCCTTTCCCTTTTGCATTTTGTTTGGGTTCTGTGCGTTGCATTTCCCTATTGTTTGTCTAGGCCTGAAAGAGATTCCTGTTCATCCTTCCTTTTGGAGGAACAGGTAGTCTCATCCCTGCCAATAGTAACAGGGTCCTATAGGGTTTGATAGAACTCTAGGTATTCCTGCATATGAACTCACCTACCTTTGGGGTCTGTTCGTACTGGTAGTCAGTCAGGATTTTGGTTAGCATTTTCACTAGGAGGTGTCCATTTTTCTTCCCTAGTTCTCAGGCCTGATTCCCTGTTCCCCCCTTCCTTCCTATGCTCGGTGTGGGAGGGAACAGAGTGACAACATCCTTATGGCTCGACAACTTAAAGAACGCACGGCCGCTACTACTCTGCATGCAATTCAAGACCATAGAGGCGTGCTCCAGTACCACCCCACCTCCATAGCTAACTTGTTCCACTAATATTATTCAGGTCTATACTCCCTTCCTTCCACTCTCCCTGCAGATGAAACAACTCGAAATGCACTATTAGATGTGTTTTTGTCTAAATGCCATCTTCCTACTCTGACTACAGAGGCCCTGACTCATCTCAACCAAGCTATCACCATTGAGGAGATTAAGGAGACTATATCTGATTTACCCAATGGGAAGTCTCCTGGTCCCGACGGACTTTCTTATAAAAATGTAAAGACGTTTCAGGGACTTATTACTACCCCATGTGGCCAAATTATTTAACGGATTTCTGAAGGGCGAGAAAATACCCGACACCATGCTGGGCTCCTAATGGTTATTCCCAAACCTGGTAAGGATCCCCCAGACTGCTCCAGCTACCGACCCATTAGCTTATTGAACTCAGACCTGAATATGTTTACAAAATTGATAGCAAACCGGCTGAATTGCTGGCTCCCACATTTAGTTCATAAGGATCAGGTTTGCTTTGTTCGTTTCTGCCAGGTAGGTGATAGAACCTGATAGATATAGCCCACAGGGGAGGGATGAAGGCACTACTGCTGAGTTTAGACGCAGAGAAGGCGTTCGACCACCTGCACTGGAACAGGAATGTTCTGGACGTTGCATAATTTGGGATTTAAGGGCCCATTCCTAGCTGCCCTAACTGCCCTGATGGGCCTGTATTCCCCCCAAAAGCGGTGATTTGGTTAAAACATCCCCATTCCCTTTCTCTCCTGATATATAATGGGGCAAGACAAGGGTGCCCCCTCTCCCCCCTTTTATATGTTCTCAGCATCGAACCCTTAGCAGTCCTAATACGTGATAGCCCCTAAAACGCTACCGATTTCCCTTCTGGGTCGCATAGAGGCTATAAAAACGTTCCTACTCCCTAAGTTTCTATACCTGTTTGAGGGTGGAGGGTGCCTGCCACAGTCCTCCGCTCTATACAGTCTGATTTTGCCAATTTTGTATGGAACTATAAACGTCATAGATTCTCCAACCAGATATTGATGCCCCTGCCTCTAATGGAGGTATGGCCCTCTCTATTATAACCTGATATTACCTAGCTATGCGCCAGAGGCGCATCGTCTCATAGTCTACCCTGCATTCATAAAATCGATGGACTGAGGTTGAGCGTCTGTGGCTGGCTCCGAGTCACCCGGATACAATGATCTGGGGTTCCTCTCCCGCTATCTCCGCCTCTAGGCTATTGGGCCCCATGCTGTTCACAAGGGAAATTTTGTTCCGGAACAGTATTAAATATAACTTAGCCACCCTGAGCTCCCCTCTAACTACTTTCCTTTTCACCCCCATCTCCTAAAGAGTTTGGGGCTTGGGTTGGTTGGACCGTGGAGGGCTGCAGAGCTCTACATAATTCTCAGCCTGAAAGCCCACTCAAAGACCCCACACCCAAAAGACCTCAGCAGCTGCAGACATCACACTTGATGAAGACCCTCGAGAGGCTGGTTCTCAACCATCTTCGCCCCCTGATGAGGTCTTCATTGGATCCACTGTAGTTTGCCTGGCATCGGAGTGGATGATGCCATTATCACTGAGGATGTTTTTTGATTTCTCCAGTGCTTTTAACACCACCCACCTGGACTTCTGAGGGACAAGCTGGAGATGGCAGGAGTGGACCACCACATGTTACTTTAGATACTTGACTACCTCACAGACCGCCCACAGTTTGTTAAATCTCAGGGTTGTGTCTCTGACAAGCTAATCTGCAGTACGGGGTCCCCACAGGGAACTGTTGGCACTGTTCCTCTTCACCCTCTACACTGCAGACTTCTCAAACACCCCAGGCTGCCACCTACAGAAGTTCTCTGATGACTCTGCCATAGTCGGCCTTATCACAGGTGAGGACTCCACATGATTTTGTGGACTGTTGTCAGCGGAATGAGCTCCAGATCAACACGGGCAAAACCGAGGAGCTGGTGGTGGATTTCCGCAGACACAGGTCCTCTGCTTTGGTTCCGGTGAACATACATGTAACGGACATTGAGGTGGTGGACACTTATAAGAACAACAAACTGGACTGGAGCCATAACACTGATGCTCTTTTCAAAAAGGGTCAGAGCAGACTATATCTGTTGAGGAGACTGAGGTCCTTTGGAGTGCAGGGGACGCTTCTAAAGACATTCTTTGACTCAGTGGTGGCATCAGCCATATTCTATGGTGTGGTTTGTTGGGGGAGCAGCTTTTCTGTGGCTGAGAGACAGAGATTAGATAAGCTCATTAAGAAGGCCAGCTCTGTCCTAGGTTGTCCTCTTGATCCAGTGCAGGAGGTGGGTGACAGAAGAACTCTAGCAAAATTAACATCACTGTTAGATAATGTCTCCCACCCCATGCATAAAGCTGTTGTGGAGCTGGAGAGCTCCTTCAGTGACAGACTGCTGCATCCTAGGTGCACAAAGGAGCGTTATCGTAGGTCCTTCCTCCCAGCAGCAGTTAGGATGTATAACCACCACTGTTTCCCAAAACTCAGTAGTGAATTTTTTAAAGTAAATTCTGTGTTATGTTTTTCTTGTATTTTTACTCTTTAATTTCTAATTACTCTTATTTTTGCTCCTGTTGTGAATGTGATTGCTGCTGTTATGCCAAAATTTCCCCACTGAGGGACAATAAAGGGATTTTCTATTCTATTCTAAAATTAGCTTCTACCTCAGTGCTTTTTTATTTTTTGCCTTCCTCTGGATCAGCTTACAGTATAACAGGCTGATCTGGATGGGCAATATGTCTTTTGTAGCCTTATAAACTATAAAGTATTCTCCTTCTTTGTTTACCTAAACCATTCTCATTTTCAGAGGGTCAGGCAGCTGCGTAGAAGAATCCATGACTGCAGTTTTTTTGGGCCAGTTTGGGTATTTATAAAGCTTTGAAATTTGCATCACCTGGCCTTTCCTAATGATGATTGCGAACAAGCCTTAACACTAACATGCTGTTTAGGGTCTGAGATCTCAGTCAAAGTTATCTGAGCGCTGAAATCTCCTTGGGTTTACATACTTTTGCAGGGTACAGTACTCCTTTCCTTTTTTCACTCAAAAATTATACAAAACCAAAATAATACACTGATATTGCTTCAAATGTTGAAAAGTGTGTTTTATCTTTAACTTTATGCCTTTTTGAAATCGGTTCATCTTCAACATTTTTAAATGTTCACAGTAACAATAATTTTGACCAGGGGTGCCCAAACTTTTGCATGCCACTGTAAATATCAGGAGGATGACATTGTTGATGCCGCAGTTTTCCCAACTCAGAAATCTGGTGGCTTCTTTGAATAGCCTGAGTACAGACATGCATCGCTGATGAGCTGCCATGGTCTGATCTCAAAATAACACATTCTCTGTACTGTGGAAGTATGGTGCATGATGTAATCATTGAGCGCTTAATGCTGCTCGTACAGACACTCCAACATATGCAAGGGGGAATTCCAGTAAGTTAGAAAGCTGTGGATCAAGCAGTGCAATGGCAGACAAATTGATTACCTTCATACTCGAACCCTGGTCAGCATTGCGTTTGGAATTATGGTGATGTTGCGAAGGAGGTGATGCCTTTCTCTTGGCTTTACGTGAGGGATATCTCACAATTGATCTAAAAGAAGGACTGGATGAGTTTGATTCACCCCCAATAGACGTATGTGAAGATTCGGAACTTGATCTAGATCTCACGAAGATGGACGAAAATCTCGTTTGTCTCGTTGGAACTTCTTGCTTTTAATGGCCTTGATTTGTTTCTCCCATGTGTCATCACGTAGTTCCATCTCCCAGCGTTCCTTTTCACTCATGGTCAGTCGTGCATACAGTTGTTCCGTGTTACATACAGAAGGACAAAAACTTTTTACCCTGGTCAAAAATCTTTGGATCTAAAGGCCCTAAATGGGGAAGCTATCCATGTGGTAAATGCATGGCCTGTCCGAATATGGATAGGGCGACTCATTTCAGTAATCCATCTCTAAATGACAGAAGTTATAAGATTACTCATAACATCTCATGTCACACTGTTGGGGTTATTTATTTGGCCCCCTGTCCCTGTTCTCTAATCTATATTGGCATGACATCTAGGGAACTGAAGAGACGTCCTTTGGATAGAAACAGCAAAAGAGGACAAGGATCTAGCTGTACTGAAAACTATCCCTAGGCATTTTAAGGAAGTCCATAACTGTGATAGCACATTATTTTGTGTCAGAGGAATCGACCGAGTCTATATCTCATTGAGAGATGGCAATTGGCAACAAGTCCTTGCTCAAAAAGAGGTAAAATGGATCTATCACTTAGATAGTATGGTACCTAGAGGCCTTAATGAAGATATGTATTTTGCACCATTCTTGTAGTTTTCTCACAATGACCCGACTCATGATTTCTTGCTGCAATACACTGCAATACACTCATTTGCGCATCCTGATTACCCTGGTGGTATCCAGTATTTTTAAACATTTCTGTTCTTACTCATTTTAACAGTTGTGTCTATTATTAGATCTCATGTTTCTTTTGGTGTGCTTGGAACAACCTCTATTTACCTATGGGAAATTTCTCCCATGGTTTTATCCACCTTACATGATCTACGGCACCTTTGGCCACTCAATGAATACCTGGAAGAAGAGCCTGCCATCCATTCCCCATCGATCCTCCACATTTGCGGATTTCTCTTATGCATTAACTTTCTTTCTTGAATCACTTCACTGTGTGATTCACATCACCTTCATGATTTATTTGGTATGTTATTCACTTATCCTCACTCATCCCCTTTCCCCTTCACTGTGCACATCCCTTTTTTGCACTGGTCCTCACTTATGCCATCCCTTTTATTAATTTATTAATTTATTAAATAGTCGGTAAGATGGCGCAGTGGACTTATGCTCCATTGCAGCAATTTGTGATCACCTGTGCCCTCTGGGTCGCAGGTTCGGCGGGGTCCACTCAACCTTCCATCCTTTCGAGTGGATCCCGGCGGGGTCCACTCAACCTTCCATCCTTTCGAGGTTGGTAAAATTAGTACCATTGAGTATTTATTAACATATATATTTTCATGTATTTTAGGCGCCTTTTATTAATCACTCTGATATTTTTTATCAGGGCATCATTATGATATCACTATTACAATGTTCACATATTTTTTATGTATCATGTTTTTATATATCTGCTCACTTACTTATGTTTTGTGTATTATTATCAATTCTTCACACATTTATACATTTTTCACATATATTTATGATTTAGATTTGTGTTAAACAAGGTAATATACACTCATTTTTACAATGTGGGATATGGATGGTTTGATTCTCCCTTTTTAATTATACGCTGTTTAATTATACGCTGTGTAGTTACGTCTTTGGTATATACTGGGTCTGGCATTCATCTAGTTTCTTTATTATACGTGATCACTGTTGCTTGCAGTGATTAACCAGATCATGTAGGACTTAGTTGCTCCCACAAATTACGTCATGTGAGGTCTGGCTACGCCCACAGATCATGTAAAGCATGGCTTAGTTCAGCATACAAATCATTGTATGCAAGGCTTGGTTATGCCCGTAAACCATGTCATGTGAGGCTAAGCCACGCCCATAAATCATGTCATGTGAGGCTTGGTCACGCCTACAAAAGCGTGCGTCATAAAGTTCTACCAGTATGAAACTACAAGCCTCCTCACGTGATCTGTGTCATGTGGGGTTCAGCCACACCCACAACCTTACGTCAGAAGGTCCTATATCCTGTTTCTGCATAATTTTTGCAGTGTTCTTGTGGTGTGCCTCCTTATACCATAGACTACTAGCTACGAAGTTTTACTTTATCTTCACTTTGATAATACATCTGACTGAACACTGTATTTTAACTATTTACGAGTGACTTTTTGGTAACATGGTCCATCGGTCCACCCACTGTGGGTGTTCCTTTAGCACACCAATCTGTTATCCTCTTATTAAGATCACAATAAAAGAACCATAGTACCACCTACACACTATCCCCGGATGAAGCCAGCGTTTCTGACGAAACGGCGTTGGGAGGCAGCGGCTGAGGAGCCAGCACACGGCGGGTATTTACTATATTTATGTTTTTCCACGTGTCACTATTGCTCTATTCCTTTTTCCTTGGTACTGTCCGAGAGTTTTTTGCACTTTACAGACAGGTGAATGTGGATACTTGCTTTTTTTATGCTGTCCGCAGTGTCCCGTATGTGCTGACCCCTCAGCCTCCTCCTTGGTCTTATGTCCTCCATTTTGTTATGGCTGCTGTCTAAAACAATTATTTATGTACTGTATCATAATATTTTACCTTTAATAAAGTTTGTATTTATTACTTTCTCACGAAGTGTGGCGTTGAAATTTGTTTGTGGCTCAGTTTACATGTTTTTGCCCTCTTCGTAGTATTAAAACTATTGATCCGGTTATCATATTGGTGGCATCACTTAGTGAATAGTAGTGAATAACCATCCAGTGGTACATTTGCTGCTTGATACACATTTGCAACTGATCATCTGCATGGCTTCACTCGCCCTGTCTCATTAGTTCTAAGACAGCATGACAATGCTTCTGTTTACACATGTTAAATGTCCATTTAAAAAGACATAGAGGAGGTGGATAAGTGCCTGGTATGGTAACAAGACTCACACAAACGTGGAATTGTCAATAGGACCTGTCCTTTATGCTGTGGTGCTGTGTCACTGTGGCCACCAGTCACACTAGATGAAAGAAAGCCGCTCAGGTATTTTCAAGATATGGACACATTCACAAATCAACTCACATTTATGATCTCTTGAGAAGGTAATGACAAATGAAGTTATAGTATGGTGGAATTACACTACACTCAAAACTAATATCAATAAAAATATGATACTGAGCGGATTGAGAAAACAAACATCCCCACTACTGTTTATTCAGATGAATTTGTTGCTAAATGGAACATCATTTTATCTACATGTTCCCTTAATCGCATGAACAAAGATATCAAGAAATACAAAATTGATGTCAAAAGAAACACTCCAACAATATGTTTCCACTGCTAAATATCAAGAAATGTTTAAGGACGTTCATATAGATAATACACATATAAAAATACTATTAGTTACAAAAAACATAAATATCAATCGGATCTCTGTTATTTTACACATAAAAAAGTTTATAAATGGGGTAGATAGAATCGATGTAGCTCTACCTCTACACCACTGAAGCTTGCTCGGAAAGCTCAGCTAATGAGGATAACACATCTTCTAATGCTGCTGAATACTATAAAAACTAAGGAGAAAAAATGATTAAAAAAATACAGGAGATGGGCTGGTCGGAAACACAGAAAATTTACAGAGGTTGACCACCAGGGGCTCACAAATTACCTCTAATTACCAACGATTTAGATATGATTAATTTATCTTTCTATCCTCTAGCATATGATCAAATCAGTGTCAGTAGGTAGGGACAGACACAGACAGCGTGCCCTAACTAGAACCCAGCCCACTTTCTCTGCTTACTTGCAGTGGGAGCTCTATGAAGCTAGTTCGTAACTGGTCGATGTTCCCTACTCTGCTAAGGTGTGAGACAAAAAACACCAAGGGACAAAAACAAGACACAGAGACAAAGTCATAGTGTAATGGTCAGACCCAGGAGGACAACATACCAAATAGAGAGACAATAGTAGTCAAGTATCCAAGCCAAGATCAGAACCAGACTGGAAACTCAGTACCAATACAATAGAGAGTGGTCAAAACAATAGTAATCCAACATATGCAACCAGGAACATAGCTAGTGAGTCAGAGACTATCACTGTCACTGGTATATAGCCAGGAAGGGGTTTAAATAGGGCACCAAGTTCCAGGATCAGAACCTGATACTGCAGGTCATGGCTCGGCACTGCATTAGTCAGAACTCCAGCACACAGGAATATATCAGCTGACTGAGCAGCCTATGGCTGGTATCCTCCAGCACATGCTCGCTGTGGGGAGAAAAAGCATTTCATCCTATTGCTAAGGACACAGTCAGTCACCAGGGGGGTCTGGCTTTGCAGCGTGTCTCTCCTAGCACAGTGGAGCCGAAACTGGCGGTCTCGCCGCTGATTGTGACAATCTCACCCTGTGCAATAGATTTGGAGAGTTTTTTTTTTTTTTTTTTTTACATTACTGGATATTAACAGGTTTATACAAAGTTTTAAAGGGGTTGCCTCACTTCAGCAGATGGCATTGATCATGTAGACAAAGTTAAAATACTAATGTAAAAGTTAAAGGTGTTTTCTGACATTTTAAGACAGATGACCTATCCTCTGGATACGCAGGTCATCAGTATTTGATCAATGAGGGATCCTCGCCGATCAGCTGTTTGAGAAGGTACCAGCACTCCTGTGAATCCCGCAGCCTTCTCTTAGCTTTTCCTAGGCCAGTGACGACACGTTCAAAAGTCACGCAGCCTAGACGCAGCTCAGCCCCATATAAGTGAATGGGGCTGAGCTGCAATACCAAGTACATCCGCTATACAATGTACAGCGTAGTGCTTGGTAAGCTGGGAGAAGGCACCAATGGTCACAGGTGCATTCTCAGAACAGCTGATCAGATACTGATTATGTATCCAGAGGATAGGTCATCAGTATGAAAGGGTCAGAAATAGAGATGAGCGAACTTTAAAAAAAAGTTCGGTGTTCGGGTTTCGGGTTGTGGTAAGTCGCGCAACCCGTTATGGATTCCACTATAGCGGCATATGAAATCCATAAGTGGCGGCTGCCACCAACCCAAACTGTTGAACAGCCGAAGGACCTGGGGTGACGTCACTGTCATGTGATCAGTGCAGGGGGCGTGGCTCAGCACGGGATCAAATCAGTTCGGGTTGGTGGCAGCCGCCCCTTATGGATTCCATATGCCGCTATAGTGGAATCCATAACGGGTTGCGCGACTTACCACAACCCGAACACCGGACTTTTTTTTAAAGTTCGCTCATCTCTAGTCAGAAAGCCTTTTTTAGTCACTTCCCAATGTATTGTGATTGTCCATATAGCCTTCTTTGCTGACTTGATTAATTTTTCTATTATATTATACATTGCTTGTTTCCAGAGCTTACATCTACCCTGCAATCAGCAGCTGTGGCACACTATAGGAAAAAGAGCTGACCTCTCTGCTGCAGAGATGGCAGTAACCCCTCAATCAAGCCAGCAAAAGAGGCAATATGGACAATAACAATACATGAGTAAGTGCCTAGTATTAACTTTGTATAAATGATAAATGCCATTTGCTGAAGTGAGGCAATCCCTTTAAGGTGAAATGACATTTCACAGAACACAAAATACAATGGGGGAGAGTTATCAAAACTGGTGTAAATGAAAACTGGCTTTGTTGGCCATACCAAACAATCAGATTTCACCTTTGATTTCTCAATGGAATTATGAAATGTTGAACTGCTTCTATGAATCAGCATGTGATGAAATATCAAAACAGTCTTTCAAACATAATTAGAGATGAGTGAAGTTTGAAAAATTCAATTTAGTAACTTAGCTGAAATTGGCCAAGAAATTTGATTAGTTCCAAATTAATTAGTGACAAATTCCTATAAATCAGGTATTCCCGGGCCACTCTGCCCTATGGTATGGCTACACGGAGGGGCTGTGCTGCAGGCAGGTTACAATCATGCTGTGGTGAAAAATCATGGGGCCAATTAGCCCGCAGTAGCTTTTCATTTCATTTAATTTTGATGTGAATATGTCATCAGGAACATCTAGCTCCTCCTCTCTCTGCATCTTACTGACCTATCTAGGACATTGAAGGATCATTTGAAAGAAGTAGAGCCAGCAAAAGATGAGGATGGTCAGCACCTAAGGGGTGCAGACTGGATGGTATTGGTTGGCACGCTGGCAGTTGAATATTAAAGTCTTCCATCTTATTGATATTGAATTACATATCTGTCACGGGATCCAGGAAACCAGACCACATGCAAACGCAGGTAAAATAAAGTTGTTTATTTAAAGGAATATAAATAAACATAAATCAGGGACAGCGAGATTAGGAAGAAGCCGGTCAAGTCCAATGCAGGTATTCGTCCAAGCCCGAAGCAGATCCAAAGCGGGTAGTCGTCCAAGCCAGGGTCAGGTCCAAAGTAGGTAGTCGTCCAAGCCAGAATCAGGTCGAAAGCAGGTAGTTGTCCAATCAGGGGTCAGGTCGAAAGTGGGTCATCTGCCGATGTGGGGTCGAGAGCCAGAGGAAACGTCAGCCAGGCCAGAACATTCACAGGAACACACAAGGAGCTTAGACTGCCAGAGATGCACCTTGGAGCACAAACATAAGGGCAATGAACCTGAAGCCTGAGCAGACTGATATAGTCAGGTGTTGCCACATCATCACTGTGCGACGCCCTGGCAGCAGGCATGTGATGATGCACTCAGAGGTTATAAGAGACTGCAGTCTGCACATGTCCAAAATGGCAGCCACGATGAGGACAAGGTAAGAGCTTGACAGTACCCTCCCCTCAATGGCTCCTCCTCCATATAGCAAAAAACGGTTTCTGTGGAAAGCGAGAATGGAAAGCACGGAGAAGGGCGCCAGATCAGCAGCGGAGGAAACCCAGGAGCGTTCCTCAGGACCATAACCTCTCCACTGAACCAGGAATTTGACTCAACCTCGGAGCAGACAAGAATCCATGATACTGCTAATCTCATAATCCTCATGATTGCCCACAGGAATGGGACGATGGCAAGGAAGTGATGCGGTACAGAGAATGCAAACCGGTGGCTTCAAAAGCGACATGTGGAAGACGTTGGAGATGCACATGCCAGGAGGAAGATCGGAAGACCTCCCTTGCAAACACTGAGGCCAGCTCCTAAGCGGTAGGCAGCTTCTTAAACGGAACACAGTGGCACATTTTAGAGAACCGATACACAACCATGAGGATAACCATGTAACATCGGGATGCAGGAAGTTCCACAATAAAGTCCATGGAGAGGTGAGACTAGGGACGCTCCCCATTAGGAATGGGATGCAGTAGACCCAAGGGTAAGCGGCGAGAAGATTTGTTCTGCGCACAGACAGAACACGCAGCCACATACGCGGCAACATCAGTGCGGAGAAACTGCCACCACAACTGATGGGAAACAGCCGAGGACATCTGGTTCTTACCAGGATGACCGTCAGTCCTTGAATTGTGGTACGTGCGCAGCAGCTTAATGGGCAACCCATCCGGCACAAAACATTTGTCAGCAGGTCTCAGCGAGGGTGCATTGGACTGAGCAGCCAAGATCCGTTCTGCAAGAGGAGGGGTCAAGTTGGTGAGGATAGCAACCAGTATATGATCGGAAGGTATGACTGGTGTCAGCACGGAGTCCTCACTTGACAACTCAGAATATTGGCGAGACAAGGCATCAGCCTTAACATTCTTGGAGCCGGGCAAATAGGAGACCACATATTTAAAACGAGACAAGAATAAGGTCCATCTAGCCTGACGGGGTGTAAGCCTTTTGGCCTCCGAGAGACGTCAGATTCTTATGGTCGGTGAGAATGACAACTGGAACCACAGAGCCTTCGAGCAAGTATCTCCACTCTTTGAGAGCCAGGATGATAGCCAAGAGCTCTGTCTCCAATTTCATAATTGTATTTTGCTGGAGACAACTTCTTAGAGTTAAACCCACAAAGAAGCAAGGGTCCATCAAGTGTCCGACGCTGCGACAAGAGGACGCCTACTCCTGTCTCAGACGCATCCACCTCCAGGACAAAGGGCAAACCAGCATTGGGATGAGACAGAATCGGAGCCAAAGCAAAAACAGACTTGAGGCCCTCAAAAGCCTGGGAAACAGCAGGCGTCCAAGTGTGGGGATCGCTGCCCTTCTTAATCAGATCTGAGATGGGTTTGGCCAATGTGGAAAAGTTCCTGATAGATTTACGATAATAGTTGGCAAACCCAAGAAAACGCTGAATGGAACGGAGACCACTTGGGCGAGGCCATTGCAGTACTGCCGAAACCTTCTGAGGGTCCATGGAGAACCCTTCAGTAGAAATGATATAGACCAAGAAAGCAACCTGGGACAGGTGAAATTCACATTCTCAAGCTTACAGAAAAGACCATTACTACGTAACCCTTGAAGCAACTGTCTGACATCCAGGTAGTTTGATTCAATGGAGTCCGAATTAACCAAGATGTTATCCAAATAGACCACCATGCATTGCTGCAACATATCACAAAATACATTATTAATGAACTCCTGGAAGACAGCGGGCACATTGCACAAGCTAAAAGGCATGACCAAATATTCATAATGACCGGTTTGAGTGTTAAACGTGGTCTTACACTCGTCACCCTCCTTGATCCTTACGAGGTTATATGCTGCCCTTAGGTCAAGCTTAGTAAAGACTGTTGCTCCCTTGAGGCGTTTGAACAATTCGATAATCAACGGAATCGAGTATGCATTCTTGATAGTGATGTGATTAAGACTCCTATAGTCAATGCAAGGTCTCAACTTGCCTCCCTTTTTCTTTACGAAGAAAAAGCCAGCACCCAGTTGGAGTACTGTGTACAGTTCTGGGCTCCTGTGAACAAGGCAGACATAGCAGAGCTGGAGAGGGTTCAGAGGAGGGCAACTAAAGTAATAACTGGAATGGGGCAACTACAGTACCCTGAAAGGCTATCAAAATTAGGGTTATTCACTTTAGAAAAAAGACGATTAAGGGGAGATCTAATAACTATATAAACGATAACGATATAAATATATCAGGGGTCAGGACAGAGATCTTTCCCATCATCTATTTATCCCCAGGACTGTGACTGTGACGAGGGGACATCCTCTGCGTCTGGAGGAAAGAAGGTTTGTAGACAAACATAGAAAAAGATTCTTCACGGTAAGAGCAGTGAGACTGGGGAACTCTCTGCCTGGGGAGGTGGTGATGGTGAGTACAATAAAGGAATTCAAGAGGGGACTGGATGTATTTCTGGGGTGTAATAATATTACAGGTTATAGCTACTAGAGAGGGGTCGTTGATCCAGGGAGTTATTCTGATTGCCTGATTGGAGTCAGGAAGAAATTTTTTCTTCCCTTTCCCTTAAGTGGGGAAAATTGGCTTCTGCCTCACAGGTTTTTTTTGCCTTCCTCTGGATCAACATGTAGGAAACAGGCCGAACTGGATGGACAAATGCCTTTTTTCGGTCTTATATATCTATGTTGCTATGTTACCCACTGGAAAAGTGGACTTGCGAATGTGTCCCCTGAAAGGTGCGTCCGCAATGTACTCCTCCATTGCCTTATTTTCCGCAATAGAAAGAGGATAAACCCTGCCATGAGGGGGAATAGCATCGGGTTGCAGATCTACAGCACAATCGTAGGATCGATAAGGAGGAAGGGCCCCAGCACGCATATTGTCAAATACATCCAGATACTGAAGATATTCAGGAGGCAACACAGAATCTGAGGAGGTACAAAGTACCTTAACAGGCCCATTTATGCAAACTGCGCCACACTGTGGAGACCAAGAGAGGATCTCAGCCGACTGCCAATCAAAGGTCGGATTGTGCCGCTGAAGCCAAAGGATCCCCAAAACCATGGAGTACTGCGGGAGCGAAATAACCTAAAAATAGGCAGATTCCCTGTAAACAGCCCCAATCGCCATATCGACTGGAACAGTCTTGTGGGTAACCTGAGCCGGTTGAAGAAGTCTCCCATCAATGGCCTCAATGGCCAGTGGAGTAACAGGAGGCTGCAGGGGTATGGAATTTTCAGCAACAAATGTGCAGGCAATAAAATAACCGCCAGCACTGGAGTCTACCAATGCTTGAGTAACCGCTGTGTCCCCTGTCCAGGAGAGGACAACTGTGATCATCAGTTTATCTTTACGGGAAGCCAGGGACGAGGAAATTCCACCCAAGATCTGTCCCGACAGGACCTTAGGTGCAAGCGTTTCCCTGACGGGTCAGACATGACTTCAGGAAATGCCCACTGAGACCGCAATACAGGCACCGGCCCTCCTCCTAAAGGCCTGCTCAGCCTTCAGAAAGGCGAGTGAATCCCAGCTGCAAAGATTCACTGCCAAACGCACCATCCCCAGGAGGCGTGGGAGGTGAGGGAGGAATGGGTGAGAAAGAAAACGTAGGAGCTAATCTGGTAGGAGGACTCCGCATGTGCTACTTAAATGAAGGCCTCTCCCTGAGCCTTGTATCGATCAAAATCAGGAAGGAAGCGAGAGCCTCCAGCTCATCAGGGAGATCCATAGCCGCAACCGCTTCCTTCAATACATCAGAGAGACTATACGTGAAGGCAGCCACCAGTGCCTCATTATTCCAACCCACCTCTGCAGCCAGGGTACGGAATTCAATGGCATGTTCAGCTATGGTTTGTATGCCCTGTTGAATGGACAGGAGCTGCTTTGCAGCAGAGGCAGAATGAGCAGGTACATCGAATACCCTACGAAAGGAGGTAATAAAACTGGGGTAATAGCATATCACAGGTTTATCATTCTCCCATAAGAGATTCGCCCAGGCCAAGGCCTTGTCCGAGAGCAGTGAAATAAGGAAGCTCACTTTGGACAGATCAGAAGGAAACGCCTGAGGAATCAACTCGAAATATATGCTCACTTGGTTTAGGAAGCCACGACACTGACTCGGATCACCCCCATATTGCTGCGGCGGGGGGGCTGAACCAGTCATCGCTCTGGAAACAGAGACCTCAGTTGCAACTGCATGAGCAGGAGTGGCAATGGGAGCAGTACCAGGAGGAACCACCAGCCCAGCAGCACCAGGAGAAAGTTGTGCGGTGTGTGAAAGCAATGTCTGCAATGCCTGAGCGAACTGACCCAAAAGATGATCTTGTTGATTGAGCCTGGAGACCAGCATAGGGAGCGTGGAAGTACCTGCATCGGCAGGATTCATGGCCCTTGTGTAATGTCATGGGAGCCAGGAAACCAGACCACATGGAAACGCAGGTAAAATAAAGTTTAAAGGAATATAAATAAACATAAATCTGGGACAGCGAGATTAGGAAGAATTCAGTCAAGTCCAATGCAGGTAGTCATCCAAGCCTGAAGCAGATCCAAAGCGGGTCGTCTGCCGATGCAGGGTCGAGAGCCAGAGGAAACGTCAGCCAGGCCGAACATTCACAGGAACACACAATGAGCTCAGACTGCCAGAGATGCACCTTGGAGCACAAACGCAAGGGCAATAAACCTGAAGCCTGAGCAGACTGATATAGTCAAGTGTTGCGACATCACTGTGCAACGCCCTGGCAGCAGGCAAGTGATGCACTTAGAGGTTATAAGAGACTGCAGTCTGCACATGTCCAAAATGGCAGCCACCATGAGGACAAGGTAGGACTATGACAATATCTTAGTTTACTGCTATCTCCAGGCGGTCTAATATATATGAGCTTTTATCAAGGTCACTTTGAGGAAATTGGCATCTACCCCTTGGGGTTTCTTGCCTTCCCCTGGATCAACTTTGCAAGATAATAGGCTGAATCGGTGGATGTATTTTTCAGCCTTACAAATGATTTTACTTGTCCTGTATAAGGGTATGACCTCAAGTAGCGTAAATACTGTTCATTTTCTACATTAGAATTGCCTGGGGAAAATTCTGTAGCAGTTCTTATCCACACACTATGTAAAAATTCTGCAATGGAAATTGACCTGGATGTAGATTTTAAATCCACAGCATGTCAATTTTAGTGTTGAGCGCGAATATTCGAAAAGCGAATTTTTTTAGCGAATATCGGCACTTCGCTAATTCGCGAATATTTCGAATATAGCGCTATAAATTCGCTATTTCGAATATTCTTTTTTTTTTTTTTTAGTTATATTTTTTTCTTTCCTACTTCCCAAAAGTAGTTCTTACCTGTCCTGAGGATTCCTGGCTTCCTGGCTGCTCTAGTCAGTGCCCGTTGCTGCTTCTGCCGACTTCCGTGCTCATGTGGAGCGTCCCCATCCATGGGAGAATCTCCATATACTAAAATGTACTGTCGGATTTGAGGAATTACGTTGAAATCGCAATGCGATTAATTCAAGTTATATTAATCGCATTGCGATTACAACTTAGCACTGCTATCTTACATAGGCTAGAATTAACGAATATGGAGTATAGCTATGCACTAGCAGTGCTAAGTTGAAATCGCAATGCGAATACTTTAAGTTAAATTAATCGCATTGCATTTCAACTTAGCACTGCTGCTATATTCCATATTCGTTAACTTCGTTAATTCTAGCAAGCTGACCCATTATAAACCCAGCTCTAAGTTGAAATCGCAATGCGATTAATATAACTTGAATTAATCGCATTGCGATTTCAACGTAATTCCTCAAATCCGACAGTACATTTTTAGTATATGGAGACGTTCCCATGGTGATGGGGACGCTCCATGAGCACAGAAGTTATGGTTGGCTTGGTAGAATTAGCGAATAGCGAATATGACGAATGTATTCGCCATATTCCTCAAAACGAAGATAACGAAGCATTCTACATCTTCGTTTTAGCTACCTATTCGTCTCGTCATCGTCAACTTCGCTATTCGCTAATTCTAGCAATCAAATAGGAAGGTTGACTTACCAGACAGCTGTGTTAAATTCGCTTTTTTTTTTTTTAATACAATAATTATATTACTTGATAAAATTATTATAAGTATTCTATTTATTAAAAAAAAAAAAAAATTGCATAGCGAATTTAACACAGCTGTCTCTATAGTCAACCTTCCTATTTGATTGCTAGAATTAGCGAAGTTGACGAATAGGTAGCTAAAACGAAGATGTAGAATACTTCGTTATCTTCGTTTTGAGGAATAGACGAATACATTCGTCATATTCGTCATCCTCGCTAATTCTACATATGAAACCAATAGGAAAGTAGCCTTAAGTACAAATCGCAATATGCGATTATTTAAATCGCATGTTAATCGCGATAACTAGAAAAAATGACGAATATTCGATTTCGACGAATATGAAACGAATATTCATTCGAATATTCGCGAATTTCGTCGAAATCGAATATGGCACCTGCCGCTCATCACTAGTCAATTTATGCTGCAAAGATCCAAAAATATGCATGGGAAATTCTTCTATGGAATAGTTTCAAAATTGCCCCATGTAGCCTTAAGTAGAGTTGAGCGAACACCTGGATGTTCGGATTAGAGAAGTTCGGCCGAACTTCCCAAAAATGTTCGGGTTCGGGATCCGAAACTCGACCCGAACTTTATCCCGAACCCCTTGAAGTCAATGGGGACCCGAACTTTTGGGCACTAAAAAGGCTGTAAAATAGTCCAGGAAAGGGCTAGAGGGCTGCAAAGAGCGGCAAAATGTAAATGCCCTGCAAACAAATGTGGATAGGGAAACAAATTAAAATAAAATAAAATAAATAAAAATTAACCAATATCAATTGGAGAGAGGTCCCATTGCAGAGAATCATGTGTCATATCACCCACCACTGGAGAAGGCCACTTTCAGTTATTTAGGCCCCAGCACCCAGACAGAGGAGAGAGGTCCCACAGTAAGGAATAAGGCGTCATATCACCCACCACTGGAGAAGGTCACTTTCAGTTATTTATGCCCCAGCACCCAGACAGAGGAGAGAGGTCCCACAGCAAGGAATAAGGTGCCATATCACCCACCACTGGAGAAGGCCACTTTCAGTTATTTAGGCCCCAGCACCCAGACAGATGAGAGAGGTCCCACAGTAAAGAATAAGGCGTCAGATCACCCACCACTGGAGAAGGCCACTTTCAGTTATTTAGGCCCCAGCACCCAGACAGAGGAGAGAGGTCCCACAGCAAGGAATAAGGCGTCATATCACCCACCACTGGAGAAGGCCACTTTCAGTTATTTAGGCCCCAGCACCCAGACAGAGGAGAGAGGTCACACAGCAAGGAATAATGCGTCATATCACCCACCACTGGAGAAGGCCACTTTCAGTTATTTTGGCCCCAGCACCCAGACAGAGGAGAGAGGTCCCACAGCAAGGAATAAGGCATCATATCACCCACCACTGGAGAAGGCCACTTTCAGTTATTTAGGCCCCAGCACCCAGACAGAGGAGAGAGGTCACACAGCAAGGAATAATGCGTCATATCACCCACCACTGGAGAAGGCCACTTTCAGTTATTTAGGCCCCAGCACCCAGACAGAGGAGAGAGGTCCCAGAGCAAGGAATAAGGCATCATATCACCCACCACTGGAGAAGGCCACTTTTTAGTTATTTAGGTACCAGCACCCAGACAGAGGAGAGAGGTCGCATGGCAGAGGTTCAGGCTTCATGTTACCCACCATTGTAACAGGCCACTTTCAGTTATTTAGGCCCCAGCACCCAGACAGAGGAGAGAGATCACACAGCAAGGAATAATGCGTCATATCACCCACCACTGCAGAAGGCCACTTTCAGTTACTTCGGCCACAGCACCCAGACAGAGGAGAGAGGTCCCACAGCAAGGGGAATACACGTTCAGACAAAACGCTGGCCGCCGGGCAGGCCAGCACCTCCAAGGCATAAAATGCTAACTCTGGCCACGTGGACAATTTGGAGACCCAGAATTTGAATGGGGCCAAACCATCAGTCAGTACATGGAGGAGTGTGTAGACGTACTGTTCAACCATGTTAGTGAAATGCTGCCTCCTGCTAACACGTTCCGTATCAGGTGGTGGTGCAGTTAGCTGTGGCGTGGAGACAAAACTTTTCCACATTTCTGCCATGCTAACCCTGCTCTCAGAGGAGCTGGCCGTGACACAGCTGCGTTGGCGACCTCTCGCTCCTCCTCTGCCTTCGCCTTGGGCTTCCACCTGTTCCCCTGTGATATTTGGGAATGCTCTCAGGAGCGCGTCTACCAGCGTGCGCTTGTAGGTGGAGTACTCAAAACAGCACAACAGGGCACACAGGTCTCGCATGGAGGCCCAATCATTGGTGGTGAAGTGGTGATGTTCCGCAGTGCGACTGACGCGTGCGTGCTGCAGCTGAAACTCCACTATGGCCTGCTGCTGCTAGCACAGTCTCTCCAGCATGTGCAAGGTGGAGTTCCACCTGGTGGGCACGTCGCATATGAGGTGGTGAGAGGTAAGGCCGAAGTTACGCTGTAGTGCAGACAGGCGAGCAGTGGCAGGATGTGAACGCCGGAAGCACGGGTAGTTGTGAATGAACTTCTGCACCACCAAATTCAGCACATGCGACAGGCAAGGGTTGTGCGTCAGACCGGCTAGTTCCAGAGCTGCGACGAGATTTCTCCCATTATCGCACACCAGCAGGCCGGGCTTGAGGCCCACTGGCAAAAACTACTCGTCGGTCTGTTGTTCAATACCACGCCACAACTACTGCGCGGTGTGGGGCCTGTCCCCCAAACATATAAGCTTCAGAATGGCCTGCTGACGTTTACCCCGGGCTGTGCTGAAGTTGGTGGTGAAGGTGTGTGGCTGACTGGATGAGCTGGTGGAAGCAGAGGAGGAGGAAGCCGAGTAAGAGGAGGAGGCTGCAGGAGACAAAGAATGATGCCCTGCGATCCTTGGCGGTGGAAGGGACCCAGCCGCCACTATATTTACCCAGTGTGCAGTTAGGGAGATATAGCATCCATGGCTGTGCTTACTGGTCCACGTATCTGTGGTTAGGTGGACCTTTCCACAGTTGGCGTTGCACAGTGCACACTTGATTTTATCGGATACTTGGTTGTGCAGGGAAGGCACGGCTGTCTTGGAGAAGTAGTGGTGGCTGGGAACAACATACTGTGGGACAGCCATGGCCATCAGCTGTTTGAAGCTGTCTGTGTCCACCAGCCTGAATGACAGCATTTCAAAGGCCAGGAGTTTAGATATGCTCGCATGCTGGCAGCAGAAGAGGGAGTAGGGGGAGCCTGAGTGAGTTCCTTGCTTTTAAGGTGTTTACTCCACTGCAGTTCATGCTTTGCATGCAGATGCCTGGTCATGCAGGTTGTGCTAAGGTTCAGAACGTTAATGCCTCACTTCAGGCTCTGATGGCACAGCGTGCAAACCACTCGGGTCTTGTCGTCAGCACATTGTTTAAAGAAGTGCCATGCCAGGGAACTCCTTGAAGCTGCCTTTGAGGTGCTCGGTCCCTGGTGGCGGTGGCCAGTAGCAGGCGAACTCTCTTGTTCTTCTTTTGCCCCCTGTTCCCACTTTTGCTACGCTGTTGGCTCGGTCTCACCACTGCCTTTTCCTCTGAACTATGAAAGTCAGTGGCACGACCTTCATTCCATGTGGGGTCTAGGACCTGGGGACCATTGTCCCCTGCATCGTCTTCCACACAGTCTTCCTCCCTGACCTCCTGTTCGGTCTGCACACTGCAGAAAGACGCAGCAGTTGGCACCTGTGTTTCGTCATCATCAGAGACGTGCGGACTCCGATGAGGTGGTATTCCCATGTCCTCATCATCAGGAAACATCAGTGGTTGTGCATCAGTGCATTATATGTCTTCCACCACTGGGGAAGGGCTAGGTGGATTCCCTTGGGAAACCCTGCCAGCAGAGTCTTCAAACAGCATAAGAGACTGCTGCATAACTTGAGGCTCAGACAGTTTTCCTGATATGCATGGGGGTGATGTGACGGACTGATGGGCTCGGTTTTAAAGCGCCACCTGTGCGCTTTCTGCCGAAGACTGGGTGGGAGATAATGTTGTGATCGTGCTGGATCCACTGTCGGCGACCCAAATGACTAGCGCCTGTACCTGCTCAGGCCTTACCATCCTTAGAACGGCATTGGGCCCCACCAAATATCGCTGTAAATTCTGGCGGGTACTGGAACCTGAGGTAGTTGGTTCACTAGGATGTGTGGTTGTGTCAGAATGGCAATGTCCTCTCCCAGCACCAGAGGGTCCACTAACACCACCACGACCGCATCTGCGTCCCTTACTAGATGTTTTCATCATTGTTACCATTCACCAAGCACCACAATAAGAAAAAAAAATATTTGGCCCAATATATTGATTTCAGATTCAGGCCTTTTTTTACCGGCACCTTACACTATCTGCCAATTTATTTATGTACCGTATTACACTAATCCAGGCACAGCAGTAACCACTGATTTAGGGAAATATCTATTGTAGGGCTAGTATTTAAGCCCTGGATGAAAGGTATCCTTTTATGGACAGATTTACACTTGGAGATGCACAGTAGCGTGTGAAAAAATATGTAAGATTATGTCTTCAGCAATTGTATTTTAATACTTTGTGTAATATACCCTTTAACGGACAGATTAACACTTGGCCTGCAACAGCTGGAACACCAGATTCAGGGTATTGCTATACTGGCAAGTGAATTCCACCCCAGAACAAAATATATCCTTTGACGGACACTATGAAACTTGGCCAGCCACAGCTGAAACCACTGATTTATGGTATTGCTATTTTGGCAATTGAATTTCACCCCAGAACAAAATATATCCTTTGCAGGACACTATGAAACTTGGCCAGCCACAGCTGAAACCACTGATTTATGGTATTGCTATTTTGGCAATTGAATTTCACCCTAGAACAAAATATATCCTTTGCAGGACACTATAAAACTTGGCCAGCCACAGCTGAAACCACTGATTTATGGTATTGCTATTTTGGCAATTGAATTTCACCCCAGAACAAAATATATCCTTTGCAGGACACTATGAAACTTGGCCAGCCACAGCTGAAACCACTGATTTATGGTATTGCTATTTTGGCAATTGAATTTCACCCCAGACCAAAATATATCCTTTGCAGGACACTATGAAACTTGGCCAGCCAAAGCTGAAACCACTGATTTATAGTATTGCTATTTAGGCAATTGAATTTCACCCCAGAACAAAATATACCCTGTTACATAGTAACATAGTAACATAGTATATAAGACCGAAAAAAGACATTTGTCCATCCTGTTCGGCCTGTTTCCTACATGTTGATCCAGAGGAAGGCAAAAAAAAACCTGTGAGGCAGAAGCCAATTTTCCCCACTTAAGGGAAAAAAAATTCCTTCCCGACTCCAATCAGGCAATCAGAATAACTCCCTGGATCAACGACCCCTCTCTAGTAGCTGTAGCTTGTAATATTATTACACTCCAGAAATAAATCCAGTCCCCTCTTGAATTCCTTTACTGTACTCACCATCACCACCTCCTCAGGCAGAGAGTTCCATAGTCTCACTGCTCTTACAGTGAAGAATCCTTTTCTATGTTTGTGTAAAAACCTTCTTTCCTCCAGACGCAGAGGATGTCCCCTTGTCACAGTCACAGTCTTGGGGATAAATAGATGATGGGACAGATCTCTGTACTGACCCCTGATATATTTATACATAGTTATTAGATCTCCCCTCAGTCGTCTTTTTTCTAAAGTGAATAGCCCTAATTTTGACCAGATTTATGGTATTGCTATTTTGGCAATTGAATTTCACCCCAGAACAAAATATATGTTTTGGCGGACACTATTATACTTTGCCAGCCACTGCTGGGACACCAGATTTATGGTATTGCCATTTTGGCAATTGAATTTCACCCCAGAACAAAATATATGTTTTGCCGGACTCTATTATACTTTGCCAGCCACTGCTGGGACACCAGATTCATGGTATTGCTATTTTGGCAATTGAATTTCACCCCAGAACAAAATATATCCTTTGCAGGACACTATGAAACTTGGCCAGCCACAGCTGAAACCACTGATTTATAGTATTGCTATTTTGGCAATTGAATTTCACCCCAGAACAAAATATACCCTGTTACGGACAGATTTAAACTAGGCCTGCAACTGCTGGAACACCAGATTCAGGGTATTGCTATTTTGGCAATTGAATTTCACCCCAGAACAAAATATATGTTTTGCCGGACACTATTATACTTTGCCAGCCACTGCTGGGACACCAGATTTAGGGGATTGCTATTTTGGCAATTGAATTTCACCACAGAAAATAATCTATCCTTTGCCAGACAGCAGACAGTATTACACTTGGCTAGCCAAAGCTGGAACACCAGATTTAGGGGATTGGTAGTTTGGCAATTGAATTTAACCCCTCAATAAAATATTGAAATTTCTATCCTGAGTTTGTAGGGGTGACAATAAGTGCAGCCAAGCCCCTGATGTAGGATATAGAAAAAAAAAACTCTAGTATTGTTGGATTGATGGACTTGGTGGCTGCTTGTTCTGGTGCACCACAAGTCACAAAATGGCCGCCGATCACCCCAGAAAAAATTGACAGAAAAACGCTCTGTGCAGCCTAAAAACCAGTGAGCAATTAACTAGCAGAAGTTGAATCATTCACAGCTGTAGGTCGATCAGTTCATTAGGTGCTTTTGCTGACTTTTCCCTGCCTAATCTCACCCTCACAGAAGCTGCGTCCTCTCCCTACACTAATCAGAGCAGTGTGACATGTGGCACTATGTGACTCCAGCTTAAATAGAGGCTGGGTCACATGCTACACTTGGCCAATCACAGCCATGCCATTAGTAGGCATGGCTGTGATGGCTTCTTAGGGCAAGAAGTAAAACGCTAGCTGATTGGCTGCTATGCAGCCTTTCAGAAAGCGGGAAGAAATCGCCGAACAACGGACCTGAACCCGAACTTTTTTTTAAATGTTCGGGTCCGGGTCCGTGTCCTGAACACCCCAAAATTCGGTACGAACCCGAACTATGCTCGAACTGTTCGCTCTACACTAGCCTTAACCCTAAAGCTAAGGCTTCCAAAAGTTACTGTGGAAGCCCTAGCATTATGCAGGATAAATAAATCATCATACTGAACTTATTGAAGTTCAAACATGTATATACTTGCACTGTGTGTAATATAAAATACTTTAGAGGAAATTTAAAGAACGCATAATGTAAATAATAAGATTCAGCCTTACCTATAACTTTCTGGAAATCATCTTCTGTGTCTTTGTTACTGTCAGTGCTGGCTTTAATCATTTTATTAGTCTTCCATGGTTTAGAGCTTGTCGTTTCAGCATCTGAACCCATTGGGGTTGCTTTGCTTGTGTGAACAGAGTGGGATATAGTTGGCGGAGTTTGTACGACTACTGATGATTCTTTAGCCTGTGTTGTGATTACAGTTGTGTCAGCCTCTGTGTTTGCACTCTGTGTTTGCACTGTTGTAGATTGTTCTGTAATTATTTGTTGCAAAGAAACAGTTTGCATTGTTGATGTTGAGACAGTGTCCAGTAACTTCACAACAGATGATATAAAAATATCAGTATTAGACAATTCAGACTGTTTTGTATGTCCTTCCATATAATTTGAAGTCAATGATTCTTTTGTTGGAATGAGATCCTCTGTGGTACTGGAATGCTGGAGTTCATGCTTTATGAGCTGATCTTCAATCAACATGTCAATGGTATTATCTCCACTGTATGACTCATCTTCTGTCAAGAAAAATATATAAAATAAAAAAAATCTGCAGAATAATTTTATATAACCCTAAACTGAAAATGACTCCAAAAGAAATACTTGCTTAGATTGAAAGAATGCTTATCAAAACAATTCTGTAAAAAAGTTTATGGTATAGGAAGATTTGTATTAAACCAAGGTTGCACGATGGCATTAAAGGAACAACTTTCATAATTCATCACATTGATCACCATGGATCCAGAGAATGAGTTCATCCAGGTCCCAGCCCTATTGTAGATCCTACATTGAAATGGATTGGAGTTATTTAATCACTCGTATTGAGCTGTGTTTAGATATGCACACATTTCTTAAAATTCATTTCTGATCCAATTCTGGTTTAAAAAAAATGTAACCCACATTAAAAGTGCTCCAATTGCCTTTAAAAGATGTCTTTGACACTATGGAGTCTAGTAGGCTCTTTAACACAGAGACAGCATTAGTAATTAGTGATGAGCGACATAGGCAATATTCGAATTCGCGATATTTCGCACATTTTTGGCTGAATATTCGCCATAAATTAGCAAATTCGAGAATTCATGATCTGTAGTCATTATTTACTTGATTGCAAAAATCGGCGATGTAATATATTCGCGATAAAAATGAGCGATTAGAATATTGGCGATCAACACTAAGGGGTAGGCAACTTTCCTATTGGTTGCTAGAGAGGTTGCTAGGAGCCGATAGTCACGATAAATTCGCAAATTCTCGAAGTAGCGATATTCACGATTAAAATTCACGATTTGAATATTCGCGCTCAACACTATTAGTAATGTCAGAATGGCAGTGACATACAGTATATGGCTATAGGTAAATGCATATTTGCTGGTGGTAACAAACAGAATGCTTAAAAACACACTGAACTATCAGATTTCTTAGATACCTGCCTGTGTTTATATAAAAATAATAGTATAGAGAAAAATAGATTGTTCTGAACAAGCAGTTCAAAAATGATCCCTTATTGGGGACAGATGCCTGCCTGTGTTTGAACACACACAGTAGTACTGAAAAGCAATGGCTTGTTCTGAACAAGTAGTCCCTTTTTCAGTAGAAGCAGTGCTGTATGGAACCTGACAAAAAAGGCAGGAGATGTGTGGCAGTAGAAGCAGTAGTATTAAGCACAACAGCAGCAATACAAAATTGCTGTGCAGGAGATGTATGGCTGTGTAGGCACAACAGTAATTTTTTTTATTCGCAATTGGACAGAGTCTGCAACAAAAACATACAGCTTTTTGGAACAGAAAAAAAGCACAATTGGACAGTGTCTCCTGTAAATGTATTCCTTGACCTATCAAGCTACACAATATGGCCAGTCAGGTTTGATTTTTATTTTTTTTGTAATTTGCAATTGTACAGAGTCTGCAAGCAAAAATATAAGCTGATCTTCATGCTGCGAAATACATCTAGTCAGGTTTTGTACACTTATTTTTAATTGAAAAAAAAAATATATATATATATATAAGTAGACTGTCATGCTGCAAAATGTACTTGGTCAGGTTTGTTCCAGGTTTAATAAAGAGATGCCCTGCCACATCAATGTGGAAACTGAGAATACACAATGCATCTCTGCTTGGGACCTTATATAGTGCCAGTGACACATGTCTTTATCATTCCTCCTCATTGGTTGAGGCAAACTGCAAGGCATTAAGGGCAATCCCACCAGCCAGGGCCCACCCACAAGTTACAGTATGTGATCCTTCATATTCATCATCTTCCCTTCACTGCTGTGCTCACTACTGTACCGATGTGTAAAATGGAAGATGCCATTTTCATAGATTCACACAAATGAAATCGAAGAACTTTGGCTTAGATTGGAAAATGAATTTTTGGGAAAATAAAATAAACCAGGTAAACCAAAATATCACTAATAAATCTCATACATATAAAAATTTATTTGCCTGATGTCTGTCTTTTGTTTCTTCACAGGCAAACGACTGGACTGATCTGCACCAAATTTGGCACATAGGTACATTGGATGTATGGGAAGGTTTTAGGCCGGGTCTCAGCTCTCCCAAAAAATGCAAATAGGGCATCATCATTTGACCTGCATTAGCCAACAAAAGCCTGCAGGTCTTTTATTCATATCCCAACTGCCGTATACACAGTCACATGACCCTTATCAGCCAATTGAAGCTCGCAGGTCCTTCAGTCTTGATATACATACAGTTTTACACCAGGCTTCCATAAGAACCAAACCATTTTTTCTTCACTGCTGTAGGTCAACTTTAAAGGGGCAGGGCCCTGTGGATGACACTGTTAAGGGAGCAGAATGCTGTGGAGGTCACAGTTAAGGTGAAAGGCTACTGTGAAGGTCACAGTTAAGGGGACAGTCTGCTATGAGGTCAGTGCTAAGGGGAATGGTTCTGTAGAAGTCACTATTAAGGGGGCGGGTGTTGTGGAAGTCACACTTTAAGGGAGCATTCACACGACCGTAAGTGTTTTGCGGTCCTCAAATTGCTTATCCGCAAAACATGGATACCGGCCATGTGCGTTCCGCATTTTGCGGACTGCACATGGCCGGCACTATATGGAGAATGCCTATTCTTGTCCACAACCACGGACAAGAATAGGACATGCTCTATCTTTTTTGCAGAGCCACGGAATGGAACAACGGATGCAGACAGCACACGGTGTGCTGTCTGCATCTTTTGCGGCCCCATGGAAATTAATGGGTCTGCACCCGTTCCGCAAAATTGCGGAACGGATGTGGATCCAATTATACGGTCGTGTGAATGCTTCCTAAGGGAATGGAGCGCTGTGGAGGTCACTGTTAAGGGGTCAGGTTATTATGGAAATCACTGTTAAGGAGTCAGGGTACTGTGGAGGTCACTAATAAAGGTGTGGGCACTGTGAAGGTCACTGTTAAAGGGGCTGGCACTGTACAGGTTACTGTTAACGGGAAAGGGGACTGTGAAGCTCACTATTAAAGGGGCATCTGCTGTGAAGATCACTGTTAAGGCAGTGGAGAACGGGGTACTGTGGAAGTCACTGTTAAGGGGGCCGGGTACCATGAAGGTTACTGTTAAAGGGGCAGTGCTGTGAATGTCACTGTTAAAGGGGTGGGACAGTATGAGGGGGGGTCACTGTTAAGGGGTGGGGTGCTGTGGACATCACAGGAAAGGGGGCGGGGTGCTATGGTCTTCAACGTTAAGAGGGCAGGGCCCTGTGGAGGTCATGGTTAAGGGGTAGATCGCTGTGAAGGGTCACTTATAAGGGGGCGGTCCGCTGTGGAGATTTTTGTTAGAGGGAGACTGGGGTGCTGTGGAGGTCACATTTTAAGGAGGTGGGGTAATGTGGTGGGGTCATTGTTAAGGGATGGGCTGCTGTGGAGGTCACTGTTATGGGGGACACTTTGGATATCTTTTAACAACCCACACAAACATTAAATGAAATAGTGGAAATATACCCGTGCAAAGTCGGGTCATCCTGCTAGTCTCTTATACAGTGCCTTGCAAAAGTATTCACCCCCTTGACTTTATTTGTGTTTTATTACATTACAGCCTTAAGTTCAATGTTTTGTTAATCTGAATTTATGTGATGAATCAGAATACAATAGTCTAAGTTGTTGAAGTGAATTGAGAAAAATATATAAATAAAACTATTGTTTAGAAATAGAAAACAGAAAATTGGCATGTGCCTATGTATTCACCCCCTTTGTTAGGAAGCCCATAAAAAGCTCTGGTGCAACCAATTACCTTCAGAAGTCACATAATTAGTAAAATGATGTCCACCTGTGTGCAATCTAAGTGTCACGTGATCTGTCAATACATATACACACCTTTTCTGAAAGGCCACAGAGGATGCAACACCTAAGCAAGAGGCATCACTAACCAAACACTGCCATGAAGACCAAGGAACTCTCCAAACAAGCAAGGGACGATGTTGTTGAGAAGTACAAGTCAGGGTTAGGTTATGAAAAAATATCCAAATCTAATCCCCAGGAGCACCATCAAATTTAACATAACCAATTGGAAAGAACATGGCACAACAGCAAACCTGCCAAGAGACGGCCGCCCACCAAAACTCACGGATCGGTGAAGGAGGGCATTAATCAGAGAGGCAGCACAGAGACCTAAGGTAACCCTGGAGGAGCTGCAGAGTTCCACAGCAGAGACTGGAGTCAAGGCCGGTGTCAGCACCAGGCATAACAGGGCAAGTGCCGGGGCCCACAGCACAGCTGCCAGAGGCCAGAAACAATGAACGCTGCCTTCCATCAATACAGATGGAAGCGCTCATTGCTGGAGTGCAGGGAGCTGGGTCCTGTCACTAACCGCTCAGCTCCCAGCGCTCCTGCCCTCCTTCAGGCCAGCCACGCTCTGAATGGAGAAGCAGGAAGACTTCTCCCCACTCCACCATTCAGCCTGCAGGCACGGATCGGGCTTCCGGCCTGTGTGGGTGGGGCCTGCAGCCCAGTAATCTGCATAGGCTCTGCACACACAGTGCTTCAGAGCGATCTGTGCCTGCAGGGAAGAAAGGACTGTGCGCTTCAGGAATGGGACAAGGTGAGTAGTTACTGTGTTTTTTTGTTTTAATATAAAGGGGTCACAGAGGACTTTATTACTATGGAAGGGGCACAGAGGTCTTTATTACTATGGAAGGGGCACAGAGGTCTTTATTACTATGGAAGGGGCACGGAGGTCTTTATTACTATGAAAGGGGCACAGAGGACTGTATTACTATAGAGGGGGCACAGAGGGCATTACTACTCTGGAGGGGACACAAAGCCAGAGGGAATTACTACAATGAAGGGGGCATAGTGGGCATTACTGTGAAGGGGGCACAGTTGGCATTATTACTGTGAAGGGGGCACAATGGGGATTTCTACTATGAAGGGGGCACAATGGGGATTATTACTATGAAGGGAGCACAATGGAGATTATTACTGTGAAGGGGGCACAGATAGAGGATTATTACTGTGAAGAGGGCACAATGGAGATTATTACTGTGAAGGGGGCACAGATAGGGCATTACAACTACTGTGAGAGGGCACAATGTGGGCATAATTACTATGAGGGGAAAAAACTACTATGAAGGTTGTACAATGACGGCAATACTACTGTGAGGGGGTACAATTTTTTTAAAGTATTGGGGGGGGGGGCAGAGAAAGGACCCGCCCCGGTCACCTCCAGATGCATCGCTAACGCCATCACTGACCTCCTGACAGTATGAGTCAACCCTAATAGTGGGAGGGCTCATATACTGTAACCTAGGACTCTACAAATGCCCTAAGCATCCCTAATGGAAATGTCAGGAGTAAAAGATGACAGATTCATCCAAGTTACGGGTGAACCGGAGTCTCCCACAGGCCGAGCAACAGGGAAGGATAAGACAGTAAGCAAACAGCATAATGGCAGGCAAGAGCCCAGTGCAAACAACACACACTGGCACAACCAGCACTTACCTGCCAAAACTAAGGAACAACAACCGCTTGCTGTCTTTTGGTTCCCCCTCTGAGAAACTAGGGAACCCCTCACAGAGGTGCAGACAAACAGGAGGAAGTCTAGCATCCATGCTGGAACCATACACCAAACATACCAGACATGGAACACGACACTAGACATGATAACAAATCACCAAATCAAACCCACACCAAACATACAGACAAGTAAGGTAGGGAACAAGGAGGAAACATGAGGGAAGCATTGCCAAAGACCTTGATGTTCCACAAGGAGGCCCTCTATGGACAGGCGTCACATTAAGCAAGGAGCAGAGCTCCTACACCAACAAAGGCAAACATACCACTGACCTCTGGCTCAACAACTCCAGAATAAGAAGAGCCAAGAGGCCACACACAGCTCCACCTTGCACACACTTTCATCCACCCCAGCCAGATAATTAACCTTTCGGGCATCAGACAGGGAAGTGCCCAGGGAAAGGAGGAGCCACCTGCATACTGCAACAACAAAGTTGCCGCTGGCAACCGAATGCACGGCAACCGTGTCACGGGGCACACAACAGAGGCCATGACACCTGCATGCTGCAACAACAAGCATGGCAACCATGTCACGGCGCACACAACAGAGGCCCTGACAGACTGATTCATATATTTCTGCTCTGTAGCATGCTCTGTGTAAGGTAATTAATCTATAATACATGCCGTTTCATTGCTCTAAGCACCTTGCAAAATGCCACAAGGGGGCCCACTGAGATTTTATCGCCCATGGGCCCACATGAACCTGGAGCCGGCCCTGACTGGAGTATCTGTACATAGGACGACAATAAGCCATACACTCCATAGAGTTGGGCTTTATGGCAGAGTGGACAGAAGAAAGCCATTACTTTTAGCAAAAAACTAAAAGGCATGTTGAGAGTTTGCGAAAAGGCATGTGGGAGACTCCCAAAATGTATGGAGGAAGGTGCTCTGGTCTGATGAGACTAGAATTGAACTTTTTCGGCTATCAAAGAAAATGCTATGTCTGGCGTAAACCCAACACATCACATTACATAAAGAACACCATCCCCACAGTGAAACATGGTGGTGGCAGCATCATGCTGTGGGGATGTTTTTCAGCAGCCGTAACTGGGAAACTGGTCAGAGTTGAGGGAAAGATGGATGGTGCTAAATACAGGGATATTCTTGAGCAAAACCTGTACCACTCTGTGCGTGATTTGAGACTAGGACGGAGGTTCACCTTCCAAATGGACAATGAGTCTGACCCCAAACACACTGCTAAAGCAACAATTGAGTGGTTTAAGGGAAAACATGTAAATGTGTTGGAATGGCCTAGTCAAAGCCCAGATCTCAATCCAATAGAAAATCTGTGGTCAGACTTAAAAGATTGCTGTTCACAAGCGCAAACCATCCAACTTGAAGGAGCTGGAGCAGTTTTGCAAGGAGGAATGGGCAAAAATCCCATTGGTAAGATGTGGCAAGCTCATATAGACTTATCCAAAGCGACTTGGAGCTGTGATTGCCGCGAACGGTGGATCCTCAAAGTATTGACTTTAGGGGGGTGAATAGTTATGCACATTAACTTTTTCTGTTATTTTGTCCTATTTGTTGTTTGCTTCACAATAAAAGAAACCAACCTCTTCAAAATTGTGGGCATGTTCTGTAAACTAAATGATGCAAATCCTCAAACAATCCATGTTAATTCCAGGTTGTGTCACCAAAACACAAAAAAAGTCAAGGGGGGTGAATACTTTTGCAAGCCACTGTATATATAAAAATTAATTTCTGTCTGTCTGTCTGTTCCTTATGCATGGCCAAACGACTGGACCGATTTGCACCAAATTTGGCACATAGGTACATCAGGTGTCCGGGAATTTTTTGGCTGAGTTCCAGCTCTCTAGGACGTACTGATCCTGAGATATTCCCAAAAAATGTATTAGTCAATAGGAGCTTGCAAAATCACTCACATTCTAACTGCCATTCGCACAGTCACATGACCCTTATTATCCAATAGAAACTCGCAGGTAGAGATGTCGCGAACATAAAATTTTCTGTTCGCGAACAGCGAACCCGAACTTACTCAAATGTTCGCGAACAGGCGAACAGGGCAAACCGCAATAGACTTCAATTGGCAGGCGAATATTAAAACCCACAGTGACTCTTTCTAGCTACAATAGTGATAGAAAAGTTGTTTTAAGTTGACTAACATCTGGACTGTGGTATGCCAGAATGGGATCCATGGCAAAAGTCCCATGAAAAAATATTTAAATGATGCAAAGGCAAATTTTAATCCTTAAAGGGCATAAATCACCTAATATTTTTAAATGGTTTAAAATAACCTATTTTATAACATCTAAATCTACTCTAACATTTTATTTTATAACCTACTTTTAAAAGCTAATTTGATTATTTAATATTCTTTTATTATTTGAAAAATAAAAAATAAATCACTCTACACCATGTCAAAAGCCAGGTATGTGGCAGGCTAACTATCCATCCATCCGACAGATTTGAGCAATTTAGACAGACAAACAAACAAACATAAGTTCTCAATCCAAAAGGAGAGAAATTGGTTAGCATTGGTTTGCTATCTAGAGGGACCTGGTCCCTAGACCATTATCATTAGGGCGCCAAAAATTTTAATCTTTTTTTTTATATGCCAGCTTAACTCCTCTCTCACTGCCTAAGAGAGCTGCATAAAAATTTTCCAACATTTAACTGTCCTAAGGTTAACTTAATAAGTTTAATAAGTCTTGGATTGTCATATAAACTCATTTGCATACACGTGGCCAAGAAATGCTAATGAGCAATATAGCAGTATCTGCCTTGTTTGTAAGATGAAACACGATTTGCATGGCTTTCCCATCGTCCCATATTATGCAAATGAGTTTATATGACAAAACAATATAGAAAAATTACAAAACAAAAAAAAACTATGCAGCCTTCCTAATCATTGAGACGAGAGCTAGGTAGTATATTAAAAAAAATTACATTTTTTTTGTCACCCTAATGATATTCATCTATGTGCACAGGTCCCCTTAGATACTTAACACTGAGCAATTTCTTTCCTTTTGGAAAAACTGGTTAAATCCCAGGCTGCCTTGCCAAGGTATGCTGATGATCTGTTGGATGAATGGATTGTTGGCCCTGCATATACCTGGTGCTCTGCGGCCATAAGGGAGAGCTGTTCTGTGTTGTAAATTGGATGTTTTATGTAATAATACAAACAACAATAATAATAGTTTTGTCTTTGTCTGTTTTATAAAGGACAAAAATTAGGGCTTCATTAACTATTGTACCATATGTTTGATTATTACATCTTAAAGGGATACTGACTACCTGTTCCTGCTGTGCCATCCACTTCCTGGTGGCGGGCTTAGTTTTGTTTGATTGAAGTGTATAATTCTGCCGTGCTGCGCATGCGCCTAGGAAGTTTATTCTTCACTAGGAATAAGTCACCATAGTGCATGCACGTTCAGGACAGCACATGGTACAGACAGGAGAAAATGAGTCAAGCACGGCCAGCGGAATCCCTGACAGAGGAAAATTATGAATAAAAACGTTTTATAGACATTATGCAAAGACAGTGTTGGATGATAATTGCATAGTTTTTCTGAGATCAAGGAGCCTAATACAGGAAAATATATATATATATATATATATATATATATATATATATAGGTCTATAGGGTAAAACAGCCTGTCCATGTCCCTTTAAGGTGTAATACTCAATCAAACAGTTGATTAAAAAATGTAATCTTTGTATTTTATAAAACAGACTTACAGATATTTACCCTAACCTACCTATCATAAAATCTTATTATTATTGTTTGTATTATTACATAAAACATTCAATTGGCAACACAGAACAGTTCTCCCTTATGGCCATCAAGCACCAGGTATATGCAGGGCCAACAATCCATCCATCAGACAGATCATCAGCATACCTTAGCAAGGCAGCCTGTATTTTAACCAGTTTTTCCAAAAGGAAAATTGTCTGTTTAGTGTCAGGTATCTAGGGGGACCTGTGCACATGGATGATTATCATTAGGTTTTTGTTTTTTTTAATATGCCACCTAGCTCTCATCTCAACGATTAGGAAGGCTGCATAGTTTTTTTTTTGTTTTGCAATTGTTCAAAGACTAATTTTATAATCTTTCTATATTGTTTTGTCATATAAACTCATTTGCATAATATGGGACTATGGGAAAGCCATGCAAATCGTGTTTCAGTTTACAAACAAGGCAGATACTGCTATATTGCTCATTAGCATTTCTTGGCCATGTGTATGCAAATGAGTTTTAAATGTTGGAAAATGTTTATGCAGCTCTCTTAGGCAGTGAGAGAGGAGTTAGACTGGCATATAAAAAAAAAAATTACAATTTTTGTCGCCCTAATGATAATGGTCTAGGCTCCAGGCCCCTCTAGATAGCCAACCAAAGTCAAGCAATTTCTCAAACATTAATATTATGGCTAAAGATTTTCTTCTCTTAAGAATTGATTATTAATCAGAGAGACCCTTTTGAAACTCCTCCACAAAATCAAAAAATGTTTTATAGACATTATGCAAAGACAGTGTTGGATGATAATAGCATAGTTTTACTGAGATCAAGGAGCCTAATACAGGAAAATATATATATAGGTCTATAAGGTAAAACAGCCTGTCCATGTCCCTTTAAGGTGTAATACTCAATCAAACATACGGTACAGTAGCTGATTAAAAAAAGTAATCTTTGTATTTTATAAAACAGACAAACACAAAGACAGACTTCCAGACATTTACCCTAGCCTGCCTATCATAAAATCTTATTATTATTGTTGTTTGTATTATTACATAAAACATTCAATTGACAACACAGAACAGTTCTCGCTTATGGCCGCCAAGCACCAGGTATATGCAGGGCCAACAATCCATCCATCCATCAGACAGATCATCAGCATACCTTAGCAAGGCAGCCTGGGTTTTAACCAGTTTTTCCAAAATGAAAATTGTCTGTTTAGTGTTAGGCAGGGGCGTACATAGAAATCATTGGGCACCATAGCAAGAATCTGAATTGGGCTCCCTAACTCCACCCACTACCCACCCCTGGACCATCCCACCACCTGCCCTGGCTCCACCCCTGCCACACCCCCCATTGTATTCCTACTGATGCAGAGAATGAAAGGCACAGGTCAGTTTCGCCGAAAAGGGAACGCCGTAGGAACAAAACCCGTAAAATGGTGGAGGAATTGTGTTTTTTGTTTCCAATTCCACCCCATTTGGAATTTTTTGCTCGCTTCCCACTAAATTGTATGCCATCTTAAATGGTAGCATTAGAAAGTACAACTTGTCCCGCAAAAAATAAGCCCTCATATGGATATGTGACCGTAAAAATAAAAAAAACATATGGCTCAAGGAAGATAGGGAAGAAAATGCAAAAATTAAAGAAATTCTGGTATTCTAACTGTTAAAGGGGTTATCCAACCCCTATTATACCCCCCAAAATGTCTGGCCACTGCATGCAGGTAATACTTATGCCCGGGGGGCAGTCAATAGCAGGCCAGAAAGGAAATGAGCCTCCCTAGCATCACCCGTGATGCTAAGGAGGCTCGTTCCCATTGTGGCCCACTATTGACTGCCCCCCACATCTCTGGATATTTTTATTCATGTGACAGGGGGGATGCAATGGTGGCCGTGTAGGCATCAGTGACGCGGCTGCTGGGAGCGGGATAAGCATTACTTGTATGAGGAGCCCTGGCATTTTGGGGGGCATTATAGGGGGCATTACCCCTTTAACTCCTTGCTGCTGATGCTTAGTTTACTATGAGAAAAAATAACCATTTATCATGAATAATGGCTTTAGAGTATAAGTTGATACTGCTGTCATAACGTGTAAGAAATAAAAGCGTGAACATCATACGTTATACACAACACATATGATCTATTACACGTTACATACCAATAATGTTGTTAAACCTTGCACACACCAGTAACTCCACATATAGTGCTTCTCCCATACACTATGCACAAATAATAACTTATTATGCTATACAGATAATCCTGTTTATACAATGTACACAGATAAAGCCACCATATCCTGTACACAGTGGGACAGGGCAGCTATTAACAATTTTTTGGCCCGTTATTGCCACAAAGTCAGTGCCACTAGGCACTGTTAGGGCTCTTTCACATGAGCGGATGCCGTGCGTGTCATACACAGAGTGAAGGACAGCCAAGCCCCACACTGGACAGCAGAGACACGGAGCATTAACATGATTGATAACGCTATGTGCCTAAAGTTGTCACTGTGATTTTGTAGTAAAAAGATCACAGATAGGCACATAACGTTATCAATCATGTTAATGCTCCGTGTCTCTGCTGTCCGGAGGCTGCTTGGCTGTCATTCACGCTGCAGATTACCCGCACGGCATCCGCTCGTGAGAAAGAGCCCTTAGAGGAGGGAGATGTCAGGGACACGGCAGTGGGTGGGAGATCAGAAGCTGCTAGAGGCTCTATGAGGGGAGTGAACATAAAAGGCTACTTTCACACTAGCGTTAGTGTGATCCGGCAGGCAGTTCCGTTGTCGGAGCTGCCAGCCAGATCCGCCATTCAGGGTGACAACTGACAGCATTTGTAGACGGATCCGGGTGCGGATCCGTCTACAAATGCATTGCAAGAACGGATCATTCTCTACGCTTGTCATGCGGATGGATGGATCCGTCTTGCAGTCTTTTTCACAGTTTTCCGCATTCTGCAGTTTTCCACAGTCTGCGCATTCGTAGACCGGAAGGACGGATTCGTCCTTCAGTTGTTTCACAATGCTGGATCCGGCACTAATGCAAGTCAATGGGAATTAGTGCCGGATCCGGCATTCCGGCGACTGATCAGGCATTTTGGACGGACATACTGTAATACCGCAGCATGCTGCGGTATTATGTCCGGCCAAAACGCCTGACAGTGACTGAACGGAAGGCATACTGATGCAAACTGAACGGATTTCTATCCATTCAGATTGCATGGGAATATGCCTGATGAGTTCTTTTCCGGGATAGAGCCCTTTTGACGGAACTCTATGCCGGAAAAGAATAACACAAGTGTGAAAGTACCCTAAGACAAAAGGTGATGGAGATCTGTTATTAGAGGAAGGATAGCAGCAGCTGGCATGGGCTCTCTTATAGGAAAGGAGAAAGAAACAGGTGGCATGGACTGTGTTAGATCAGGGGGCAGAAGTTGCCAAGGGCTTTGTGCTAAGGGATTGGGTACATCAAGTCCAATAGGTGATAGGGGCTCAGTTACTGGATGATGGACAGAACCAGAATGGAGGAGGACAGAAGGTTTGATGGGCTTTGTGAGCGGGTGGTGGTGACAAGGAATACAAAAGGTGGGGACTTCAGGGAACATAGAAGATGATAGTGGCTGGAGGCCACAGATGGTTGCAGCTATTCTGTGGGGACAGTAGTATAGGGGCATACAAGAGAGGTTCTGTGGGGGCCAGGAGGGAGATAATAGTTAACAGCAGCAGGATAGAGGGAGATGGCAGACAGCTAGTTTTATACCTGAGATTCTTTCCTGCTGCAGTATTTTTTCCTGGCCGGTGATGGGGGCGTGGTCTCACGGAGGTGGGCTGGGCATGGCCATTGAAGGTTTTTCTGCTTGAGCCTGACAGGGAGAGTCGGGACATCAGCAGCCTCTGCTCCCTTTGTGTACACAATGGGGGGGGGGACGGGAGTGGTTCGGAGAGGGGCCCTGACTGAGAATAGGGGAAGCAAGCAGGGCCCGGCCAGGACGGAGGACAAGTGGGCGGGCTGCCTCAATGCCTGATAAACTGACTGAGTCTGCAGATGTAGGGGGCGGGGCCCCCCATGCCGCGGGCCCCATAGCAGCTGCATGGTCTGCCTATATGGTAGGTACGCCACTGGTGTTAGGTATCTAGGGGGACCTGTGCGCATAGATGATTATCATTAGGGTGAATTTTTTTTTTTTTTTTTTAATATGCCACCTAGCTCTCAAGCACCAGGTATATGCAGGGCCAACAATCCATCCATCAGACAGATCATCAGCATACCTTAGCAAGGCAGCCTGTATTTTAACCAGTTTTTCCAAAAGGAAAATTGTCTGTTTAGTGTCAGGTATCTAGGGGGACCTGTGCACATGGATGATTATCATTAGGTTTTTTTTTTTTTTTTAATATGCCACCTAGCTCTCATCTCAATGATTAGGAAGGCTGCATAGTTTTTTTTTGTTTTGCAATTGTCCAAAGACTAATTTTATAATCTTTCTATTCTGTTTTGTCATATAAACTCATTTGCATAACATGGGACTATAGGAAAGCCATGCAAATCGTGTTTCAGTTTACAAATAAGGCAGATACTGCTATATTGCTCATTAGTATTTCTTGGCCATGTGTATGCAAATGAGTTTTAAATGTTGGAAAATGTCTATGCAGCTCTCTTAGGCAGTGAGAGAGTAGTTAGGCTGGCATTTAAAAAAAACAATTACAATTTTTGTCGCCCTAATGATAATGGTCTAGGGTCCAGGCCCCTCTAGATAGCCAACCAATGCTAAGCAATTTCTCTCCTTTTGGATTGAGAACTTATGTTTGTATGTTTTAAAACTCATGATTGTCATTGTAAGGTATGCTGATGCCCTGTCTTGTGGATAGATAGTCAGCCTGCACATACCTGGCTTTTGGCATGATCTGAGTGGTTCATGTTAAATGTGATAGAAAATGATCATTGCTGATATATTATTTTTAGAAAGGGCTTTTCTTGGTTTGAGGATTGGGGTGAACAGAGGACACTAGTTTATACTCTCCCTGCTCTAACACTGCAGCTTTAAATTGAATTCGCTATGCCTGGCTTTGGTAGGAAGGTAAGCTGAATGTAAGAATGCAGGGTGAATCGAACATAGCATAATGTTCGCTGGCAGAAGCGAAGGCGAACAAGCAATTTTCGCGGGGAACTGTTCGCTGTCGAACAGTTCGGGACATCTCTACTCGCAGGTCCTTCATTTTGGCCTCACACAGTTACACACTCAGCCATTTTTCTTCACTCTTTGAGGTCACTTTTAAGGGGGGTGTGGTGCTGTGAAATTCTTATATTAAGGGGACAGGGTGCTGTGGAGGTCTTATACTAAGGGGGCGTAGTGCAGTGGTGGGGGGCTACTGTTAAGGGGGTACTGTTCAGATAAATGTTAAGGGATGCTGTGCCTGGCCCGGTGGGGGGGGTCACTGTTAAGAAAGCATGCTGCTTGTATGTCACTGTTAATGGGGTGGGCCGCTGTGGAGGGGTCACTGTTAAGGGGGCGGGCTGCTGTGAAGGTCACTGTTAAGTGGGCAGGGCCCTATGCAGGTCACTATTAAGGGAATGGGCACTGTGAAGGTCACTGTTATGGGGGCAGGGTTCTGTGGCGGTCGCTGTTAAGGGGGTGGGTCTCTGTGGAGGTAACTATTAAGAGGGCCAGCTGCTGTGAAGGACAAAATTAAGGGGGTTGGCTGCTTTGGAGGTCATTGTAAAGGGGCAGGGTGCTGTGGAGGTCACTGTTAAGGGGCCAGGTCGCTGTGGAGGTCACTGTTAAGGGAGCAGGCTGCTGTGGAGGTCAATATTAAGGGGAAGGGTGCTGTATGGGGAAAACTGTGGATATCTATTAATCTCACACACAAACATTAAATGAATTAGTGGAAATATGCACGTGCGAAGCTGGGTCATCCTGCTAGTCTCCTAAATATATAAAAAGGAATTTCTGTCAAACATCTGGACCGATCTGCACCAAACTTGGCACACAGGTACATTGGGTGTTTGAGAAGGTTTTAGACTGTGTCTCAGCTCTTTAAGAACTACTGTTCCTGAGATATCCCCAAAAAGTGCAAATATGGCACATCACATGACCTGCATTAGCCAATAGATGTATTTCACTCATATCCCAACTGTATTACACATGGTCACATAACCCTTATCAGCCAATACAAGCTTGCAGGTCCTTTAGTCTCAACATACCCACAGTTTTACACCAGGTTTCCATAAAAAGCCAGACATTTTTCTTCACTGCCATTTTTCTTCACTGTCACCTTTAAAGGAACACGGCACTGTGGATAACACTGGATGACACTGTTAAGGGGCGGAGTGCTGTAGAGGTCACTGTTAAGTGAGAGGGTGTTGTGGAGGTCACATTTTAACAAAGCGCTGTGGAGGTCACTGTTAAGGGGGTGGGTTATTGTGGAAATCACTGTTAAGGAGACGGTGTACTGTGGACGGGCAGCTGCAGTGGAGGTAACTGTTAAAGGGACAGGCACTGTGGAGGTTACTGCTAAGGGGGAAGGGGACTGTGGAGATCACTATTAAAGGGGCAGCTTATGTGGAGTTCACTGTTAAGGCAGCAGGGTACTGCGGAGGTCACTGTTAAAGGAGCAAGGTACTGTGGAGGTCACTATTAAAGGGGCAGGTGCAGTGGAGGTCTCTGTTAATGGGGCTGGGAACGGCGGAGGTCACTGTTAAGAGGATTGGGTGCTGTGGAGGTCACTGTTAAGAGAGATGGGTACTGTTGAGGTCACTGTTAAGGGGGTGGGGTACTGTGAAGGTGACTGTTAAAGGGGCAGTGCAGGACACTGTTAAGGGGGCAGGGCACTGTGGAGGTCACTGTTAAGGGGGCAGGGAGCTGTGGAGGTCAACATTAAAGGGACGGGGTGTTATGAGAGGGTCACTGTTAAGGGGGCAGGCCACTGTGGAGGTGACAGTTAAGGGGGTGGGATGCTGTGAAGGTCAATAATGCTGGCTGCACGTCTTACAAAGTGAAAGTAAGAAGCCTGGAATGCTAGATCACCCATAAGGTTGTGCAGCCAGCCAGTCCGCAGATCCCTTGTGATGTCACAGTCCTGGTGTTGCTGCAAAAGTATTTTTAAAAAGAATATTGGAGAACTAGAGTGCAGGGATACTTCAGGGAGAGCGTATCACCATGTGCATCACGACCTAGTGCACCGAGTTTCAGAGTTAATTTAGTGATACAGTTATTGTGCCTCAATATTTAAGGCAGGTATAATATATTGCCGTGTGCATCATGTTCTAGTGCACCAACATTCAGAGTTAATCCAATAATTTAGTGATACAGTTAGTGTGTCTCAATCTGGGGCGTACATAGAAATCACTGTGCACCCTAGCAGGAATCTAAATTGGGCCCCATTCCCCTTTTATAGCCCCTCCCACTACCCATTCCAGGCCTCTCCATTTGTTTCATGAACTATGCTTGCCGCTCCGTTTTATAATTTATGCCATCAGGGCATTGGGATTGCAAAACAGCCCTGGCACACAAAAGACGTATAATAGATGCAGTGTGTACAGATGTATAGTATATACAGCAGAGTACTGATATGTGAGGTACAGGGTATAATATATGCAGTGTGTACAGGTATATAGTATATACCGTAGTGTACCGATATGTGAGGTACAGTGTATAATAGATGCAGTGTGTACAGGTGTATAGTATGTACAGCAGTGTACTGATAAGTGAGGTACGGGGTATAATTTATGCAGTGTGTACAGGTATCTAGTATATACAGTAGTGTAATATGTGAGGTACGAGGTATACAGTTGTGTTCAAAATTATTCAACCCCCAATGCTGTAAAGGGTTTTAGGGAATTCAATGTACATTTGTAATTGTGTTCAGAATGAAATCTTACAAGGCCTTTTTAAAGAACCAAATGCAACTAAAATTACATCAATTGTTTTTGTAATACAGTATTAAATGTTTTTTTTGTGATTTCTTCATTGACACAATTATTCAACCCCTTAAAGACTACCACTCTTAAGAACAGAGGTTCATTCAAGTGTTTTCGATCAGGTATTGAAAACACCTCTGGATGTCAAGGAGCAGCAATCAAGCATAATAAGCACCAATTAGGCAGATGTAAAATCACTGTGATACTCAGCTCGTTCTAGATATTTACTGGTGTGTTTACAAACATGGTGAAGTCAAGAGAATGGTCCAGGAAGACAAGAGAAGAGGTGATTTCTCTTCACAGGAAGGGCAATGGCTATAAGAAGATTGCAAAGATGTTAAACATACCAAGAGACACCATAGGAAGCATCATTCGCAAATGCAAGGCAAAGGGCACTGTTGAAACGCTACCTGGTCGTGGCAGAAAGAAGATGCTGACTTCGACTGCTGTGCGCTACCTAAAGCGCAAAGTGTTGAAAAGTCCCCGTGTGACTGCTGAGGAACTGAAAAAAGATTTGTCAGATGCGGGTACTGAAGTTTCAGCTCAGACAATAAGGCGCACACTGCGTAATGAAGGCCTCCATGCCAGAACTCCCAGGTGTACCCCCTTGCTGTCTCTAAAGAATAAGAAGAGTCGACTGCAGTATGCCAAAAGTCATGTGGACAAACCACAAAAGTTTTGGGATAGTGGTCTGTGGACTGATGAAACAAAATTAGAACTGTTTGGGCCCATGGATCAACGCTATATTTGGAGGAGGAAGAACGAGGCCTATGAAGAAAAGAACACCTTGCCTACTGTGAAGCATGGCGGGGGGTCAATCATGCTTTGGGGCTGTTTTGCTTCTACAGGTACAGGAAGGCTTCAGCGTGTGCAAGGTACCATGAATTCTCTTCAGTACCAGGAGATATTGGATGAAAATGTGAGGCAGTCCGTCACAAAGCTGAGGCTTGGGAGACATTGGACCTTTCAACAGGACAATGATACCAAGCATACCTCCAAGTCCACTAGAGCATGGTTGCAGATTAAAGGTTGGAACATTTTGAAGTGGCCATCGCAGTCACCAGACTTAAATCCGATTGAGAACCTCTGGTGTGACTTAAAGAAAGCAGTTGCAGCGCACAAGCCTAAGAATGTGACTGAACTGGAGGCTTTTGCCCATGAAGAATGGGCGAAGATACCCGTAGACCGCTGCAAGACACTTGTGTCAAGCTATGCTTCACGTTTAAAAGCTGTTATAACTGGAAAAGGATGTTGTACTAAGTACTAAGATTGAATGTCACTTGGGGGTTGAATAAAACTGATAATGATGTGAGCACAGAAAAGACATTTGTGGTTATTTCATTATAAATGTTATGTTATATTTGTCTGACTTACAAGTGCCTCTTTGATTTAATTGTAAACAAGATGACTGAAATGATCAAAATCAATGTCAAACTGGCCAAAACACTCAATTTTAGTGGGGGTTGAATAATTTTGAACACAACTGTAATAGATGCAGTGTGTACAGATATATAGTATATACAGCAGGTACTGACATATGAGGTACGAGTTATAATAGATGCAGTGTGAACAGGTATATAGTAAATACAGCAGTGTATTGATGTGAGGAATGAGGTATTACAGCTCGTGCCTCACATATCAGTCCACTGCTGTATATACAATATATCTGTATACTTCATCTATTATACCTCGTGCCTCACATATCAGTCCACTGCTGTTTCTACAATATATCTGTATACTTCATCTATTATACCTCGTACCTAACATATAGTATATACAGCAGTGTACTGATATGTGAGGTACAAGGTATAATATATGCAGAGTGTATAGATATATAGTATATACAGCAGTGTACTGATATATCTATACACTCTGCATATATTATACCTTGTACCTCACATATCAGTACACTGCTGTATATACTATATATCTGTACATATTTCATCTATAATACTGCCCTCTGGTGTAAGAAGATCTTTTGTTTTGTTGTCTCACACTGCGCATGCGCAGAGCGTACTTTAAAATCTCATTACACAGCGCACTTCACAGACAGATTTTAAAGTCTGCTCCACGCGAGTCAGCCAGCGCTGACTGTAATTTTACTTTAACCTGCACAATGTTACTGTGCTTGCGTGGAGGGACCGACACACCCACTACATCACGTGGGTTAATTTCTCTTTAGCAGTGCACTGAGCATGCACGGGAGCGCACACACCCGGCACAACACGTGACTTAAGCCTTTTTCACGGCTTAAGGCTTTTTGTTAGAACACCGGGCCCCTCTTCCTCACGGGCCCAATAGCAGTTGCATGGTCTGCCTATATGGTAGGTACAGGTATAATATATTGCTGTGTGCATCACATTCTAGTGCACCAACATTCAGAGTTAATTCTTTATTTTATTGTTTCAGTTACTGTACACCATGGCCCACAGACAGTTGCCTGGACCCTCCAAAGGAAAGGTCAGTGGCAAAACTGCTGCTATAGCCATCAAGTAGCACCAGAAGAAGCAGGGTGGTAGCAGCCGCAGCAACAGGCCAGAGCTGCCATCATAATCCGGCAGTCGTGTTTTGACCAACAATCCAACTGTAGAGTTGAGCGAACACCTGGATGTTCGGGTTTGAGAAATTCGGCCGAACCCCATTGATGTCAATGGAGACCCGAACTTATGGGCAGTAAAAAGGCTGTAAAATAGCCTAGGAAAGAGCTAGAGGGCTGCAAAGGGCAGCAAAATGTAGGTAAATCCCCTGCAAACAAATGTGGATAGGGAAATGACTTAAAAAAAATAAAAAATAAAAATAAAAATTAACCAATATCATTTGGCAACTTGCAAAATAATGGTAAAATGAAAAAAAGAGGATTCAATAAAGAAGTGCCCTGGAGTACAAGAATATATGGTTAAGGAGAGGTAGTTATAAATGTCTATTCTGCAGAAGGAATGGACAGGTCCTGTGGCATCCACGCCTGGTTCATTTTTATGAACGTCAGCTTGTCCACGTTGGCTGTGGACAGACGGCTGCGTTTGTCAGTAATGACGCCACCTGCCGTGCTGAATACACGTTCAGACAAAACGCTGGCTGCCGGGCAGGCCAGCACCTCCAAGGCATAAAAGGCTAGCTCTGGCCACGTGGACAATTTGGAGACCCAGAAGTTGAATGGGGCCGAACCATCAGTCAGTACGTGGAGTGGTGTGCACACGTACTGTTCCACCATGTTAGTGAAATGCTGCCTCCTGCTAACACGTTCCGTATCAGGTGGTGGTGCAGTTAGCTGTGGCGTGGTGACAAAACATTTCCACATCTCTGCCATGCTAAGAGGAGCTAGCCGTGACACAGCTGCGTTGGCGACCTCTTGCTCCTCCTCTGCCTTCACCTTGGGCTTCCACTTGTTCCCCTGTGACATTTGGGAATGCTCACGTGCGCTTGTACTCGCGCATCTTCCTATCACGCTTCAGTGCAGGAAGTAAGGGGGGCACATTGTCTTTGTACCGGGGATCCAGCAGGGTGGCAACCTAGTAGTCCGCATACGTTAAAATGTGAGCAACTCTGCTGTCGTTGAGCAGGCACTGCAGCATGTAGTTGCTCATGTGTGCCAGGCTGCCCAGAGATAAGGACAAGCTGTCTTCTGTGGGAGGCGTATCGTCATGGTCCTCCGTTTCCCCCCATGCATGCACCAGTGATGGGCCCGAGCTGCGTTGGGTGCCACCCCACTGTGAACATGCTTCATCCTCATCATCCTCCATCTCATCCTCGTCCTCCTCGTCTTCCAGTAGTGGGCCCTGGCTGGCCACATTTGTACCTGGCCTCTGCTTTTGCAAAAAACCTCCCTCTGAGCCACTTCTAAGAGACTGGCCTGAAAGTGCTAAAAATGACCCCTCATCCTCCTCCTCCTGGGCCACCTCCTCTTCCATCATCGCCCTAAGTGTTTTCTCAAGGAGACATAGAAGTGGTATTGTAACGCTGATAACGGCGTCATCGCCACTGGGCATGTTGGTGGAGTACTCTAAACAGGGCAACAGGGCACACAGGTCTCGCTTGAAGGCCCAATCATTGGTGGTGAAGTGGTGCTGTTCCGCAGTGCGACTGACCAGCATGTGCAAGGTGGAGTTCCACCTAGTGGGCACGTCGCATATGTGGCGGTGAGCGGGAAGGCCGAAGTTACGCTGTAGCGCTGACAGGTGAGCAGCAGCAGGATGTGAACGGCGGAAACGCGCACAGACGGCCCGCACTTAATGCAGCAGCTCTGACATGTCGGGGTAGTTGTGAAGGAACTTCTGCACCACCAAATTCAGCACATGCGCCAGGCAAGGGATGTGCGTCAAACCAGCTAGTCCCAGAGCTGCGACGAGATTTTGCCCATTATCGCACACCACCAGGCCGGGCTTGAGGCCCACCAGCTGCAACCACTCGTCGGCCTGTTGTTCAATACCCCCCCACAACTCCTGCGCGGTGTGGGGCCTGTCCCCCAAACATATGAGTTTCAGAACGGCCTGCTGACATTTACCCCGGGCTGTGCTGAAGTTGGTGGTGAAGGTGTGTGGCTGACTGGATGAGCAGGTGGAAGAAGAGGAGGAGGAAGCCGAGTAGGAGGAGGAGGCTACAGGAGGCAAAGAATGATGCCCTGCGATCCTTGGCTGCGGAAGGACGTGCACCAAAGAACTCTCTGCCTGGGACCCAGCCGCCACTACATTTAAATTGTAGAAAAGAGAAATGGAGGTTATTTGAGATCAAGCGGAAGGTGATTCCAAGTGATCAAAAAAATACAGGCATAGGCGCCTACAGGGGTAGGAAAGCCCAGAAAGTCTGGAAAGGTTTAGGTGTAGAGTTGAGCGAACACCTGGATGTTCGGGTTCGACGAGTTCGGCCGAACTTTCGAAAAATGTTCGGGTTCGTGATCCGAACTCGACCCGAACTTCATCCCGAACCCGAACCCCATAGAAGTCAATGGGGACCCGAACTTTTGGGCACTAAAAAGGCTGTAAAACACACCCGGAAAGGGCTAGAGGGCTGCAAAAGGCAGCAAAATGTAGTTAAATCCCCTGCAAACAAATGTAGATAGGGAAATGATGAGTTAACATAAAATAAATAAAAATTAAACAATATTAATTGGAGTGAGGTCCCATAGCACAGAATCAGGCTTCAAGTCACCCACCAATGGAGAAGGTCACTTACTATTATTTCGACCCCAGCACCCAGACAAAGGAGAGAGGTCCCACAGCAGAGAATCTGGCATCATATCAACCACCACAGGAGTAGGCCACCATTTAGTTACTTTGACCCCTTCACCCAGACAGAGGAGAGAGGCCACACAGCACATATTCAGGCATCATATCAACCACCGCAAGAGAAGGACACTTTTAGATACTTTGACCCCTGCACCCAGGAAGAGGAGAGAGGTTCCACAGCACATATTCTGGCATCATATCAGCCACCACAGGAGAAGCCACCATTGAGTTACTTTGACCCTGCACCCAGGAAGAGGAGAGAGGCCCCACAGCACATATTCTGGCATCATACTAACCACCACAGGAGAAGCCACCATTGAGTTACTTTGACCCCGCACCCAGGAAGAGGAGAGAGGCACCACAGCACATATTCTGGGCATCATATCAGCCACCACAGGAGAAGCCACCATTGAGTTACTTTGACCCCTGCACCCAGGAAGAGGAGAGAGGCCCCACAGCACATATTCTGGCATCATATCAGCCACCACAGGAGAAGCCACCATTTAGTTACTTTGACCCCGCACTCCAGGAAGAGGAGAGAGGCACCACAGCACATATTCAGGCATCATATCACACACCACAGGAGAAGGCCTCTTTCAGTGATTTAGGCCTTGGACCCAGACAGAGGAGAGAGGCACCACAGCACATATTCTGGCATCATATCAGCCACCACAGGAGAAGCCACCATTGAGTTACTTTGACCCCTGCACCCAGGAAGAGGAGAGAGGCCCCACAGCACATATTCTGGCATCATATCAGCCACCACAGGAGAAGCCACCATTGAGTTACTTTGACCCTGCACCCAGGAAGAGGAGAGAGGCCCCACAGCACATATTCTGGCATCATATCACCCACCACAGGAGTAGGCCACCATTTAGTTACTTTGACCCCTACACCCAGACGGAGGAGAGAGGTTACACAGCAGAGAATCAGGCATTTAGATCACCCACCACAGGAGTAGGCCCCAATTTAATGGGACCCCGGCAACCATGTCAGATGGCACAACCATCAGCTTCATATCAATCAGCACAGGAGAAGGCGACTTTGAAAGACTTTGACCCCTACACCCAGACGGAGGAGAGAGGTTTCACAGCAGAGAATCAGGCATTTAGATCACCCACCACAGGAGTAGGCCACCATTTAGTTACTTTGACCCCTACACCCAGACGGAGGAGAAAGGTTACACAGCAGAGAATCAGGCATTTAGATCACCCACCACAGGAGTAGGCCCCAACTTAATGGGACCCGGCAACCATGTCAGATGGCACAACCATCAGCTTCATATCAATCAGCACAGGAGAAGGCGACTTTGAAAGACTTTGACCCCTACACCCAGACGGAGGAGAGAGGTTTCACAGCAGAGAATCAGGCATTTAGATCACCCACCACAGGAGTAGGCCCCCATTGAATCAGACCCTGGCAACTATGTCAGATGGCACAACCATCAGCTTTATATCAATCAGCACAGGAGAAGGCGACTTTGAAAGACTTTGACCCCTACACCCAGATGGAGGAGAGAGGTTTCACAGCAGAGAATCAGGCATCATATCAACCACCACAGGAGAAGCCACCATTGAGTTACTTTGACCCTGCACCCAGGAAGAGGAGAGAGGCCCCACAGCACATATTCTGGCATCATATCAGCCACCACAGGAGAAGCCACCATTGAGTTACTTTGACCCCTGCACCCAGGAAGAGGAGAGAGGCCCCACAGCACATATTCTGGCATCATATCAGCCACCACAGGAGAAGCCACCATTGAGTTACTTTGACCCCTGCACCCAGGAAGAGGAGAGAGGCCCCACAGCACATATTCTGGCATCATATCAGCCACCACAGGAGAAGCCACCATTGAGTTACTTTGACCCCGCACTCCAGGAAGAGGAGAGAGGCACCACAGCACATATTCTGGCATCATATCAGCCACCACAGGAGAAGCCACCATTGAGTTACTTTGACCCCTGCACCCAGGAAGAGGAGAGAGGCCCTACAGCACATATTCTGGCATCATATCAGCCACCACAGGAGAAGCCACCATTGAGTTACTTTTGACCCCTGCACCCAGGAAGAGGAGAGAGGCACCCACAGCACATATTCTGGCATCATATCACACACCACAGGAGAAGGCCTCTTTCAGTGATTTAGGCCTTTGGACCCAGACAGAGGAGAGAGGCACCACAGCACATATTCTGGCATCATATCAGCCACCACAGGAGAAGCCACCATTGAGTTACTTTGACCCCTGCACCCAGGAAGAGGAGAGAGGCCCCACAGCACATATTCTGGCATCATATCAGCCACTCACAGGAGAAGCCACCATTGAGTTACTTTGACCCCTGCACCCAGGAAGAGGAGAGAGGCCCCACAGCACATATTCTGGCATCATATCACCCACCACAGGAGTAGGCCACCATTTAGTTACTTTGACCCCTACACCCAGACGGAGGAGAGAGGTTACACAGCAGAGAATCAGGCATTTAGATCACCCACCACAGGAGTAGGCCCCAATTTAATGGGACCCCGGCAACCATGTCAGATGGCACAACCATCAGCTTCATATCAATCAGCACAGGAGAAGGCGACTTTGAAAGACTTTGACCCCTACACCCAGACGGAGGAGAGAGGTTTCACAGCAGAGAATCAGGCATTTAGATCACCCACCACAGGAGTAGGCCACCATTTAGTTACTTTGACCCCTACACCCAGACGGAGGAGAGAGGTTACACAGCAGAGAATCAGGCATTTAGATCACCCACCACAGGAGTAGGCCCCAACTTAATGGGACCCGTCAACCATGTCAGATGGCACAACCATCAGCTTCATATCAATCAGCACAGGAGAAGGCGACTTTGAAAGACTTTGACCCCTACACCCAGACGGAGGAGAGAGGTTTCACAGCAGAGAATCAGGCATTTAGATCACCCACCACAGGAGTAGGCCCCCATTGAATCAGACCCTGGCAACTATGTCAGATGGCACAACCATCAGCTTTATATCAATCAGCACAGGAGAAGGCGACTTTGAAAGACTTTTGACCCCTACACCCAGATGGAGGAGAGAGGTTTCACAGCAGAGAATCAGGCATCATATCAACCACCACAGGAGAAGCCACCATTGAGTTACTTTGACCCCTGCACCCAGGAAGAGGAGAGAGGCCCCACAGCACATATTCTGGCATCATATCAGCCACTCACAGGAGAAGCCACCATTGAGTTACTTTGACCCCTGCACCCAGGAAGAGGAGAGAGGCCCCACAGCACATATTCTGGGCATCATATCAGCCACCACAGGAGAAGCCACCATTGAGTTACTTTGACCCCTGCACCCAGGAAGAGGAGAGAGGCCCCACAGCACATATTCTGGCATCATATCACCCACCACAGGAGTAGGCCACCATTTAGTTACTTTGACCCCTACACCCAGACGGAGGAGAGAGGTTACACAGCAGAGAATCAGGTATTTAGATCACCCACTACAGGAGTAGGCCCCAATTTAATGGGGACCCCGGCAACCATGTCAGATGGCACAACCATCAGCTTCATATCAATCAGCACAGGAGAAGGCGACTTTGAAAGACTTTGACCCCTACACCCAGACGGAGGAGAGAGGTTTCACAGCAGAGAATCAGGCATTTAGATCACCCACCACAGGAGTAGGCCACCATTTAGTTACTTTGACCCCTACACCCAGACGGAGGAGAGAGGTTACACAGCAGAGAATCAGGCATTTAGATCACCCACCACAGGAGTAGGCCCCAACTTAATGGGACCCCGGCAACCATGTCAGATGGCACAACCATCAGCTTCATATCAATCAGCACAGGAGAAGGCGACTTTGAAAGACTTTGACCCTACACCCAGACGGAGGAGAGAGGTTTCACAGCAGAGAATCAGGCATTTAGATCACCCACCACAGGAGTAGGGCCCTCATTGAATCAGACCCTGGCAACCATGTCAGATGGCACAACCATCAGCTTTATATCAATCAGCACAGGAGAAGGCGACTTTGAAAGACTTTGACCCCTACACCCAAATGGAGGAGAGAGGTTTCACAGCAGAGAATCAGGCATCATATCAACCACCACAGGAGAAGCCACCATTGAGTTACTTTGACCCCTGCACCCAGGAAGAGGAGAGAGGCCCCACAGCACATATTCTGGCATCATATCAGCCACCACAGGAGAAGCCACCATTGAGTTACTTTGACCCCTGCACCCAGGAAGAGGAGAGAGGCCCCACAGCACATATTCTGGCATCATATCAGCCACCACAGGAGAAGCCACCATTGAGTTACTTTGACCCCTGCACCCAGGAAGAGGAGAGAGGCCCCACAGCACATATTCTGGCATCATATCACCCACCACAGGAGTAGGCCACCATTTAGTTACTTTGACCCCTACACCCAGACGGAGGAGAGAGGTTACACAGCAGAGAATCAGGCATTTAGATCACCCACCACAGGAGTAGGGCCCCAATTTAATGGGACCCCGGCAACCATGTCAGATGGCACAACCATCAGCTTCATATCAATCAGCACAGGAGAAGGCGACTTTGAAAGACTTTGGACCCCTACACCCAGACGGAGGAGAGAGGTTTCACAGCAGAGAATCAGGCATTTAGATCACCCACCACAGGAGTAGGCCCCATTGAATCAGACCCTGGCAACCATGTCAGATGGCACAACCATCAGCTTTATATCAATCAGCACAGGAGAAGGCGACTTTGAAAGACTTTGACCCCTACACCCAGATGGAGGAGAGAGGTTCCACAGCAGAGAATCAGGCATCATATCAACCACCACAGGAGAAGCCACCATTGAGTTACTTTGACCCCTGCACCCAGGAAGAGGAGAGAGGCCCCACAGCACATATTCTGGCATCATATCAGCCACCACAGGAGAAGCCACCATTTAGTTACTTTGACCCTTCACCCAAGACAGAGGAGAGAGGTTCCACATCAGAGAATCAGGCATCATATCAACCACCACAGGAGTAGGCCACAATTTAGTTTATTTGACCCCTGCACCCAGGAAGAGGAGAGAGGCCCCACAGCACATATTCTGGCATCATATCACACACCACAGGAGAAGGCCTCTTTCAGTGATTTAGGCCTTTGGACCCAGACAGAGGAGAGAGGTCAGAGATTAGCTTCATATCCCCAGCACAGCAGAAGACCGCTTTATTTGACTTAGGCCTCAGCACCCAGACAGAAGACAGAGGTAGCATGGCAGAGGTTATGGCTTCATGTCACCCGTTAGTTTAACCGGCCACTTTCATCTGGTTAGGCCCCGGCGCCCAGACAGAGAAGAGTTTCATTCAACTGTGGGTTTCATAAAATTTGTATCAAATAAAGAAGTGGCCCGTAGCACAACAAGACATGTTTTAGGCAGTTAATAAGGACTACTCTGCACAAGGGAGGGACAGGTCCTGTGGGATCCATGCCTGGTTCATCTTTATGAAGGTCAGCTTGTCCACGTTGGCTGTGGACAGGCGGCTGCGCTTGTCAGTAATGACGCCCCTGCCGTGCTGAATACGCTGCTCAGATAAAACGCTGGCCGCCGGGCAGGAAAGCACCTCCAAGGCATAACATGCTAACTCTGGCCACGTGGACAATTTCGAAACCCAGTAGTTGAATGGGGCCGAACCATCCGTCAGGATGTGGAGGGGTGTGCAGACATACTGTTCAACCATGTTAGTGAAATGCTGCCTCCTGCTAACACGCTCCGTATCAGGTGTCGGTGCAGATAGCTGTGGCGTGGAGACAAAACTTTTCCACATTTCTGCCATGCTAACCCTGCCCTCAGATGAGCTGGCCGTGACACAGCTGCGTTGGCGACCTCTTGCCACTCCTCTGCCTTCACCTTCCACCTGTTCCCCTGTGACATGTGGGAATGCTCTCAAGAGCGCCTATCAGCGCAGTGCTTGTACTCACGCATCTTACGGTCGCGCTCCAGTTCAGGAATTAAAGTGGGCACATTGTCTTTATACCGGGATCCAGCAGGGTGGCCACCCAGTAGTCTGCACACGTTAAAACGTGGGCAACTCTGCTGTCGCTGCGCAGGCATTGGAGCATATATTCGCTCATGTGGGCCAGGCTACCCATGGGTAAGGACAAGCTGTCCTCTGTGGGAGGCGATCGTCATCGTCCACCGTATCCCCCCAGCCACGCACCAGTGATGGGCCTGGGCTGCCACCCCGCTGTGAACTTGCGCCATCCTCGTCCCCTCCACCTCCTCCTCCTCATCCTCCTCGTCCTCCAGTACAGTGCCTTGGCTGGCGACTTGTGAACCTGTCCTCTGCTGCTTAAACAAACCTCCCTCTGAGCCAATTCGAACAGACTGGCCCGAAAGTGTTAGAAACGAGCCCTCATCCTCCTCCTCCTCCTCCACCTGGGCCACCTCCTCTAACATCATTGCCCTAAGTGTTTTCTCAAGGAGACATAGAAGTGGTATTGTAACGCTGATAACAGTGTCATCGCCACTGGCCATGTTGGTGGAGTACTCGAAACAGCGCAGCAGGGCACACAGGTCTCGCATGGAGGCCCAATCATTGGTGGTGAAGTGGTGCTGTTCGGCAGTACGACTGACGCGAGCGTGCTGCAGCTGAAACTCCACTATGGCCTGCTGCTGCTCGCACAGTCTCTCCAGCATGTGCAAGGTGGAGTTCCACCGGGTGGGCACGTCGCATATGAGGCGGTGAGCGGGAAGGCCGAAGTTCCGCTGTAGCGCAGACAGGCGAGCAGCGGCAGGATGTGAACGGCGGAAGCGCGCACAGACGGCCCGCACTTTATGCAGCAGCTCTGACATGTTGGGGTAGTGGTGAATGAACCTCTGCACCACCAAGTTCAGCACATGCGCCAGGCAAGGGATGTGCGCCAAACCGGCTAGTCCCAGAGCTGCCACGAGATTTCGCCCATTATCGCATACCACCAGGCCTGGCTTGAGGCCCACCGGCAGAAACCACTCGCCGGTCTGTTGTTCAATACCCCGCCACAACTCCTGCGCGGTGTGGGGCCTGTCCCCCAAACATATGAGTTTCAGAATGGCCTGCTGACGCTTACCCCGGGCTGTGCTGAAGTTGGTGGTGAAGGTGTGTGGCTGACCGGATGAGCTGGTGGAAGCAGTGGAGGAGGAAGCCGAGTAGGAGGAGGAGGCTACAGGAGGCAGAGAATGATGCCCTGCGATCCTAGGGGGCGGAAGGACGTGCGCCAAGGAACTGTCCGCCGGGGCCCAGCCGCCACTACATTCATCCAGTGTGCAGTTAGTGAGATATAGCGTCCCTGGCCGTGCTTACTGGTCCACGTATCTGTGGTTAGGTGGACCTTGCCACAAATGGCGTTGCGCAGTGCACACTTGATTTTATCGGACACTTGCATGTGCAGGGAAGGCACGGCTGTCTTGGAGAAGTAGTGGCGGCTGGGAACCACATACTGCGGGACAGCCATGGCCATCAGCTGTTTGAAGCTGTCTGTGTCCACCAGCCGGAATGACAGCATTTCAAAGGCCAGCAGTTTAGAAATGCTGGCGTTCAGGCCAAGGGCCTCGAGGGTGACTCGGGGAATTTGCGCTTCCTCTCTAAGGTTTGAGATATTGAGAGCTGAACGCTGCTGTGTGATATAGTGGAGACGCTAGTTGACGGTGGCGGTGGTGGTGGTGTCGGTGGCACATCCTCTGTTTGCTGCCTCGGCAGGTGGCAACATTCCTCTCGAGGCGGAAGCCGAGGCAGCAGCGGTAGAGGGAGCAGGGGGAGCCTCAGCGAGTGCCTGGTTTTTAAGGTGTGTACCCCACTGCAGTTCATGCTTTGCATGTAGATGCCTGGTCATGCAGGTTGTGCTGAGGTTCAGAACGCTAATGCCTCGCCTCAGGCTCTGATGGCAGAGCGTGCAAGTCACTCGGGTCTTGTCGGTAGGACATTGTTTAAAGAAGTGCCATGCCAGGGAACTCTTTGAAGCTGCCTTTGTGGGGCTGGGTCCCTGTTGGCGATGTCCAGTAGCAGGCGAACTCTGGGGCGGCGGCTCGCCTGCTTTGGCCCCCTGCTCCCTCTTTGGCTTCGCTGTTGTCTCGGTCTCACCACTACCTCTTCCTCTGAACTGTGAAAGTCATCGCCACGACCTTCAGTCCATGTGGGGTCTAAGACCTCATCGTCCTCTGCATCGTCTTCCACCCAGTCTCCCTCCCTGACCTCCTCCTGTTCAGTCTGCACACTGCAAAAGACGCGGCAGTGGGCACCTGTGTTTCGTCATCATCAGAGACGTGCGGACTCCGATGAGGTGGTATTCCCATGTCCTCTTCATCTGGAGACATAAGTGGTTGTGCGTCAGTGCATGGTATGTCTTCCTCCACTGGGGAAGGGCTAGGTGGACGCCCTGGGAAACCCTGGAAGCAGAGTCTTCAAACAGAAGAAGAGACTGCTGCATAACTTGTGGCTCAGACCGTTTCCCTGATATGCTTGGGGGTGATGTGACAGACTGATGGGCTTGGTTTTCAGGTGCCACCTGTGCGCTTCCGCAGAAGACTGGGTGGAAGACCATGTGGTGAACGTGCTGGAAGCACTGTCGGCCACCCAATCGATTAATGCCTGTACCTGCTCAGGCCTTACCATCCTAAGAGCGGCATTGGGCCCCACGAGATATTGCGGTACATTCTGCCGGCTAGTTGAGGGAGTTCGTTCCCTACTGTGTGCGCCTGAGCCGAACGGCCACGCCCTCTACCAGCAACAGAGGCTCCACGGACACCACCACGACCGCGCCCTCGTCCCTTAATAGTATTTTTCTTCATTGTTGCGATTCAACTCGCACCACAATGAAATATATTATTTTTTATAAGCAAAATCCCCTCACTGGAATACTTTCAGTCTTTTGACTGTATGGATTACAGATGGAATGACTGTTATATGTGAGTACCGCTTTCTTGACAGATTCTAGTATGGGTACATATATGTTTTCCCAACCCCAGCACATTAGTTTGCTAATTCCAGATGTATGAAACGCAGGCCTAACTGTATCTAGTATATTGAACGCCAGATAAACTAACTTGGCCTTTTTTAAATAAAAAAATTCCCTCACTGGAATACTTTCAGTCTTTTGACTGTATGGATTACAGATGGAATGACTGTTATATGTGAGTACCGCTTTCTTTGACAGATTCTAGTATGGGTACATATATGTTTTCCCAACCCCAGCACATTAGTTTGCTAATTCCAGATGTATGAAACGCAGGCCTAACTGTATCTAGTATATTGAACGCCAGATAAACTAACTTGGCCTTTTTAAATAAAAAATTCCTCACTGGAATACTTTCAGTCTTTTGACTGTATGGATTACAGATGGAATGACTGTTATATGTGAGTACCGCTTTCTTTGACAGATTCTAGTATGGGTACATATATGTTTTCCCAACCCCAGCACATTAGTTTGCTAATTCCAGATGTATGAAACGCAGGCCTAACTGTATCTAGTATATTGAACGCCAGATAAACTAACTTGGCCTTTTTAAATAAAAAAATTCCCTCACTGGAATACTTTCAGTCTTTTGACTGTATGGATTACAGATGGAATGACTGTTATATGTGAGTACCGCTTTCTTTGACAGATTCTAGTATGGGTACATATATGTTTTCCCAACCCCAGCACATTAGTTTGCTAATTCCAGATGTATGAAACGCAGGCCTAACTGTATCTAGTATATTGAACGCCAGATAAACTAACTTGGCCTTTTTTAAATAAAAAATTCCCTCACTGGAATACTTTCAGTCTTTTGACTGTATGGATTACAGATGGAATGACTGTTATATGTGAGTACCGCTTTCTTTGACAGATTCTAGTATGGGTACATATATGTTTTCCCAACCCCAGCACATTAGTTTGCTAATTCCAGATGTATGAAACGCAGGCCTAACTGTATCTAGTATATTGAACGCCAGATAAACTAACTTGGCCTTTTTAAATAAAAAAATTCCTCACTGGAATACTTTCAGTCTTTTGACTGTATGGATTACAGATGGAATGACTGTTATATGTGAGTACCGCTTTCTTTGACAGATTCTAGTATGGGTACATATATGTTTTCCCAACCCCAGCACATTAGTTTGCTAATTCCAGATGTATGAAACGCAGGCCTAACTGTATCTAGTATATTGAACGCCAGATAAACTAACTTGGCCTTTTTAAATAAAAAAATTCCCTCACTGGAATACTTTCAGTCTTTTGACTGTATGGATTACAGATGGAATGACTGTTATATGTGAGTACCGCTTTCTTTGACAGATTCTAGTATGGGTACATATATGTTTTCCCAACCCCAGCACATTAGTTTGCTAATTCCAGATGTATGAAACGCAGGCCTAACTGTATCTAGTATATTGAACGCCAGATAAACTAACTTGGCCTTTTTAAATAAAAAATTCCCTCACTGGAATACTTTCAGTCTTTTGACTGTATGGATTACAGATGGAATGACTGTTATATGTGAGTACCGCTTTCTTTGACAGATTCTAGTATGGGTACATATATGTTTTCCCAACCCCAGCACATTAGTTTGCTAATTCCAGATGTATGAAACGCAGGCCCAACTGTATCTAGTATATTGAACGCCAGATAAACTAACTTGGCCTTTTTAAATAAAAAAATTCCCTCACTGGAATACTTTCAGTCTTTTGACTGTATGGATTACAGATGGAATGACTGTTATATGTGAGTACCGCTTTCTTTGACAGATTCTAGTATGGGTACATATATGTTTTCCCAACCCCAGCACATTAGTTTGCTAATTCCAGATGTATGAAACGCAGGCCTAACTGTATCTAGTATATTGAACGCCAGATAAACTAACTTGGCCTTTTTAAATAAAAAATTCCCTCACTGGAATACTTTCAGTCTTTTGACTGTATGGATTACAGATGGAATGACTGTTATATGTGAGTACCGCTTTCTTTGACAGATTCTAGTATGGGTACATATATGTTTTCCCAACCCCAGCACATTAGTTTGCTAATTCCAGATGTATGAAACGCAGGCCTAACTGTATCTAGTATATTGAACGCCAGATAAACTAACTTGGCCTTTTTAAATAAATAAAAATTCCCTCACTGGAATACTTTCAGTCTTTTGACTGTATGGATTACAGATGGAATGACTGTTATATGTGAGTACCGCTTTCTTTGACAGATTCTAGTATGGGTACATATATGTTTTCCCAACCCCAGCACATTAGTTTGCTAATTCCAGATGTATGAAACGCAGGCCTAACTGTATCTAGTATATTGAACGCCAGATAAACTAACTTGGCCTTTTTTAAATAAAAAAATTCCCTCACTGGAATACTTTCATGTCTTTTCGACTGTATGGATTACAGGTGGACTGGTATTAGTAGGGGTGACACAAGCACACCCAAGTCCCTGATGTAGGATTTCTATGGCACAGACCACTATTACAAGTGATTAATGGACGTTGGGAGAGATTGTGCTGCAGCACTAGTCCCAAGATGGCCGCCGCCTATCAGCCCAGTAACATGTGCCACAAAATGGTCTGCACAACCTTTAAAAAAAATAGCCTTGGACTGTGCTGCTAAATCGCTATTGGTCTGAATCCCAGGTGTAGATGTCTGACTTGTTTGGAGCTTTGGAATGCACACTGTGGCAGCTTCTGCTGCAGCACTACAAGTCGCAAAATGGCGCCGGCGGTCAGCCCAGGTACATGTGGATGGAAAAATCACTCTGGCCACTCTAAAAATAGCCAATCCCTATCAAAAAAGCAGCTCAGCTGCAGTTGTTCAGATGAATCACAGGTGGAGGAGAGAAGTATTCAATTATCCCTGCCTATTCTCGCCCTAGCATCAGCTGCGTCTATCCCTGTTCTATTCACATCGGGAGTGAGCACGTCCCGACGTGCGCACAAGCTTATAAAGAGGCTGAGTCACATGCTGCACTCGGCCAATCACAGCCTTGCCAATAGTAGGCATGGCTGCGATGGCATCTTAGGGCAAGTAGTATGATGCATGTTGATTGGCTGCTTTGCAGCCTTTCAAAATGCGCCTAAATACATGCCGAACGACGAACCCGAACCCGAACTTTTTTGAAAATGTCCGGGTTCGGGTCCGGGTCCCGGACACCCCAAAATTCGGTACGAACCCGAACGATGCTCGAACTGTTCGCTCAACACTATTTAGGTGGATTATTTAGAAGGTTAGATTTATAAAGAGAGGCTGCTAGGTGATTTATAGACCCAATAAAACCCACAAGGGATATATAGAGCTATATAGGGATAAATAGATATAGTTCGGTTTGTGAGGAGACAAGTGCTGGAACTTATCCAACAGTATCCCCTCTACCTAGACCATCACCACAAGATAGCGCCACCTCTGGTGCACCGTGAAAAAATATGGTGCACCGTGGGAAAAGTATCACGAGGTACTGGACAAATCTATATATATACACATAAAGAGTGCTTAATAGATATCATATTTTAGAGTGTCATATAGGATTTTTTCATAAAAACATTTGGATCAGAAATTCACTCTTGAGTGTACTCACTTCACAGGGGGAAGTGGTTTGGATAAGCTCAAGACACCAAACCGTACTAACCCCCCTCGCCAAAGTCGCTCGTCAGATAGTGAATATTGAAGGCAGCCCAGTCGGTCGGCATCTTTTCAAATTCTTTATTGAAGTTTGGCTCTACGCGTTTCGGGGTGATCCCCTTGATGGATCCGTCGGGCCACTTCCAGGAGTCATCCTTTCTATGAAGACCGATCCAGTAACTTTCTCCTCTGCTCGCAATCCGATTCTTTCCTTCCTCCACTGATATTGACCCCCACAAAGTTACTGGATCGGTCTTCATAGAAAGGATGACTCCTGGAAGTGGCCCGACGGATCCATCAAGGGGATCACCCCGAAACGCGTAGAGCCAAACTTCAATAAAGAATTTGAAAAGAAGCCGACCGACTGGGCTGCCTTCAATATTCACTATCTGACGAGCGACTTTGGCGAGGGGGGTTAGTACGGTTTGGTGTCTTGAGCTTATCTAAACCACTCCCCCCTGTGAAGTGAGTACACTCAAGAGTGAATTTCTGATCTAAATGTTTTTATGAAAAAATCCTATATGACACTCTAAAATATTATATCTATTAAGCACTCCTTTTGTGTGTATATATAGATTTGTCCAGTACCTCGTGATACTTTTCCCACGGTGCACCATATTTTTTCACGGTGCACCAGAGGTGGCGCTATCTTGTGGTGATGGTCTAGGTAGAGGGGATACTGTTGGATAAGTTCCAGCACTTGTCTCCTCACAAACCGAACTATATCTATTTATGCCACTACATTTACCCAGTGTGCAGTTAGGGAGATATAGCGACCCTGGCCGTGCTTACTGGTCCACGTATCTGTGGTTAGGTGGACAGATGGCGTTGCGCAGTGCACACTTGATTTTATCGGATACTTGGTTGTGCAGGGAAGACACGGCTCTCTTGGAGAAGTGGTGGCGGCTGGGAACAACATACTGTGGGACAGCCATCACCATCAGGTGTTTGAAGCTGTCTGTGTCCACCAGCTTGAATGACAGTATTACAAAGGCCAGTAGTTTAGAAATGCTGGCATTCAGGCCCAGGGCTCGAGGGTGGCTAGGTGGGAATTTACGCTTTCTCTCCAAGGTTTGTGAGATAGAGAGCTGAACGCTACCGTGTGATATGGTGGAGATGCTTGGTGACGCAGGTGGTGGTGTCGGTGGCACATCTTCTGTTTGGTGGGCGGCAGGTGGGCGGAGGAAGAGGCCGAGGCAGCTGCAGAAGAGGGAGCAGGGGGAGCCTGAGTGAATTCCTTGTTTTTATGGTGTTTACTCCACTGCAGTTCATGCTTTGCATGTAGATGCCTGTCATGCAGGTTGTACTGAGGTTCAGAACGTTAATGCTTCGCTTCAGGCTCTGATGGCACAGCGTGCAAACCACTCGGGTCTTGTCATCAGCACATTGTTTCAAGCAGTGCCATGTCAGGGAACTCCTTGAAGCTGCCTTTGGGGTGCTCGGTCCCTGGTAGCGGTGGCCAGTAGCAGGCGAACTCTCTTGGAGGCGGCTGTTCTGCTTTTGCCCCTTGCTCTCTCTTTTGCTATGCTGTTGGCTCGGTCTCACCACTGCCTCTTCCTCTGAACTATGAAAGTCAGTGGCAAGACCTTCATTCCATGTGGGGTCTAGGACCTCATCGTCCCCTACATCGTCTTTCACACAGTCTTCCTCCCTGATCTCCTGTTCGGTCTGCACACTGCAGAAAGACGCAGCAGTTGGCACTTGTGTTTCGTCATCATCAGAGACGTGCGGACTGTGATGAGATGGTATTCCCATGTCCTCATCATCAGGAAACATCAGTGGTTGTGCATCAGTGCATTCTATGTCTTCCACCACTGGGGAAGGGAAGGTGGATTCCCTTGGGAAACCCTGCCAGCAGAGTCTTCAAACAGCATAGGAGACTGCTGCATAACTTGAGGCTTAAACAGTTTCCCTGATATGCATGGGGTGATGTGACAGACTGATGGGCTTGGTTTTCAAGTGCCACCTGTGCGCTTTCTGCAGAAGACTGGGTGGGAGACAATGTTGTGAATGTGCTGGATCTACTGTCGGCCACCCAATTGACTAGCGCCTGTACTTGCTCAGGCCTTACCATCCTTAGAACGGCATTGGGCCCCACCAAATATCGCTGTAAATTCTGGCGGGTACTGGAACCTGAGGTAGTTGGTTCACTAGAACGTGTGGCTGTGGCAGAACAGCCACGTCCTCTCCCAGCACCAGAGGGTCCACTAAGAACACCATGACCATGTCCGCGTCCGCGTCCCTTACTAGATGTTTTCCTCATTGTTACCGTTCACCACAATAAGAAAAAAATTATTTGGCCCAATGTATTGAATTCAAATTCAGGCCTTTTTTTACAGGCACCTAACACTATCTGTTTATGTACCGTATTACACTAATCCAGGCACAGCAGTAACCACAGATTTTGGGGAATATCAATTGTAGGCCTAGTATTTAGGCCCTGGATGAAAGGTATCCTTTTGCGGACAGATTTACACTTTGAGATGCACAGTAGCGTGTGAAAAAATATATAGGATTATGCTTTCAGCACTTGTATTTTAACACTTTGTGTAATATACCCTTTAACGGAAAAAAATACACTTGGAGATGCACGCTGAATGTAATATACCCTTTAACGGACAGATTTACACTTGGCCTGCAACAGCTGGAACACCAGATTTTGGGTATTGCTATTTTGGCAACTGAATTTCACAATATAGCAATAACAAATGACAAAACAGGTGCACACTGTGGTCTTACTAAGCCCTCAAACTGATGTTAAAATTGAGATGTTAGTCAACATGTCCTACAGTGGAGGACATGTCTTAAGCCTGAGCACCACGCCAAGGTCCCTTATGTAGCTCGGGACCTAACACTCACCTACCTGTGCCATATGGGCAATACCAGGGGCCAGTGGGAAAAATTACAGGAATGTATTAGGTCGACTCGCAGCAGACTCCTCAGTTAGCTCCTGCATGTAACCATGCCTGCAATGGAAGGAGGGAGAAGGCTGTGAGCCCCATCCAAGACTGGCTGATATGGCCCAGGCCTCACAGGTGCACCTAAATATAGCCTGTGGATGGAAAACAGGCTACATTTACATGGGAGTTTATACACCTCCAAACAATTATATATACACAAACCAGAGGAGGTAACTGAGGAGTCTGCTGTGAGTAGGCCTAATACATTCCTGTAATTTTGCCCACTGACCCCTGGTATTGCCCATATGGCACAGGTAGGTGAGTGTTAGGTCCCGAGCTACTTGAGAGACCTTGGCGTGGTGCTCGGGCTTAAGACATGTCCTCCACTGTAGGACATCTTGACTAACCTCTCAATTTTAACATCAGTTTGAGGGCTTAGTAAGACCGCAGTGTGCGCCTGTTTTGTCATTTGTTATTGCTAGATTGTTATATTATTTATCACATCCACACTATTGTCATTTTGTGTAGGATGTCTATTGTGGTACTTGTGGTCCCCTGCGGGCATCCTCCACCGTATGCATTTTTGCTGGGGATCGCCATTAGCAATGGGCCACAAGTGCAGGATCTGCTCCACTGTATATATATGCACAACTGCATTTTTGGGTTCAGCACATCCTGCTTCATGCCACCTTTCAGTTGGTTTGTGTATATACAATTGAATTTCACCCCAGAAAATAATATATCCTTTAACAGACACTATTAAACTTGTCAAGCCACAGCTGGAACACCAGATTTACGTTATTTCTATTTTTACAACTGAATTTCACCCCAGAAAAAAATATATTCTTTGCCGGACACGATTAAACTTGGCCATCCACAGCTAAAACCACTGATTTATGGTATTGCTATTTTGGCAATTGAATTTCACCCCAGAACAAAATATATCCTTTGCCGGACACTATTAAACTTGTCCAACCACAGCTGGATCACCAGATTTACGGTATTTATATTTTTGAAACTGAATTTCACCACAGAAAATAATATATCCGATGACGGACACTATGAAACTTGTCCAGTCACAGCTGGAACACCAGATTTACGGTATTTCTATTTTTGAAACTGAATTTCACCGCAGAAAATAATATATCCTATGACGGACACTATTAAACTTGTCCAGTCACAGCTGGAACACCAGATTTATTGTATTTCTAATTTGGCAACTGAATTTTACCGCAGAAAATAATATATCCTATGACGGACACTATGAAACTTGTCCAGTCACAGCTGGACCACCAGATTTACGTTATTTCTATTTTTGCAACTGAATTTCACCCCAGAAAAAAATATATCCTTTGCCAGACAATATTAAACTTGGCCAGCCACAGCTGAATCCACAGATTTATGGTATTGCTATTTTGGCAATTGAATTTCACCCCAGAACAAAATATATCCTTTGGCGGACACTATTAAACTTGTCCAGCCACAGCTGGAACACCAGATTTAAGGTATTTATATTTTTGAAACTGAATTTCACCCCAGAAGATAATATATCCTTTGACGGACAATACAAAACTTGGCCAGCCACAGCTGGAACACCAGATTTACTGTATTTCTATTTTTGCAACTGTATTTCACCACAGAACAAAATCTATCCTTTGACGGACACTAGGGAAATTGTCCAGTCACAGCTAGAACACCAGATTTACGGTATTTCTATTTTGGCAACTGAATTTCACCCAAGAAAAAAATAAATCCTTTGCCGGACACTATTAAACTTGGCCAGCCACTGCTGGAACACAAGATTCAGGGTATTGCTATTTTGGCAATTCAATTTCACCCCACAAAAAAATATACCCTTTTACTGACAGATTTAAACTAGGCCTGCAACAGCTGGAACACCAGATTTACTGTATTTCTATTTTTGCTACTGACTTTCACCCCAGAAAATAATATATCCTTTGACAGACACTAGGGAAATTGTTCAGTCACAGCTGGAACACCAGATTTGCGGTATTTCTATTTTGGCAACTGAATTTCACCCCAGAAAAAAATAAATCCTTTGCCGGACACTATTAAACTTGGCCAGCCACTGCTGGAACACCAGGTTTAGGCCTCTTTCACACGGGCGTCACGTTTAAAGCCCGGATAAGAGGCGGGTGCTTTGCAGGAAAATGTGCGATTTTTCCGCGCGTGTGCAAACTTTTGTAATGCGTTTTGCACGTGCGTGTGAAAAATACGCATGTTTGGTACCCAGACCCGAAGCCGGACTTCATTACTGAAGTACGGTTTCGGGTTGAGTATTCTGCATATTTTATTATTTTCCCTTATAACATAGTTATAAAGAAAAATAATAGCATTCTCAATAGAGAATGCAAAGTAAAAAGGGCAAGAGAGGGTTAAAAAAAAAACAAAAAAACGAACTCACCCCCACCATTTGATCGCGAAGCTGTCGGTTACTGGGCTCCTGTTCTGTGTTCAGCCGGGAAGGGGGTGAAGGACCTTCAGTGACGTCACTGGGTCGATCAAATGGTGGGGGTGAGTTCGTTTTTTTTATTATTTTTAACCCTCTCTTGCCCTTTTTACTTTGCATTCTCTATTGAGAATGCTATTATTTTCCTTTATAACTATGTTATAAGGGAAAATAATAAAGATCGGGTCCCCATCTCGATCGTCTCCTAGCAACCATACGGGAAAATTGCACCGCATCCGCACTTGCTTGCGGATGCTTGCGATTTTCCCGCAGCCCCATTCACTTCTATGGGGGCTGCGTTGCGTGAAAAACGCAGAAACTGGAGCATGCTGCGATTCTCACGCAACGCACAAGTGATGCGTGAAAAACAACGCGCATGTGCACAGCCCCATAGAAATGAACGGGTCCGGATTCAGTGCGGGTGCAATGCGTTCACTTCACGCATTGCACCCGCGCGGAAAACTCACCCGTGTGAAAGGGGCCTTATGGTATTTCTATTTTGGCAACTGAATTTCACCCCAGAACAAAATAACAAAATATATCCTTTGCCGGACACTATTAATCTTGTCCAGCCACAACTGGAACATCAGATTTATGGTATTGCTATTTTGGCAACTGAATTTCACTCCAGTAAATAATAAATCCTTTGCCGGACACTATTAAACTTGGCCAGCCACTGCTGGAACACAAGATTCAGGGTATTGCTATTTTGGCAATTCAATTTCACCCCACAAAAAAACATACCCTTTAACGGACAGATTTAAACTAGGCCTGCAACAGCTGGAACACCAGATTTACTGTATTTCTATTTTTGCTACTGACTTTCACCCCAGAAAATAATATATCCTTTGACAGACACTAGGGAAATTGTTTAGTCACAGCTGGAACACCAGATTTACGGTATTTCTATTTTGGCAACTGAATTTCACCCAAGAAAAAAATAAATCGTTTGCCGGACACTATTAAACTTGGCCAGCCACTGCTGGAACACCAGATTTAGGCCTCTTTCACACAGGCGTCACGTTTGACGCCCGGATAATAGGCGGGTGCGTTGCGGTAAAATGTGCGATTTTTCCTCGCGTGTGCAAACTTTTGTAATGCATTTTGCATGCGCGTGTGAAAAATACGCATGTTTGGTACCCAGACCCGAAGCCGGACTTCATCACTGAAGTACGGTTTCGGGTTGAGTATTCTGCATATTTTATTATTTTCCCTTATAACATAGTTATAAAGGAAAATAATAGCATTCTCAATAGAGAATGCAAAGTAAAAAGGGCAAGAGAGGGTTAAAAATAATTAAAAAAAAAAAAACTCAACCCCACCATTTGATCGCGTAGCTGTCGGTTACTGGGCTCCTGTTCTGTGTTCAGCCGGGAAGGGGGTGAAGGATCTTCAGTGACATCACTGGGTCGATCAAATGGTGGGGATGAGTTCGTTTTTTTTATTATTTTTAACCCTCTCTTGCCTTTTTTACTTTGCATTCTCTATTGAGAATGCTATTATTTTCCTTTATAACTATGTTATAAGGGAAAATAATAAAGATCGGGTCCCCATCTCGATCGTCTCCCAGCAACCATACGGGAAAATCACACCGCATCCGCACAAAATATATCCTTTGCCGGACACTATTAATCTTGTCCAGCCACAGCTGGAACATCAGATTTACGGTATTGCTATTTTGGCAACTGAATTTCACCCCAGTAAATAATAAATCCTTTGCCGGACACTATTAAACTTGGCCAGCCACTGCTGGGACACCAGATTTACAGTATTGCTATTTTGGCAATTGAATTTCACCCCAGAACAAAATATATCCTTTGCCGGACACTATTAAACTTGTCCAGTCACAGCTGAAACCACTGATTTATGGTATTGCTATTTTGGCAATTGAATTTCACCCTAGAAAAAAATATATCCTTTGCCGGACACTATTAAACTTTGCCAGCCACTGCTGGGACACCAGATTTAGTGGATTGCTATTTTGGCAATTGTATTTCACCACAGAAAAAAAAACTATCCTTTGCCAGACAGCAGACAGTATTACACTTGACTAGCCACAGCTGGAACACCAGATTTAGGGGATTGCTATTTTGGCAATTGAATTGAACCCCTCAATAAAATATTGAAATTTCTATCCTGAGTTTCTAGGGGTGACAATAAGCACAGCCAGGCCCTTGATGTAGGATATAACAAAAAAAAACTAGTATTCATGGATTGATGGACTTGGTGGCAACTTTTGCTGGTGCACCACAAGACACAAAATGGCCACCGATCACCCCAGAAAAAAGTGACAGAAAAATGCTCTGTGCAGCCTAAAAACCAGTGAGTAATTAACTAGCAGAAGTTGAATGTTTCACAGCTGTAGATCAATCACTTCATTAGGTGTTTTTGCTGAGTTTTCCCTGCCTAATCTCGCCCTTTACAGCAGCTGCGTCCTATCCCTACACTAATCAGAGCAGAGTGACGTGCGGCAGTACGTGACTCCAGCTTAAATAGAGGCTGGGTCACATGCTGCACTTGGCCAATCACAACCATGCCATTAGTAGGCATGGCTGTGATGGCTTCTTAGGGCAAGAAGTAAAACGCTAGCTAATTGGCTGCTGTGCAGCCCTTCAGAAAGCGGGAAGACATCGCCGAACAACGGACCCGAACCCAAACGTTTTTGAAAATGTTCGGGTTCGTGTCCCGAACACCCCAAAATTCGGTACGAATCCGAACTATCCAGTTTGGGTTCACTCATCCTATCCAACTGTACTGGAATGGTTGACTCGTTTTTCAACGTCATTTCAAGTAACAACAGATACACACAGCCAGGAATCAGTGGGATCCTCTGACACAACACTTAGTTTGCACGGCCCAGAAACTGCCTCTATGCTCTAACCTGTCCTGAACCTGCCTCCTGCTTTTGCTGCTTCTTCTGCTAGCCAAGTAAAAATAGCTGCTGGCTCTGCTCTGCTTTTCAGCAACAATGAGCATTGTGAGGACAGTGAGCAGTTACAGGCAATCCAAAACTTAGAGGAGATTTCTGCTGCAGACTTCTTTAGATGTGCAACTACCAATGATGACAGTAGGGTGGGAGCACATGTTGAGAGAGGTCAGGGACGCGCGCAAGAGATACCGTAGGTGAAGGTGACACAAGTCAGAATCCAGGACTACAGCGGTGGACGGAAAGGATCACTGCTGAGCACGGCGCCCAGGACAATGACGGTAAGCGGAGGAACAGTGGTGTACAGCAGCCGCTGTTATAATACACCTCAGAATCCTCTAGTTGTCTCAAAGCCCCAGCTACATAATACTCCTTTGTCATCAGGACCACATTACCCCCCCCCCCCCCTTGTCTGCTGGCTTCACTATTATATCTTTATGTGACTGGAGCCATTTCAAGGCTTTGTTCTCCCCTGTGCTAATGTTATTATGAATCATGGGTACATCAACACCTTCACCTCCTTTAACACTTGATGATAAAAAATGCCAATACTACTCCCAGCGGGCATGGGGGGACAAAAAGTGGACCTGATGCCTCCCCTAAAATCACCTTCCAATGGATCTTCATTCTCGATATCAACGTTGTTTGTGTCAGCTAGAAGACATGATATTTTTATTTCATCATACTTAGTGCATATGCTAAATCCTAAAGGGCCTACTCTCGCCTACACACCATGAAACATCTCCCACCGGCCCACACCCCCTCTCAAGCAGTCAGGGTTCGTCAACGTCAGCAGAAAGAAGCTGTCATTCCTTCCTATCAACTTCAATGTCGTCTGTTGCTCCTTATGCTCCCCCTTTACCTAGTCACTTATTTCGACAGCAATCGATCACCGAGGTGATTGCAAAAAGACAACAGTATGTAGGCACTCATCCAACGGCACAGAAGCTAAATGTGCACCTGGCTAAGCTGCTGGTACTACAATCCCTCCCTTCCCATGTAGTTGACTGCACATTTTAGGGAACTGATGGCTTGTGCCCAGCCAAGGTGGAAAGTCCCAGGCTAACATTATTTTTCCAAAAAAGCTGTACCAGCCCTGCACATGTACGTTAAGCAGAAGGTTGGACAGTCCTTGGGCCTCTCAGTGTTGAGTAGAGTTCATGCCAGCGCTGATATTTGGAGTTGGAACTAACATCCCTCTGCCTTACCTCCTAGATGCTACAACTGTCATTGATTGCGGCATCTGAGCGGTTAAATGACAGGTTTCTGCATTCCTCATCATTGTGGCTGGGTGTCTGCTGTATGATACAGTGATACAGCCGGCACCTGCCGAGTATGGAGCGGGTTCCCTGCAGCAGCCCACTCTATACATTCCCTCAGCCACTGTGACGTATGGGTATACCTGATTTATAGTGATTCGTAACTAATTAATTCAGAACTGATAAAATTCTTGGCTAGCTTTGGAAAAGTGGGCGACTCAAATTTTTTAAAACTTCGCTCATCTCTAGTAACCATGTACACAATTGCTGCTGCTATACTAATGATCTGTCTTACTATTCCACCATAACTCTGAGGCTACTGACTGGCTGCAGCTGTAACTTGGAATAGGCAGGCATATCATTGCTGCAGCAAAATAAAAGGGTTAATACTGCATATCTGATGATCAGTGGGTTACTCACCCCTTCATGTTCCATATAGTTTTTTACTTAACAGGAAGCTGAACACTGATTTTTCTGCTGCCTGTAGTCTTTGTGCACTGATCATAGAAATGAGTGCAGGAAGTAAACAGCCATACACAGCAGTTTATGAACAATCAGTTGAATCGTTAATTTCTAACGATAATTTGTTTTCCCTTAGTCCTAACAGCAGCACAGATGGGGTTAATTCCCCCCGTGAGCTGGTAGGACTGGCGGAATTTTAATGAGCCCTATCAAGTAATTAACTTTTGACCCCATAAAGGAGGGGCCACCCCCCAATCCACCGTGTTTGTAACAAGATAGTACAGTAGGGAGGGATATTTGTGTGCTGCTGTTAGGACTAAGGGAAAACAAATTATCGTTAGAAATTAACGATTCCCCTTACGTCCTACCAGCAGCACAGATGGGGAGATAGCAAGAAAAAACCCCTAGGGAGGGTCCTCCTGCCTGGCAGAACTTAAAATAGCCTGCCCAAAGGCCACAAATTCGGATACTCTAGAATCCACCCTGTAATGAGAAATAAAGGTAGACTCTGAGCTCCAAGAGGCTGACCTACAAATCACCTCCAAAGGAAGGGAACATCTCTCAGCAAAAGATGTTGCCACGGCCCGAGTGGAATGAGCCTTAATGAAATCTGGAGGGTCAAGACCCAGGGAAACAAAGGATTCCCTAATAGCCTCTTTGATCCAGCGGCTAATAGTAGGTCTAGACACCTTGCGGCCTTTTGACTTACCGGGAAATAGGATGAACAGATTTTCATCTATCCTAAACTCCTTAGATCTATCCACATAGACTTGGAGGCATCTCGAGATGTCCAGCGAATGCCGGACTGAAGCAGAAGAAGTGGAAGAAGAAGAAAACAATACTGGTAAGGATATCACCTGATTAATATTCTGAAAGGAAGGAACTTTAGGTCTAAAGTATGGCAAATATCTAAGAAGGACACGGTCTTGAAAAAAAGACGTGTATGGGGGGTGAGCGGAGAATGCCTGGAGCTCCGAAACCCTCTTGACCGAGGTTATCCAAAGCGCTGAAGAAACTGGATCTTAGAAATCGCTTCCTGCACGCAGATGCTCAGGAACGCTAAGGAACTTGAGGAACACAGAGGACTCTGGAGCTGACTCGATAGAGAATGCTGCCAGAGGAAGCCCCACAGTCTGCAGGAAGGTTAAAAAGGGTGAAGCTCCGCCCCCAGTCGCAGCCAGGTACAGGACCTGCTGTACACTATGCACAATAATAATGATAAAATCTCAGAACAGGAGAAGCTGTCAGCCCTTAGACAAAAGTAAGGGCATCCCTTCTAATAATCGCTCCTCAAACTTCTCCTCCCTCCGGCCGCCGAGAGCACCCGGCACGCCGGAATGACGTCATCCTGGGAGACGTCTATCTACCCGTACGGCGGCGTCGGCGAGCAGCGCCGACGCCACAGAGCGCGCATGGAGGAGGAAGGAGGAGGGAGCGGCGATGCCGCTCAATGCACACATCCCTCCAGCAAGGCTGTTTAGCAGAGCCGGAGAGAGAGGTACGGGGAAAAATAATAAATAAAAGAAACACTTATCGGTAGCCCAAAAGGGCTATCCCGCCAGTCACCAGTCCGGAAGGACTTAAAAAAACACGGTGGATTGGGGGGTGGCCCCTCCTTTATGGGGTCAAAAGTTAATTACTTGATAGGGCTCATTAAAATTCCGCCAGTCCTACCAGCTCACGGGGGGAATTAACCCCATCTGTGCTGCTGGTAGGACGTAAGGGGAATCTCTTAAGAAGAGGGGTTCAGGGATACTGTATGGAAACAGACTTTACCTACATTTAGGGAGTTGTTAAAGAGGACCTTTCACTAAGATTTAGGTAGTGAAATACTTACACTACCTTCCTGGACGTTTTATTTTTTTCAAAATAACCCCCCGTGTGCTTTCTGGTCCACGTTAGTTTTCACATGCAGGGATTTCTTGTATGAGGCGGGGACTTGTCTTTTGCCTGGGGAGTGTTTTTCCTCTCCCTGGCTGTGAGCGCAGCCAATCATAGCGCTCTGCTCGCAGCCAGGGAGAGGAAAACCACTTCCCAGGCAAAAGACAAGTCCCCGTCTAGTACAAGAAATCCCTGCATGTGAAAACTAACGGGGACCGGCGCGCACATACGGGGGGTTATTTTGAAAAAAAAATGTTGCCTGGATGCCAGCGGTGGCTGCCCAGGAATATAGTGTAAGTATTTCACTACCTAAATCTTAGTGAAAGGTCCTCTTTAAGCTGTATGGATATTTGCAGGAACAGTGTACGTACCCAGTCAGATATTGTGACAAAACAAGCGTGTTCTTATGATCAGTGTAGGCTACGGTGGCCACTGGCTTCACCCTAGAAAGCCGGACATCACTGGCCATGCCCCAAGCCATGCCTACCATTCCACAAGCCACACCCACCACGCTGCAAACTGTAGGCCGCACTGTTGAACCACATTGGTCTAACCTCTACTGTACCTTTTATTTAAAAAAAAAATAAAAAAATTCAGGAAGGAGGGGTTCGGGTTCCTGAAGAACTGGGCGACTTCTCTGACAGCTACAGGCTCTATAGTAGGGACGGGCTGCACCTCAATGGGTAAGTGGCAGCTGTGTTGGAGAGAAAAATGGCTAGAAGGTTGGAAGAGTGTTTAAACTAGGGACTGGGGGAGAGGGTAATTACATTATAGGAGGGGAAGATGGTGCAGATAGAGACCAGGGGCAAGGTAGAGTGACTAGGGGAGGAATGGGAGGGGGGACTAGACAAGTTCAGAATGAAAGGTGTAGGGTAAAAAATATACATAAACCTCTCAAATGTATGTATACTAATGCTAGAAGCCTGACTAACAAGACTGGTGAACTGGAATTTGTGATGTGTGAGGAGGACTATAACATAGTGGGAATAACTGAGACATGGCTGGATAATAGCTATGACTGGGCAGTTCATATAAAAGGTTACAATCTGTTTAGAAAGGATTGTCAAAACAGGAGAGGGGGAGGGATCTGCCTTTATGTGAAGTCCTGTCTAAATCCTACCATTCGAGAAGACATCTGTGAGGGACATAAACATATGGAGTCACTGTGGGTATAAATACATGAAGGCAAAAACAATAATAAATTACTAATAGGACTTTATTATAAACCATCTAATATACCAGAGTCCACAGAAAATCTATTACTAAACGAGATAGATGAGGCGGCAAATCATAATGAAGTCGTTATTATGGGGGACTTCAACTACCCAGATATAGACTGGGAAACTGAAAGCTGTACATCCCATAAAGGAAACAGGTTCTTGGAAATAGCCAAAGACAATTACTTTTCCCAACTGGTTCAGGACCCGACTAGAGGTACGGCCATACTGGACTTAGTATTAACCAATAGACCTGACAGAACAACAGATGTGCAGGTTGGGGGACACCTAGGAAATAGTGACCATAGAGTAATAACCTTCCAATTATCCTTCAAACGAGAGTTTCTAAAGGGAGGAACAAAAATACCAAACATCAAAAAAGCTAAATTTAGCCAACTAAGAGAGGCCATAGGCCTAACTAACTGGGACAAAGTCCTCAAAAATAAAAATACAACCACAAAATGGGAGATTTTAAAAAGCATTGTAACATCTAATTGTGAGAGGTGCATACCTTATAGGACTACAAGGCTAAGAAACAATGAGAAACCAATGTGGATAAATAGAACCGTAAAGAAAGCAATACATAACAAAAAGAAAGCATATAAATCACTAAAACAGGAGGGGAGCCAGGAAGCACTGATAAACTATAAGGAAAAAATAGAATATGTAAAAAACTAATAAAAACTGCCAAACTAGAGACAGAGAGATTAATTGCCAAAGAGAGTAAAACTAACCCTAAAATGTTCTTCAATTATATAAATGGTATAAATCTGTTGCAGAGAGCGACGAGGATAAAGCAAAACTATTAAATATTTTTTTCTCCACTATATTCACTGAGGGAAAAAAAACTGTCAGATGAAATTCAGAATGTAAAAGTAACTTGCCCATTAATTATGCCCTGTCTGACCCAGGAAGTAGTTTAACAGTGACTGAAAAAGATTAAAATAGACAAATTGCCAGGACCTGATGGCATACACCCCCGTATTCTAAGGGAATTAAGTGATGTCATATCCAGACCTTTATTTCTGTTATTTATGGACTTTATACTGACAGGGAATGTTCCACAGGATTGGTGCATGGCAAATGTGGTGCCAATATTCAAAAAGGGTCCAAAAACAGAGCCTGGAAATTATGCGCCGGTAAGTTTAACATCTGTTGTTGGTAACCTGTTTGAAGGTTTTCTAAGAGATGCTATCTTGGAGTATCTCAATGAAAATAAGCAAATAACGCCATATCAGCATGGCTTCATGAGGGATCGGTCATGCCAAACGAATTTAATCAGTTTCTATGAGGAGGTAAGTTATAGAATTAACCGGGGTGAGTCAGTGGATATCATATATCTGGACTTCTCCAAAGCATTTGACACTGTACCACACAAAGGGTTAGTATATAAAATGAGAATGCTCGGACTGGGAGAAAATGTCTGTAAGTGGGTAAGTAACTGTCTGAGTAATAGAAAACAGAGGTTGGTTATTAACCTCCTCAGGACCGCCTAACACACAGATGCGTCCAGCCGGCGGTCCTGTCGCTCTGGCTGGACGCATCCGTGCGTCATCTCTCGAGACACGAGATTTGCATTCACAGTGGCGCGCGGCTCGGCAGTTATACTGCAGCCTGCCAGCGATGATCAATCGCTGGCAGGCTGTAGAAGTAAAATAAATCGCATTAAACATGTATATCAGACGCTGTTTCGTTAACAACATCTGATATACCTGCTACCTGGTCCTCTGGTGGTCCCATTTGCTGGGATCGACCACCAGAGGACCAGGTAGCTCTGTAAAGTTGCACCAAGTACCACACTACACTACACCCCCCCTGTCACTTATTAACCCCTTGTTAAGCCCTAATCACCCCATCTAGATTCCCTGATCACCCCCTGTCATTGATCACCCCCTTGTAAGGCTCCATTCAGACGTCCATATGTGTTTTGCGGACCCGTAGATCCACGGATCCACAAAACACGGACACCGGCAATGTGCTTTCCGCATTTTGCAGATCCGCACATTGCCAGAACTATATAGAAAATGCTTTTTCTTGTCTGCAATTGCGGACAAGAATAGGACATGTTATATATATTTTTGCGGAACGGAAGTGCAGACCCGGAAGTCCGGATCCGCAATTCCGGATCCGAGCGGGACAAATTCTGTCCCCATAGAAATGAATGGGTCTGCAATTCCGTTCCCAGGCTGCAAAAAAGTGTCACACACGTGGTATCGCCGTACTCAGGAGAAGTAGGGCAATGTGTTTTGGGGTGTATTTTTACATATACCCATGCTGGGTGAGAGAAATATCTCTGTAAATTGACAACTTTGTATAAAAAAAATTTAAAAGTTGTCATTTACAGAGATATTTCACACACACAGTATGGGTATATGTAAAAATACCCCCCAAAACACATTGCCCTACTTCTCGTGAGTACGGCGATACCACGTGTGCCACTTTTTTGCAGCCAAGATGCACAAAGGGGCCCTAATTCCAATGAGTACCTTTAGGATTTCACAGGGCATTTTTACGCATTTGGATTCTCACGCTTTAGGGCCCCTAAAATGCCAGGGCAGTATAAATACCCCACAAGTGACCCCATTTGGGAAAGAAGACACCCCAAGGTATTCTGTGAGGGGCATGTCGAGTTCACAAAAAAAAATAATTTTTGGCACAAGTTAACGGAAATTGATATATATTATTCTTCTTTTACAAAGTCTCATATTCCACTAACTTGTGACAAAAAATAAAATTTTACATGAACTCACCATACCCCTCACGGATTACCTTGGGGTGTCTTCTTTCTAAAATGGGGTCACTTGTGGGGTATTTATACTGCCCTGGCATTTTAGGGGTCTCTAAAGCGTGAGAAGAAGTCTGGAATCTAAATGCGTAAAAATGCCCTGTGAAATCCTAAAGGTACTCATTGAATTTGACTCATTCTGTACCAGGCTGCAAAAAAGTGTCACACATGTGGTATTGCCGTACTCAGGAGAAGTAGGACAATGTGTTTTGGGGTGTATTTTTACATATACCCATGCTGGTTGTGAGAAATATCTCTGTAAATGACAACTTTTTAAATTTTTTTATACAAAGTTGTCCGTTTACAGAGATATTTCTCTCATCCAACATGGGTATATGTAAAAATATACCCCAAAACACATTGCCCTACTTCTCCTTAGTACGGTGATACCATATGAGTGACACTTTTTTGCAGCCTGGATGCGCAAATTGGCCAAAATTCCAACGAGTACCTTTAGGTTTTAGAGGGCTGCTCACAATTTAGCCCCGCCCAAAATGCCAGAACAGTAAACACACCCCACAAATGACCCCATTTCGAACAGTAGACACCCCAAGGTATTTACTGAGGGTAGTGAGTCCAAGGGAGATTTTTTCTTTTTTTGCCAGAAGTTAGCAGAAATGGAAACTTTATTATTTTTTTTCCTCAGAAAGTGTCATTTTCAGCTAACTTGTGAAAAAAAATGAAATGATACCTGAACTCACCACGCCCCTCCGTGAATATTTTGGGGTGTCTTTTTTCTAAAATGGTGTCATTTGGGGGGTATTTATACTATCCTGGCATTCTATCACCTGAAGAAACATGACAGGTGCTCAGAAAGTCAGAGCTGCTTCAAAATGCGGAAATTCACTTTTTTGCACCATAGTTTGTAAACGCTATAACTTTTACCCAAACCAATAAATATACACTTGGCGGAATTTTTTTTATCAAATACATGTAGAACAATAAATTTATAGAAAAACTTATATAGAAATGTAGTTTTGTTTAAAAAAATTTACAACAGAAAGTGAAAAATGTCATTTTTTTGCTATTAATCAAAAATGACCGAAATTTTTGCAATAAAATGACATTTTTCACTTTCTGTTGTAATTTTTTATTTTTTTTTTTTAAAAACTACATTTCTATATATGTTTTTCTATAAATTTATTGTTCTACATGTATTTGATAAAAAAAAAAATCCGCCAAGTGTATATTTATTGGTTTGGGTACAAGTTATAGCGTTTACAAACTATGGTGCAAAAAAGTGAATTTCTGCATTTTGAAGCAGCTCTGACTTTCTGAGCACCTGTCATGTGAATTTATTCATGTTTATGCATTTGGAAACACAAAAGAGTTATAGTAACATACATGTTAACATACATAGTATATAAGACCGAAAAAAAAGAGTTGTCCATCCAGTTTTGCCTGTTTCCTACAAATTGATCCAGAGGAAGGCAAAAAAAACCCTGTGAGGCAGAAGCCAATTTTCCCCACTTAAGGGGAGTAAAAAATTCCTTCTAGACTCCAATCAGGCATTTAGAATAACTCCCTGGATCAGCGACCCCTCTCTAGTAGCTATAGCCTGGAATATTATTACACTTCAGAAATACATCCAGTCCCCTCTTGAATCTCTTTATTGTACTCACCATCACCACCTCCTCAGGCAGAGAGTTCCATAGTCTCACTGCTCTTACCATGAAGAAACCTTTTCTATGTTTGTGTACAAACCTTGTTTCCTCCTAAATTTAGCTTTTTTGAAGTTTGGTATTTTTGTTCCTCCCTGTAGAAATGCTCTTTTGAATGATAATTGTAAGGTTATTACTTTATGGTCACTATTTCCCAGGTGTCCCCCAATTTGCACATTTGTTGTTCTGTCAGGTCTATTGGTTAATACTAAGTCCAGTATGGCTGTCCCTCTAGTCGGGTCCTGAACCAGTTGGGAAAGGTAATTGTCTTTGGTTATTGTCAAAAACCTGTTTCCTTTCAGTTTCCCAGTCTATATCTGGGTAATTGAAGTCCCCCATAATAACCACCTCATTATGATTTGCGGTCTTGTCTATCTCATTTAGTAATAGATTTTCTGTGGACTCTGGTATATTAGGTGGTTTATAGTAAACTCCTATTAGTAATTTATTAGTGGGGCTCCTAACGATGGCAGCACTGGATGAAGCAGGAGAGACTATGGGTAAGTATCCATTCTTTTATTATTTTACAAGTATAGTTATTTTTTATTTATTTTTTTTGCTCAGACAACAGATCTGGGAGCTTAGGCGCTTATTAACCCCTTAAAAGCTATGTACACCTTTGGGGACAATTTTTAATATTTTTTTTTTTAAAGGGAATCTGTCAGCAGCATAGTAGCATTTTTTTTTTCATGAATCCTTGTTAAATAAAGTACCTCATTTCCATAACTGGTGTTGTTTTTCATTTTCGTCTTGTCCTTTCTTCAAAAAACTGCTTTTTCCTATATGCAAATGAAGTTCCTAGGAGCCCAGAGGGGCGTTCTTCCTTTAGCAAGTAGCCCAGGAACGCCCCCCTGATGTGATGTGCCCGCCGAAAATTAAAAAAAACGAACGCCTATATCAGTCTAAATGCTCCGCCCCCCCTCCCCCGCGCCAGGTCCTCTCTCCTCTTCTCCTCTCAGCGATGCATCTCCCCGGCTGCCCGAAATCTCATGCAGGTGCAGTGTCGGCGCTTGCCTGCGCCTGCGCGATCCTATGGTAAGTGAGGGCAACAGCCTCATCAGCGTCACTGGGAATACGCCGAGCCCAGTGACGCACTTATATAAGGAGAGAGGACCTGGCGCGGGGGGGGGGGCGGAGCATTTAGACTGATATAGGCGTTCGTTTTTAACATTTCGGCGGGCCATCCATCAGGGCGTTCCTGACTACTGCTAAAGGAGGAACGCCTCTGAGCTCCTAGAAACTTCATTTGCATATAGAAAAGCGGTTTTTTGAAGAAAGGACAAGAAGAAATGAAAAACAACACCAGTTATGGAAATAAGGTACTTTATTTAACAAGGATTCATGAAAAAAAAAATGCTACTATGCTGCTGACAGATTCCCTTTAAGTTGGTCATTTTTAAAAATATGGAGCCTTTTTTTCTGTACAGAGCTGAGATACTCTAGTAGCAGCCTCTGAATTTTCTATCTTCTCCATGAGCCAGCTCACCTAACGGGCTCTTTATAGCTGCTCTCTGACATTATAAACACTCATTATAGCCCAGTTCTTTAAAATAAATTTTTGTTTATTTTAGGAAAGTGAGAGGGAGAGAAGAGGGAGGGGGATATGGAAACAAGGGAAAACAATAAAACAATAAGAGAAAAAGAAAAAGTACCAGTAAAACTTTATGAACACTAGTATTCTATCTATCTCAGACATAAATGCATAATTGTTTGTATGTTCTGATTGAAAATAGTTATCTAACTCAACAAAAATGAGACATCTCATTGTAATCCAAGTTCCTCTTTAGTAGTGGAGAGATAGAGTGTCCATTTCTTCCAGATTTCTTCATATCTGTCTATATTGTGCAGAACAGTCCATTTCCTTTTTTCAAAGTTATGAATTCTAAGAATTTACTGATAAGAATGTGGCTTAAATAAGCGTTTATGACCTCTTAGTAATTTAGAGATAAGGTTTATTAGATGACTAGCACAAAGTGAAAACACCAGTCACACTGCTAGAAAAACAGTTGACCCTTTTTCACAGAAAGACTCAATATTTTTAATAAAGACCCATTAGAAAAAAAATATTTTTAGCCCAACACAACACAATAATAAAAAAAATTGCCCCCAAAGATGTATATGATAAGAAATAAAATAAAAATCTCCAAAGGTTTACATAGCCTTTAAGGATGCAACCAGTTTTGGCCTTTTTTTAAAATCTGCCATGTATCACTTTATGGACTTTGGAATGCTTTTACTTATCCAAGTGATTTTGATATTAATTTTAATATTTTTTATATATATTTTTTCATTTATGAAAAACAAGGTGTGTCATAAGCATTTTGACTCCACAGCTGTGGAGCCAAACCATATTTTCTCTTTTGTTAATTGAGCTGTGTTGGACTCATTTTTGCATGCTGATCTGTAGTCTCCATTGGTAACATTTTGAAGCACATAACTTTTTGAAAAATGTTTGTGCCATTTTTGTGAGTCTAAATGGGCAAAAAATATAGCAGTTCTGTTAATGTTTGTCTTATAATCTACAGTCAGCATGGTACAGCAGTGCCAGACCCCCTGAATGCTTTGTTAAAGGGGTTATCCAGGAATTGCTAATGATGACCTATCCTCAGGATAGGTCATCATTATCACATTGGCAGGGGCCTGAGTGTCAGCATCCCCAATGATCAGCTGTTTCAGGGAGCAACCGCATTAACTGGAACTCTGCGGCTGAGTTGCAACTAAGCCATGTGACCGATGTTAGATGATGTCACATGGCCTAGGAAGAGGAGAATTAGGAACACAAAGAGGCATTCCATATTGTGAAACAATAATATAGAATAAGGAAAAAGGAGTCACCTTTCAGTCACCAAAAATGTTGTGTATGAGACCAGCGGAATTCAGCGACAAGTGTCTGTTAGATAAAACACGTAACCTCCAAAAATGTAATTTGCGCCAATACATAGTGTGACTGCGCCAACTTATAAACCCCAATAAGCACACGCCAGAAAATGAAAAATATATATAATCTTTATTAAGTCCATAATATTAAAAAGTCACATATCATTTAGCTAATAATCCACCAGCAGAAATCAGGAATACATAATGGCATGAACGGTCGTGGACAACACCCCATACAGTCTCATTTCAGTATAAAGAAAAAAGAAAGAAAAAAGAGGGGTATATATGCATCTATGCCAGTGGCAACAACGGCCGTCATGAACTAGGTGTTAACTCCCCACAATAACTACATATGACATCCATATAAATGACCCTATATGTCTTTGTCAGGGGTATGGAAGTGAACCAGGAGAAAAAAGGATATCATCTCCACAGGCGGCAGGATCGCCAAAATCACCAAAGAGCAAGTCACTTTCTTAATCCCCCCGACCCGACCATAGTTGAGTCAAAGTAGTCATAAAAAGAAAAAACAATCAGCATTTACCGTTGAGCTGCACTAAATGTTGACACGCGACTCGTCCACAAATCCCCAACGCGCGTTTCGCCCGTAGCTTTGTTAAGGGGCATCTGCAGTACTCCAGACCTAGGGGTATCTGCAATTGTAAATAGCTACATATTGTGTAATGTTATTTCATGTTTTGGCTGTGTGTACCAGTAAGAAAAGATATGGTTGGCAAAAGTTGGCTAACCACCCGACTGTCCCCTCTTGGTAGGAGTGGGCTGGTCCTGCTTCCTGCCAGGAGGGGAAGTTTCTGTCTAGCTACAGAGAGGGGAAGAAGCAAATGCCATACCTCCTAACCCTGGGAATATTAGACCATTCTCCTGTGAGACCAATATTCCAGAGAGCCCCAAAAAATTATTCTTCAAGAAAGTAGAGTGATCAGCATAATACTACTTTGTAGACACTGCTGCAAGGTGAGGGACAACATAATCACTACTAGGCCAGATAAAGCTCAAGTCCGAACTTTACAGCGGACACCTATACCAGTGCCTATAGATACTAATATATTTCTATCCAATCTGCCCCCATACCACCTCAACTAGTGCCAGAAACAGCACTTTGTATTGTTGCTGGATGTACAATAAGTTATATTGTTACTGTTGTATTGACATAACAAAGGGCTTAGAAGGGAGCCCTTATGGCTTTTGGAGGGCAGATTTTGCTGGAATGTTTTTCAAGCAGCATGCTGCATTTGAAGAAACTCTGAGATACCCCTACAGTGAAAACTCCAAAACATGACCCCATTTCAGAAACTACACCCCCCAAGGAATTTTGGATTTAGTGAGCACCTTGGCTCAACAGGTATTTTAAAGAATTTAGAAACCCTTAGCTGTGAAAATACATTTTTTTGTATTTTTTTTCAACAAGGATGTGTTGCTTTAGGCCAAAATTTCTCGTTTCAAGAAGGGGTAGCAGAAGAAAATAATGCCACAATTTGTTACCTATTTCCCCTGAATATGAAAACACTCCATATGTGGTTGTAAAGTGCTGTATGGGCACACAGCATGGCTCAGAAAGGAAGGAGTGTCATGTGTATTTGAGGCCTAATTTGGTGGTTTACACAGAATTGATCGAAAAAGGCAGAGGTTCTGAGGTAAAAAAAATAAAAAATAAACCAACAAGAAGTATACTTATTACAGAAACCACACTTCTTACAGAATTTACCAATGGGTGAAATTAGCATTTTGACTAGGGTTGAGTGCACCTAAACTATAAAGTTTGGGTTAGTACCGAACATTACGTTTTTTCGCACCCGAACCCGAAGATTTCCGTAAAAGTTCGGGTTCGTTGTTTGGCGATTCTTCACGCTTTTTGAAAGGCTGTAGGGCAGCCAATCAAAAGGCGTTTCACTACTTTGCCCTAAGAAGCCATCACAGCCATTCCTACTAATGGCATGGCTGTTATTGGCTAAGTGCAGCATGTGACCCAGCCTCTATTTAAGCTGGAGTCAAGTAGCACTGCACGTCACTCTGCTCTTCTCAGTGTAGGGATAGGATGCTGCTGCTGCTGTGAGGGACAGATTAGGGAAGAAATCTTTTGAACTTGGTGGTGTTAAATAATCGAAATAGAGTGATTATTCAGGGTGCTATGCTACATATTTGTACCCAGCCCTGAGCCCAGTGATACTGCAAAATCATTTTTAATCCATCTGTTAGTGAGATGGGGGGGGGGGGGTCGGCGGCCATTTTAGCAACTGCAGTGTCCTTAGAACTGCAGGTGACCTGCATGTGTGCCAGGGACATTAGTCTAGTTATTTTCTGGTAGCTCAGTGCAGGAAAAATTCTTTTTTCTGGCAGGTCGAGTCCCCCCACATTACCTCATTTATAATTTAGCAGTGGCATACTGCATTTCAGTAGTAGGGTGAAAAAAAACGTACTGTTGTTCCACAGAGCAGTTTTGCATACAACGCTGAAAAACCTATTTTAAAATTTAGCAGTGACCTACTGCATTACTGTAGTTTGTTGCAATAAACATTAGTTTTGTGCTACATAGCAGATCTGAGGCCTACCCTGTATTTCAGTCATTTTAAGTAATCTTTTAAACTTGTTGCAAACACACTGGTTTTGTGGTAGATAGCACATTTGCGGTGTACGCTGTATTTCTGACAGTCAAATTAAACCGTTAACTTCTGCTGTTACATTGTTGGTTTGAAAAATCACATTTTTGGTGATAGTGAAGTAATTGTTTTGAATTACTCCGTTACACTGTTGTGTGACCTAAATAAATTTATTCTGTTTATGACAAGGGTACTGCCTTACTGTTAGTGAACTTAATTGTTGACTATAGGCAGTTAAATTGACACCTGAGATAAACCATCTGTTAGTTTGATGGGTGAATGCAAATAATGAGGAGAACATCAAATAAGGGACGTGGACATGGTCGTGGTGGTGTTGGTGGAACTCCTGTTGCTGGAAGAGGATGTAGCCTTTCTGCGCCAGCTACAGGTCCAAGTGAAACACCTTCCTCAGGTGTGAGTAGGCGACAGAACCTACACCGTTATTTGTTAGGCCCGAATGTCGCTCTATGGATGGTGAGGCCAGAACAAGTACAGGCGATAGTAGATTGTATGGTTGACAGTGCCTCCTGTTCCTTCACGTTGTCTCCCACCCCGTCCTCTGCTGAAAGCACAGAGTTGGCACCTGCAGCCCATGGTCATCTATCTTGCACGTCACCCCATTTTAAATCAGCCAAGTAATCTGAGCCCCAAGTCATGCAGCAGTCTCTTATGCTTTTTGATGACTCTGCTGGCAGGGTTTCCCAGGGCCATAACCCTAGCCCTGCCCCAGAAGGGGAAGAGATGCTCAACCACTTAGGTTTGAGGATGAGGAAGACCACCGCAGCACATCTCTGATGATGACGAAACACAGGTGCAAACTGCTGAGGCTTTCTGCAGTGTGCAGACCGACAAAGAGGGCAGGGGCGAAGACTGGGTGGAAGATAATGTTGAGAACAATGAGGTCCTACACCCCAAAATATACCACTTAAATCCATGTTTTTCATGGGTGGTGAAAAAATCATATTTTTAAGGCCAGGAATTACCTTTGCAGCCTGCGCTGCATATGTGCCGGAGACAATAATATAGTTAACCCGTCTGGGAGTTCAGGGGTTGACATATTCCAATTTTTTGCTGTCAAGTAACCCTGCACTGCATAGGTGACAGGGACCGAGAATTTGAAAAATCTTCTTTTAAATTGTTGGGTGCAATATTATAATTTTTGCCAGGTACAAACCCCTGCTCTGCATAGGTGACAGGGACCGAATATTAGAAAAATCTTCTTTTAAATTGTTGGGTGCAATATTACCATTTTTGCCATGCATAAACTTCTGCTCTGCCTGGATGCCAAGGGCCTACAATTTAAAAAATCGCCTGTTCCATTGGTGGGTGACATGAACCCCGTTTTTCCATGAATAAACCCCTCCTCTGCCTGGGTGCCAGGGGCCTACATTTCTAAAAATCGCCTGCTCCATTGGTGGGTGACATGAACCCCGTTTTGCCATGAAAAAAACCCTCCTCTGCCTGGATACCAGGGGCCTACATTTTTAAAAATCGTCTGTTCCATTGGTAGGTGACATTAACCCACTTTTGCCAGTGAAAAACTCCTGCTCTGCCTGGGTGCCAGGGGACTACATTTTTAAAAATCGCCTGTTCCATTGGTGGGTGAGATTAACCCAGTTTTACTGTGAATAAACCCCTGCTTTGCCTGGATGCCAGGGGTCTACATTTCTAAAAATCGCCTGTTCCATTGGTGAGTGAAATGAACCCCGTTTTGCCGGTGAAAAACCCCTGCTCTGCCTGGGTGCCAGGGGCCTACATTTCTAAAAATCACCTGTTCCATTGGTGGGTGACATTAACCCAGTTTTGCCGTGAATAAACCCCTCCTCTGCCTGGATGCCAGGGGCCTACATTTTTAAAAATTGCCTGCTCCACTGGTGGGTGACATTAACCCAGTTTTGCTGGTGAAAAACCCCTGCTGTGCATTGCTGACAGGGAACCAAATTTGGTAAAAACGTCTGTTACTGATTGAAAGATGTGTGACTACAAACGTACGCTGGTAGACGCGCTGCTGATGGCATTCCAATCTGATGCCTCCTCGACCTTCTACTCCACATCCATTTCCTCCTCCTAGATCTAGATTGTAATTTTAAATTTTTACTTATTTTAAGTCATTTCCCTATCCACATTTGTTTGCAGGGCACTTTTTGCTGCCTTTTGCAGCCCTCTAGCTCTCCAGGACTTTTTTTACAGCCATTTTAGTCCCCAAAACTTCGGGTCCCCATTGACTTCAATGGGGTTCGGGGTAAAGTTCGGGTCAAGTTCGAACTTTTTTGTGAAGTTCGGCCGAACCCGTCGAGCCTGAACTTCCAGGTGCCCGCTCAACTCTAATTTTGACCCCACATGTGTTTTGCAAAATTAATTCACAGCAGATGGTACAAAATGATTTTTTTTTTTAGCACAATTACAAACACAAAGAGTTAGCTCACCCCTTATACCTCTAGAACAGCCACTGGATAGCGGGTGCAGCGAGGAGCATCCTGATTCTGAAACAGGCACCATAGTGAAAATTCAAATAAAGATGTGCTCCAGTGCAACTTAAAATTTTGTATTTTATATAATCTTCTAAAACACAACTAAAACATTTAAAAAAAGATGTTTACACATTTTGAAATATGCGTGACAAGCTATTTCTCATAGCATCATCATAGTTTGATGCACTAAAGGGGTAATTTATTAAGATCGGCGTGGAAAATCATGAATTTTCACAGATTTCGGCACAAATGACCTTTGTGATGCAATCTGCGTCAGAAATATGCATAATATAGGCGTATTTCTGGATAGTAAATGACCCCTAATCATCTTTTTTTTTATACTATGTTTGAATTTACTGTGACACTGTGTTGCTGTGTTGGCTGGCTGCCCATGCACTTGCATACTGGCTGCAGTCCTTATTCCCATGTGTGCTGGTTGCTTGTGTGGTGCTTTCTGGCTGCGGTATTGTATAATTTGAACTGTACCCTGTGATTTGTGTGTTCCTTTTGTCTATTTAGGGTTGAGATTTACCCTGTGATTGTGTCTGATTATCAGGAGGTCAGAAGCCTTAATTTACTTGGCTGTTTAGACCTGTGTGCTGTATACCTGGAGATCAGTCTTTCTCCAGGAACGCTGTGTGCAGGGTCCATTCTACTAACCAGTGTGTTTGTGATTCTACCCTGACTTGTGTGGGCAGCCTGATATTTCATCATTGTCACCATGTCTAACTCTGTCTGGGAGTTTCTACTATGTTACTTTATCTGTATTTTTTCTGTCTATCTGTGATCGCCATGCACCTAGTTCCGCCTATGGTCCAGACATGTTTCTATGTTGTCTGTACGTACTGGTTTGCTTGTGTATGCCATGCTTACTGTATTTGTATCAGCATGGGGTCCTGACTACGTCTGTATTTCTCTGAGTTTGTCCTGTCTGTCAGTGAGCACTATTCTCCTTGTATCCAGTTCTGCATGGATTCCTGATGATGAGACTCGTCTGTGTTCCATTTACTTGGTTTGTGTCTGAACAGTGCCATATGTTTTGCATGTCTGTTTGGGTTCCTGTTTGCCTGTGTTCCTGGTTTTGTTACTTTTCTGGACCACTGGCGTTATGCACCATCATCTGTTTCCTTGCAGGTTTCTGCCAAGTGTACCAGGAGGTAGAGGTCCGGTGGCTCCGCTGTGGCAAAGACCAGATCCAGAGTGAAAACCATGGGAGCATCGGAATAACACCCTTAGAGTTTGGCCCCAAGTCAAACCAATCACTTGGCACAGTGGTTTTACATCTGCAATAGTTTCCTACCTTGTTATTTAGGTTATTTGTATTATTTGTCTTGTATTTGTATGTAATAAAGCATTTGTTTTACTCCTGATCTTGACTGAGTGTGATATGTTCAGGGGTTCTAGTGACCCTAGAACATGACAACAAGATTTTATAGAGTGCTAGAACATATCTTTATTTGAATGCCATTTCAGTGCCCAATATGTTGAGCCCATCGTGTGCCAGTGTGAAAAGTAAGCCCTCTTATTATGCATCCTGATTTTATAAACACCCTAAATGGGGCCCTAATCTGTTGCCTGGACATACCAAAAGGCTCAGGATTAAAAGAGTACCTACACATTTGAGGCCCAGTGTGGTGACGGATGAGAAGAATGGAAAAATAAACGGTGATGTCAAGATGGCCAAACAGGGTCATTAGTGTCCCCGTAACAGATTGGCTTGGGGTCATAACAGAATGAAGAGTCACAATAGTGACCCCGCAGCAGAGTGGTGAGGATAGCAACAGCATGAAGAGTCAGAACAGTGGTCTTGGGACAACGTGATAAGGGTGGCAACAACATGAAGAGTCAAAATAGTGGTCCCGGAACAGATGGAGGGGGGGGGGGGGGGGGGGCAGCAGTGGCAGATGGTGGCAGATCACAGTAGGAGCAGAAAGCAGTAGAAGCAGCAGGCGTGTGGCATAAGGCAAGTGGCAGCAGCACGTGGCCAGAAGTAACGGGTGTAACAGCACACTACATTAATGATCTATTGTATTGTATCCAGCACTATTGTCTGGAAATCCTGGTTGATCCATGCCTGATTCATTTTTATAACGGTTAGTCTCTCAACATTTTGTGTTGAAAGACAAGTTTTGAAAGGCAAGTTCTCTATGCTACCAGCTGTACTAAACAACCACTTTAATGCCACACTACTGGCAGAAAAGCTTATCTGGGACAAAATGGGTCAGTTGCGGACACAATTCAAGTTTGGCTGCCCATTTGTCCAGGGGATCTGAGGTAACAGGGTGCAATCCAAGCATGACACCACCTGCTCGTTTAGAAGTTCCCTGTCCTGTGAAGATATCTGCTCATCAGAGACTCAAGACATAAGTTGCTGCAGATGGAGATGAGGCTGCTCCTGACAGAGCAGTCATGGCAGTGAAGCGTGAGCTCAGGGGGTCCCCCTGGTTAGACCTTAGTGTGGATGGTGCACATAGAAAGCAACCAACCGACTACAAAAGATGTCCCCATAGTGTCGCCTACCATCCTGTCCGAGCTACAGCGGTGCGGTCTTGGGCTTGGTCACGGCAGGACTGTGCAAGATGCGCTGTTGTGTCATGCCCCGACCGCCTAAGCCATGTCCCAAATGGCCTGTTTAGCCACGCCCCCTGGTGATGTGACACTTGAACCACACCCCCCCTCCCCCAGTGATGTAAGCGCACATGCTTACTGGGGGGTGATTACTGTCATTTGTATCACCCAAGTATGTTGTGATGCAGGCTGAGTGACTGCTCAGCCTGCTTATCTCAGAAGGGCTTGTAGTTCTGTCCAATTGGGCGCCGAGTCCCTATCATGTTCTCATCCAGGGACTCATTGCTCTATTTTCTTTTAAAGATCTGCTGATTGGCTGGCTACACAGAATTATGGGTCATATCGTGTTCCCAGGGTTCTTATTTTCACTTTGTAACAGATGTAGCCGCCATTTTAGGAAAAAAACGATTTGTTACCACGGAGTGCGAGGAAATTTAGATTCGTGACGAATAAAATTTTTCCTGAAATTCAGATCAAAGTCAATTCATTTCACTTCAATTCACTCAACACAAGTTATGTCCAATCATTAGAGGGCAGGAATAAGGTGATATCACTAAAGCCATTTGAAGTCATATAAAACAATGTTGTAAGGCCTATTGCACACGAATGTGTTCTGGCCGTGCCCATGCTGTGGACCGCAAATTGTGGTCCGCAATGCACGGGCACCAACCGTGGGCCAGCCGCATGCTGTATGCAGACCTATTCACTTGAATGGGGTCTGCAACCTGTCTGTTCCGCAAAAAGATAGAACAAGTTCTATCTTTTTGCGGAACAGAAGCATGAAACGCAACCCTACGGAAGCACCCCATAGTGCTTCTGTTCCGTGGTTCCATTCTGCAACGCATCTCCATGATGCGGAATGCCGGTTCCCCGTATATTGCGGCTCCGCCATATGCAGAACAATGGACGCGTGCAAGAGGCCATTAACTGCTTTATCACCACCCTTCACAACAGGCATCATCCCCTCCAGTATCCTAGATCAGGGGTCAGCAGCCTCTGGCACTCCAGATGTTGCTAAACTACAATTACCAGCATGCACACATGCTCAGCTGTTCTTGAAACTCCAATATAAGTGAATGGATAATGCTGTAAATGGAGCATGCTGGGAGTTGTAGTTTCATAACAGTTGGAGTGCCTGCCCTAGACCATCAGGGAAACAGACATTTATCCTTTGACTACCGTGGACCACTTCGGAAACCGACATTAATTCGTCCACTATCCTTCACCATGTCTTATAAATTTTTTCTACTGGCACTGACACTGTGATGACTGGTCTTCACCAAACTTGGTTAAAGTCCATGTCACAGTAAAAAATATCCAAATAGCTTCCCTTGTGGTGCCTCGCTAATAACTGGTGATAGTCATCTCCTGGTTTGAGAAGCACGCCATAGATCACAGGGATGTAGCTATTAACTCCCCCACCCCAATTACCCAAGGCCAAAAGGGAAACAACTAATAACTAGTGTTGAGCGAACCCAAACTGTAAAGTTTGGGACTATACCGAACTTTACGATTTTTGGTACCTGGACCCGAACCCGAACTTCGATAGAAAAGTTTGGGTTCGATTTCAGTGTTCAGGCATTTAATAAAGCTTGTTGAAAGGATGCAGGGCAGCCAATCAGCAAGCTTTTATGCTGTGGGCACTTGGAAGCCATCACAGCCATGCCTACCAATGGTATGGCTGTGAGTGGCCAGTGCATCATGTGACCCAGCCTCTATATAAGCTGGATCACGTATAGCACCGCCCATCATCTTTGAGTAGTGCAGGGACAGGAAGCAGGCAGCTGAAATGAGGGAGAGTGTTAGAAATCTCATCTGGCTGTTAATTCTGTGGGTGAGCGATTTTTTGTGGGTGCAATACGACATCTATGACCCCTGACACAGAAAGATAATCATAAATCTGGGTGTTAATTCTGTGGGTGACCAATGGCGATTTTTTGTGGGTACAATATACCATCTTTTCACCCCTGACACAGAAAGATAATAATAAATCTGGCTGTTAATTCTGTGGGTGACCTATCGCAATTTTTAAAGATTGCAATACACCATCTTTGCACCTCTGACACAGAAAGATAAGAAATCTGGCTATTATTTCTATGGGTGACCTACAGCGATTTTTTGGTGGGTGCAATGCACCATATTTGTACCCATAAAACACAAATATAATCATTAATCCATCTGTTTGTTTAGTGAATGACATATACCAATTTTTTGTGTGAAGTACGCATGCACTGCATAAGTGACAGGGAAAATAATATAGTTATTCCGTCTGTTAGTTAGGTGGGCGACATATACCCATTTATTGAGTAAAGTACACCTGCACTGCAAACAAGAAAGGGAAAATAATATAGTTAATCTGTCTGACAGTTAAGTGGGCGACATATACCAATTTATTGTGTGAAGTACACCTGCAGTGCATATTTACAAGCAAAATAATCTAGTTAATCCGTTTGTTAGCTACGTGCGCGAAATATACCCATTTTTTGTGTGACGTACACTTGCACTGCATACATGCCAGGGAAAATAACATAGTTAATCGTTCTGTTGGTTCGATGGGTCACATATACTAATTTATTGTGTGAAGTACACCTGCACTGCATACTTGACAGGGAAAAAAATATAGTTAATCCATATGTTAGTTCGGTGGGTGACATATTGCAATTTATTGTGTGAAGTACACCTGCACAGCATACATGACAGGGAAATAAATATAGTTAATCTGTCTGTTAGTTCTGTGGGAGACATACACTATACCAATTTATTGTGTGAAATACACCTGCACTGCATACATGACAGGGAAAATAATATAGTCAGTCTGTTAGTTCAGTGGGTGAAATATACAAATTTATTGTGTGAAGTACATCTGCACGGCATATGTGCGAGGGAAAATAATATAGTTAATCCATCTGGTAGTTCGGTGGGTCACATATACCAATTTATTGTGTGACGTACACCTGCACTGCATTCGAGACAGACAAATGAATATAGTTAATACATCTGTTAGTTTGGTCGGGGAAATATACAAATTTATTGTGGGAAGCAAACCTGCACTGCATACATGACAGGAAATTAATATAGTTAATCTTTCTGATAGTTCAGTGGGTGACATAACCAATTTATTGTGTGAAGTAGACATGCACTGCATACATGACAGGGAAATAAATATAGTTAATCCGTCTGTTAGTTAGGTGGGTGACATATAACCATTTATTGTGATAACTACACCTGCACTGCAAACTTGACAGGGAAATTAATATAGTCAATTCGTCTTTTAGTTCGGCGGGAGACATATACCAATAAATCGTGTGAAGTGCACCTGGACTGCATACATGACAGGGAAATAGATATAGTTAATCCGTCTGTTAGTTAGGTGGGCGACATATAACCATTTAATGTGTGAAGTACACCTGCACTGCAAACGTGTCGTGGAAAATAATATAGTTAATCCTTGTGTTCGTTTTGTTAGTTAGGTGGGCAAAATATACCCATTTATTGTGTTAAGTACACCTGCATGGTGTACATGCCAGGGAAAATAATATAGTTAATCCGTCTGTTAGTTCGGTGGGTGACATATACTAATTTATTGTGTGACGTACACCTGCACTGCATACATGACAGGAAAATAAATATAGTTAATCCGTCTGTTAGTTCAGTGGGTGACATATACCCACTTATTGTGTTAAGTATACCTGCACTGCAAACTTGACAGGGAAATTAATATAGTTAATTCGTCTTTTAGTTCTGTGGGTGACATATACAAATTTTTTGTGTGACGTACACCTGCACTGCATACATGACAGGAAAATTAATATAGTTAATCCGTCTGTTAGTTCGGTGGGAGACATACACTATACCAATTTATTGTGTGAAGTACACCTGCACTGCATACATGACAGGGAAATTAATATAGTTAATCCATATGTTAGTTAGGTAAGGAACATATAACCATTTATTGTGTGAAGTACACCTGCACTGCATACTTGACAGGGAAATAAATATAGTTAATCCGTCTGTTAGTTGGGTGGGCGACATATAACCATTTATTGTGTGAAGTACACCTACACTGAGTACATGACAGGAAAATAAATATAGTTAATCCTTTTATTAGTTCGGTGGGAGACATATAGCCATTTTTTGTGTGAAGTACACCTTCACTGCATACATGCCAGGGAAAATAATATAGTTAATCCGTCTAATAGTTTAGTGGCTGACAGATACCAATTTATTGTGTGAAGTACACCTGCACTGCATACATGACAGGGAAATTAATATTGTTCTGTTTCAGTATCTTGCATTGTGTATTGGTATGCTCCTCTCTTTCCTTCCCCCTCTGTTTCAGCTTCAACTTGGTTCAGTCTAGCCACTTCCTGTTTTCCCTGTCATGCATTGCTGTTTGTGTGTGCTGTAATTCTGAGGAGAATCTGAGGAAAATCTGAGGAGAATCTGTGTAGTATCTCATCTTCTTATCAAGGAGATTATTAGAGGCATAATTCTTTTACCATCTGGATTCCCTGCATATCTTGTAATACAATCTCCGGATTAAAAACTACTTGATTAACTCCTGGGTGTTTGATGCATAAACTGTAAGTGGAGAATGTCTGATTCAACATGTCACCTCACAGATGCGTGATTGTATAAGGCTGACATTTCGAAACGCCACAAATATAGTTAAACCATCTGTTAGTTAGGTAAGCAACATATAACCATTTATTGTGTGAAGTACACCTGCACTGCATACTTGACAGGGAAATAAATATAGTTAATCCGTCTGTTAGTTGGGTGGGCGACATATAGCAATTTTTTGTGTGAAGTACACCTTTACTGCATACATGCCAGGAAAAATAATATAGTTAATCCGTCTAATAGTTTAGTGGGTGACAGATACCAATTTTTTGTGTGAAGTATACCTTCACTGCATACATGCCAGGGAACATAATATAGTTAATCCGTCTAATAGTTCAGTGGATGACATATACCCATTTATTGTGTTAAGTACATCTGCACTGCAAACTTGACAGGGAAATAAATATAGTTAATCTGATTATTAGTTTGATGGGAGAAGTAGGCCAATTTATTGTGGGAAGTACACCTGCACTGCATACAGGACAATTAAAATAATATAGTTAATCCGTCTGTAAGCTAGGTTGGCGAAATATACCCATTTTTGTGTGACATACACCTGCACTGCATACATGCCAGAGAAAATAATATAGTGAATCCGTCTGATAGTTTAGTGGGTGACATATGCCCATTTATAGTGTGAAGTAAACCTGTACTGCATACTTGACAAGGAAATTAATATAGTTAATCCGTCTGTTAGTTCGGTGGGTGACATATACCAATTTATTGTGTGAAGTACACCTGCACTGCATATGTGACTGGGAAATTAATATAGTTAATCCGTCTGTTAGTTTGGTGGGAGACATACAGTATACTAATTTATTTTGTGAAGTACACCTGCACTACATACGTGACATACATGACAGGGAAAAAAATATAGTTGATCCGTGTGTTAGTTTTGTTCGTTAGTTGGGCGATATATATCCATTTATTGTGTGAAGTACACCTGCACTGCATACATGACAGGGAAATAAATATAGTTAATCCGTCTGTTAGTTTGGTGGAATATATTTACACATTTCTTGTGTGAAGTACACCTGCACTGCATACATGCCAAGAAAAATAATATAGCTAATCCGTCTGTTAGGTGGGTGACATATACCCATTTATTGAGTGAAGTACACCTGCACAGCATACATGACAGGGAAATGAATATAGTTAATCCGTCTGATAGTTGGTTGGGAGAAATATACCCATTTATTGTGTGAAGTACACCTGCACTGCAAACATGACAGGGAAATAGATATAGTTAATCCATCTGTTAGTTTAGTGGGTGACATATACCCATTTATTGTGTGAAGTACACCTGAACTGCATACGTGACAGGGAAAATAATATCATTAATCTGTCCGTTAGTTCAATGGGTGACCTCAAAGAATGGGGAGAGCATCAAATAAGGGATGTGGCCCTGGTTGTGGTGCTGCAGGTGTTGGTGGAGCTCCTGTTGCAAGGAAAGGAAGTGGTTGATCTGTGCCAGCTAAAAGCCCAAATGAAACACCTTCCTCAGTTGCATGTAGGCGATAGAATGTTCAGCGTTATTTTGTAGGCCCGGAATACGGGTGTACGAATGGTGAGGTCAGAAGAAGTAAAGGCGGTAGTAGATTGGGTGGCCGACAGTGCTTCCAGTTCCTTCACATTGTCTCCCACCCGGTCCCCTGCTGAAAGCGCAGAGTTGGCACCTGCAGCCCATGGGTATTGTGTGAAGTACACCTGCAGTGCAAACCTTACAGGAAAGTATTAAAGTTAATCCGTCTGTTAGCTAGGTGGGCGAAATATAATAATTTTTTGTGTGACGTACACCTGCACTGCATACATGCCAGGGAAAATAATTTAGTTATTCCATCTGTTAGTTCGGTGGGTGACATATACCAATTTATTGTGTGAAGTACACCTGCACTGCATACGTGACTGGGAAATTAATATAGTTAATCTGTCTGTTAGTTTGGTGGGAGACATACAGTATACTAATTTATTTTGTGAAGTACACCTGCACTGCATACTTGACATACATAACAGGGAAAAAAATATAGTTGATCCATGTGTTACTTTTGTTCGTTAGTTCAGCGATATATACCCATTTGTTGTGTGAAGTACACCTGCACGGCACACGTGCCAGGGAAAATAATATAGTTAATCCGTCTGTTAGTTCAGTGGGTCACATCTACCAATTTATTGTGTGAAGTACACCTGCACTGCATACATGACAGCGAAAATAATATAGTTAATCCATGTGTTAGTTTTGTTAGTTAGGTGGGCGAAATATACCCATTTATTGTGTGAAGTATACCAGCACCGCATACATGACAGGGAAATAAATTTAGTTAATCCCTCTGTTAGTTCGGTGGGTGACATATACCCATTTATTGTGTGAAGTACACCTGCATTGCATAGTTGACAAGGAAAATAATATAGTTAATCCATCTGTTAGCTAGGTGGGCAAATATAACTATTTTTTGTGTGATAAAATGTGCTATGCCTTTCTTCATTTTTATGTGCCTCGTGCAAAAAAATCTGTCTTTAAAAGGACACATTTGTGACAAAAAATGCAATTAAAATTTTATTTCCTTGCTCTTTATTGAATCCTACAAACATTTTGCAGCCTAAATACTGACTATACCCCTAGATAAATAAATTAAGGGGTGTAGCATTCCAAATAGCATCACATGGGGGTTTTCAATCATTCTGACACCTGTGACGCCCCACACACCTAGTTTGGTGCTGGAAAACATACTGTTTAGGCCGTATGCACATGGCCGTTGTTGTGGTCCGCGTCCGAGCCGCATATTTTGCGGCTCGGGAGCGGACCCATTCACTTCAATGGGGCCGAAAAAGATGCGGACAGCACTCCGTGTGCTGTCCACGTCCTTTGCTCCGTTCCGTGGCCCCGCAAAAAAATATAGCATGTCCTATTCTTGTCCGTTTTGCCGACAAGAATAGGCATTTCTACAATGGGCTGTGGAACAATGGAACGCGGAACAGCTTCCATGTTTTGCGGAGCCGCGAATTGCAGACCGCAAAACACCTACAGTCGTGTACATGAGGCTTTAGGGTGAGCACAAAAACAGTCCTTGATTTCCAGATATACAGTATGTATATGTAGATATATAAAATGCAACTTTATTGGAATATTCTTACACATTGTTGGCTACAGTTGCATCAACTCATAAAATTTTATGTGGTATCGTTTGGTATAAAACATACTTTTGATTTTATAACTACTTGAAATAAGTGTTTTTGTGCTCACTCTGTACTTAAAAGTGTAAAAACAAATGGTTAGAAGTAAAAAAAAAATAAGTTTCCTAAACTGTTCAAAGATATAAAAAGTTTTTTAAAAGTGCTTATAAAATAAACATATGAAAATATAAATCTAATAATATTGTATACAGTGTGTGTATATATTTGTGACATATTGCAGTTAAAAATAGAAAAATGCTTTTTTTTCTTTAAAGAAAATGACTGATTATTGTGTTTTTAGTAAATATATGCAAAATGTATAGGTCTAATTTGACCACCTAAATAAAATACAATATGTGAGGAAAAAATTATGTCTCATGCACACGACCGTATGTTTGGTCCACGTCAGAGCCGCATATTTTGCGGCTCGGGCGCTGACCTATTCACTTCAATGGGGCCGCAAAAGATGCGGACAGCACTCCGTGTGCTGTCCGCATCCGTTCCTCCGTTCCGTGACCCCCCCAAAAAAATAAAGCACGTTTTGTGGACAAGAATAGGCATCTCTATAATGGGCCGCCATTCCGTTCCGCAAATTGCGGAAGGCACACGGAGCACATGATTTTCAAAAATTATTTACCCCATTTCTGGGACAACCGATTAGTTATTATGAAGCACATTTTGATCTGCAGTATATTACCAAGATGCTTCTAATTTTGCAACTGTTTTCTCTGAATCAGGGTTGCACAACCTGTGACCCGTGATGCTATTCTATACAACCCCTAACATCTGGACACACAATTAGCACTAGTGGTCAATGGGTTCCCCATACATCCAGAGAATGAAATTAATTTATGTATGTATGTTTAGCACTAAGGAAAATGATTATATGAGTTAGAGGTGGTCATCAATGGATAAAGCTCTCTCCATTGTATTTTATGTGAGTTGTAAAATGTTAGGCTGTGACCACACCACCCATATTCATAATGGAGAGAGACACATGCATGCATGATCTGTGCTTATAATGCCTCATGCACACGTCAGTTTGGATCAGTGGTAACACAGACAGTGTTCAATCTGTGTTTCCTCCCATGACACATCTGTGTTGGGTCCGTGGGTCCATTTTTTGCTGAACTTGTGCCATCTGTTTTTCACCGATACTGAGCAGCTGGAAAATAATATTCAATCTCTTTTTAATGGTCCGTGTTGCATCTGTGTTTTTCACGGACTCATTGACTATAATGGGCGTGAGGGATCTGGGAACACGGACATGATAGGACATGCATCCGTGCAGAAAACACGGACCCACGGACTGTGCTAAAACACTGATGTGTGAATACACACATTCAAATGAATGGGGAAGTGTGCAGTCCGTAATCCTGTGGGATAAGTGGAACCTGCACTTATCACACATTTATGGCACATATTTTTGATAAGCCATAAACGTTTCAGATAATGATAGCCATTTATGTTTTATTGCAGCCCATGGGAGTGGTTAAAATAAAAAGGTTGTAAATCTCTCTACGGCATAAACCTATTTAAAATCAGTTAGGTTAAATAGTAGATAAAGGCAAGATTTAGAGGATTATAAAATACAGACACCCAAGGCTTGTGACTGCCACATATCTTAAAGAGGTTATGCTACATTTTGAAAGTTATTCCCTATCCACAGGAAAGGAGATAATTAACTCATCAATGGGGTCCGACCCCTGGGATGCCCTCTAATCCAGAGAACTGGTGTCCTATTCTCCCTTCCTGATGGAGCTCCAGGTAGAGTATGTGCCCCACTGCTCCTTTCATTCTCTATGGGACTGCAATAGATTGCCAAGTACAGCACTTGGCTATTTCTAAACTTTCAAACTTGGTACAACCTTATGTATGGATCTTTTATTATGTCACTGTTGGTATCATTTGAGCTTTATTCAGTGGTAGTGTACAGCACTGCTGTTAAAGGGAATCTGTCAACAGTTTTATGGTGTCCTAACTAAGGGCAACATACACTAGTAACAGGTCTCCTTAGCAAAATGTTAGGTCACTTTCTTTAATCGCTTCAGCCCCCCTAGCTTAAACACCCTTAATGACCAGGCCACTTTTTACAATTCCGCACTACACTACTTTCACCGTTTATTGCTCCGTCATACAACTTACCACCCAAATGAATTTTACCTCCTTTTCTTCTCACTAATAGAGCTTTCATTTGGTGGTATTTCATTGCTGCTAACATTTTTACTTTTTTTGCTATTAATCAAAAATTACCGAAATTTTTGCAAAAAAATGACATTTTTCACTTTCTGTTGTAAATTTTTTTAAAAACTACATTTCTATATAAATTTTTCTCTAAATTTATTGTTCTACATGTCTTTGATAAAAAAAAGTCCAATAAGTGTATATTTATTGGTTTGGGTAAAAGTTATAGCGTTTACAAACTATGGTGCAAAAGTGAATTTCGGCATTTTGAAGCAGCTCTGACTTTCTGAGCGCCTGTCATGTTTCTTCAGGTGCTAGAATGTCAGGATAGTATAAATACCCCCAAATCACACCATTTTAGAAATAAGACACCCCAAAGTATTCGCGGAGGGGCATGGTGAGTTCATGTATCATTTCATTTTTTTTCACAAGTTAGTGGAAAATGACACTTTCTGAGAAAAAATAAAAATAAAAAAAGTTTCAATTTCTGATAACTTCTGGCAAAAAAAAAAAAATCTCAGACGGACTCACTATGCCCCTCAGTGAATACCTTGGGGTGTCTACTTTCCGAAATGGGGTCATTTGGGGGTGTGTTTACTGTTCTGGCATTTTGTGCGGGGCTAAATTGTGAGCCACCATGTAAAACCTAAAGGTACTCGTTGGAATTTGGGCCCCTTTGTGCACCCAGGATGCAAAAAAGTGTCACTCATGTGGTATCGCCGTACTCAGGAGAAGTAGGGCAATGTGTTTTGGGGTGTATTTTTACATATACCCATGCTGGGTGAGAGAAATATCTCTGTAAATTGTCAACTTTGTATAAAAAATTTTAAAAGTTGTCGTTTACAGAGATATTTTTCACACAAAGTATGGGTATATATAAAAATACACCCCAAAACACATTGCCCTACTTCTCCTGAGTACGGCGATACCACATGTGTGCCACTTTTGCAGCCTGAGTGCAAAGGGCCCTAAAACCAATGAGTACCTTTAGAATTTCACAGGGCATTTTTACGCATTTGGATTCCAGACTTCTTCTCACGCTTTAGGGGCCCCTAAAATGCCAGGACAGTATAAATACCCCACATGTGACCCCATTGTGGAAAGAAGACACCTCAAGGTATTCTGTGAGGGGCATGGCGAGTTCACAGAAAAAAAAATTTGGCACAAGTTAGCGGAAATTGATTTTTTTTTTTTTTTTTACAGTCTCATATTCCACTAACTTGTGACAAAAATAAAATTTTACATGAACTCACCATACCCCTCACGGAATACCTTGGGGTGTCTTCTTTCTAAAATGGGGTCACATGTGGGTTTTGTACTGCCCTGGCATTTGAGGGTCTCCGCAATCATTACACGTATGGCCAGCATTAGGAGTTTCTGCGATTCTCCGTATATTGATCATACGGGTAATGAGATTTTTTTTTTCCGTTCAGCCTCTGCGCTGAAAAAAAAAAAAAAAATGAACGGCACAGATTTTTTCATTCGCATCGGTCAATGTGGATGAAAAAATCTCTGCCAAAATCAGTGACTGCGGTGCGGTGGGCTGGGCGCTAGCTACCTAACAAGTAGCTAACTAACTGGCGGTGATAGGGGACCCTTATGCCCCATTCACACGTCCGAAATTCTGTTTGCGGAACGGAATTGCGGACCCATTCATTTCTTTGGGGACAGACTTTGTCCCGCTCGGATCCGGAATTACGGATCCGCGCTTCCGGGTCTGCACTTCCGTTCCGCAAAAATATAGAACATGTCGTATTCTTGTCCGCAATTGCGGACAAGAAAAAGCATTTTCTATATAGTTCTGGCAATGTGCGGATCTGCAAAATGCGGAAAGCACATTGCCGGTGTCCGTGTTTTGAGGATCTGCGGATCGGATCCGCGGATCGGATCCGCGGATCCACGGATCCGTGAATCCACGGATCCGTGAATCCACGGATCCGCAAAACACATATGGACGTCTGAATGGAGCCTTACAAGGGGTGTGATCAATGACAGGGGGGTGATCAGGGGGTCTAGATGGGGTGATCAAGGGGTTAATAGGTGAGGGGGGGGGGGGGTTAGTGTAGTGTTTGGTGCAACTTTACTGTGTTACCTGGTCCTCTGGTGGTCGATCCCAGCAAATGGGACCACCAGAGGACCAGGTAGCAGGTATACCAGACGCTGTTCACAAAACAGCGTCTGGTATACATGTTTGATGCGATTTATATCGCATCTACAGCCTGCCAGCGATTGATCATCGCTGGCAGGCTGTAGTTCAACTCTCGAGACGCGTGCCCCTGTGAACGAGCGCGCGCGTGCGCGCGCGTTCACAGGAACTAACGGGTCTCGCGAGAGGACGCGCCGATGCGTCCACTCAGAAGATCCCGGCCGCCCGCAGGACGCAATCCTGCGTACGGCGGTCCGGGACTGGTTAATTGACCCAGCTGTTTTGCCAAAATCTTGTAATGAACAGCTCCAGTGCATAATGGTGAGTTCCCCTATTCATGAGCTTCTGGCTCTCACCACCCAGCTGCTGCTGATTGATATGGAAAAAGTAGTAAATCAGAGCCAGGTATACTGGGAGAGCCATGAGCTCATGAATATGAGGACTCGTTGCATGCGGTAAAGCTGCTAGGACTTAAAAGTGAGGGCAGTAGAAAATTGATGGCAGATTCCCTTTAAGGCACTATACAATATCATTTTTCTAATCTATTATGTGGTACTGTATTGCATGGTTATTTAAGCAACTGTATAGCAGTATTATTTGGGTAAAATATGACATTGTTATTTGGGACATATTTGTATGGCACTTATAATTTGGCATTGAATGGATACCACATAGACCATATTTAAGAAGGGCAGCAATCGAGGCAACCACACAGAACATCATCCAACATAAGGCCCAATATGTGTTCAAAAATAATCCACTGATATTAAGGAATTCAAGACTCATATCGATAAAAGAAAACAAAATTTTGTTTTACTTACGCTGGTCATCTAAATCACTTTCCGTATCTTTTGCTTTGTAAAATGTTATTCCACGAATAACAGGCTTTGGAGCTGGCTTTGGTCTAACATGAATTTGCCTTTGAGAGAGTGGACTCCTTTGTACTTGTTGTGGTGGTTCTGGATGTGGTTTAGGACTTATAAATTTTGCCTGTTCATCTCTAAGAAATTGTTCTTCATACTTGTCCTTGTCAAGAAATAAAAACACCAGATTTAGTTTCATTTTGCAACTATTCAATGCTGTGCTGTATTGATTGTTAATTTAAGAAAAAAACTTTATTACAGAGAAAAGTATAGGAGTAAATATGATGTACTGTATCTCCATAGATGCCTCAATCTTAACATGAATTTATGACCAAAGGTATGTGAACACCACAATATCATGTGCATACACTTAGGGATGTAACAGGAAAAGGCTTGGCCCCATTGCAAATTCTTGAATGAACCCCTTTTACCCCCAAGAAACTTGCCCACAACAGCCCCTCCTAGTCAAAACCACTCTCTTGCCATACAACCCCCTACACTCACTCATGTAAAAAAAAAAAAAAAAAAAAATGCTTACTAGCACTGGACAGGAGGAGGAGTCAAGAAGTCAAGAGTTTACTTTATAGTATGTCACCTGTGCTCTGTATGCCCCACTAGTGTCCCACACAGTATTTATTTCCCTTAGCGCCCTCCCAAAGTAAAATGCCCCCTTTGTGCCCACACAGAGCAGTCATGACCCCTTATTGCCCCTACACAGTAGCATAGTTGCCTACTGTCCCGAATTTGCAGGGACTGTCCCTGATTTTCAGAGACAGTCCCGGCAAATTCGGACTGTCCTAGGCTGAAAGTGGGCATGGTGAATGATAACCCTGCCCATAAGTGGGTGGTCCTGGGTGGAATCAGGGCTTTTCTATGGGCGGGGTTTGGAATGCCCCAATTTTACCAACCTAAACGTTGATAAGTATGCAGCAGTTATGCCTCTTTAGTGACCCCAAACAGTCAAATGTCCCCTTAGTGCCCCCACACATTAGTTATATCCCATTGATGCCCTGGCAGCAGTTATGCCTCCTTTTGTGCCCAATCATAGTAAACTGTCTCATTGGTGCCTCCACACAGTAGTTTTTGCCAATGTAGTACCCTCTTACAGTGGTGCTACTCTAGTAGTGTTAATAAAATAAAATAGCTAGCCCTGTCTCCCCATACAAAACAATGGACATAATGCTCTCTTGAGCAGCAGGCATGATGCAGTCATGTCATCGTACCTGCTGACCTGAGCAGGAGAGTGCACAGGCCAGGCGATGATTCTCAGCCCATGTGCTCTACTACTCCGTGAGAGCACAGGTCGGGAAATGAGGCCAGGGCTCTAATGGGTGACTGAAACATCAACTGCTGTGTCTGTCATCCATTACTGCCCTGGCCTCACCTTTCCAAACAAAAAATACCGGCCAAGTTAAGCCACACCACAAAGATGGGGTGGTTGTGGGCTGTGGCTTAACATAGGGTTGCTATGTCATAATGTGGCTCCCAGTATTAATAATGCCCCCATTAGTGCCCCCCGCTAATATTAATGCCTCCATTAGTGCCCCGAGAATTTAATGCTCCCCGCTAGTGCCCCCAAAATGAATAATGCCGCAGAATTAATAATGCCCCCATTAGTGACCTTGGTGATATTATTGCACCCATCAGCGCCCCCCAGAATTTATAATGCCCCTGTTAGTGCCCCCAGTATTAGTAATGCCTCCTTTATGACCCCCAGAATGAATAATGCCCCTCAGTAATTTTAATGCCCCAATTAGTGCCCCCCCACAATTAATAATGCCTCCATTAGTGCCCCAAGTAATAGTGATGCCTCTATTAGATCCTCTGACACTTTTGTACCTTTGGTGCAATTTAGACTTTAGAGTTGAGCGAACCTGCGTTTTGGCAGGTTCGAGTTCGGGTTTTAATTAATTACGTAATGGATTCCGTTATCACAGAATCCATCACGTAATTCAGTGCTGGCTTGCTGCATAATACAAGTGTATGGCCAGCTCAGAGGGTTCCGTTCTGCTGGCCATACACTTGTATGATGACGGCATGCAGGCATTGAATTACATTATGGATTCCTTGAGAACGGAATCCATTGCATAATTCACTAAACCCCGAACCTGCCAAAAGGCAGGTTCGCTCATCAATACTCATCGTTATAGTCTTTCCATATAGCTCTGGACATTCCCATTCAGTTATCTAAAAAAAAAAAAAACTAGTGAGGTTGGCCTATAAAGCTTAGATTGCAGTTAGTGTCACAGTCTCCTGGCATATGCTTTTCTTTAATCAGCCTGGTAAAGTGTGATAAATCACTTGAACATTTTCCCTTATACAAAGTACAGTATTGGTATACCTTACTCAACGTTTGCTTGGCATTGGACAAGCTGTTATTTCTGCTAAAAGTTGATGAACTGATTTACTTCAAATCTGGCAAATTTCATTAGTTCCAGTATGTATGTCACAGTCGCTGCCTTTGTTACACAGCTTTTAGTTCAAGGAACTAAAATAAAAAGTAAAAAAAAAATGTTTTACATTTTTTAATATAAAAAAATGTAAAAATCAAGAAAAATGTTTGCTGATTTATGAACTAAAAATACCTGAACATGTCCGCTTTTCCAATATTGATGAGTTGACCTATCCTCAGGATAGATCAACATTAGATCGGTGGGGGCGCTTTATGAACAGAATTGCTGTGTTCTCCTCACTGTTTACCTGTTTGCTATCAGCATTGCAGCACTGAGCACTGAGTCATTACAGCCCCTCCTCTCATTCACTGCAATATGACAAATCTAAATACGACGGAGGAGCAGTAATTACATACTGCAAACAGTGAGGAGAACTGCAGGAACACCATAGAAAAATTAATTCCCTATGCCTGCAGTTGCTATTTTTGAACTTGTCATCCAGAAAAAAAATGAAATACAAAATTATCAAAAAGTCGTAGGTACCTCAAAATGGCAGCTCGCACTATAGAAAACATGCCCCCACACAGCTCCATTAATGGTAAAGTAAAAAAGTTATGTGTCAGACTATGGACACACAAAGCAAATATTTTTTATTTTATGTAAAAAGGTTTTTTTTATTAAAGAGGACCTTTCAGCGGCCCAAGTGTGTTAGGTAAAGCTATGTACATGCAGAGCGGCACCCAGGGATGTCCCTGCACTTACTATTATCCCTGGGTGCCGGTCCGTTCGTCCGTTGTAGCCCCCGGTACCGGCGCACGTGCTGCTGCTAATTTTGCTGTGGGGGGAGACATCCTCTTTTGCCTTGGGCGTCTCCTTCTCCCAGGCTGGAGCGCTGGCCAATCGCAGCGCTCAGCTCATATCCTGGGACGTTGCAGCTCATATCCTGGGCACAGCTTTACTTGGCATAAACTTTCATCAAGGAACAGTCTTCCAACTTTCTCTTGGTTATCAGCAGGTTTTGACTTTAATCTGGCAGGCAAACAATTCTGCAAGAATCTCAGCTCTGCTATGCTGGCGGGACTAAATAGGAAACTTTTCCTCTTCTGCTGTTACTGGGACTTAGCTGTGTGTAGTCTGTCTCTTCTGTAAACCTACGAACTTCTTCCTGGCTTCAAGCTTACTTAGTCTGGGTCTTAGACAATTCAAGCCCAGGAGAGGACATGCAACCATTTAGACCTTGAAGGCAGGGCCTGCGGGTCCAGCAGAGCAGATAGTGCTCTGCTGTCTGACACACAGCCTTCCCTTGGGAAGGGGTAGACTAGGCTGCCTAGAACTAACTAACTCCTCCCCCTCTAGAGAGGGCTGTAATGGAAAGAAGGCTCCATCCCAGAGAAATTATCACTGCCCAGATTGCCACCACCTGCTGGTGAACCAGGCACATTACATGTTAATAGTGATTTGCAAGGAAACAAATACATACACTATGTAGGACATGGTATTATAGGCATGCAATGACAAGGACCAATAAAGATAGTGGGGCTCCCAAAAGAGGTGGTAATGCCACTCTGGGGTATTACATTCCCCAGTACTTAAGAGTCAAGCTGTCCTCGGCTTGTGCTTAGGGTACATGAAAATATGCTCTAAGGGTACCTGAAAAGTTAAAGTGCTGCATAAAAATACTGACATACAATAATACAAAAGACGGCTACCAAAAGGTCTCTCTGCCCTTGTGAGTAGGGAGCCCGTTAACAGTTTCCCTCTCGGGTATAACCAGAGAACCAAATGTTGTGCACAAAGCGCTCATTCCTGACTTTACTCTGTGTACTCTGGCCATGAATACCAAAGAAAGCGCAAAGGTGTCTTTACTCTGTAATTCCACCACTATGCAATGAAATGCCCAAAAATAAAAGGGTGGCTTTATACTGTATTTCCTTCCAACAACAAAGCCTAATTATGCTTTACGCTATGTCACCTTGATGAACATTTTTCCTTAAGGCGGCATGCAAGGTCTTAGGATATACTTAACCTTTGCAGGGACCAGGTCATGAACAAGAACTGCGTGGTTTGAAACGCGTAGACCGCACAAGAGCGCACTACTGCTGGTGATTTTACAGCTGTATGTACATTTTTTACACCGCAATAAAGGATTTAAGGCTATTTACGAAAGTGCTGGATCCATTGTTACATTTTCCACTTTCAATCAAGGACTTCCTTGTTAATCCGTGCACAGGAGGAGCTGCGACACAAGCTGCAGGTGAGCTGGACTGCTATACTGTTCAAGCTCCCACAAGGTATAATGACCACCACTGGCCCCTATACAATATAATGACCACTAGTGGCCCTTCACACAGTGAAATGACCCCCAATGCTTCCAAAAACAGTATAATGACCCCCAGTGGCCCCACACACAGTATAATAACCCCACAGTGGCCCTCCATTTAGAATAATAACCCCCAGTCAAACTCCATTCAGAATAATGACCCCCAGTGGCCCCCCAGTGCCACCTCCTATACTGTATGGAGGTAGCACTGGGGGTCATTATACTGTATGGTGGTCACTGGGGATCATTATACTAAATGGGGGGCACTGGGGGTCATTATACTGTGTAAGGGGCCCTCACAGTGTAATGACCCCCCTCCCCAGTGGCCCCCTCACATGCCTATCATTGCTGGAGTGCAGGGGAGCTGGCGGTCCTGTCATTCACTAACCGTAGCTCCCTGCGCTCCTTCTCTCCTCAGGCCCGCTGCAGCAGTGAGACTCATGTCCTGATGTCACTGCTGGGTCTGGCCTGGAGGAGAGAAGGAGCTGTGCAGTGATGTAGCTAGAACTGACTGGGCCCCACAGAAGATTTTAATACTCCTCCCGCCCCATCTTTGTGTTTACATCACGTTTTTCCTATCGGTTTGATGTATACAAATGTACAGCACTCCACGTTTTTGTATCCTGCAGAGTCCAGTAAACGCAATGCAACATATATGTTTTTTTTACAATAGAACTGTATGGTGAACAGACGCCACTGTGTAGCATCAGTATGAGGCATCTGTTAACATATACATTTTTGATATGCCTTAAACGCATGGCAAAAATAGGATGTCAACCCAGCCTTAGTGTCAGAATAAGCACCAGTACACAGCAGAGCAGCGAGGGGAGGCCGCCATGTACTGACAGAGCTCTACCTGGTCCTGGTGGTCAGGGGTGAGGACTGTGTTTCCCAAGGATCATTTATCTACTGGGAAATACAGGGCACAGTATAATACACTAGAATGTATTTACTATAAATATATTAGCCCTTCCCCCGTATAATAATAATACAATTAGGGGGTCATTTATTATATAGAAATACGTCTATATTAGGCGTATTTCTGACACAGATTGTGCCGCGAAGGTCGTAAGCACCACAATCTGCATCTTTTTCCCGCTCATGCCAGGTCTAAAAAAGGTGGGGTGGGCAGGGAAAGGGATACAGTTATGGCCATACAGTTATTGGATACCACCACCATACAGTGACCGGATAACAACTCTGTACAGTGACCGGATAACACCACCATACAGTGACAGGATAAGAGAGTATGAGAGGGCCCAGTACAGGGAATGAGGCAGTACTAGGGACAATGCAGGGTATAAGGGGGCACAGTATGGGGTGAGGGGCACAGTACTGGGTGGGTGGCACAGTACAAGGTGGAGGGCAAAGTCACATGACCCTTTGACGGTAGAAGGTCTTTATGGTGAATGCTGTTCAGATGCCACATAATGAGAGGCAGAGGAGTGAGACCGGGGTCCTGGATGGACAGGAGGGGTGAACACAGCAAGTAGGTGGAAGGGGCTCTGAGGGGGATTCATACAAGAAATAGTGTCAGGGGGCCTGTGCAGGGCAGCAACGGGAGATAGGAGGGTGAAACCGGACCTCTGGATACTTGAGGGAAGAAAGGAGACAGAAGGGGATCTATGAGGATGAGATAAGACAGGATATGGTGGGGGTGGGTGGGGCACGTGTCATTGAGGCAAACTGCTTAATGAAGCAGTAAAACAACTAAATAGCATGAAGCAGTATCCAGCAGCAGCTTGAAGAGTACCCCCCCCCCTCCTGTCCCACAGAGAGACAGTCACAGTGCAGACTCACTGACAAACTCTGCGTGTCTGAAGCTGGTAAGGTAACCTGCTGCTCTGCTGAACGGAGTAAAGATGGGGCGTGTCTGAAGCTCTGCAGCAGCCGGCCTCATGTGACTCAGAGGGCCCACCAGAGGGGTACTGCGTAAGTGAAATGGCAGCAATGTATTTATGGAAGTGCTCATAGCAGCTCAGTGGGCCCCTTCAGAAGCAGTGGGCCCCGATATTTGCCCGGGTTTGCTGGGTCTTGACTTCGGCCCTGTCTACATATGTGGCCTCCCTCCCTTAGCTCCGCTTAGGGGCTTTTTTTTACCATTGCATTCTACTCATTTTGGCCTAATTTATTTAAAATTGTTCTTTTTCAACAGTTGTTCCTCTACACCTTTCATTTACAGTGCATCTGCAAACTGTTGATTTCAGCACTTGTGCTGTCTGCATCTTTTGTGGCCCCATTAAAATGAAAGGGTCCACATTTGATCTGCAAAACATGAGGATAAAACTCGTGCAACTACACACTGTGGGGCAGTATGCCTCAACTACACACTGTGGGGCAGTATGCCTCAACTACACACTGTGGGGCAGTATGCCTCAACTACACACTGTGGGGCAGTATGCCTCAACTACACACTGTGGGGCAGTATGCCTCAACTAACAGAGTTTCAAATGTGAAATGTAGTACAATTTGTGATTTGCATTATAGATGTGAGAAGCGAATTACCAAACGCTTTTGTCACAGAATAACATAGTAACATAGTATATAAGACCGAAAAAAGACATTTGTCCATCCAGTTGGACAAATTGCAGAATGAGCAAAATATAATTCTGTGTTGAGCTGCTGATGAGGGTGGATGGGTGTATTCAGCGTCTGACAGAAAACAATCTTATGCAGTATACAGAGACACTAGTGATGAGTGGCAGGGGCAATATTCAAATTTGCGATATTTCGTGAATAATTTGTAGAATATTCATCATGTATTTGCGAATTTGAGGTTATTTTCTTGATTGCCGAAACTGTAATGTAATGTAATATGCGCATAATGCACGCGCAATACAGGTGTGGGTCACTATAGGTACATTTTTCAAGCTGCTAGAAGTTTCCTAAGACTGGAGAAAATTGTTGGCATGGCAGAACATATATCTGAACATATATATTCAGATAGAGTGCTCCGATATATACGCGATTGCGCAAATCGTCAATTAATGCAGGTCTGAATACATATTAGTGATTGGTGCACTAAGTATTGTTGTGAACTTGTGACATATGTATGTATGTATGGACAGCAGAACCTAACAGTACCTAACACCCTGCACTGTAACATTATATCACAATCTAACCTACAATATCTCCCACTAACAATTTGTATTATACAATGTGTTTTTCACACTAGAAATGTCTTTTTGTTTCTGTGTATTTAAACACACACAAGACAGTAGAAAGAAATATTTTACCAGGGTTTAATGTATGCTTATATTGCTGGTGTGGGTAGGAATAATCTCATACCAGGTTTACAATGTGTTTCTCACACTATAAAGGTATTGATCTATTTACATATTTAAACACACAATACACAGTAGGCAGAAATCATTCCAGGCTCCAATAATGCATTATTCCCCAAGTAAATTGTTGATAGCAGTGTTCAGTGTGTTTGAAGAAGGTGAAGAACATTTAATTGCGCTTCTGTCTTTAAGTTACAGACAACACACTTGTGTTATAACCATTCCATACTTTGTGTGACTATGTACCAAAACCATTACTTTTTTTTTTAGAAAAATCGTTAATTTCTAATGATAATTAGTATTCCCTTAGTCCTAACAGCAGAGATGGGGTTAACCACCCCCCGTGGACTGGTAGGACCGGTGGAATGTTTAATGAGCCCAAGAATTAATAACTCAATTTAACAATTGAGTATCTCCTTAAAAGGAGGGAGTCAACCCCAAGCCCACTGTGTTTATAGCAAGAAAAAAACTAGACTTACTAGGGTGGGAAATTTGTGTGCTGCTGTTAGGACTAAGGGAAAACAAATTATCGGTCTCTCCACATTTTAGGTGGACAGGCGAGTTCTTCTTGGAGTAACTATGGCCTCCGCCGCACTAAACACCCGCTCTGATGCCACACTACTGGCCGGGCAGGACAGCTTTTCCAGGGCAAACTCCACTAGTTGCGGCCACAAATCCAGTTTGGCTACCCAGTAGTCCAGTGGATCTTTAATGTGGGGTGGCAGGGTGCAGTCCAAGTATGCCACCACCAGCTGGTTCTGGTCCTGCTCCGGGTCTACCTGCTGCTGGTGAGTAGTTTCTTCACTATGCGGTTGAAGAAAGCTATTTATCAGCGATTGTAGACTCAGGCTGCTGCTGATGGAGCTGGTACTGCTCCTGCCACCCCACCCCTCCCTAGCAGCCATGGCAGTGGAACATGAGCGCTTAGGGCCCACCTGGTCAGACCTGCGAGATGATGGACGATGGCGCAGATAGGCAGCGGCCAAATGACTACATAAGATGTCTCTGTAGTAGTTCCGTTTGTCCTCCCTCTCGGTGGGTGTAAAAAAAGCCTCCATTCTGGATCGGTAGCGAGGGTCCAACAAGGTGGAGAGCCAGAAGTCATTCCTCTGCCGAATGGTGACAATTCGGCTGTCACTACGCAAGCAAGTGAGCATGCATCGTGCCATTTGTGCAAGTGACTTGGAGGGACTCCCTGCCTCTATCTCCACTGCATACTGCCATGGTGTGTCCGTGTCCTCTCTCTCATCTTCCTCATCGCCCTGTAGCTCCTCTGGTTGCTGCTCCTCCTCCTGTCCTGTCAGCTGAGTAGAAAAACCACCCATTTGGATACACATTGCCTGTGCTCCAATGTCCTCCTCCCCCTCCTCCTCTTCTTATAGATCAGCCCCCACAGGGCTCATGTGGCCATGAGATCGAGGTGCCACATCTCCTGTCCCCTGACCAGCCTTTGTTACCACCATCTGTTCCAGGACATGAAGCAGTGCAATCACCTTGTTCATACCGTAGTCCTGGCAACTGACAAATAACGTGGCATCCTCAAAGGGCCTGAGCAAACGGAAGGTGTCACGCATGAGCTGCCACTGGCTGAAATCGAAGTTACACAGGGAAGTACTCTTATCCGCTTGCATCATCAAGAAATCATTGATGGCCTTTCTCTGTTCATATAGTCGGTGCAACATATGGAGGGTGGAATTCCAACGGGTGGAAACATCGCATATCAGCCTATGTTGGAGGATGCCTTTTTCCCTCTAAAGCTCAAGAAGGGTGTGCTTTGCGGTGTACGAGTTGCTTAAGTGCATGCAAAGTTTCCTGCCCATTTTTAGGATGCCTTGCAGATGGGTGGAAGACTTCAGGAACCGCTTGACAACCAGATTGAACACGTGTGCCATGCAGGGCACATGGCTCAGCCTTTCTTGACACAGCGCCGACACCATGTTCTTCCCCGCTGTCGTTCTGCATGGTTCTGATTTTGAGTTATCGCAGAGAAAGCCAGGATTCGATTCATTGATGCATCACACGGAGCAGTTCCTTCCCTGTGACTCCGTTCGCCAAGGTAAACCAGGTGCAGCACAGCGGGACACCGCAGAGGCCTGCACATGTGGTATTCTGGAGGAGCACTGTGACTTGTACCTGCAGTTGAGGCTGAGGACATGGCGAAGGATGAGGAGGCAGAGGTGGACATTGTCACAGGACCAACAGCGTGACAACATGGAGGCGGAAGCGGCGTGACCTGTCCAAGTTACTGGTGTGGCTGTGCAGGAACCACATTCACCCAGTGGGCCGTAAAGGACATGTATCGTCCCTGACGGTAGTCACAGCTCCATATGTCGGCGCTGCCGTGCACGTTGGCAGACACCGACAGGCTCAAGGACTGGCCCACCTTCTGTTCTACATGTGTGTGCTGGGCTGAGACTGCTTTTTTCGCAAGGAAATGAAGGCTTGGCACTCTCCACCACTTGGAAAGGGAGGGACTGAACTACCAGCAACTTGGACAGGAGCACGTTCAGCTTCTGCGCCGTTGGATGCGTGCATGCATACTGTTGTCTCTTGGCAATCGCTTCGGTGATTGATTACTGACGGAATCACTGATGAGGGGTAGGAGCAGGAGCATCTGGACCACCAGAAGATGAGATTGACAGACAGCTCCCTTCGGCTGAGGTGGTGGAGCCTTGACTGTCTGAAACTGGGTGCGTGTCACTAGGTGATGTAGCGGTAGATGCGGCAGGCTGGACCACTACATCAGAGCCACATTTCTCCCAGGACACTTTAAGGTGACGCTGCATATGTTGACGGAGGGCCTTGGTGCCAATATTGGCACCCTGGCCGCGCTTCACCTTCTGCCACACCGCCGAGTACCTGATTTTCCCCCCAACACTACTCACTGGCTGATTGCTACCGCCGCTACTTCCGTGAACCCGTGCACCACTCCTTTCCGGGCAAGTAGGCTGCTGCAAAGAAGGTGTTCTACCCCATGCCCGATCGGCTCCCGACCTCCTACTGCTGCTACCCTGCTGACTCCCAGCCACCAGAGTTGAGCAAACACCTGGATGTTCAGGTTCGAGAAGTTCGGCCGAACTTCATGAAAATGTTCGGGTTTGGGGTAACTCGACCCGAATTTCACCCCGAACCCGAACCCCATTGAAGTCAATGGGGACCCGAACTTTTGGGCACTTAAATGGCTGTAAAATAGCCCTGGAAAAGGCCTGAGGGCTGCAAAAGGCAGCAAAATGTAGGTAAATGCTCTGCAAACATATGTGAATAGGGAAATTACCTAAAATAAAATAAAATACAGAAAAATAATAAACATTCTAAACTTGAGCCCAAGTGAGTGACAGTGGCACCTCTCACCCAGCAAACAGAGGATGTGGCAGCAACACCACCACATCTGTCATTGTCACCAAGCATCTCCACCAAATCCCATGGAAGTGTTCAGCTATCAACTGTCTATCTCCCAAATACTGGAGAGAAAAATAGAAAGAGGAAGTACCCCCTACCCATGGCTCTGAATGCCGTATTTCAAACTTGCTGTTCCTTTGAAATGCTGTCATTCTGCCTGGTGGACAGTTTTAAAAACATTATGGTGGTGGCTGTCCCACAGTACGTGTATCCCAGCTGCCGCTACTTTTGCAGATGAGCCATTCCTTCCATGCACAACCAAGTGGCGGACAAAATCAAGTGTGCACTGCGCAACGCTTTCTGTGGCAACGTCCACATAACCAACAACACAGTGGGTAAATGTAGCGGCTGGCCCAAAGGCGCATTTTTGTGAATGTCCTTCCGCCCCCGAGGATTGCTGGGCATTTCTCTTTGTATCCTGTTACCTCCTCCTCCTACTTGGCTTCCTCCTCCTCTACCTTCTCCTCATCCACTCAGCATAACATCTTCACCACCCACAGCAGCACATCCAGGGGAAAACGACAGCAGGTTGTTTTAAAACTTGTGTGTTTGTGGGACAAACCCCGCACCGCGCAGGAGCTGTGGACAGGCATGGAACAACAGACCGACCATTGGTTGGTGCCACTGAGCCTCCAGCCCGGCCTGGTGTTGTGCGCTAATGGGTGAAATATACTACCAGGTCTGGGCCTAGCCGGTTTGACACACATCCCCTGCCTGCCACATGTGCTGAATTTGGGATGCAGAAATTCCTAAACACCAGACAGTGAAAATCAATTCAGTTAATCGAACACACACAACATATTAAAATAACTATAATGCAGCTAAACTTACCATATATAAACAAACAGAACTATATACACGCCTTATCCTTAACTTAAGGCCAGTGACATCCAAGTGGCTCGAAGGGTGGGTTCCTGTACCAACATAGTCCCTGGCCTGGAACACAATTGTCCAGCCAGGGCACAGTTCTGGAGGATGAGGAGGATAAGTAGGATGAGGTGGATGAGGAGGAACAGTGTTCTCAGCAGGGTGGCACCCAAGCCAGCTCACGGGCAGCTGGGTCACCATCAGCACCTCAGAAGGCTGGGTTAGCATTGGCGAAATGTGGGAAAGCTTTGTCATCACGCCACAACAACCTGCACCACCAGCAGATCTAGAATAGTGTTGAGCGCGAATATTCGAATAGCGAATTTTTTTAGCGAATATCGGCACTTCGCTAATTCGCGAATATTTCGAATATAGCGCTATAAATTCGCTATTTCGAATATTCGTTTTTTTTTAGTTTTTTTTTTAGTTATATTTTTTTCTTTCCCTCTTCCCAACAGTAGTTATTACCTGTCCTGAGGATTCCTGGCTTCCTGGCTGCTCTAGTCAGTGCCCATTGCCGCTTCTGCCGACTTCCGTGCTCATGGAGCGTCCCCATCCATGGGAACGTCTCCATATACTAAAATGTACTGTCGGATTTGAGGAATTACGTTGAAATCGCAATGCGATTAATTCAAGTTATATTAATCGCATTGCGATTTCAACTTAGAGCTGGGTTTATAATGGGTCAGCTTGCTAGAATGAACGAAGTTAACGAATATGGAATATAGCAGCACTGCTAAGTTGAATTCGCAATGCGATTAATTTAACTTAAAGTAATCGCATTGCGATTTCAACTTAGCACTGCTAGTGCTATATTCCATATTCGTTAATTCTAGCCTATGTAAGATAGCAGTGCTAAGTTGAAATCGCAATGCGATTACTTCAAGTTAAATTAATCGCATTGCGAATTCAACTTAGCAGTGCTGCTATATTCCATATTCGTTAACTTCGTTCATTCTAGCAAGCTGACCCATTATAAACCCAGCTCTAAGTTGAAATCGCAATGCGATTAATATAACTTGAATTAATCGCATTGCGATTTCAACGCAATTCCTCAAATCCGACAGTACATTTTAGTATATGGAGATGTTCCCATGGTGATGGGGACGCTCCATGAGCAAGGAACTTTATGGTTGGCTTGGTAGAATTAGCGAATAGCGAATATGACGAATGTATTCGTCATATTCCTCAAAACGAAGATAACGAAGTATTCTACATCTTCGTTTTAGCAACCTATTCGTCAACCTCGCTAATTCTAGCAATCAAATAGGAAGGTTGACTATAGAGACAGCTGTGTTAAATTAGCTATGCGATTTTTTTTTTTTTTTTTAATAGAATAATTATATTACTTGATATAATTATTATAATTATTCTATTTATTAAAAAAAAATATATAAATAATCGCATAGCGAATTAAACACAGTTGTCTCTATAGTCATAGTCAACCTTCCTATTTGATTGCTAGAATTAGCGAAGTTGACGAATAGGTTGCTAAAACGAAGATGTAGAATACTTCGTTATCTTCGTTTTGAGGAATATGACGAATACATTCGTCATATCCGTCATCTTCGCTATAATTCTAGATATGAAACCAATAGGAAAGTAGCCTTAAGTTAAAATCGCAATACGCGAATTTCGTCGAAATCGAATATGGCACCTGCCGCTCATCACTAATCTAGAACATCTTAGCAGGAGGCAGCATGGTGGAAGAGTACACGTACTGACTGATGGGTTTGCCCAGGGGCGTAGCTACAGGGAAGCATGGGAAGCACACTGTTTTGGGTCCCTGACCTAGAAGGGGCCCATCCAGGAGGAGGAGGAGGACTAAAAGACTTTGTCAGGGCCCCCTCAACAGTATTATACAGTACAATGAAATTATATACAGTGGAAGTATAGACAGTGTAGAAAGAGGATGTAAAATAAACCCAAACAGCCTGACACCCTACACACTCAACACCCCCCCCCCTTTCACTCAAACTATTATTAAACTATTTACAAATTTACTTAAAAACATATTAAAATAACTATAAGGCAGCTAAACTAACCATATAAAGAAACAAAACTATATACACGCCTTGAATGATTCACAGCTGTAGATCGATCACTTCATTAGGTGTTTTTGCTGAGTTTTCCCTGCCTAATCTCGCCCTCACAGCGGCTGCGTCCTCTCCCTACACTAATCAGAGCAGTGTGACGTGCGGCGCTACGTGACTCCAGCTTAAATAGAGGCTGGGTCACATGCTGCACTTGGCCAATCACAGCCATGCCATTAGTAGGCATGGCTTTGATGGCTTCTTATGGCAAAAAGTAAAACGCTAGCTGATTGGCTGCTGTGCAGCCCTTCAGAAAGCGGGAAGAAATCGCCGAACTTTTTTTACTGAAATACGCCCTATACGCTTTCACCAGAAATAACTGCAGAAGTGACCTGAGAAAAACATTAAAGAGTGAAGTGTGCACACATTTTTCTTGTAGTACTAAAATATACCCCTATAGGCTTTCACCAGAAATAACTGCAACAGTGCAGTGCGTATATATTTTTCTTTTTTACTGAAATACGCCCCTATATGCTTTCAACAGAAATAACTGCAGAAGTGAAATGCTTTTCAACATAAGACTTTCAGCCCAATAGCAAAAAGCTGGAATGACAGAGCTGTCTAATGACTATTTGGATCCTCGAATAATCTTTCCCTGCTCGTGTAAATCACTTTCCCATCAATGTACCTAGTGCCTTCTGATGTCTCTCACTGCACTAAGATGCTGTGAAATGATTCCTCCCTATTAGAGTTTAGCGGACACCTGGAAGTTCGGTTTCGACGGGTTCGGCCGAACTTCACAAAAAAGTTTGGGTTCGGGATCCGAACTTAACGCGAACATGACCCTGAATCCGAACCCCATTCAAGTCAATGGGGAACCAAACTTTTGGGCACTAAAATGGCCGTAAAAAAAGTCCTGGAAAGGGCTAGAGGGCTGCAAAGGGCAGCAAAATGTGCAAACAAATGTGGATAGGAAAATGACTCAAAATAAAATAAATAAAAATTTTAAATAAAAATCTTGATCTAGGAGGAGGAAATGGATGTGGAGTAGGAGGTTGAGGAGGCGTCAGTTGGGAATGCCATCAGCAGCGTGTCTACGAGCGTGCGTTTATAGTCACGCATCTTTTGATCATTAACAGACATTTTTACCAAATTTGGTTCCCTGGCATTCAGGCAGAGCAGGGGGTTTTCACTGGCAAAACTGGGTTGACGTCACCCACCAATGGAACAGACGATTTTAACCCCTTAAGGACACAGCCTAATTTCAGCTTAAGGACCTGGCCATTTTTTGCAAAGTGTCAATTTATGTGGTGATAACTTTAAAACGCTTTTACATATCCAGGCCATTCTGAGACTGTTTTTTGTCACATATTGTACTTCATGACACTGGTAAAATGAAGTAAAAAAAAAAAACAACATTTTTATTTATAAAAAAATAAAAAATCTACAAAGATTTTGGAAAAATTAGCAAATTTCCAGCTTTCAATTTCTCTACTTCTATAATACATAGTAATACCTCAAAAAATAGTTATTAATTTACCTAGCCCGTATGTCTACTTCATGTCTGGATCATTTTGGGAATGCCATTTTATTTTTGGGGGACGTTACAAGGCTTAGAAGTTTAGAAGCAAATCTTGGAAATTTTCAGAAATTTTCAAAAACCCATTTTTTTTGGTAAAAGAAGATTTTTTAAATTTTCAGTCCCTGTCACCTATGCAGAGCAAGGGCTTGTACCCTGCAAAAATGGTAATATTTCACCCAACAAATTTAAAAGAAGATTTTATGCATTTTCGGCCCCTGTCACCTATGCAGTGCAGGGGTTTGTACCCGGCAAAAATGGTAATATTTCACCCAACAATTTAAAAGAAGATTTTCCGCATTTTCGGTCCCTGTAACCTATGCAGAGCAGGGCTTTGTACCTGGCAAAAATGGTAATATTTCACCCAACAATTTAAAAGAAGATTTTTCGACATTTTCAGTCACTGTCACCTATGCAGAGCATGGCGTTGTACCCGGCAAAAATGGTAATATTTTACCCAAAAATTTAAAAGAAGATTTTTCAAATTTTCGGTCCCTGCCGCCTATGCAGTGCAGGGTTACTTGACAGCAAAAAATTGGAATATGTCAATCCCTGAACTCCCAGACGGATTAACTATATTATTGTCCCCGACACATATGCAGCGCAGGCTGCAAAGGTAATTCCTGGCCTTAAATATGATTTTTCAACCACCCATGAATAACATGGATTTAAGTGAGATATTTTGGGGTGAAGGACCTTATTGTTCTCAACATCATCTTCCACCCAGTCTTCACCCATGCCTTCTTTGTCGGTCCGCACATCACAGAAAGCGTCAGCAGTTTGCACCTGTGTTTCATCATCATCAATCAGAGTTGTGCTGCGGTGGTCTTCCCATGTCCTCATCCTCAAACCTAAGTGGTTGGGCATCAGTGCACTCAATCTCTTCCACTTCTGGGGCAGGGCTATGGTTATGGCCCTGGGAAACCCTGCCAGCAGAGTTATCAAAAAGCATAAGAGACTGCTGCATGACTTGGGGCTCAGATTGCTTGGCTGATTTGTGAGGGGGGGAGGTGAAAGACTGATGGGCATGGGCTGCAGGTGCCAACTTTGAGCTTTCAGCAGTGGGAGACAATGTTAAGGTACTAGAGGCACTGTCAGCCACCCAATCTACTAGCGCCTGTACTTGTTCTGGCCTCACCATTCATAGAGCGGCATTCGGGGCTACCAAATAATGCTGCAGGTTCTGTCGCCTACTCACACCTGAGGAAGGTGTTTCACTTGGACCTGTAGTGGCGCTGAATGGCCACATCCTCTCCCAGCAACAGGAGCTCCACCAACACCACCACGACCATGCCCACGTCCCTTATTTGATGTTCTCCTCATTATTTGCGTTCACCCACCAAACTAACAGATGGTTTATCTCCAGTGTCAATTTAACTGCCAATAGTCAACAATTAAGTTTATTAACAGTAAGGCAGTGCCTGTGTCATAAACATAATCAATTTATTTAGGTCACACAACAGTGTAACAGAGCAATTCAATACAATTACTTCACTATCACCAAAACCAATAATGATTTTTCAAACCAACAATGTAAAAGCAGAAGTTAACGGTTTAATGTGACTGTCAGAAATGCAGAGTACACCACTAATGTGCTATCTACCAAACAACCTGTGTGTTTGCAACCAACTATGTAAATGCGGAGTTCAAAAGGTTACTTAAAATGACTGAAATACATGGTAGGCCTCAGATCTGCTATGTAGCACAAAACCAGTGTTTATTGCAACAAACTACAGAAATGCAGTATGTCACTGCAAAATTTGAAGTTTTTGTGCGTTGTATGCAAACCTGCTCTGTGGAACAACAATACGGGTTTATTTCCCCCAAATACACAAATGCTGTATGTCACTGCTAAATTTTAAAATAGGTTTTTCAGCGTTGCATGAAAACGTGCTCTGTGGCACAACAGTACGGGTTTATTAACCCAACTACAGAAATGCAGTTTTCACCGCAAAATTTAAAATAGGGTTTTCAGCGGTGTATGCAAATGTAATCTGTGGTACGACAGTACGGGTTTATTCCCCCAACTACAGAAATGCACTATCTCACCCCAAAATGATAAAATATGTAATGTACGGGTACTTGACCTGCCAGAAAAAAGGAATTTTTCCTCCACTGAGCTACCAAAAAGTAATCAGACTGATGTCCCTGGCAGGGTGACACACATGCAGGTCACATGCAGTTCCAAGGACACTACAGTTGCTAAAATGGCTGCCGAACCCCACCTGAGTAACAGATGGATTAAAAATTATTTTGCAGTATCACTGGGCTCATGGCTGGGTACAAATATGTAGCATAGCACCCTCAATAATTGCTGTAGTTTGAAGAGTTAACATTACCAAGTTCAACAGATTTTTTCCCTAATCTCTCCCTGAGAGCACCAGCAGCAGCCTGTCCCTACACTAAGAGCAGCAGGGTGACGTGTGGCGCTACGTGACTCCAGCTTAGAGGCTGGGTCACATGCTGCACTTAGTAGGCATGGCTTTGATGGCTTCTTAGAGCAAAGTAGTGAAACGCTTGTTGATTGGCTGCTCTGCAGCCTTTCAAAAAGCGGGAAGAAATCGCCGAACAACGGAGCCGAACTTTTACGGAAATGTTCGGTTTTGGGTCCGGGTGTGAAAAACCGTAATGTTCGGTACGAAACCGAACTTTGCAGTTCGGGTTCACTCAACCCTACTTCTTATCCTTTCCCTGCACTTATAAATATTTTTTGCTGTCTTTTTTTTCCACAATCGTTTTTCCACTTGCTGTCCCTAGAGCCTTCACACGTCTGTCCCCGCACTCTGAATGCTGGAAAATGTCTGTAGGGCTGTGACATCAGAGGGCTGTCTGGCTGCTGATTGGCTGCATGCATAAACACCATAAGGGACAATTGAAATATGAAAAAAGCATAACACGACGGCAAAGTGTATTTTTTTAACACACTGTTCGTTACCACCATCAACCATGCTTTTACTTATAGCTATGTATGTCCAAGTCACTCTGACACTATTTGCTATTGCTATTTTTGCATTCAAAAAAGCTTAGGGAGGTAGAAGGGGAGAGAAAATGCAAACATTATTAAAAAGTGATAAAAAGAGATAACATACTTTCCTAAAAAATTATGATGTCCTAGAAATCAGAAATGGTCATATACACATTTTTAGGGTACTTGGATCAACTTAGGTTCAGGTAGAATCAATTCGGGTCCAAACTGAACTATCTTCTCTATCTTCGTTTTAGCTCCATATTTGTCAACTTCGCTAATTCTAGCAATCAAATAGAAAAGTTGACTAGAGACAGCTAAGTTTTTAATTCGCTATGCAATAATATTACTTAGCTTTTTTTTAAATCAATAGAATAATTATAATACTTGATAATTATTATAATGATTCTATTTATTTGAAAAAAATAAGCAAAGTAATATAATCGCATAGCGAATAAAACACAGCTGTCTCTATAGTCAACTTTACTATTTGATGATTGCTAGAATTAGCGAAGTTGACGAATATGGAGCTAAAATGAAGATGGAGAATATTTCGTTATCTTCTTTTTGAGGAATATAATGAATACATTCGTCATATTCGTCATCTTTGCTAACTCTACCAAGCCAACCATAGTAAACCAGGTCTGTTGAAATTGCCATGCGATTACTTCAAGTTATATTAATCGCATTGCGATTTCAACTTAATTCTGACATCCGACAGTACATTCTAGTATGGAGGCATTCCCATGAGCACGGAAGTTGGCAGAAGCGGCAACAGGCACTGACTGGAGCAGCCAGTAAGCCAGGAATCCTCAGGACAGGTAAGAACTACTTTTGGGAAGTGGGAAAGAAAAAAATATAACAATTAAAAAAAATATATATTTATAGCGCTATATTCGAAATATTTGGGAATTAGCGAAGTGCCGATATTCGCAAACAAATTCGCTATTCGAATATTCGCGCTCAACACTACCTATGATGTGATACAGGCATGCAGAACTTGAGTCCCTGCCTTTGCTTCACTGGCTTAGTTCACAGTTTGCCAACTCTGTACAGTAGCTGCTGTGGCTGAGGAGAAGCTGACCAGAGGGCCCCTTTAGGGATGGGGGACCCTGTCACACTGCCTAAATTGCCCCTCACCTAACACCGGCCTTGGAAACTGGGCCAGTTTTTGTTTTTAAGTGTTTATTTTTTCATTTTTATCTTCCAAAAGACACTAAATGTTTATTTGACATACAGTAGCCATATGAGGGCTTTATTTTTGCAGGACAATTTGTATTTTTTAATAACACCATATCTTGTATTGGAAAATTGGTTAATTTACCATATCTTGTATTGGAAAACAGGAAAAAAATAATTATGGGTAAAGTTGAAAAAAAAATATCAGCTAAAGTTCTTTGGGTTGTGTTATTTCAGCAATCACTATGCGTTAAACTGAACCTGTCCGGTTGAACATGGTGATTGAGCTGCAGGCAGCTTGTTATAGAGCAAGAGGAGCTAAGTAGGGATGAGCAAACCCAGACCGGAATGTTCGGGTTTGTACTGAACATTACTGTGTCCGGGTACCCGAACATGGACATTGGTGCGAAAGTCAGTGCAGCCAATCAACAAGCTTTTAAGCTGTAGGGACTTGGAAGCCATCACAGTCATGCCTAGTATTGACATGGCTGTAATTGGCAGGCGCAGCACATGACCCTTGTGACAAAGTGTACAGTAAAGTTTTGGAAGGGGTGTATGACCCACCCAGGTTCCTCAACTGTGTGAGGTGAGTAAATTCCAGATGGTGCTGGCTTCAGCAAAAGTAGTTTCTGGAGCTAGTTATGTTAAAGGGAGTCTGTTACCACATTGGCCATAATAGCCCGAGTGCATAGCACATTAGCATAACAGTAGATTATTCTAATGGTACATTTGTTGATTTCTTGTGAAGCTCACCGGAGGCAAAAACTGACTTTTATTGGTACGTAAATGAGGGCTCGCAGGTGCGTTCATCTCGTTGGAGCCCAGGTTGCTCTGCCTCTTTGCCTCATATCCACGCACCATCCTCTGCCTCTGCCCGCCCTTCTCTTCCCTCGTGTCCTCCTTCTTTCCCATCTCGATCCCGCGCCTGCGCTCTTCCTCGCTGGGCTATTGTGGGCACGGCATCATTGTAGCTACTGTGCAAGCGCCGGCCAACGGGCTGGTTTTGCGCCGTTGTCTGGCGCATGCACAGTAGCTACAATGATGCCGTGCCCACAATGGGCATCACAGTGCGCATGCCCTAGCCCATCGAGGGAGAGCGTAGGCACAGGATCGCGATGGAAAAGAAGGAGGACACGAGGGAAGAGAAATGCAAAGTGAAAATGTGGGGTTATGTGAAATGCGTGATGAGGACGACATTTTTCCCCTGCAGGCGTTGGCTGAGGAAGAAGAAACGTCCCCCTCTGAGCAAAATGTATTTGATTTAGAAGTGCCTCTGGGAACATAATTAAATAGTTAATGCGGTTGAAAAAAGACATAAGTCCATCAAGTTCAACTTGACTTAACTTTGGTACAGAGCAATTGAGAGACCCCAGTCTCGTGGATGCTCGAGGAAATGTTACCGTGTTAGATGGTGCACCACAGGAACCAAAAGCTGACCAGAAATATCCACATTTTGCCATGAATGATCAGTTATTCTACTGAGTTACCAAAATCAACAGTGAAATTGTGGAACAGCTTCTGGGACCAAAACAGAACTTACGTATGGTGCTGGACCTAGCACATAACCATGTACTTGGGGGTCATTTGGGGCCAAGCAAAACAGAGGAGCAGGTACTACAAAGGTTTTACTGGCCTGGAGTGTATGAGGAAGTAAATATATACTGCGAATCGTGCCCAACCTGTCAGATAAGTGCCCCAGAATCACACTTTCGCAGTCCCTTAGTGCCTCTTCCCATCATTGAGGTACCTTTTGAAAGAATTGCAATGGATTTAGTGGGTCCCATTGTTAAGTTGGCTAGGGGACACCAGTACATCTTGGATGTACTGGACTATGCCACACGGTACACGGAAGCGTTGCCCCTACAAAATATGGCGTCCAAAAATATTGTCTGGGAGTTGTTTTACATGTTCTCATTGACCAGTGTACACCCTTTATGTCTAAGGTCATGAAAGAATTATGCAAGTTGTTTAAAATCACCCACATATGTACGTGCATCTGTGTACCACCCCAATATGGATGGGTTAGTTGAGAGATTTGACAAAACCCTGAATCAGATGTTAAAAAAGTGCTAGAAAAAGATAGCCATGACTGGGACTGCCTGCTACCTTACTTGATATTTTCTATCAGAGAGGTACCCCAGGCTTCTACAGGGTTTTCACCATTTGAGTTGGTATAACACCCAAGGGGTTTACTAGATGTGGCCAAGGAGACCCTGGAGACCAAGGCTGGTCCATATAAAAGTGTCATCGAACATGTGGCTCAAATGCAAGACCAGATGGTAACTGTGATGCTCATAGTTAAAGAGCATCTGCAAAGAGCTCAGGAGGCTCAAAGCAGAATTTATAACAGATCTGCCAGGGTAAAGGACTTTAATCCCGGGGACAGGGTCCAGATTTTAGTTTCCACTGTAGAAAGTAAGTTTCTGGCAAAGTGGCGGTGTCTTTATGAGATTGTGGAAAAGGTGGGTGAGATGAACTATAAGGTGCATCAACCAGGTAGGAGAAAACACTTCCAGATTTACCGCGTAAATGTGATAAAGCCGTGGAAAGATCGGGAATTATTGGCGGCTGCACAGAACATGATTACGGAGGTGTTGCAACCAATTCCAACAGTAAACATTAGTGAGCCACTGTCACTACACAAGAAATAAGAAGAAAAGGAGTTTCTACAAAAAATAGAAGGTTTTCTGACTTACCAGGCTGTACCCACCTGATAAAACATCACGTGAGAACTGAGCCTCACAGTAAGGTCAATCTAAAGCCATACAGGCTACCAGAAGCACGCAGAAAAGCGGTATCCTCTGAGGTCAGACGCATGCTCGAATTAAAGCTCCATCGTACTAATCCCAAAGCCCAATGGGACTTGGAGACTCTGTAATGATTTTCGGAAGCTAAATGAGGTGTCAAAATTTTACACGTACCCCATGCCCAGAGTAGATGAACTGATTGAGGGGCTTGGGAAAGCAAGATATATCACAACGCTTGACCTTACAAAGGGTTATTGGCAGATACCATTGTCAGATGAGGCTAAAGAAAAGATGGCATTCTCCACTCCAAAGGGGCTGTTCCAGTATGTGGGGATGCCATTCGAGTTACATGGAGCCCCTGCTACGTTTCAGAGGTTGATGGACCAAATCTTGAGGCCACATCATGAGTAAGCTAACGCTTACCTTGATGATTTGGTAATATTTTCAGCTGATTGGAAAAGTCACCATTGACTGACTTAATGAAAGGCCCTAAGTCAGCAATAGTAAAGAGGACCCCAGAGGCAGAAAAGGCTTTTCAGAGCCTAAAGTCTGCCCCTGTCAACAACCAGTGCTCATTTCCCCGGATTTTTGAAAAGAGTTTCTGGTCCAGACTGATGTGTCTGATACAGGCTTGGGTGCAGTACTGTCACAAGTAGTAAATGGGGAGGAGCACCCAGTGATGTACCAGCAGAAAAAAATGATGCCACAGTGGAACGAGAATGTCTGGCCATTAAATATTATCTGTTGGGTAGAAAAATTGTGTTGGTAACAGACCATGCTCCTTTGGCCTGGATGAAGCAAAACAAGGAGAAAAATGGAAGCGTGACCAGGTGGTTTCTCTCCTTGCAAAATGTTAGTTTCAAGGTAGAACATAGGCTAGGGAAATTGCAGGGAAATGCAGATGATTTGGCCAGGATACATTGTATATTCGCTAAAAGTGCCCAGTCCTCCAGTCTGGAGAAGAGGGGGTGTCGTAAAGTGTACAATAAAGTTGTGGAAGGGGTGTATGTCTCACCCAGGTTCCTCAACTGGGTGAGGTAAGTAAAATCCAGATGGCGCTGGCTTCAGCAAACGTAGTTGCTGGAGTTATTTTTGTCAAGGGCTAGATTTTATTTAGACTGGGAATGTAGATTTCCAGGACATGCTTTCCCCTAGCCTGAGGGATTCCCAGGTGTAGCCCAGATGGGATTGTTAGTGGTAAATAAAGCACATTCCAGGCTGTCAGTCTGATAGAAGCTATGCCTGGAGAAGCTAACCTGCAAGGTTGGAGCTTGGGTGATAACAGACGGTGAGGTTGTGTGAAGCCAGATCTCTCTCCTAGTGCCTAGATGGGCAGGTATTTATTTTGGTTGTTTTGTTTTGTTATGCGGGTGCTGGAGTCTCACCTTCCTCAGCGATGATATAACTGGGGAGTGTTAACCTGTATATTCTGAAAAACCCATAACAAAGCACTCTTTGGACTTTAAAAACTCACTGTGGTCTGCCACACCGCCCTGCCTGAGAGAGCTACCCCTTACACCCTGAATGCATAAATGCCGGATCACGTGTTGCACTGCCATACCACTCTAACTAGTGTAGGGACAGGACGCTGCTGCAGTGAGGGACAGTTTTAGGCTTTTCGTCTATCTGTTAAGTCTGTGGGTGACCTGTAGGTATTTTTTATCTGTGCAATACACCTCCTTTGCACCAGTGACACAGTATTATAATACTTAATCGGGCTGTTAATTCTGTGGGTGAACTATACCGTAGCTAGTATTTTGGGTTCCAAAGTCCACCATTGCATCTGTCTTACTGTAATATAATACTTAATCAGTCTGTTAATTGTACCGGTGACATAAAGCCATTTTTTGGGGTTCTAAAGTCTACCGTTGCATCCGTCTTACTGTAATGGGAGTGTTAATCAGTCTGTTCTTTTGGTGACCTATAGCCATTTTTTGGGGTGCAAAACACCTCATTTGCACCCATGACACAGAAATACAATTGTTCGTCTGTCTGCTAATTTTTTTTGGTTGAACGTAAAAAAAAATGAGGAGACCATCAAATAGGGGAAGTAGCTGTGGTTGTGGTGCTGTTGGTGGTGGTTGAGCTTGTGCTGCAGGGAGAGGACGTTGTCGATCTGTGTCAGCTACGCGCCCAAATGAAACACCTTCCTCCGGTGCACGCAGGCGACAGAACATTCTGCATCATTTTGTAGGCCCATATACCACTTTAACAATGGTGAGGCCAGAACAAGTAGAGACGGTAGCAGATTTGATGGCTGACAGTTCCTCAAGTTCCTACAGATTGTCTCCCACCTGGTTCCTTGCTGAAAGTACAGAGTTGGCACCGACGGCTCACAGACCTCTGTCTTCCACCTCAAAGCCTTGCACATCAGCCAAGCAGTCTGAGCCCTAAGTTATGCAGCAGTCATTTATGATTTTTGATGACTCTGTTTGCAGGATTTCTGTGGGCCATGCACCTAGTCCTGCCACAGAAGTAGAAGAGATTGAATGCACTTATGCCCAAACACTTATGTTTGAGGATGAGTATGTGGTATGACCACCGCATAACGTCTCTAATGATGAGGATGAAACACAGGTGTGAACTGCTGCAGCTTTCTGCACTGTGTAGACCGGCAAGAAGGGCAGGGGTGAGGAGCGGGTGAAATATGATGTAGAGGATGATGAGGTCCATCCAGGTCATCCAAGTTATGTGTGCAGGTTGGAGGAAGAGGTGGCGGTCATGCAGCGGCAGCTGCACAGCAAAAGAGGGGGAAGGGTGCAAAACCACAGTGGCCGGCCCCTAGCCAGTACGCCTGATACTGCCCACCTGTCATGGACGTAACAAGACATATGGACTTTCCAGCGACAGGTTGCAGGAGATCTGTGAGACTGGCAACACGTTGTTTGATCTGACATGTTTTCCTTTTGGATCTGGTGCTTGCCACATCTTCTTTCCCCAGGTGTGGCTATTGTGGTGATTTAACCTTCTCTATTTATTGTTGTTTCTCCCACTATGCTATGTGGTTTATAGCTTCTGTTGGACTTGTGGTTAGCTTGTGTCTCGTTCTCGGCTGAGTTCCTGGTGCTACCAAAGTGTTCCCTTTTGTATTTTGTTTATATATATATATATTTGTATGTGTGTTGCCTTTCCCTGTTGTTTGTCATTAGGCCTGAGGGAGACTGCTGTTCGTCCATCCCTTTGGAGGAAGGTAGACTCAGTCCTGACATTAGTTCCAGGGCCTATAGGGTGAGATAGGATTCTAGCTATACAGTGTATGAACTTGCCTACTCTTGGGGCCTGTTCATACTGGTAGTCTGTCAAGAATGGAGTTAGGGTTCTCTCTAGGAGGTGTTCATCTTCCTTCCCTAGTTTACAGGCCTTATTCCGGTATTCCCTTTCCCTCCTATGTTCGGTGTGGTGTTTTCCTCCCACGCACGAGTGTGACACCACTGCACCAAGGGACAGAGCACACCAAAGCCTGCTCAAAGGAGTTCCCTGGCGTGGCAGTTCTTCAGGCAATGGGCTGACGATAAGACACGGGTGGTGCTGCAGTCTCAGCCTCTTCATCCTCCTCTGGAGCAACAGGGCCACCTGGCACCCCTCAAAGATAGGATGTTACAGCAACACCACCACCAGTGTCACTGCGCATCTCCACACTGTTCCATGGAAGTGTCCAACTGTCCCTAACCACCCGCGAGCCCTGGCCCTGAATTCCAGCATTTCAAAATTCCTAGCCTTTGAAATGCTGTCATTCCATTGGGTGGAGACGGACAGTTTTAAAAACTTAATGATGGTGGTTGTCCCACAGTACAAGGTTCCCAGCCACCAATACTTTTTTAGGCGGCGATCCCTGCCCAGCACAAACAAGTGGCCGAAAAAGTCAGGTGTGCGCTGTGCAAAGCCATCAGTGGCAAGGTCCACATAACCAGCGGGGCCTAAGGCAGAAAGTAGTTTGGCGCATGTCCTACTATTACCGAGGATTGCTGGACGTTTCTCAATGCCCCCTTCTCCTACTCCGCTTCCTTCTACTATTCCTCCTCTACTGCCTACTCACCCGGTCACCTGCACCACCAACTTTAGCACAGCCAGGGGGCAATGACAGCAAGCTGTTCTAAAACTCCGCTGTTTGGGGGAAAACCCCCACACCGCGCAGGAGCTGTGGATGGACATTGAAAAACAGACCAATAAGTGGTTGGTGCCGCTGAGCCTCAAGCCCGGCCTGGTGGTGTATGATAACGGGTGAAATCTCGTAGCAGCTCTTGGCCTAGCTGGCCTGATGCACATCTCTTGTCTGAATTTAGTGGTGCAGAGTTTTCTTAAAGAATTACCCCGAGATGTCAGAGCTGTTGCAGAAAGTGCAGACTGTTTGTGCACGCTTTTGGCATTCTCACCCTACTGCTGCTCGTCTGTCTATGCTGCAGTGTAAATTCTGCCTTCCTGCTCACCGCTTCATATGCAAAGTACCCACAAGGTGGAACTCCACCTTGCACATACTAGAGAGACTGTGTGAGCAGCAGCAGGTTATAGTGGAGTTTCAGCTGCAGAGCTGAGTCACCCTGCAGAACAGTACCACTTCACCACCAACGAGTGGGCAACCATGTGGAACGTGTGTGCCATGTTGCGCTGTTTTGAGTACTCCCCCCAACATGGCCAGCGCAGATTACGCCATTCTCAGAATTACTATTCCACTTCTATGCCTCCTTAAGAAAAACACTTCAGACGATGATGGATGAAGATGTTGCACAGGAGGAAGAGGAGATGGAACAGGGATCATTCCCACGGTTATCAGGCCAGTCTTCCACAAGTGGCTCGGAGGGTGGGTTCCTGCACCAACAGCAACCAGGTACACAACTGTACAGCCATTTCACAGTTTTGGAGGATGATGATGAGGAACCATGTTCACAGCAGAATGGCACCCAAATCAGCTCAGGGGCATCAATGGAGTGTAGCTGAGGGGTATACAGAGGACACACACAATACACCTTCCACTGAGGACAGCTTGTTGTTGACTTTGGGCAGCCTGGCACACATGAGGGACTACACACTGCAGTGCCTGCGGAATGACCCCCGAGTTGTTTTCATTGTTACCCTTGACAATTACTGGGTGTCCACCTTGCTGGATCCCCGCTACAAAGGACAATGTGCCTTCATTATTTCCATCACTGGAGCATGATGGGAAAATGCGCGAATACAAGCACATGCTGGTAGACGCACTACTGACGGCATTCCCACCTGACAGCGGGGGCTCAGTAGAAGTCGCCAAAACAGCTGGGACACCGCCACCACCTCAGAAGGTACAGTTAGCATGGCTAAAATGTGGAAAAGCTTTTTCAACATGCCACAATACCCAGCACCACCATCTGATATGGGCCATCTTAGCAGAAAGCAGCGTTTCAGCAACATTTCTATACCTTGGGTGTAGCAGAGAAGTTTACCGGCCACACCCAGCCAATGGTATACTCCAGTGCAGTTTGGGCATTCTCTTTGCCAGTTCCCAATGTTTTGGGGCCTTCACAAACCAAAAGCTAAATGGAAAAAAAAAAGCCAACAAAGAAGCAAAAAAAAAAAAAATGTTGGCTACCTCCTCCGCCTCTTCCACCTACACTGCCACATCCATCTCCTCCTCTACTTGGATCTCCACCTCCTGGCTCAAGATTATTATTTGTTATATTGGCAGAGTAAAGAAGTATACCAGCCACACCCAGCAATTGTTATACTCCAGCACAGTTTGTAAGTTCTCTTTGCCATTTCCCGATGTTTTGGGGACTCCACAAACAAAAATAAAAAATAAAACAAAATAATAAAAATGTACAAAAAATGTTGGCTACCTCTTCCACCTACACCGCTGTTCTGCCAGATTTATACCTAGCCTATAGACTATACCTAGACAAAAGTCTATACCGGAAGTGACGCGGCTGCATCGGTAGTGACGCGGCCACGCATCAATCAACTGGTGGAGGGTGTGCACGGCGCAAGCGCACATCCACTGTCTTACGAAAGAATCATTGCTGCGCCTCCATAGAAGTACTTCGCGCACCGCGCTTGCGCACTTCATCCTTATGGCAGTTGCACTTCATCCTTACGGCAGAGCTGAGTGCAAATCGTATACAGCGCTCAGCTCTGTGGTGTACCCCAAAATATCTAGCTCTGCCGTAAGGATGAAGTGCAACTGATGATTTTTGCGCACGTGCGCACTCAGGGGTAGGGAGATCTGATCCAACACTTTGCTCTGCAAAATCTCTATACCCCTAAGTGCGCACGCGAGGTGCGCAAAGTACTTCTATGGAGGCGCTGCAATGATTCTTTGGCAAGACAGTGGATTTGCGCTTGCGCCGCGCACACCCAGCACCAGCTACTTGATGCGCGGCCGCGTCACTTGTGGTATAGACTTTTGTCTAGGTATAGAAATCTGGCAGAACACTGCCACGTCCACTTCCTCCTCCACTTGGACCTCCACCTCCTGGCTGAAGATTATTATTTATTATATTGGCAGAATAGAGCAGTATACCGTCCGCACCCCAAAAAATGGCTAAAGGTCACACAAAGAATTAACAAATAAATAATAAAAAATAAAAAAAATGTTGGCTTCCTCCTCCGCCTCTTCCACCTACACCGCCATGTCTAAAGCCTCCTCAACTTCCTACTCCACTTGGACCTCTGCCTTCTGGTTCAAGATTATTATTTTTCATTTTTATGTATCTTATGTTAAGTCATTTCCCTATCCCCATTTGTGAGCAGAGCAATGCTCTTACCTCTATTTTGGTTCCTTTTGCAGCCCTCTAGCCCTTTCTATGACTTTTTTACAGTCATTTTTGAACCGTGAAGCGAACTTAGAAATAAAGTTCGGCCAAACCCATCGAACCTGAACATTCACGGGTACGCTCATCCCTAAAGCTGATCAAAATTTTGTATAATTTTGTGTGAAAAGATTTATGTTCCTTCTCATTCTGGGCTTTGAAGTCAAGGAGGCAGCCCTATCAGTGATTGACAGCCATCTCTATATTCACAGTAATAAAAAAAAAGGCTGTCAATCACTGATAGGACCGCCTCCTTAACGTCAAAGCTCAGAATGAGCAGGAATTTAAATGAAATAAATTACATGTTTTACTGAATCTTTTACCATAAAACGATATCAATCTACTCAGCTCCACCTGCTCTAACATGCCACCTGTAGTTTACATTGCATTTTCATGTTCCCCATTAAAATTCCATGACTATCTTATTCTGTGAGTTAGTACAATTATGACAATACTAAATTTGTATAGTTTTAGAATGCTTTACTATTTTGTAATAAATAGAAACCTTTGAAAAAATAAACATTTTCTTAAAATTGCCATTTTCTGACACCCATGACATTTTTTCTCTTTTTTCTAAGGAGAATTTTAGGGGCACATATATTAAGACTGGCGTTTTAGAGGCTGGTCTTAATAAAGCCCCATAGCTGGTCTCTTCATAACTTTGTCCTTAGTCGCATCCAGCGCCAGTTCTAAAGCCTCGTTCACACGGGTATCCAGGATTTGCTCTGGATGCGTCCCGGGTGCATTGGGGGAAAGCCGCGCGAATGCGAACGCAATTTCAGTCAGTTTTGATTGGTTTGCGATTATGTTGCGTTGTTCAATTTTTTCCACGCGAGTGCAATGCATTTTGCACGGCATGTTAAAAAAACTGAATGTGGTACCCAGATCCAAACTTTTTCACTGAAGTTCAGATTTGGGTTCAGTGTTGTGTAGATTTTATTATTTTCCCTTATAACATGGTTATAAGGGAAAATAGCATTCTTAATACAGATTGCTTAGTAAAATGTGACTTGAGGGGTTAAAAAATAAAAAATAAATTAACCCACCTCATCCACTTGATCGCGTAGCCGGCATCGTCTTCTTTCTGGACCTGCAAAAGGACCTTTGATGACGTAATCCTTCTATCTTCATTCAGCAGGACCTGAGCTGATGTCATCACACTCACCACATGGTGAGCGCAATGATGTCAAAGGTCCTTTTGCAGGTCCTGAAAAAAGAAGAAAGAAGACTATGCCGGCTGCGCGACCAAGTGGATGAGGGGAGTTATTTATTATTATTTTTTTTTAACCCCTCAAGTCACATTTTACTAAGCATTCTGTATTAAGAATGCTATTATTTTCCCTTATAACCACGTTATAAGGAAAAATAATACAGTAAATTGAATTGAATCATCTCCTAGCAACCATGCGTGAAAATCGCATTGCATCCGCACTTGCTTGCGGATGCTATGCGGTTTTCATGCAGCCCTATTCATTACTAAGGGGCCTGCATTGCGTGAAACTGCAGAGTATAGAACATGCTGTGATTTTCATGCAACGCACAAGGGATGCGTGAAAATCACCGCTCATTTGTACAGCCCCATTGAAGTCAATGGGTCCGGATTCAGTGTGGGTGCAATGTGTTCACCTCACACATTGCGCCCGCACGGAATTCTCGCCCGTGTGAGGTCTTCTGAGCTGTCTTAAATTTAGACCATTTTCTACAGCTTAAATTTGCATAGAAAAGGATGAATGAGATGGGCCTGCCGGCCTGTCCCCTTAACCACCCACACCATGCCCACAATTTTAGACATGGTGTGAGTGGGGAAAAGTCGCAGGTGGTCATCTGTGCCTGAAATAAGCCTAATTTAGGCATATTTCTGATTAATAAATGACCCCCTTAGTTATTATTGATACCATTTTAGGGTATATATGAATTTTTGATCACTTTTTATTACAGTTTTTAGGGGAGAAAAGGTGACTAAAAAATACTGAATGTTGGATTTTTATTTTTTTTGTATTATAGTATTCAGGAAAAATTATTTAATTTTTTTTATAGTTCAGACATTTTTGGATGCAGTGATACCTGTATTTTTGTGGTTTTGTACATGCGATCTTCTGATCGCTTGCCCCATAGACTGCAATAAAATACTAAGAAGAAGAAGATGTAAGTAAATTGATTAAAGTCAATTTACTGTATTATTTTCCCTTATAACATGGTTATAATGGAAAATAATAGCATTCTTAATGCAGAATGCTTCCTAAAATGTGGCTTTAGGGGTTAAAAAATAAAAAAAATAACTCACCTCATCCACTTGATTGTGCAGCCGGGCATCATCTTCTTTCTTCTCCTTTCCGGACCTGCAAAAGGACCTTTAGTGATGTAATCTTCTATCTACATTCAGCAGGACCAGTGCTGATGTCACCGCGCTCACCGGTGATGTCAGCGCGGTCCTGCTGAATGAAGATAGAAGATCACGTCACCAAAGGTCCTTTTGCAGGTCCAGAAAGGAGAAGAAAGAAGATGATGCCCGGCTGCGCAATCAAGCGGATGAGGTGAGTTATTTTTTTTATTTTTTAACCCCTAAAGCCACATGTTAGGGAGCATTCTGTATTAAGAATGCTATTATTTTCCCTTATAACCATGTTGAAAATAATAAAATATACAGAATACCGAACCCAAACCCGAACTTTTGTGAAGAAGTCCGGGTTCGGGTCTGGGTACCAAACATTCAGATTTTTCACACGCACGTGCAAGATACATTGAAACGCATTGCACTCGCGCAGGAAAATCACGCAATTTCTCGCCATGCATATGTATCCTATTCGGCCCTCACACACGACGCCTGTGTAAAAGAGACCTAAGGGAATTTCACAGTTTGGCTGTAAGGCTGGGCCTCAGGCACGGTTTTTCAGACAACTTGCTATGACAAGTCTGAGAGCCTTCTCAAGGCCCCAAGCTGTCAACCAACTGGAGCCCATATCAGAATATAGGGAACCTTCTCCCTCACTGTAACCCCACAATTGCAGCAGTTGCTATTGCCGGTAGTGGTCTGTTGTCTTATACAGCCGGCACCAACTATGTATGGTGCGATCTCATCTTGTGAACCCACTCCATATATCTTCTGCACACTAATGCTATTCTTGTATGGCATTGAGCATTAGGGGGTTAATGAGCTGTCAGGAATTAAGATAAGGGCTTTAGATAGAGCCATCAGAGCAGCTCTTTGGATTGTCTTGAAATAGAAATCAATCAGTTTGTTGATGAAAAACTGTTGACAATTTTTAATAAAGACCAATTCAAAAATGGATTTTAGCTCAAAATAAGTAGAATGCAATGATACAAAAATTCCCCCCCTAAAATATCCATAGCTTTTAAGGACTCCAATTGTTCAGGATGCCACTACCATTGTGACACACTAAAACAGTCTGCAATCCATAACATAACCACTGTGTGGCCATTACATATACACATATAGGTTGGACATCTTGTGACACACTAATGCAAAATTGTGTGTTTTTTTTTATCTTGCCACACATCTTGAAATATCTTCAACTGGCAATTATTTAAAATAGCCACCAGCAACCCGTCCTAAAATGTGAGCAGGTCTGGTTGCCCCCACTTGTAGAGCTGCCTAGGGGGGTGAGGGTTGGGGCCTCACTACATACTAAATTGATCTACAATAAATGGTAAAGATGTGATCCTGCCTATGATATGCCATCACGGCTGTGCAGGCTTACAGAAAAAACTCCCCCCACAACCCCTAGGCAGCTCTGCAAGTGGATGCAATTAGTCCTGCAAACATTCTAGGACAGGCTGCAGGCAGCCATTTTAAATAATTCCCGTCGAACCCATTTAGGAAAGACACATCTGTATTCTTATTCTCTTTATAAGCATACAATAAAAAATATATTAATAGACATACATGTGTATAACTGAAAACTGCAGCTGCATCTCTCTGTAGAATTTTGCCAAGGTTGCTGAGGTTCTCATCTAGAGTAATATTTTGCTTTGCTTTCTTATTCTTCTCTGTTATGGATTCATCCACACTGCCTTTATTTTCCTCTTGCTTTGTTTTGATCCTCTTAGAAATTGCCTATATTTTAGGGGGACATTTAATTGTGCACAAGTTATTAAGACTGAGATGCTCTTTAATGGATTTAAACAAAAACAGTGGAGCCAAAAAGAGGCACAAATGAGTTGTGCAGTACGCAAGGAGAACATATAAAGATCTTGAGATTGGTTTTGTGTAAGTCATAACGGCATATGCAGTATTTAATTATAAAACAAATTGTGACTTGTAAAGGATGCTCCTTAAATATGCATGTTCTGCTTGTTCTCTGTAACAGGTCCTCCCACCCATCTTTGCTTTTTTTACTTACGTTTTATTTAACTCTCTGTGGCACCTGTGAGCGAAAGCTTCCTCTGCATCCTGTATTGTTTCCATGCATGTTTAATTGGACAAAGAGTGCTTAATGGAACTATCTGCTGTTATATGAAAGTAAAAGAAAATCCTTACTTAATCATACACATCTCCTCTAATCTGAAAGTAGCCATGCTGATCCTTGTCAAACAGCTGATTTTGCTGGGACAATGTAGTATTATAAGTCATTCAAATTAATGGCTGTTTATTCAACACATGACTGGCTTAGGCCGCATGCACAAGGCTAGAGATGAGCGAATTTTTCAAAAATTAGATTCGTCCGGTTCACCGAATTTTTAGAAAAAATTTGATTTGATCTGAATTTATTTGCGGCAAAATTCATTAAAAAACGGCTATTTCCTGGCTGCAGAGAGCCTTTATAGTGGTGTAGAACACTGTGCCTTGCAGTAACATGCATAGGGAGTCTGATCTAGTAGTGAAATAATACTGTGAGTCAGTATGACAGGTAGATAACTGGCGTTTCTCTTAGAATCTCTGCATACTTCACTTATTTGGGCAGTCACGGGGCCAAAACTGAACAAATAACTCAAATATGCAAGTATGAACTCAGCCTTACAGGTCAATGTCAGTGCCAAGAATAAGTGCACTCCTTTTACACCATCATCAGTGGATTCCACATAGATGCCTACAGAACCTGTTTTATTAAAAGCTTATACAAGTAGAGCCCCCCCGACAGAGTGGAGAGGGTGTCGGCAGTAAGTTTGTGTCGACGTCAATGATTTAGCCCTTCTTCTTATCTGTCAGAACAATAACCCACAAAAAACTGATCCTGTCTGTCGAGCATCCGCCTTCACTCGGTCAGCATTTGGTCAGTAATCCATCAGTATTGCTAATGTCCCAAAAAAACAGGAGTGGATCCAAAACCGTGATGACACGTGAATGGAATATTTGCATGTCTTCTGTGTTTTGTACCCACTCCTGCTTTTGGCTAACAAATCACAAGCCAATTCTGATGGCACCATACAAGCCTTACAGCTCTGTTGTGCGCCTCATTTTTCCTTCTTTCTAACAGATCAGAAGAAGGGTCCAATAAATCATGATGTCAGCCAGGCCAAAAGGCAAAATAGTGGCCCAATCATGAAATGGGGAGGGTGGAATAAGCATGAAGAGAGAGTGGCACAATGACAGAGTGTGGAGGTGGCGGCAGCAGCAGCATCAGGAGGAGGCCATAGAGTGGCACAATGACAGTGTGGAGGTGATGGTAGCATCAGGAGGCCACAGAGTGGCAAGGTGACATAGTGTGGAGGTGGCAGCAGCATGAGGATACCACAGAGTGGCAAGGTGACATAGTGTGGGGATGGCAGTAGCATCAGGAGGCCACAGAGTGGCAAAATGACAATGCGGAGGTGGCACAAGCATCAGGAGACCAAAGAGTGGCAAGGTGACATACAGTAGTGTGGAGGTGGAAGCAGCATGAGGAGACCACAGAGTGGCAAGGTGACATAGTGTGGAGGTGTTAGCAGCATGAGGAGACCACACAGTGGAGAGGTGACAGTGTGGAGGTGGGTGGCAATACCAGTACTAGCTGAAGATGGTGGGTGAAAGGAGCACTTGGCATCAGATGTGTGGAATTAGGCAGGTGGCAGCATCAGAATAGTAGCTGAGGCAGGTAGCCAGAAGAAATCGGTCTCTTTTGTCAAAGTGTTGGTATGGCACCATGGATGATCTAGTCTGATGCATCAGGCATTGGTGGGTGGAAATTCTGGCTGATCCACGCCTGATTCATCTTGACATAGGTCAGTCTCTCCACATTTTGGGTGGAAAGGCGCGTTCTTCTTGGGGTAACTATGGCCCCCGCCGCACTAAACACCCGCTCTGATGCCACACTACTGGCTGGGCAGGACAACTTTTCCAGTGCAAACTCTGCCAGTTGCGGACACAAATCCAGTTTGGCTGCCCAGTAGTCCAGCTGCTATACAGACAGGATCCGTTGTGAGTCATTTTTCCTTCCTTCTGACAGATCAGAAGGGTGAAATAAATCATGTCAGCCAGGCCAAAAGGCAAATTAGTATGCCACCACCTGCTGGTTCAGGTTCTGCTCTAGCTGCTGGTAAGTAGTTTCTTCACTATACGGGTGATGAAAGCTGCTCATCAGTGACTCTAGACTCAGGCTGCTGATGGAGCTGGTACTGCTCCTGCCACCCCACCCCTCGCAAGCAGCCATGGCAGTGGAACGTGAGCACAGACGGTCAGGCCTGTGAGAGGATGGACGATGGTGCAGATAGGTAGAGGGGAACTGAATACATAGGATGTCTCTATAGTAGTTCCATTTGTCCTCCCTCTTAGCGGGTGTAAAAAAGGCCCCCATTTTGGACCTGTAGCAAGGGTTCAACAAGGTGGAGAGCACGAAGTCATCATTTTGCCAAATGGTGACAATTCGGCTGCCACTACGCAAGCAAGTGAGCATGCATCGGGCCATTTGTGCAAGTGATTCAGAGGGACTCCCTGCCTCCATCTCAACTGCATGCTGCCATGGTGTGTCTGGGTCCTCTGCTTTATCTTCCTCATCGCCCTGTAGCTCCTCTGGCTGCTCCTGCTCCTCCTTGCCTGTCATCTGTGTAGAAAAACCACCCATTTCGCTACACATTGCTTGTGCTCCAATTTCCTCTTCCTCCTCCTCCAGTTCAGCCCCACGGTGCCCATTTGGATGAGAGATCTAGGTGCCACGTCTCCAGTCACTACACCAGCCAGATTTAGCAGCATCTGTTCCAGGACATGAAGCAGTGGAATGACATAGTTGATTCCGTAGTCCTGGCGACTGACAAATAACGTGGCCTCCTCAAAGTACTCCTGTCTGCTTGACAGAAAATCATTTATGGCCTTTCTCTGTTCGTATAGTCGGTCCAACATATAGAGGGTGGAATTCCAACGGGTGGAAACGTCGCATATCAGCCTATGTTGGGGGATGTTGTTCTGCCGCTGCAGCTCAAGGATAGTGTGCTATGGGGTGTAGTGCATGCAAGTGCTGAAGTGCATGCAAAGTTTCCTGGCCATTTTTAGGATGTCTTGCAGATGGGTGGGAGACTTCAGGAACCACTTGACAACCAGATTGAACACGTGAGCCATGCAGGGCGCATGGCTCAGCCCTCTTTGATGCAGCGACGACACCCTGTTCTTCCCGTTGTCGGTAATCATGGCTCCGATCTTGAGTTGTCGCGGAGAAAGGCAGGATTCGATCTCTTGATGAAGGACACGGAGCAATTCCTCCCCTGTGTGACTCCATTTGCCCAGGCAAACGAGGTGCAGAACAGCGTGACACCGCCGTGCCCTGCACATGTGGTATGCTGGAGGGGCACTGTAAATTGTCCCTGCAGTGGAGGCTGAGGACATGGTGGAGGATGAGGAAGCAGAGGCGGATGTTTATATTTACTGTGGCTCAAATATGAGCTTATACATTGTGCACTTTTAATTTTCCATTTTGGTCTATCATGTATTTTTTAACCCCTTCAGTGCCTGGACACTTTTCGCCTTAAATCCCAAACCAATTTTTGCAAATCTGACATGTGTCACTTTATGTAGTAATAACTATGGAACACTTTTACTTATCCAAGCCATTCTGAGATAGTTTTCTTGTGACACATTGTACTTCATGATAGTGGTAAATTTCAGACAATATTTTTCATTTATGTATTTTTAAAAAAATATGAAATTTACTTGAAACTGAATTTTTTGTAAAACTATTTTTTTCACTTTTTTCACTTTATTTTTTGTCCCACTCTGGGATTTCAACTTTTTAGGGTCTGATCCCCTTTACAATGCATCATAATACCTCTGTATTGTAATGCATTGGCTGTAAGTGTATTACACACTGTAAAACACTTACAGCCTGCTTCCACTGACATCAAGGGGGCTGGATCTCACAGGCTGTCCCAGAAGGCATTGGGCTGCCTTCCCTGCCATTGGGTCCCAGTCAAGTGCTGACCGCGGAAGTGCGAGGGTTAATGCGCCGGCATCAGTGTTTTCACCGATGCCGGCTCATACAGCGTGGATCCGGCTATCAGTGACTGCCTGACTCCTGCCGCTGATCGGGCGCACAGCTCCTGCACCCACATGATCAGCCTGCCTCAACGGAGCACACACACTTTAGCATGCTACAGAGGAGATATTGTAAATTGAGTTTTCAAACAAATTGGGTACAGATAGAGCAGTCAGAAACTGATTCACTTAACACTAATTGTGACACATACAGTACGGTGCAAATGTTTTAGCAGATGTGAAAAAATACTGCAAAGTAAGAATGCAAAGATAGAAGTGATAATATACAACAATAAATAGCAATCAACCCATGCTTACTAGTAGGCACCTATAACTTCTTGTGGGGTATTGGTGCTGATATCAGTTGGATGCTAGTTTTAATATTTAATATTCCAAATCCACTGATACCTTATTGCGCCAAGTGCAATGTAAATAGAAATACAGTAAGACTCCCACAAAGAAACTTATGTGCCTTATTCCGACACATACAATTTAGTACAATGTTCCAAAGTGCTCAAAAATCGTTTACTACAGTCACTTGACGTGTTTGTATTGATATTTGTAGCGATCCTGTAGTTTAGGCCTCTTGCACACGAACATATTTTTTTTCATTGTTTTGCAGTCCGTTTTTATCAGATCCGTTTTTCCGTTTTTTTCTTCCATTGTGTTTTCGTTTTTCCGTTCCGTTTTTCCGTATGGCATATACAGTATACAGTAATAACATAGAAAAAATTGGTCTGGTCTTAAAATTTTCAATAGATGGTTCCGTACAAAACGGAACGGATACGGAAGACATACAGATGCACTTCCGTATGCTTTCCGTTTTTTATGCGGACCCATTGACTTGAATGGAGCCACTGAACGTGATTTGCGGACAAGAATAGGACATGTTCTATATTTAAACGGAACGGAAATATGAAAAAAACGGAAACGCAAGGCATACGGTTCAGTATACTGTCAGTATACTGAACTGAAAAAACGGCCAGTATACGGTCCGCAAAATACTGTCGTGTGCAAGAGGCCTTAGTCCTGCCAATGAGCTCTGATGCTTAATCCTGCTTGCATTTCAGAGAACTCTGTTTCCTTCGTTAGGGATACTGGTCCTTCCATCTTACATGTTGTTATATAATTTGCCTCCAGGAACTCCCGTTCCATATTAATTATGGTGAATATTGCATCTATGCTCCTATTTAATTATTGCTAGAATTCCTTTATTAATTTGCCTCCTATGGTATCTAAATCTTCAAAGGCAAATAATTATAATTTCCTGATTTAACCCCTCAGGTGCCAAACAATTCAATTCATAGATCCATCTTCTTTCTGTCCTAGACATCTGTTTTACATAGTCCCCTCCCCATGCATCAGGTTTATCTATTTCAATACCACCAAACATTGATCCTTTAAAGAGGCCTGCAAGCATCTTTTTGTAGTACTTTGACAGGGGATGTATTTCTGATTTTTTTTCTTTATATTATTTGTGTGTTCACTTATTCTAATTTAAAGTGCTTTTTTTGTTCTTTCAACATATTTTTTTTTTGCATGGGCATTTAATAAAATAAATTACCCCTGTTGTGCTGCACGTAATGTGATCCTTAATTTTGTGTTTAATGCCCATACTTTCTACTTAAAAAATTGGGCTTTTTTTCCACTTTATGACATGGTTTGCACATACCAAATGGAAAAAAGCCTTTTTAATGTTTGTTGTTATTAATTGGTCACTCTTCTTTACCCATATTTTTTGTGGTTTTGTCGAAGTTGACAAAGTGGAATTTTTTCCTAAAATGGCTGCTGCATGTGTGAGGACATGGAGCAAGGAACTCTGGGAAGGCGGGATCACCCATAATGCCATGCATGCAGCCAATCAGCAGCCAGCCCTGTGATGTCACAGCCCTATAAATAGCCTCAGACATCTTGGATTCTGCCAGTTAACAGTGTACTTAGTGCAGTGAGAGACGTCAGCAGGCGCTAGGGACAGTGCTAGAAAAAACTTAATTGTGCTAAAAAAAAATATTTGCAAGTTCAGGTTAAGATTATTTAAGGTAAGGAAAGGATAGGGAGAAATCATTCCACAGCATTTTTATGTTGAACAGGGTTCAGTAGGGGAGGTTACAGCCTGGGTAATAGGAACAATCCAATTACACTTTGCTGCACTGACTGGGGACCCAAATTGCCATTATACAGCTCTGTAATTCCAGCCAACTGTTTGTTATTGGGGTGCATGTGCTGTTTGATACAGGCATTAACAGGGTTTATTAGAAGGAAATATTTCTAAATCTTATTTGCCCTTGTGCGGTGCAGTTAAATGTTCCAAAGCATTTTTTGGCTTGTATTAGTGGGGGTAAAAAGGGCTTATTAGCCGTTGTGTGGTGAAGTGCGAAAATTACAGCCCTTTTTGTCGTGTATTAGTGGCAAAAGAAAAATATATTTGCCATTCAGCGGTGCGGTTATATGTTCTAAAGCACTTTTTGCTGTGTATTAGTGGAAAAAGAAAAATATATTTGCCATTCAGCAGTGCAGCTATATGTTCTAAAGCCCTTTTTGCCATGTATTAATGGCAAATTTATTGAAGAAAAAAAAGAAATATATATATATATTTGGCGTTCAGTGGTGCAGTAATATGTTCTAAAGCCCTTTTTACCATGTATTAGTGGCAAAAGTAAAATATATTTGGCGTTTAGTGGTGCAGTAATATGTTCTAAAGCCTTTTGTGGCGTGTATTAGTGGCAAAAGTAAAATATATTTGCTGTTCAGTCGTGCAGTTATATTTTCTAAAGCCCTTTTTTTGTGTGTATTAGTGGGAAAAAAGGGCTATTTGCCAGTGTGTGGTGAAGTGAGAAAATTATAGACTTTTTGGGGTGTTTTAATTTAATTTTTATTCATCTGATCTAACAGTATGTCAGACAGAGAGTGCCAGGCCCTGCACAGGGGAGTGGCAGAGGCCTAAATGTTTCTGGCGCAGGCACAGGTCGCAGCAGAGTAAGGGGGCGTGTCAGCAGGAGTTACAGTGAGAGGCTTGAGCTCCCGGTGTCATCTAGCTGTCGTGTCTTGATCAGCAACCCAGCGGTTCTTGAATGGTTGACTCGGTCATCTCTGTTTTGGATCCACTCCTGTTTTTTTGGCTGTAGCAATACTGATGGATTAGTGACCAAATAAGTGAACTGCCCAGTAAAGTGTGCAGTGATTCTAAGAGCAACGCCTGTCACTTGCATGTCATACTGACTCAGTATTATTTCACTACCAGAGCAGATGCGTGTCACTGCAAGGCAATGTTCTACACCACTATAAAGGCTCTCTGCAGCCAGGAAATAGCTGTTTTTTAACTTTATTCACTGCAAATACATTTGGATCAAACCCAATTTTTTCAAAAAATTCGGTGAACAGGCCGAATCGAATTTTTGAAAAATTTGCTCATCTCTAATTTTAATACTAAGCGCAATCATGTTTCCTAAATTCTTTGCTTTTCTAAAAGTGAAAATAATTATCTTATCCTGTGTTAAAATGCCCCAATGTTTTTTACAATTTTCCTAAAAGAGACTACTTTTTCACTATACTTTGTAATTATAGATACTTTTACCTAAATCAGTTCTTTCTTCATTCCCCTTTGTCCCAGATGTTCTACTTTCTGTTTTATTTGTGTTTTTATTTTCTAGCAGTAAGTCTTTGTGTGTGCTTCAGTTTGTGCTTTATTTTCTCTAATGGGTCTAATTTATGCAGGTTATTCCCCTCCTTTTCATATTGTTCCACTGTAGTGCAGTTCTTGCGTAGACGTATGTATTAACTTTTTGGTATGTTTTCTAGCCACCTAGGTAAGTGGCAACTAGTTAATGAAATGTAACTATTACTATCAGTAGGTTTATAATAAGGTTTTGTTTGGATCTGGCCATTATCTATAAACACTGAGACCTAGAAAATGTACCTCTATCCTACTAAAAGTGGGGGTGAAATGTAGATAAAATTCATTTTTATTAGTTTCCTTTAAAAACTCCCCCAATGTTGCCTCTTCCCCATCCCATATAAAAAAAGATATCAATAGAACGTTTCCAGAGGATCAGATTCGCATGAAGAGGTCCTTGGGAGTATATTTTTTTGGGCCTCCCACCTCCCCATATAGAAGTTTGCGAAACTCATTACGAACCTGGTCCCCATTGCGGTCCCCCACATCTGAAGGTAATACATGGTCTCATACTTAAAATAATTATATAATTATCATAAATCTCCCATAAATTTGACCTGTTCTGGGGGTATAGATTACTTTGGGTGAGCAGCATCCCTCCCCTTCCAATTCCTGAAAATATTGGTCTTCCAGGGGGATTGCTTTTAGGAATATGATAAAACATTGACATCCTCGGATTCTGATTATTGTAAAAAAACATTGGGACATTTCAAGACAGGATAAGATAATCAGAGAGAGTTTAATGAAAAATCCTATTTTCACTTTTTGAATAGCAAAGAATTTAAGAAACATGAAGAATAGTGTTGAGCGAACAGTTCGAGAATAGTTTGAGTTCGTACCGAATTTTGGGGTGTTCGGGACACGAACCCGAACATTTTCAAAAAAGTTCGGGTTCGTTGTTCGGCGATTTCTTCCCGCTTTCTGAAGGGCTGCACAGCAGCCAATCAGCTAGCGTTTTACTTCTTGCCCTAAGAGCCGATCACAGCCATGCCTACTAATGGCATGGCTGTGATTGGCCAAGAGCAGCATGTGACCCAGCCTCTATTTAAGCTGGAGTCACGTAGCGCCACACGTCACACTGCTCTGATTAGTGTAGGGAGAGGACGCAGCTGCTGTGAGGGCAAGAATAGGCAGGGAAAACTCAGCAAAAGCACGTAATCAAGTGATCGATTTTAGGCTGTGAAGAAGTTCTGCTTGTTACTTGCTCACTGGTTTTTAGGCTGCACAGAGCGTTTTTCTGTCACTTTTTTTCTGGGGTAATCGGCGGCCATTTTGTGATTTGTGGTGCACCAGATCAAGCTGCCACCAAGTCCATCAATTCATTTAATACTAGTTTTTTTTTTTTTTTGCTATATCCTACATCAGGGGCTTGGCTGTGCTTATTGTCACTCCGGATGGCACTCAGGATGGCAATTTCTATATTTTATTAAGGGGTTAAATACAATTGCCCAAGTACCAATCCCCTAAATCTGGTGTTCCAGCTTTGGCTAGCCAAGTATAATACTGTCTGCTGTCTGGCAAAAGATAGATTATTTTCTGTGGTGAAATTAAATTGCCAAAATAGCAATCCCCTAAATCTGGAGTGACAGCACTGGCTGGCAAACTATAATAGTGTCCGCCAAAACATATATTTTGTTCTGGGGTTAAATTCAATTGACAAAATAGCAATACTATAAATCTGGTGTCCCAACACTGGCTGGCAAACTATAATACTGTCCGCCAAAACATATATTTTTTTCTGGGGTGAAATTCACTTGCCAACATAGCAATCCCCTAAATCTGGTGTCCCAGCACTGGTTGGCAAACTATAATAGTGTCCGCCAAAACATATATTTTGTTCTGGGGTGAAATTCACTTGCCAAAATATGAATCCCCTAAACCTGGTGTCCCAGCACTGGCTGGCAAACTATAATAGTGTCTGCCAAAACATATATTTTGTTCTGGGGTGAAATTCACTTGCCAACATAGCAATCCCCTAAATCTGGTGTCCTAGCACTGGTTGGCAAACTATGATAGTGTCCGCCAAAACATATATTTTGTTCTGGGGTGAAATTTAATTGCCAAAATAGCAATACCATAAATCTGGTGTCACAGCTGTGGCTGGCAAACTATAATAGTGTCCGCCAAAACATATATTTTGTTCTGGGGTGAAATTCACTTGCCAAAATAGCAATACCATAAATCTGGTGTCACAGCACTGGCTGGCAAACTATAATAGTGTCCGCCAAAACATATATTTTGTTCTGGGGTGAAATTCAATTGCCAAAATAGCAATACCAAAAATCTGGTGTCACAGCTGTGGCTGGCAAACTATAATAGTGTCCGCCAAAACATATATTTTGTTCTGGGGTGAAATTCACTTGCCAAAATAGCAATCTCCTAAATCTGGTGTCCAAGCACTGGCTGGCAAACCATAATAGTGTCCGCCAAAACATATATTTTGTTCTGAGGTGAAATTCAATTGCCAAAATAGCAATACCATAAATCTGGTGTCACAGCTGTGGCTGACAAACTATAATAGTGTCCGCCAAAACATATATTTTGTGCTGGGGTTAAATTCAATTGCCAAAATAGCAATCCCATAAATCTGGTGTCCCAGCACTGGCTGGCAAACTATAATAGTGTCCGCCAAAACATATATTTTGTTCTGGGGTGAAATTCAATTGCCAAAATAGCAATCCCCTAAATCAGGTGTCCCAGCACTGGCTGGCAAACTATAATAGTGTCCGCCAAAACATATATTTTGTTCTGGGGTGAAAGTCAATTGCCAAAATAGCAATACCATAAATCAGGTGTCACAGCTGTGGCTGGCAAACTAAATTAGTGTCCACCAAAACATATATTTTGTTCTGGGGTGAAATTCAATTGCCAAAATAGCAATCCCCTAAATCTGGTGTCCCAGCACTGGCTGGCAAACTATGATAGTGTCTGCCAAAACATAAATTTTGTTCTGGGGTGAAATTCAATGGCCAAAATAGCAATACCATAAATCTGGTGTCACAGCTGTGGCTGGCAAACTATAATAGTGTCCGCCAAAACATATATTTTGTTCTGTGGTGAAATTAACTTGCCAAAATAGCAATCCCCTAAATCTGGTGTCACAGCTGTGGCTGGAAAACTATAATAGTGTCCGCCAAAACATATATTTTGTTCTGGGGTGAAATTCACTTGCCAAAATAGCAATCTCCTAAATCTGGTGTCCAAGCACTGGCTGGCAAACCATAATAGTGTCCGCCAAAACATATATTTTGTTCTGAGGTGAAATTCAATTGCCAAAATAGCAATACCTTAAATCTGGTGTCACAGCTGTGGCTGGCAAACTATAATAGTGTCCGCCAAAACATATATTTTGTTCTGGGGTTAAATTCAATTGCCAAAATAGCAATCCCCTAAATCTGGTGTCCTAGCGCTGGCTGGCAAACTATAATAGTGTCTGCTAAAACATATATTTTGTTCTGGGGTGAAATTCAATTGCCAAAATAGCAATCCCCTAAATCAGGTGTCCCAGCACTGGCTGGCAAACTATAATAGTGTCCGCCAAAACATATATTTTGTTCTGGGGTTAAATTCAATTGCCAAAATAGCAATACCATAAATCTGGTGTCACAGCTGTGGCTGGCAAACTATAATAGTGTCCGCCAAAACATATATTTTGTTCTGGGGTGAAAGTCAATTGCCAAAATAGCAATACCATAAATCTGGTGTCACAGCTGTGGCTGGCAAACTATAATAGTGTCCGCCAAAACATATATTTTGTTCTGGGGTGAAATTCACTTGCCAAAATAGCAATCCCTAAATCTGGTGTCCCAGCACTGGCTGGCAAACAATAACAGTGTCCGCCAAAACATATATTTTGTTCTGGGGTGAAATTCACTTGCCAAAATAGCAATCCCCTAAATCTGGTGTCACAGCTGTGGCTGGCAAACTATAATAGTGTCCGCCAAAACATATATTTTGTTCTGGGGTGAAATTCACTTGCCAAAATAGCAATCTCCTAAATCTGGTGTCCAAGCACTGGCTGGCAAAACATAATAGTGTCTGCCAAAACATATATTTTGTTCTGAGATGAAATTCAATTGCCAAAATAGCAATACCATAAATCTGGTGTCACAGCTGTGGCTGGCAAACTATAATAGTGTCCGCCAAAACATATATTTTGTTCTGGGGTGAAATTCAATTGCCAAAATAGCAATCCCCTAAATCTGCTGTCCCAGCACTGGCTGGCAAACTATAATAGTGTCCGCCAAAACATATATTTTGTTCTGGGGTGAAATTAAATTGCCAAAATAGCAATCCCCTAAATCTGGTGTCCCAGCACTGGCTGGCAAACTATAATAGTGTCCGCCAAAACATATATTTTGTTCTGGGGTGAAATTCAATTGCCAAAATAGCAATACCATAAATCTGGTGTCACAGCTGTGGCTGGCAAACTATAATAGTGTCCACCAAAACATATATTTTGTTCTGGGGTGAAATTCAATTGCCAAAATAGCAATACCATAAATCTGGTGTCACAGATGTGGCTGGAAAACTATAATAGTGTCCGCCAAAACATATATTTTGTTCTGGGGTGAAATTCAATTGCCAAAATAGCAATACCATAAATCTGGTGTCACAGCACTGGCTGGCAAACTATAATAGTGTCCGCCAAAACATATATTTTGTTCTGGGGTGAAATTCACTTGCCAAAATAGCAATCCCTAAATCTGGTGTCCCAGCACTGGATGGCAAACCATAATAGTGTCCGACAAAACATATATTTTGTTCTCGGGTGAAATTAAATTGCCAAAATAGCAATGCCCTAAATCTGGTGTCCCGGCACTGGCTGGAAAACTATAATAGTGTCCGCCAAAACATATATTTTGTTCAGGGGTGAAATTAAATTGCCAAAATAGCAATGTCCTAAATCTGGTGTCCCAGCACTGGCTGGCAAACTATAATAGTGTCCGCCAAAACATATATTTTGTTCTGGGGTGAAATTCAATTGCCAAAATAGCAATGCCCTAAATCTGGTGTCCCAGCACTGGCTGGCAAACTATAATAGTGTCCGCCAAAACATATATTTTGTTCTGGGGTGAAATTCAATTGCCAAAATAGCAATACCATAAATCTGGTGTCACAGCTGTGGCTGGCAAACTATAATAGTGTCCACCAAAACATATATTTTGTTCTGGGGTTAAATTCAATTGCCAAAATAGCAATACCATAAATCTGGTGTCACAGCTGTGGCTGGCAAACTATAATAGTGTCCGCCAAAACATATATTTTGTTCTGGGGTGAAATTCACTTGCCAAAATAGCAATCCCCTAAATCTGGTGTCCCAGCACTGGCTGGCAAACCATAATAGTGTCCGCCAAAACATATATTTTGTTCTGGGGTGAAATTAAATTGCCAAAATAGCAATCCCCTAAATCTGGTGTCCCAGGACTGACTGGCAAACTATAATAGTGTCCACCAAAACATATATTTTGTTCTGGGGTGAAATTCAATTGCCAAAATAGCAATACCATAAATCTGGTGTCCCAGCACTGGCTGGCAAACTATAATAGTGTCCGCCAAAACATATATTTTGTTCTGGGGTGAAATTCAATTGCCAACATAGCAATCCCCTAAATCTGGTGTCCCAGCACTGGATGGCAAACTATAATAGTGTCCGACAAAACATATATTTTGTTCTCGGGTGAAATTAAATTGTCAAAATAGCAATGCCCTAAATCTGGTGTCCCAGCACTGGCTGGCAAACTATAATAGTGTCCGCCAAAACATATATTTTGTTCAGGGGTGAAATTAAATTGCCAAAATAGCAATTCCCTAAATCTGGTGTCCCAGCACTGGATGGCAAACCATAATAGTGTCCGACAAAACATATATTTTGTTCTGGGGTGAAATTAAATTGCCAAAATAGCAATGTCCTAAATCTGGTGTCCCAGCACTGGCTGGCAAACTATAATAGTGTCCGCCAAAACATATATTTTGTTCTGGGGTGAAATTCAATTGCTAAAATAGCAATACCATAAATCTGGTGTCACAGCTGTGGCTGGCAAACTATAATAGTGTCCACCAAAACATATATTTTGTTCTGGGGTGAAATTCAATTGCCAAAATAGCAATACCATAAATCTGGTGTCACAGCACTGGCTGGCAAACTATAATAGTGTCCGCCAAAACATATATTTTGTTCTGGGGTGAAATTCACTTGCCAAAATAGCAATCCCTAAATCTGGTGTCCCAGCACTGGATGGCAAACCATAATAGTGTCCGCCAAAACATATATTTTGTTCTGGGGTGGAATTAAATTGCCAAAATAGCAATCCCTAAATCTGGTGTCCCAGCACTGGCTGGAAAACTATAATAGTGTCCGCCAAAACATATATTTTGTTCTGCGGTGAAATTCAATTGCCAAAATAGCAATCCCCTAAGTCTGGTGTCCTAGCGCTGGCTGGCAAACTATAATAGTGTCTGCTAAAACATATATTTTGTTCTGGGGTGAAATTCAATTGCCAAAATAGCAATACCAAAAATCTGGTGTCACAGCTGTGGCTGGCAAACTATAATAGTGTCCGCCAAAACATATATTTTGTTCTGGGGTGAAATTCACTTGCCAAAATAGCAATCTCCTAAATCTGGTGTCCAAGCACTGGCTGGCAAACCATAATAGTGTCCGCCAAAACATATATTTTGTTCTGAGGTGAAATTCAATTGCCAAAATAGCAATACCATAAATCTGGTGTCACAGCTGTGGCTGACAAACTATAATAGTGTCCGCCAAAACATATATTTTGTGCTGGGGTTAAATTCAATTGCCAAAATAGCAATCCCATAAATCTGGTGTCCCAGCACTGGCTGGCAAACTATAATAGTGTCCGCCAAAACATATATTTTGTTCTGGGGTGAAATTCAATTGCCAAAATAGCAATCCCCTAAATCAGGTGTCCCAGCACTGGCTGGCAAACTATAATAGTGTCCGCCAAAACATATATTTTGTTCTGGGGTGAAAGTCAATTGCCAAAATAGCAATACCATAAATCAGGTGTCACAGCTGTGGCTGGCAAACTATAATAGTGTCCACCAAAACATATATTTTGTTCTGGGGTGAAATTCAATTGCCAAAATAGCAATCCCCTAAATCTGGTGTCCCAGCACTGGCTGGCAAACTATGATAGTGTCCGCCAAAACATAAATTTTGTTCTGGGGTGAAATTCAATGGCCAAAATAGCAATACCATAAATCTGGTGTCACAGCTGTGGCTGGCAAACTATAATAGTGTCCGCCAAAACATATATTTTGTTCTGGGGTGAAATTAACTTGCCAAAATAGCAATCCCCTAAATCTGGTGTCACAGCTGTGGCTGGAAAACTATAATAGTGTCCGCCAAAACATATATTTTGTTCTGGGGTGAAATTCACTTGCCAAAATAGCAATCTCCTAAATCTGGTGTCCAAGCACTGGCTGGCAAACCATAATAGTGTCCGCCAAAACATATATTTTGTTCTGAGGTGAAATTCAATTGCCAAAATAGCAATACCTTAAATCTGGTGTCACAGCTGTGGCTGGCAAACTATAATAGTGTCCGCCAAAACATATATTTTGTTCTGGGGTTAAATTCAATTGCCAAAATAGCAATCCCCTAAATCTGGTGTCCTAGCGCTGGCTGGCAAACTATAATAGTGTCTGCTAAAACATATATTTTGTTCTGGGGTGAAATTCAATTGCCAAAATAGCAATCCCCTAAATCAGGTGTCCCAGCACTGGCTGGCAAACTATAATAGTGTCCGCCAAAACATATATTTTGTTCTGGGGTTAAATTCAATTGCCAAAATAGCAATACCATAAATCTGGTGTCACAGCTGTGGCTGGCAAACTATAATAGTGTCCGCCAAAACATATATTTTGTTCTGGGGTGAAAGTCAATTGCCAAAATAGCAATACCATAAATCTGGTGTCACAGCTGTGGCTGGCAAACTATAATAGTGTCCGCCAAAACATATATTTTGTTCTGGGGTGAAATTCACTTGCCAAAATAGCAATCCCCTAAATCTGGTGTCCCAGCACTGGCTGGCAAACAATAACAGTGTCCGCCAAAACATATATTTTGTTCTGGGGTGAAATTCACTTGCCAAAATAGCAATCCCCTAAATCTGGTGTCACAGCTGTGGCTGGCAAACTATAATAGTGTCCGCCAAAACATATATTTTGTTCTGGGGTGAAATTCACTTGCCAAAATAGCAATCTCCTAAATCTGGTGTCCAAGCACTGGCTGGCAAAACATAATAGTGTCTGCCAAAACATATATTTTGTTCTGAGATGAAATTCAATTGCCAAAATAGCAATACCATAAATCTGGTGTCACAGCTGTGGCTGGCAAACTATAATAGTGTCCGCCAAAACATATATTTTGTTCTGGGGTGAAATTCAATTGCCAAAATAGCAATCCCCTAAATCTGCTGTCCCAGCACTGGCTGGCAAACTATAATAGTGTCCGCAAAACATATATTTTGTTCTGGGGTGAAATTAAATTGCCAAAATAGCAATCCCTAAATCTGGTGTCCCAGCACTGGCTGGCAAACTATAATAGTGTCCGCCAAAACATATATTTTGTTCTGGGGTGAAATTCAATTGCCAAAATAGCAATACCATAAATCTGGTGTCACAGCTGTGGCTGGCAAACTATAATAGTGTCCACCAAAACATATATTTTGTTCTGGGGTGAAATTCAATTGCCAAAATAGCAATACCATAAATCTGGTGTCACAGATGTGGCTGGAAAACTATAATAGTGTCCGCCAAAACATATATTTTGTTCTGGGGTGAAATTCAATTGCCAAAATAGCAATACCATAAATCTGGTGTCACAGCACTGGCTGGCAAACTATAATAGTGTCCGCCAAAACATATATTTTGTTCTGGGGTGAAATTCACTTGCCAAAATAGCAATCCCCTAAATCTGGTGTCCCAGCACTGGATGGCAAACCATAATAGTGTCCGACAAAACATATATTTTGTTCTCGGGTGAAATTAAATTGCCAAAATAGCAATGCCCTAAATCTGGTGTCCCGGCACTGGCTGGAAAACTATAATAGTGTCCGCCAAAACATATATTTTGTTCAGGGGTGAAATTAAATTGCCAAAATAGCAATGTCCTAAATCTGGTGTCCCAGCACTGGCTGGCAAACTATAATAGTGTCCGCCAAAACATATATTTTGTTCTGGGGTGAAATTCAATTGCCAAAATAGCAATGCCCTAAATCTGGTGTCCCAGCACTGGCTGGCAAACTATAATAGTGTCCGCCAAAACATATATTTTGTTCTGGGGTGAAATTCAATTGCCAAAATAGCAATACCATAAATCTGGTGTCACAGCTGTGGCTGGCAAACTATAATAGTGTCCACCAAAACATATATTTTGTTCTGGGGTTAAATTCAATTGCCAAAATAGCAATACCATAAATCTGGTGTCACAGCTGTGGCTGGCAAACTATAATAGTGTCCGCCAAAACATATATTTTGTTCTGGGGTGAAATTCACTTGCCAAAATAGCAATCCCCTAAATCTGGTGTCCCAGCACTGGCTGGCAAACCATAATAGTGTCCGCCAAAACATATATTTTGTTCTGGGGTGAAATTAAATTGCCAAAATAGCAATCCCCTAAATCTGGTGTCCCAGGACTGACTGGCAAACTATAATAGTGTCCACCAAAACATATATTTTGTTCTGGGGTGAAATTCAATTGCCAAAATAGCAATCCCCTAAATTTGGTGTCCCAGCACTGGCTGGCAAACTATAAATGTGTCCGCCAAAACATATATTTTGTTCAGGGGTGAAATTCAATTGCCAAAATAGCAATACCATAAATCTGGTGTCCCAGCACTGGCTGGCAAACTATAATAGTGTCCGCCAAAACATATATTTTGTTCTGGGGTGAAATTAAATTGCCAAAATAGCAATCCCCTAAATTTGGTGTCCCAGCACTGGCTGGCAAACTATAATAGTGTCCGCCAAAACATATATTTTGTTCAGGGGTGAAATTCAATTGCCAAAATAGCAATACCATAAATCTGGTGTCCCAGCACTGGCTGGCAAACTATAATAGTGTCCGCCAAAACATATATTTTGTTCTGGGGTGAAATTAAATTGCCAAAATAGCAATCCCCTAAATCTGGTGTCCCAGCACTGGATGGCAAACCATAATAGTGTCCGCCAAAACATATATTTTGTTCTCGGGTGAAATTAAATTGCCAAAATAGCAATGCCCTAAATCTGGTGTCCCAGCACTGGCTGGCAAACTATAATAGTGTCCGCCAAAACATATATTTTGTTCAGGGGTGAAATTAAATTGCCAAAATAGCAATCCCCTAAATCTGGTGTCCCAGCACTGGATGGCAAACCATAATAGTGTCCGACAAAACATATATTTTGTTCTGGGGTGAAATTCAATTGCCAAAATAGCAATACCATAAATCTGTTGTCACAGCTGTGGCTGGCAAACTATAATTGTGTCCACCAAAACATATATTTTGTTCTGGGGTGAAATTCAATTGCCAAAATAGCAATACCATAAATCTGGTGTCACAGCTGTGGCTGGCAAACTATAATAGTGTCCGCCAAAACATATATTTTGTTCTGGGGTGAAATTCAATTGCCAAAATAGCAATACCATAAATCTGGTGTCACAGCACTGGCTGGCAAACTATAATAGTGTCCGCCAAAACATATATTTTGTTCTGGGGTGAAATTCAATTGCCAACATAGCAATCCCCTAAATCTGGTGTCCCAGCACTGGATGGCAAACCATAATAGTGTCCGACAAAACATATATTTTGTTCTCGGGTGAAATTAAATTGTCAAAATAGCAATGCCCTAAATCTGGTGTCCCAGCACTGGCTGGCAAACTATAATAGTGTCCGCCAAAACATATATTTTGTTCAGGGGTGAAATTAAATTGCCAAAATAGCAATTCCCTAAATCTGGTGTCCCAGCACTGGATGGCAAACCATAATAGTGTCCGACAAAACATATATTTTGTTCTGGGGTGAAATTAAATTGCCAAAATAGCAATGTCCTAAATCTGGTGTCCCAGCACTGGCTGGCAAACTATAATAGTGTCCGCCAAAACATATATTTTGTTCTGGGGTGAAATTCAATTGCTAAAATAGCAATACCATAAATCTGGTGTCACAGCTGTGGCTGGCAAACTATAATAGTGTCCACCAAAACATATATTTTGTTCTGGGGTGAAATTCAATTGCCAAAATAGCAATACCATAAATCTGGTGTCACAGCACTGGCTGGCAAACTATAATAGTGTCCGCCAAAACATATATTTTGTTCTGGGGTGAAATTCACTTGCCAAAATAGCAATCCCTAAATCTGGTGTCCCAGCACTGGATGGCAAACCATAATAGTGTCCGCCAAAACATATATTTTGTTCTGGGGTGGAATTAAATTGCCAAAATAGCAATCCCCTAAATCTGGTGTCCCAGCACTGGCTGGAAAACTATAATAGTGTCCGCCAAAACATATATTTTGTTCTGCGGTGAAATTCAATTGCCAAAATAGCAATCCCCTAAGTCTGGTGTCCTAGCGCTGGCTGGCAAACTATAATAGTGTCTGCTAAAACATATATTTTGTTCTGGGGTGAAATTCAATTGCCAAAATAGCAATACCAAAAATCTGGTGTCACAGCTGTGGCTGGCAAACTATAATAGTGTCCGCCAAAACATATATTTTGTTCTGGGGTGAAATTCACTTGCCAAAATAGCAATCTCCTAAATCTGGTGTCCAAGCACTGGCTGGCAAACCATAATAGTGTCCGCCAAAACATATATTTTGTTCTGAGGTGAAATTCAATTGCCAAAATAGCAATACCATAAATCTGGTGTCACAGCTGTGGCTGACAAACTATAATAGTGTCCGCCAAAACATATATTTTGTGCTGGGGTGAAATTCAATTGCCAAAATAGCAATCCCATAAATCTGGTGTCCCAGCACTGGCTGGCAAACTATAATAGTGTCCGCCAAAACATATATTTTGTTCTGGGGTGAAATTCAATTGCCAAAATAGCAATCCCCTAAATCAGGTGTCCCAGCACTGGCTGGCAAACTATAATAGTGTCCGCCAAAACATATATTTTGTTCTGGGGTGAAAGTCAATTGCCAAAATAGCAATACCATAAATCAGGTGTCACAGCTGTGGCTGGCAAACTATAATAGTGTCCACCAAAACATATATTTTGTTCTGGGGTGAAATTCAATTGCCAAAATAGCAATCCCCTAAATCTGGTGTCCCAGCACTGGCTGGCAAACTATGATAGTGTCCGCCAAAACATAAATTTTGTTCTGGGGTGAAATTCAATGGCCAAAATAGCAATACCATAAATCTGGTGTCACAGCTGTGGCTGGCAAACTATAATAGTGTCCGCCAAAACATATATTTTGTTCTGGGGTGAAATTAACTTGCCAAAATAGCAATCCCCTAAATCTGGTGTCACAGCTGTGGCTGGAAAACTATAATAGTGTCCGCCAAAACATATATTTTGTTCTGGGGTGAAATTCACTTGCCAAAATAGCAATCTCCTAAATCTGGTGTCCAAGCACTGGCTGGCAAACCATAATAGTGTCCGCCAAAACATATATTTTGTTCTGAGGTGAAATTCAATTGCCAAAATAGCAATACCATAAATCTGGTGTCACAGCTGTGGCTGGCAAACTATAATAGTGTCCGCCAAAACATATATTTTGTTCTGGGGTTAAATTCAATTGCCAAAATAGCAATCCCCTAAATCTGGTGTCCTAGCGCTGGCTGGCAAACTATAATAGTGTCTGCTAAAACATATATTTTGTTCTGGGGTGAAATTCAATTGCCAAAATAGCAATCCCTAAATCAGGTGTCCCAGCACTGGCTGGCAAACTATAATAGTGTCCGCCAAAACATATATTTTGTTCTGGGGTTAAATTCAATTGCCAAAATAGCAATACCATAAATCTGGTGTCACAGCTGTGGCTGGCAAACTATAATAGTGTCCGCCAAAACATATATTTTGTTCTGGGGTGAAAGTCAATTGCCAAAATAGCAATACCATAAATCTGGTGTCACAGCTGTGGCTGGCAAACTATAATAGTGTCCGCCAAAACATATATTTTGTTCTGGGGTGAAATTCACTTGCCAAAATAGCAATCCCCTAAATCTGGTGTCCCAGCACTGGCTGGCAAACTATAACAGTGTCCGCCAAAACATATATTTTGTTCTGGGGTGAAATTCACTTGCCAAAATAGCAATACCCTAAATCTGGTGTCACAGCTGTGGCTGGCAAACTATAATAGTGTCCGCCAAAACATATATTTTGTTCTGGGGTGAAATTCACTTGCCAAAATAGCAATCTCCTAAATCTGGTGTCCAAGCACTGGCTGGCAAACCATAATAGTGTCCGCCAAAACATATATTTTGTTCTGGGGTGAAATTCAATTGCCAAAATAGCAATACCATAAATCTGGTGTTCCAGCTGTTGCAGGCCAAGTGTTAATCTGTCCGCTAAAAGGTATATTTTGTACTCAAGGTGTATATACAATTGCTAAGATGGTCAATCCTCATTAATCTGGTGTCACAGCTACCGTGCATCGCACACTATATTAGTGTCCGTTAAAGCATATATTTTGCACTAAGTGTTGAAATTCAATTGCTAAAGGCATAATCCTACATATTTGTCTCACGCTACTGTGCATCTCCAAGTGTAAATCGTGTCCATCAAAAGGATACCTTTCATCCAGGGCCTAAATACTAGCCTAAAATAGCATATTCCCTAAATCAGTGTGTTACTGCTGTGCCTGGATTAGTGTAATACGCTACATAAATAATATAGTGCAGATAGTGATTAGGTGCCTGTAAATAAAGGCCTGAATTTGAAATCACATACATTGGGCCAAATATATATGTTCTCTACATATTGTGGTGCTTGGTGAACGGTAACAATGAGGCAAAACATCTAGTAAGGGACGCGGACGCTGATCGTGGTGGTGTTAGTGTACCCTCTGGTGCTGGGAGAGGACGTGGCCATTCTGCCACAGCCACACGTCCTAGTGAACCAACTACCTCAGGTTCCAGTACCCGCCAGAATTTACAGCGATATTTGGTGGGGCCCAATGCCGTTCTAAGGATGGTAAGGCCTGAGCAGGTACAGGCGCTAGTCAATTGGGTGGCCGACAGTGGATCCAGCATGTTCACAACATTATCTCCCACCCAGTCTTCTGCAGAAAGCGCACAGGTGGCACCTGAAAACCAAGCCCATCAGTCTGTCACATCACCCCCATGCATATCAGGGAAACTGTCTGAGCCTCAAGTTATGCAGCAGTCTCTTATGCTGTTTGAAGACTCTGCTGGCAGGGTTTCCCAAGGGAATCCACCTAGCCCTTCCCCAGTGGCTGGCAAACTATAATAGTGTCTGCTAAAACATATATTTTGTTCTGGGGTGAAATTCAATTGCCAAAATAGCAATCCCTAAATCAGGTGTCCCAGCACTGGCTGGCAAACTATAATAGTGTCCGCCAAAACATATATTTTGTTCTGGGGTTAAATTCAATTGCCAAAATAGCAATACCATAAATCTGGTGTCACAGCTGTGGCTGGCAAACTATAATAGTGTCCGCCAAAACATATATTTTGTTCTGGGGTGAAAGTCAATTGCCAAAATAGCAATACCATAAATCTGGTGTCACAGCTGTGGCTGGCAAACTATAATAGTGTCCGCCAAAACATATATTTTGTTCTGGGGTGAAATTCACTTGCCAAAATAGCAATCCCCTAAATCTGGTGTCCCAGCACTGGCTGGCAAACAATAACAGTGTCCGCCAAAACATATATTTTGTTCTGGGGTGAAATTCACTTGCCAAAATAGCAATCCCCTAAATTTGGTGTCCTAGCACTGGCTGGCAAACTATAATAGTGTCCGCCAAAACATATATTTTGTTCTGGGGTGAAATTCACTTGCCAAAATAGCAATCTCCTAAATCTGGTGTCCAAGCACTGGCTGGCAAAACATAATAGTGTCTGCCAAAACATATATTTTGTTCTGAGATGAAATTCAATTGCCAAAATAGCAATACCATAAATCTGGTGTCACAGCTGTGGCTGGCAAACTATAATAGTGTCCGCCAAAACATATATTTTGTTCTGGGGTGAAATTCAATTGCCAAAATAGCAATCCCCTAAATCTGCTGTCCCAGCACTGGCTGGCAAACTATAATAGTCTCCGCCAAAACATATATTTTGTTCTGGGGTGAAATTAAATTGCCAAAATAGCAATCCCCTAAATCTGGTGTCCCAGCACTGGCTGGCAAACTATAATAGTGTCCGCCAAAACATATATTTTGTTCTGGGGTGAAATTCAATTGCCAAAATAGCAATACCATAAATCTGGTGTCACAGCTGTGGCTGGCAAACTATAATAGTGTCCACCAAAACATATATTTTGTTCTGGGGTGAAATTCAATTGCCAAAATAGCAATACCATAAATCTGTTGTCACAGCTGTGGCTGGCAAACTATAATTGTGTCCACCAAAACATATATTTTGTTCTGGGGTGAAATTCAATTGCCAAAATAGCAATACCATAAATCTGGTGTCACAGCTGTGGCTGGCAAACTATAATAGTGTCCGCCAAAACATATATTTTGTTCTGGGGTGAAATTCAATTGCCAAAATAGCAATACCATAAATCTGGTGTCCCAGCACTGGCTGGCAAACTATAATAGTGTCCGCCAAAACATATATTTTGTTCAGGGGTGAAATTAAATTGCCAAAATAGCAATTCCCTAAATCTGGTGTCCCAGCACTGGATGGCAAACCATAATAGTGTCCGACAAAACATATATTTTGTTCTGGGGTGAAATTAAATTGCCAAAATAGCAATGTCCTAAATCTGGTGTCCCAGCACTGGCTGGCAAACTATAATAGTGTCCGCCAAAACATATATTTTGTTCTGGGGTGAAATTCAATTGCTAAAATAGCAATACCATAAATCTGGTGTCACAGCTGTGGCTGGCAAACTATAATAGTGTCCACCAAAACATATATTTTGTTCTGGGGTGAAATTCAATTGCCAAAATAGCAATACCATAAATCTGGTGTCACAGCACTGGCTGGCAAACTATAATAGTGTCCGCCAAAACATATATTTTGTTCTGGGGTGAAATTCACTTGCCAAAATAGCAATCCCCTAAATCTGGTGTCCCAGCACTGGATGGCAAACCATAATAGTGTCCGCCAAAACATATATTTTGTTCTGGGGTGGAATTAAATTGCCAAAATAGCAATCCCCTAAATCTGGTGTCCCAGCACTGGCTGGAAAACTATAATAGTGTCCGCCAAAACATATATTTTGTTCTGCGGTGAAATTCAATTGCCAAAATAGCAATCCCCTAAGTCTGGTGTCCTAGCGCTGGCTGGCAAACTATAATAGTGTCTGCTAAAACATATATTTTGTTCTGGGGTGAAATTCACTTGCCAAAATAGCAATACCATAAATCTGGTGTCACAGCTGTGGCTGGCAAACTATAATAGTGTCCACCAAAACATATATTTTGTTCTGGGGTGAAATTCAATTGCCAAAATAGCAATACCATAAATCTGGTGTTCCAGCAGTTGCAGGCCAAGTGTTAATCTGTCCGTAAAAGGGTATATTACACTCAAGGTGTATATACAAGTGCTAAGAGGGTATCCTCATTAACTTCACACGCTACCGTGCATCTCCCTTTGGTTTTCTGTCCGTTAAAGGGTATATTACACAAAGTGTTTAAATACAATTGCTGAAGGCATAATCCTACATATTTTTTCTAACGCTACTGTGCATCTCCAAGTGTAAATCTGTCCATAAAAGGATACCTTTCATCCAGGGCCTAAATACTAGCCCTAAAAGAGATATTCCCCTAAATCAGTGGTTACTGCTGTGCCTGAATTAGTGTAATACGCTACATAAATAAATAGGCAGATAGTGTTAGGTGCCTGTAAAAAAAGGCCTGAATTTGAAATCAATACATTGGGCCAAATATTTTTTTTCTTTTCCTATTGTGGTGCTTGGCGAACGGTAACAATGAGGAAAACATCTAGTAAGGGACGCGGACGCAGTCGTGGTGGTGTTAGTGTACCCTCTGGTGCTGGGAGAGGACGTGGCCATTCTGCCACAGACACACGTCTTAGTGAACCAACTACCTCAGGTTCCAGTACCCGCCAGAATTTACAGCCATATTTGGTGGGGCCCAATGCCGTTCTAAGGATGGTAAGGCCTGAGCAGGTACAGGCGCTAGTAAATTGGGTGGCCGACAGTAGATCCAGCACGTTCACAACATTATCTCCCACCCAGTCTTCTGCAGAAAGCGCACAGGTGGCACCTGAAAACCAAGCCCATCAGTCTGTCACATCACCCCCATGCATATAAGGGAAACTGTCTGAGCCTCAAGTTATGCAGCAGTCTCTTATGCTGTTTGAAGACTCTGCTGGCAGGGTTTCCCAAGGGAATCCGCCTAGCCCTTCCCCAGTGGTGGAAGACATAGAATGCACTGATGCACAACCACTGATGTTTCCTGATGATGAGGACATGGGAATACCACCTCATCGGAGTCCGCACATCTCTGATGATGACGAAACACAGGTGCCAACTGCTGTGTCTCTTTGCAGTGTGCAGACCGAACCGGAGGTCAGGGAGGAAGACTGTGTGGAAGACGATGCAGGGGACGATGAGGTCCTAGACCCCACATGAAATTAAAATCGTGCCACTGACTTTCATAGTTCAGAGGAAGAGGCAGTTGTGAGACCGAGCCAACAGCGTAGCAAAAGAGGGAGCAGGGGGCAAAAGCAGAACAGCCTTTGCCAAGAGAGTTCGGCTGCTACTGGCCACCACCACCAGGGACCGAGCACTCCAAAAGCAGCTTCAAGGAGTTCCCTGGCATGGAACTTCTTTAAACAATGTGCTGACGACAAGACCCGAGTGGTTTGCACGCTGTGCCATCAGAGCCTGAAGCGAGGCATTAACGTTCTGAACCTTAGCACAACCTGCATGACCAGGCATCTACATGCAAAGCATGAACTGCAGTGGAGTAAACACCTTAAAAGCAAGGAACTCACTCTGGCTCCCCCTGCTCCCTCTTCTGCTGCTGCCTCAGCCTCTTCCTCCTCCTCGGGAGGAACGTTGGCACTTGCCGCCCACCAAACAGAGGATGTGCCACCGACACCACCACCTGCGTCACCAAGCATCTCTATCATGTCACACGGCAGCGTTCAGCTCTCCATCTCACAAACCTTGGAGAGAAATCGTAAATTCCCACCTAGCCAACCTCGAGCCCTGGGCCTGATTGCCAGCATTTCTAAACTACTGGCCTTTGAAATGCTGTCATTCAGGCTGGTGGACACAGACAGCTTCAAACAGCTGATGTCCATGGCTGTCCCACAGTATTTTGTTCCCAGCCGCCACTACTTCTCCAAGACAGCCGTGCCTTCCCTGCACAACCAAGTATCCAATAAAATCAAGTGTGCACTGCGCAACGCCATCTGTGGCAAGGTCCACCTAACCACAGATACGTGGACCAGTAAGCACGGCCAGGGACGCTATATCTTCCTAACTGCACACCGGGTAAATGTAGTGGCGGCTGGGCCCCAGGCGGAGAGTTCCTTGGCGCATGTCCTTCCGCCGCCAAGGATCGCAGGGCATCATTCTTTGCCTCCTGTAGCCTCCTCCTCCTACTCGGCATCCTCCTCCTCTGCTTCCACCAGCTCATCCAGTCAGCCACACACCTTCACCACCAACTTCAGCACAGCCCGGGGTAAACGTCAGCAGGCCATTCTGAAACTCATATGTTTGGGCGACAGGCCCCACACCGCGCAGAAGTTGTGGCGGGGTATTGAACAACAGACCGACGAGTGGTTTCTGCCGGTGGGCCTCAAGCCCGGCCTGGTGGTGTGCGATAATGGGCAAAATCTCGTCACAGCTCTGGGACTAGCCGGTTTGATGCACATCCCTTGCCTGGCGCATGTGCTGAATTTGGTGGTGCAGAACTTCATTCACAACTACCCCAACATGTCAGAGCTGCTGCATAAAGTGAGGGCCGTCAGTGCGTGCTTCCGACGTTCACATCCTGCCGCTGCTCGCCTGTCTGCGCTACAGCGTAACTTCGGCCTTCCCGCTCACCACCTCATATGCGACGTGCCCACCAGGTGGAACTCCACATTGCACATGCTGGAGAGACTGTGCGAGCAGCAGCGGGCCATAGTGGAGTTTCAGCTGCAGCACGCATGCGTCAGTCGCACTGTGGAACAGCACCACTTCACCACCAATGATTGGGCCTCCATGCGAGACCTGTGTGCCCTGTTGCGCTGTTTCGAGTACTCCACCAACATGGCCAGTGGCGATGACACCGTTATCAGCGTTACAATACCACTTCTATGTCTCCTTGAGAAAACCCTTAGGACGATGATGGAAGAGGAGGTGGCCCAGGAGGAGGAGGATGAGGGGTCATTTTTAGCACTTTCAGACCAGTCTGTTAGAAGTGGCTCAGAGGGAGGTTTTTTGCAACAGCCAGGTACAAATGTGGCCAGCCAGGGCCCACTACTGGAGGACGAGGAGGATGAGGAGGAGGTGGAGGAGGATGAGGATGAAGCAGGTTCACAGCGGGGTGGCACCCGATACAGCTCAGGCCCATCACTGGTGCATGGCTGGGGGGATATGGAGAACGATGACGATACACCTCTCACAGAGGACAGCTTTTCCTTACCTCTGGGGAGCCTTGCACACATGAGCGACAGCATGCTGCAGTGCCTGCGCAACGACAGCAGAGTTGCCCACATTTTAAGTTGTGTGAACTACTGGGTTGCCACCCTGCTGGATCCCCGGTACAAAAATAATGTGCCCACCTTACTTCCTGCACTGGAGCGTGATAGCAAGATGCGCGAGTACAAGAGCACGCTGGTAGACGCGCTCCTGAGAGCATTTCCAAATGTCACAGGGGAACAGGTAGAAGTCCAAGGCGAAGGCAGAGTAGGAGAAAGCGGTCGATAACGCAGCTGTGTCACAGCCAGCTCCTCTGAGGGCAGGGTTAGCATGGCAGAAATGTAGAAAAGTTTTGTCTCCACGCCACAGCTAACTGCACCACCACCTGATACGGAACGTGTTAGCAGGAGGCAGCATTTCACTAACATGGTTGAACAGTACGTCTGCACACCCCTCCACGTACTGACTGATGGTTCGGCCCCATTCAACTTCTGGGTCTCCAAATTGTCCACGAGGTCAGAGTTAGCATTTTATGCCTTGGAGGTGCTGGCCTGCCCGGCGGCCAGCATTTTGTTTGAACGTGTATTCAGCACGGCAGGGAGAGTCATTACTGACAAACGCAGGCGACTGTCCACAGCCAACGTGGACAAGCTGACGTTCATAAAAATTAACCAGGCATGGATCCCACAGGACCTGTCCCTCCCTTGTGCAGAATAGACATTTATAACTGCCTCCCCCTCAACCATGTATTCTTGAACTCCGGGGCACTTCTTTATTGAATCCTCATTTTTTTAACTTTACCATGATCTTGCGGTGCAACCCAAAGATGAATGAACCTCTCCTCAATCTGGGCACCAGGGCCTAAATAACTGAAAGTGGCCTTCTCCAGTGGTGGGTGATATGACGCATGATTCCTTGCTGTGGGACCTCTCTCCTCTGTCTGGGTGTTGGGGCCGAAATAACTGAAAGTGGCTTTCTCCAGTGGTGTCTTATATAACGCCTTATTCCTTGCTGTGGGACCTCTCTCCTCTGTCTGGGTGCTGGGGCCGAAATAACTGAAAGTGGCCTTCTCCAGTGGTGGGTGATATGACACATGATTCCTTGCTGTGGGACCTCTCTCCTCTGTCTGGGTGCTGGGGACGAAATAACTGAAAGTGGCCTTCTCCAGTGGTGGGTCATATGACGCCTTATTCCTTGCTGTGGGACCTCTCTCCTCTGTCTGGGTGCTGGGGCCTAAATAACTGAAAGTGGCCTTCTCCAGTGGTGGGTGATATGACGCATGATTCCTTGCTGTGGGAACTCTCTCCTCTGTCTGGGTGCTGGGGCCGAAATAACTGAAAGTGGCCTTCTCCAGTGGTGGGTGATATGACGCATGATTCCTTGCTGTGGGACCTCTCTCCTCTGTCTGGGTGGTGGGGCCGAAATAACTGAAAGTGGCCTTCTCCAGTGATGGGTGATATGACGCATGATTCCTTGCTGTGGGACCTCTCTCCTCTGTCTTGGTGCTGTGGCCGAAATAACTGAAAGTGGCCTTCTCCAGTGGTGGGTGATATGACGCCTTTTTCCTTGCTGTGGGACCTCTCTCCTCTGTCTGGGTGCTGGGGCTGAAATAACTGAAAGTGGCCTTCTCCAATGGTGGGTGATATGACGCCTTTTTCCTTGCTGTGGGACCTCTCTCCTCTGTCTGGGTGCTGGGCCGAAATAACTAAAAGTGGCCTTCTCCAGTGGTGGGTGATATGACGCATGATTCCTTGCTGTGGGACCTCTCTCCTCTGTCTGGGTGCTGGGGCCGAAATAACTGAAAGTGGCCTTCTCCAGTGGTGGGTCATATGACGCCTTATTCCTTGCTGTGTGACCTCTCTCCTCTGTCTGGGTGCTGTGGCCGAAATAACTGAAAGTGGCCTTCTCCAGCGGTGGGTGATATGACGCATGATTCCTTGCTGTGGGACCTCTCTCCTCTGTCTGGGTGCTGGGCCGAAATAACTGAAAATGGCCTTCTCCAGTGGTGGGTCATATGACGCCTTATTCCTTGCTGTGGGACCTCTCCCCTCTGTCTGGGTGCTGGGCTGAAATAACTGAAAGTGGCCTTCTCCAGTGGTGGGTCATATGACGCCTTATTCCTTGCTGTGGGACCTCTCTCCTCTGTCTGGGTGCTGGGCCGAAATAACTGAAAGTGGCCTTCTCCAGTGGTGGGTGATATAACGCCTTATTCCTTGCTATGGGACCTCTCTCCTCTGTCTGGGTGCTGGGGACGAAATAACTGAAAGTGGCCTTCTCCAGTGGTGGGTGATATGACGCATGATTCCTTGCTGTGGGACCTCTCTCCTCTGTCTGAGTGCTGGGGCCTAAATAACTGAAAGTGGCCTTCTCCAGTGGTGGTTGATATGACACATGATTCCTTGCTGTGGGACCTCTCTCCTCAGTCTGGGTTCTGGGGCCGAAATAACTGAAAGTTGCCTTCTCCAGTGGTGGGTGATATGACGCATGATTCTCTGCTATGGGACCTCTCTCCAATTTATATTGCTTAATTTTTTTATTTTTTTATTTTAATTCATTTCCCTATTCACATTTGTTTGCAGGGCATTTACCTTCATTTTGCTGCCTTTTGCAGCCCTCTAGCCCTTTCCTGGACTATTTTACAACCTTTTTAGTGCCTAAAAGTTCGGGTCCCCATTGACTTCAATGGGGTTCGGGATAAAGTTCGGGTCGAGTTCGGATCCCGAACCTGAACTTTTTAGGGAAGTTCGGCCGAACTTCCTGAACCCGAACTTCCAGGTGTTCGCTCATCTCTATTGAAGAATTAAAGCCACAAAAAATTTGGGTAAAGAAAAAAGTGACCAATTAACAACAAAAATTAAATAAGGCTTTTTTCCATGTGGTATGTGCAAACCATGTCAGAAAGTGGAAAAAACTAGCCCAATTTTTGAAGTAGAAAGTATAGGCATAAAACACACTTAAGGATCACATTACGTACAACACAACAGGGGTAATTTATTTTATTAAATTCTCATGCAATAAAATATATGTTGGAAGAACAAAGAAGAGCACTTCAAATTAGAATAAGTGAACACACAAATAATATAAAGAAAAAATCAAAAATACATCCCCTGTCAATGTACTACAAAAAGATGCATGCAGGCCTCTTTAAAGAATCAATATTTGGTGCTATAGAAATAGTCCCATCCCCGTGTATCAGGTTTAACTATGTAAAACAGATGTCTAGGACAGAAAGCAAATGGATCTATGAATTGAATAGTTTGGCACCTGAGCGGTTAAATCAGGAAATATAATTATTTGCCTTTTAAGATTTAGATACCATAGAAGGCAAATTAATAAAGGAATTTTAGCAATAATTAAAGAGCATGGATGCAATATTTACCATAATTAATATGGAACGGGCTTTCCTGGAGGCAAATTATATAACAACATGTAAGATGGAAGGACCAGTATATCTGATGAAGGAGACAGTTCTCTGAAACGCGTTGAATTTTTATGGTTCCCAGAGGCTGCCGTACATGTGTGACATCACATCAACACTTCGGAAAGCCTGTTCTGACTTCTAAGACACGAGCAAAAGCCGCCTGCCGGGGCGTCGCCACGCGCAGAAGCCGAAATGCAAGCAAGCAGGATTAAGCATCAGAGCTTATTGGCAGGCCTAAACTACAGGATCGCTTCAAATATAAATACAAACAAGTCAAATGACTATTTTGAGCACTTTGGAACATTTTTCTAAATTGTAGGTATCGGAATAAGGCACAGAAGTTTCTTTGTGGGAGTCTTATTTCTATTTACATTGTACTTGGCGCAATAGGTATCGGTGGGTTTAGAATATTAATATTAAAACTAGCATCCAACTGATATCAGCATCAAAACCCCACAAGAAGTGATAGGTGCCTACTAGTAAGAGCGGGTTGATTGCTATTTATTGTTGTATATTCACCACATCAAGTACTGGCAGGTTACTTTGATTACAACCCAGCAGCTACACAGAAGCCAATAGGAAAATTATATTTATATATTGTAGTAGCCCAGAGGGGAGAATCGTGGATGGTCAGTTCGTCTCACTGAGAATGTATGCCTCAGTGATATAATTCCCGGTAAGAAGTACGCCAGTAACATTAGGTTGCTGTGAGGTTTTCATTAAAGTGGATTTTGGGTCCTGGTTTTAGGAGTAACCAGAGAGATTGGGTGGGACAGGTCACTCCTGTACTCCATCCAGGGAGTTCATAAAAGTGTGGTTAAAAAGGCTAGGGGAATCTCAGCTGAGGAGATCAAGTGTGCACAGGTGAACTGAAAGCTGAACAAGCTGAGAGGGGGAATTGGTCTCTGAAAGACCCCAAAGAGTAGTGAGATCCTATTGTATTGTTACCCTGCTTGGAGTTGTAAAAGATGAATGTCCTGGGTAAAAACTGCAGCCAAATTACAGTGTGAACGTCCAAACATGGAGGATCCAGTGAAACAATTGGTGCAGGCTAACTTGCTGCAGCACCAGGCTACTGCTCAACAGCAGAAAGCCCATATGGAGGCTATGCAAGCCCAGCAAGAGACAAATCAGCTCCTGATATGACAGATGTCTGTATTGACCGAGGCCGTGAAATCTCAGGAGGGGATGAGCCTTCACAGTCAAAGTGGCAGTGTTAAAGCCCTGAAATGTGAGGGAAACTTTGCAAAAAATGACACCTGAGGACGATGTTGAGGCGTACCTGTCCATATTTAAAGGGTGGCAGAAAGTGAGAGTCTCCCACCCGAGCAGTGGGCAGAAGTGTTGGGCCTTATTTAACAGGAGAACCTCAGAAAGCATATTATGATTTATCTTTGCAAGATGCTAAAGAATACAGTAAGCTAAAAGCGGAGATTCTTGCTCGGCAGGGTGTGACTGATGCAACCCGAGCGCAGCGTGTTTACAGCTGGGGGTTTTGCAAGATAAGCCTCCCAGGTCCGAAATGTTCGATCTGTTCGACCTGCTACAAGAAAGGACTATAACCCCCTCCCAACTAAAAACCCAGGTCAAGGAAAAGTTGCAGCCTGGAACCCGAGTCCAGACCTGCCCAATTATCTATTGGAGGTGTCAGGCTCCTGGACATATAGCAGCGCACGGCCCTTTGTCTACCGAGCCCATGGAGTGCGGTGTCGGCCAGCCGTATTCTCTTTTTGACCATCCTGTGTGTAGTGCAGTTTCCCAAGCCCAGAATGAACCCCAGGTGTGTCAAGTGACCGTGAACAGTGTTATGGTGACTGCCCTCCTGGACTCCGGCAGTTTGGTCACTTTGATGACGTCCATGGTGCCTCACGTATTAAACCCTGAACAGCGTGTGGGAGTGTTGTGCATCCATGGAGACACTTGGAATTATCTGGTCGCTCAGGTGTCCATAAACACTACGTGTGGTACTATGCAGCATGAGGTGGGAGTCGTGATGGACTTATTGCACCCGAAGAAACTGGGAAGAGACTTCCCCCTTTTCTGGGACCTTTGGGATAAAACTGAGGTCCCGATGAGACTGTCAAGTATTGAGCGTTCTAGTTGTGATGTGGTGGAAGAGGTATTGGAAGGTCCTGGGGCTATATCAGAGTCTTCGCTAGCTGTGATGTTAGGTGACAAGGACGAGGAATTAACCCCTGAGACCAATGTTCTGGATCTTGAGGTGTCTCGAGACAATTTTAGAGCGGCACAGCTCAGGGATCTTACCTTAAAAGGTGCCTGGGAAAATGTATCAGTACTGAATGGGGTTGCCCAAAGTCCAGGAGCTGATAATCAGTTTCCCCACTTCACCATAAACAATGATCTGTTGTATAGAGTGACCAAAAGGGGGATGAAGTGGTGGGACAACTGTTGGTACCGGGTCCATATCGACAATTAGTATTATGGATGGCCCACTCGTATGTTTTAGGGGTACACTTGGGGGCAGGTAAAACCCAAGAACACATTCTGCAGAGACTCTATTGGCCTGGGTGTTACAAGGAAATAGCCGACTATTGCCAGTCATGTCCCACCTGCCAGGTATCAGCCCCTGTCCCTCATTTCAAAAGTCCCTTGGTCCCTCTGCCAATCATTGAACTTCCATTTGAACAGATTGCAATGGATCTCGTAGGACCCCTAGTAAAGTCAGCTAGAGGTCAGCAGTATATTTTGGTGGTAGTGAATGCCACCAGATACCCGGAAGCAGTCCCTTTAAGAAATACCTCGTCAAAAAACATAGTGAGAGTTGTTCCAGATGTTTGCCAGAACCGGTGTACCTAAAGAGATATTAACTGATCAGGGAACACAGTTCATGTCAAAGAGTTGTGTCGGATGTTGAAAATTAAACCACTGCGAACATAAGTATATCATCCGCTCACAGACGGTCTATAAAAATGAACCAGGCATGGATCCCACAGGACCTGTCCATCCCTTGTGCAGAATAGACATTTATAACTGCCTCCCCCTCAACCATATATTCTTGTACTCCGGGGCACTTCTTTATTGAATCTTTTTTATTTAATTTTACCATTATATTGCGGTGCAACCAAAAGTTGAATGAACCTCTCCTCCGTCTAGGTGCCAGGGGCCTAATTATCTGAAAGTGGCCTGTTCCAGTGGTGGGTGACATGACACCTGATTCTCTGCTATGCGACCTCTCTCCTCCGTCTGGGTGCCAGGGGCCTAATTATCAAAAAGTGGCCTTCCCCATTGGTGGGTGACATGACGCCTGATTCTCTGCTATACGACCTCTGTCCTTTGTCTGGGTGCTGGGGCCTAAATAAATGAAAGTGGCCTTCTCCATTGTTGGGTGACATGACGCCTGATTCTCTGCTATGCGACCTCTGTCCTCTGTCTGAGTGCCGTGGGCTAAATATCTGGAAGTGGCCTTCTCTATTTCTGGGTAACATGATGCCTGATTCTCTACTATGCGACCTCTCTCCTCCGTCTGGGTGCCAGGGGCCTAAATAAATAAAAGTGGCCTTTTCCATTGGTGGGTGACATGACGCCTGATTCTCTGCTATGCGACCTCTGTCCTCTGTCTGGGTGCTGGGGCCTAAATAAATGAAAGTGGCCTTCTCCATTGGTGGGTGACATGACTCCTGATTCTCTGCTATGCGACCACTGTCCTCTGTCTGGGTGCTGGGGCCTAAATAAATAAAAGTGGCCTTCTCCATTGGTGGGTAACATGACACCTGATTCTCTGCTATGCGACCTCTGTCCTCTGTCTGGGTGCTGGGGCCTAAATAAATGAAAGTGGCCTTCTCCATTGGTGGGTGACTTGAAGCCTGATTCTCTGCTATGGGACCTCTCTCCAATTGATATTGCTTAATTTTTATTTATTTTATGTTATTTTAATTCATTTCCCTATCCACATTTGTTTGCAGGGGATTTACCTACATTTTGCTGCCTTTTGCAGCCCTCTAGCCCTTTCCTGGAATATTTTACAGCCTTTTTACTGCCCAAAAGTTCGGGTTCCCATTGACTTCAATGGGGTTCGGGATGAAGTTCGGGTCTAGTTCGGATCCCGAACCCGAACATTTTCGGGAAGTTCCGCAGAACTTCTCGATCCCGAACATCCAGGTGTTCGCTCAACTCTAGTTAAACACGTTGCACTAATGCAAGAGAGGATATCTAAGGTCATGCCCATAGTAAAAGAACATTTCCTTAGGGCTCAAGATAACCAAGCTCGAGTGTATAACAGGGCAGCCAAGGTTAGGCAGTTCAGTCCAGGCGAGAGAGTGCTAGTTTTGGTACCCACGGTGGAAAAAAAATTCCTAGCTAAGTGGTAGGGGCCTTATGAGGTAGTTGAGAAAGTTGGGTAAGTTAACTACAAAGTTCACCAGCCAGGGAAAAGAAAACCTATCCAGCTGTATAATATGAACTTGTTAAAACCATGGAAAGATCGAAACTACCTTGAAACAACCTGGTAGAGGCAAACCCTGTCCAAATCACAAAAACAGCAGTGTTACAAACAGAATTGGGACTTGTTCTCAGATTTGCCAGGCCTCACTAATTGTATTGAGCATGAGATTCGAACAAAACCACATGTTCGGGTTAACATAAAACCCTATAGAATTCCCGAGGCTGGTAAGGAAGTTATGTCACAAGAGATCAAAAGGATGCTAGAGCTAGGAGTGATTGAGGAGTCCCGAAGTGGGTGGTCCAGTCCAATAGTCTTGGTACCAAAATCATCTGGGGAATGGCGGTTCTGTAATGATTACAGAAAACTCAATGAGGCTTCGGAGTTCGATGACTACCCTATGTGATGAGTAGACAAACTCATTGAGAGGTTAGGTCCTGCGCGGTATATTACTACGTTAGACCTAACAAAAGGGTATTGGCAGATCCCTCTATCAAGGGATGTTAAAGAAAAGACTGCCTTTTCCACACCTGAAGGGAGTTACCAATATGTAAGGATGCTATTTGGTTTAGAATGTGCCCCAGCTACATTCCAAAGAGCTATGGACAGGATCTTAGGCCCTCACAAAAAGTATGCAGCTGCATACCTGGACGATATCGTCATCTTTAGCCCGGATTGAGAGAGTCATCTGGGTAAAGTTAAAGCCATACTAGATTCCCTAAAAACATCCGGATTCACCATAAACCCCAAAAATGTGCCATGTGTATGGAAGAGGCCAGATTTCTCGGTTATGTAGTAGGGAGAGGTCTGATTAAACCTCAAATCAACAAAGTGGAAGCAATTCAAACCTGGTGATGTCCACTTACAAAAAAAACAGAAAAAAGCTTTTTTGGGAATAGTGGGCTATTACAGACGATTTGTACCAAATTTCGCTACAATAGCTGCCCCGCTAACGGAGCTTACAAAAGGTACAAAATCAGTCATGGCTAGGTGGACTCAGATGCAGAACAGGCCTTTAACGAACTTAAGCTACGGTTGTGCCAGCAGCCAGTGTTAGTGGCCCCAGATTTTAGTAAGGAATTCATAGTTCAGACAGTTGCCTCAGAGGTAGGTCTAGGCACTGTGATGTCCCAAGAGGTTAGGGAGGAAGAACACCCTGTGTTATACCTGAGCTGAAAACTTGCCCCCTGCGAAAAGAAAAAAATTCTATTGTGGAAAAACAATGCTTGGCAAGAAAGAGCACTGGACTCCCTTAGATATTATCTACTGGGTAAGAAGTTCAGATTAGTTTCAGATCATGCACTACTAAAGTGGATGTCTGAGAAAAAAGGGAGTAATGCCAGAGTAACGAAATGGTTTCTGACATTACAAGATTTCAATTTCTATATAGAACACAGGCCCAGGAAATTGCATGGGAATGCCGATGCCTTGTCGAGGGTACATTGTCTGATGGTAACAGGTGCCCAGCCCCTCGGCTTCAGGCAGAGGGGGAGGGTATGTAGTAGCCCAGAGGGGAGAACCATGGATGGTCGGTATGTCTCGCTGAGAATGTATGCCTCAGTTTTTGGGTCCGGGTTTTAGGAGTGACCAGAGAGATTAGGTGGGACAGGTCACTCCCGTACTCCATCCAGGGTTTTCATAAAGGTGTGGTTAAAAAGTCTAGGGGAATCTCAGCTAAGGAGATCAGGCGAACTGAAAGCTGAACAAGCTGAGAGGGGGAATTGGTCTTTGAAAGACCCCAAAGAGTGGTGAGATCCTATTGTTTTGTTACCCTGCTTGGACTGAACTTAAAGTGTCGGACTTTATGTGATCAAATATGTGTGGGATGAAGAAAGCTTTAAGCTAAAGCTTGTACATGTTTACTATTGTTTGCTGAAATAAACTCTGCCTGTGGTAAAAACTAAACTGACACGTGTGTATGTGTGCACAGTGACTGAGTTAAAACCCCCACAATATAAAATAATCTATACTGATAGGATATTTGCTACAGCACACTCAAAATTTTAAGTAGTGTGCTGTTGCAAAATATTTATCAATTAGAAAATACAAATGAATGAATAAAAAATCTAAGTCAAATCAATATTTGGTGTGACCATCCTTTGCTTCAAAACAGAATTTTTTCTTTTAGGAACACTTACACAGTTTTTGAAAGAGCTTGGCAGGGAGGTTGTTTCAAACATCTTGGTGAATGAACCACAAATAACCTGTGGATGTAGGCTCTCTCAAATCTATCTGTCTCTTTATGTAATCCCCGACAGAGAAGTCGCAGATTGTAGCGTAAAGGACCTTTGCGCCACAATCTGCACCAGAAATACACCTAATTTAGAGGGTAATTTATTAAACAGAAATACGTCTAAGTGTTTTACTTTAACTTATTCACATTCCAACTGTTATGTTATTCAGAGGATAGAAAGTGATGAAGCACCATCTACCTTTATGTGTAATGTACCTAGACCACTTTCACATGGTCAGTATTTGTAAGTCAAATCCAGGAGTGAAATTTACAGAGAAAGTATAATGGAAAACTCTTGTGCATTTTACACCCACTCCTGGTTTTGGCTTACAAACAAAGGCATGCCTCCAATTGAGGTAGACCACGCAGCTGCTATGGGGCCCATAGGGAAGGGGCGCCCACAGTGAACCAAAGGCCCTGCTCCCAAATTACATTCCATACAGGCTCTAATCCAGCTCCAGTCTAGAATCCTTATAATCAGTGGAGAAAGCTAATAGACCTGTGATGATGTCAATGTAGATCCTGTACATATATTAAAAGAATTGCACAGAGAATGGTTTAGTTCCCAGGTTAGAAACGTGCATCTGCCAGGACCTGTGATGATGTTATCATTACAGAGTCCTGCATCATCTAGTAAAAGAACTTCACAGAGAATGGTGTAGTTCAGGATGCCCAACCTGTGGCCCTCCAGCTGTTGTAAAACTACAACTCCCACAATGCGCTGCTGTAAACCAACAGTTGTAGGCTTTCCAGGAATGCTGGGAGTTGTAGTTTTGCAACAGTTGGAAGGCCGTAGGTTGGGCATTACTGGTGTAGTTCACAGGCTACAAAGGTGCATCTGCTAGAACCTGTGATGACATCATCATCATTATTACAGGTCCTGCACATCAAGTAAATTAACTGCACAGAGAATGGTGTAGTTCCCAGGCTAGAAAGGCAAATCTGCCAGGACTTGTGATTACATCATCACAGGTCTTTCAACCCCCAACAATGTGGAGAAGAACTGCACAATGAGCTCTCAATTGAGACTAGAATGGAGTGGTATGAGGAGGTCCTCCCCTTTTCTCTTCATTTGCACCCCATTTCCTGTTTTTACTCATATATCACTCATATATATAGTACTGCAGACAGTTACAACCACCACTAACTCATGTACCTCACAGAGTAACCATAATATATAACTGATCACATATACCTGTACACACGGCATCTATTATATCTAGAGTTGCCACCTTTCCCAACAAAAAATACTGGCCAGGTTAAGCCAAATTCCAAAGGGGGTATGGTTGTGGGGGGCATGGCTTAACAAGGGGTGTTAAGTCGCTATGTCATAATATGGCTTCCAGTATTAATAATGCCCCCATTAGTGCCCCCTAGTAATATTAATGCCTCTATTAGTGCCCCCAATATTAATAATGCCCTTTTCAAAAAACCCACCTCATCCATTTGACCGCGCAGTGGTGAAGGCTCTATGCTCACTGGAAACTCATGACAGGTTCTAAGCTCCAGCATGATGACGATTCGCAGGTCCTGCTGCTTCCAGTCAATGCTTTGAAACATCATGACACTGGAGCGCAGGGCCTGACCGCGGTGCCATCAAATGGATGAGGTGAGTTTTTTTTTTTCTTTTTTACACAAGTGGAGGAGTGGGTGGGGGGAGTTAAAGGCTGTACTAATTAGCGCTCCACAATTGAAGTGCTCATTAGTAACAGTCCATAAAGGAATACCAGCAATTATTATTGCCGATAGAACAAAATTACCGGCACTGGCAGGGGCACTAAATTATTGGCTTGGCCGCTGAGTTACCGGCCAGATGGCGACCCTAATTATACCTGGTACCTCTGCCATCAGTACACTGCTCTCTCTGTCTCTCTCTCTCTCTCTACAGTGGCAACTGATATGTAATATATACTGCAATGTACTGATATCTGAGGTGCAAGGTATAAGACGCATTGGCTACAAATATGTAATATATACAGCAGTGTACTGATATGTGAGGTATGAGGTATAATAGATGCAGTGTGTACAGGTTTATAGAGCGGTGTACTGATATGTGAGGTATGAGGTGTAATGTATACCTTGTACCTCACATATCAGTGCACTGCTGTATATACTATACATCAGTGTTTCCCAACCAGTGCCGGACAGCCTTTGGCTGTTCAGGCATGCTGGGAGTTGTAGTTTTGCAACAGCTGGAGGCACACTGGTTGGGAAACACTGCTATACATCACACTGTATCTATTATACCTCTTACTATCTGATTGTCGGAAACATGTGACGAATCGCCTTTGGCTGAAACATCCAAAGTCGATTTGCATAAAACTTTGTTCCAATACTCTACGGAGCAGGAGCTCAGTACAGTACTAGAATGTATTAGCTCCGATGAGCCGACGTTATTGCTTCGTGAAGTCTCGCGAGACTTCGCATAATAACTTCATTAATTAATTTTTATTAACTTGTACTAATTTGTACTGTATTAATTTGTACTGTAAAAAACATTTCCCGAACTCTGGTTCGATTCCAAGTGGTACCTTGGAACCAAACCCGAGTTCGGGAAATGTTTTTTTACAGTACAAATTAATTTATTAAATTATTACACATACTCACAAGAATTTGCGAAGCAATAACTTTGACTCATCAGAGCCAATACATTCTAATACTGTACTGAGCTCCAGCTCCATACAGTATTGGAACAGTTTTATGCAAATCGACTTTGGATGTTTTATCTGAAGTCGATTCGCTCATCTCTACATGGGACCTGTGACGTCAAAATTCCTTTTACCTACTCCATTCTACCTCCTACCAGAAGGCTCTCTCCCTCCATTCTTACTGCTCCTGCTCTGCAAGTCCCAGTCCCAGGGAAGATGTTTTGTGCTGCAAGGTTTTATTTATATGGTCAAGTTGGAGAGGTAATTTGGCAACGCATGCTGGTATCAGATGCTGCTTAGAGGTGTTTTGAGCTTTATCATGTGTAGAGGACGCCAAGGTTGGGTCCTCAATGGCAGACATATATCGCCACTGTTTGGGTAGTGGTGCCTTTAAGAAAGTACTGACTATCTGGGATCCTGTACCCACAGGGTTAACTCTCCTTATAAGAGGGAGAGAGAGAGTGGAGTGTGGACACACTGCTGCTGGTGTGAGCAGAGCTGGAAGCTGAGGGTGCATGAGAAGTTTGGCAGGAAAGCTGACAGCAAGCTACCATGGTCTAAAGTCCCTACGTAAAACAGTAATACCTTTACTTGGAATGGACTGTTCTACTGTTTATGTTGTACTGAACCAAGCAGACTTTAAGTTGTTTTTTTTTGGCCTTGGCTGCTGGAAGCTGTACCTATTTTTTTCGTTTTGGAAAAAAAACACCTGTTTTCGTTAACCCTGGGCTGGCTCATGCACCTGGTTATTGAAGCAGTCTTTCCTCATGTTACACATGGTATGTGTTCCTGTTAGGGGAGATAAAGTATGTCCCTGACCACATGATTAGATATTTTTATGTTCCACTTTTATTTCCCTTCTTGTATTGATGGCTTAAATAGGGGCATGAGCAAGTAAAACAAAATTCACCTCCGCACCTCACCATTATTGTGTGTGTGTGTGTGTGTTTGTTTGTGTGTGTTTGTGTGTGTTTGTTGGGGGGGGGGCTTGGGGAGTTGAGTCCAATGGCTGTTTTATTATCCTAGTCCATCCCTGTTGGCATGCCATATAACACGCACGTAGTAGGCTATGAATGGGGCACGGGGCTCAATAAGATTCTTGCAATGGGGACTAGTGATTTCTTTGTACGTCCCTGCTTATAGATATTCAACACATACGGATGCTAAATACTGACAGTGGCGTATATGTAGAGCGCTGTGGGCATGACTTAAGCCCCAGCGCTGTACAGGTACAACGCGCTGATTGGGTGCATTAACCCTTCCTGACCGTGGTGTGTGTGGAGGAAGAGAGCTCCCTCCCCGTACCCATCGAGTCCCCATCACTGCAGTGCTGCCTTTCATGGAAGCCTATGAGACCCAGCCCCCTGGGTCTCACAGGCAAGCAGGCTTTAAGTGTATTATACTACTAAATGTGTTTTACATATAAAAAAATAAACGTTTCAAGGAAAGAAAAAAAAGCACCATTTTCCCATAATTAATATAAAATTGTAAAAAATAGGAAAAAAAGAAAAGTAGACATATTAGGTATTGCCATGTCCGTATTGACCAGCTCCATAAAATTATCACATGATCCATCCCGTCAGGTGAACGCCGTAAAAAAAAAAAAAGCCAAAACAGCCTTTTTCTGGTCGCCTCACAAAAAGTGTAATACCAAGCGATCAAAATGCCCTATGTAACTCAATATGGTACCAATCAAACAGTCATCTCATCCAGCAAAAAATGAGACCCTACCTAAAACAATCTCTCAAAAAATAAAATATGGATCTCAGGAAATGGCAACACAAAAGCAAGATATTTTTCTTGTCAAAAATGCTTTTACTGTGTAAAACTTAACAAAATAATATGCATATTAGGTATCGCCATGTCTGTAACAACCTGATCTCAAAAACTATCACATGATATACCCTGTCAGGTGAAGACTGTAAAAATAAATAAATAAAAACTGTGCCAGAACAGTCATTTTTTTTGTTACTTCGCCTTACAAAGTCAAGTGATCAAAAAGTCATACGTACCCCAAAATGGTACCAATGAAAACATCACCTCATCCTACAAAACTGAATCCCCACATAAGAAAATCACTCAAAAAATAAAAACCAATGGACCCGTAAACCAATCTATCAAAATCTGTACTGCAAAAGCCATATGGCGCTCCTTCCCTTCTGAGTCCTGAAATGTGCCCATACAGCAGTTTATCACCACATGGGGTGTTTCCATATTCAGGAGAAAATGGGTAACAAATTTTGGGGTTCTTTTTCTCCTGTTACCCCTTGTGAAAATGAAAAAGTTGGGGCTAAAGCAGCATTTTATTGGAAGAAATGAAACTTTTCATTTTCACGGCCCAAGTGTTTCTAAATTCCGTAAAATTATTATAAAGTGAAAGTGCTCAGTACACCCCTTAATAAATTCTTTGAGGGGTGGTTTCCAAAATAGGGTCACTTTTTGAGGGTTTTCCCCTCTAGGAGTATGTCAGGGTCTTTTTAAATACAAAATGGTGCCCAAAATACATTATAGCAAAATCTGCCTCCAAAATCCATATGACGCTCCTTTCCTTCTTACCACTGCCATGTGCAACTACAGTAGTTTACTACCACATATGGGTTATTTCTGTAAACTGCAGAACCAAAGAAATGCATATTAAGGTTTATTCTGCTGTTAACCCTGCTTATTCTGCTGTGTTGCAAGAAAATATTGATTAACATGAAAAAGCTGGAAAAAAAAAAGGAAATTCTGAAATTTCACCTCCATTTTCCTTTTGTAACATCAGTTTTGAATAATTTGAGGGGGGTGGTTTCTAAAATGGTGTAATTTATGGGTGGTTTCCATTATGTAAGCCCCTCAAAAATCTCTTTATAACTGAATTGGTGCTTTAAATAATGGTTTGGAAAATTTCCTTGTAAATTTTAAAGATTGCTTCAAAAATTTTAAGCTTTCTTAACATCCTAAAAAAAAAATTACATAAACATAATGATGCCAACATAAAGTAGACATATGAGGAATGATGACTCATAACTATTTTATGAGGCATTACTATCTGTCTTAGAAATAGAGATTTTCAAATTTAGAAAATTGTGAATTTTTAAAAAATTTTGGTAAATTTTAGATTTTTTTTTAAATAAACGTGAAATATATTGACTCAAATTTACAACTGTAATAAAGTACAATGTGTCATTAGAAAACAATCTCTGAATTGCTTGGATAACTAAGCGTTCCAAAGTTATTACCACATAAAGTGACATGTCAGATTTACAAAAAAAATGACCCGGACAGGAAGGAGAAAACTGTCCCGGGGTAGAAGGGGTTATTGTTGATATACGAAAAGTTAAATGTTGAAACAAATTAGATAATACACTAAGATAAGAGGCTATAATAGTAGGTACCCTTCAGTGCCAGACAGCAGTTGCAAACCAAATAAAATACTGTCCTGTATTATGAAAGAACTCACGCACACATGAGCGAATTAAAGTTGACGAGGTGGAATTCAATCCGAATTAAAGTAAAATTAAATTTCACAACGATTCCGAATTTCCTCAAACTTCGTGGTAATGAATCAAATTTTTTCCCCAAAATGGCTGCTGCACGTGTTAGGACATGGAACAAGGAACTCTGGGAGCAGGGGATCACCCACAATGCCATGCATGCAGCCAATCAGCAGTCAGCCTGCCCTGTGATGTCACAGCCCTATAAATAGCCTCAGCCATCTTGGATTCAGCCATTTTCCAGTGTACTTAGTGCAGGTAGAGACGCCTGCAGGCGGAAGGGACAGTGGTAGAAAAGACTTAAAAACTTTAATTTTGCTGTATAGAAGTTCACTGAAAGGATAGGGAGGAATCATTCCACAGTATTGAAGCAGAACAGGGTTCAGTAGGGGAGTTACAGCCTGGGTAATAGGAACAATCCTTTTACACCTTGCTGCACTGACTGGGGATCCAAATTGCCATTATACAGCTCTGTAATTCCAGCAAACCGTTTTTTTATTGGGGTGCAAGTGCTGTTTGATACAGCCATTAACAGGGTTTATTACAAGGAAATATTTCTAAGCCTATTTTGCCTTTGTGCTGTGCAGTTATATGTTCTAAAGCATTTTTTGGCTTGTATTAGTGGGGGAAAAGATGGCTTATTATCCGTTCTGTGGTGAAATGAGAAAATAATAGCCCTTTGTCGTGTATTAGTGGCAAAAAAAATATATTTGCTGTTTAGCGGTGCAGTTATATGTTCTAAAGTCTTCTTTAGCGAGTATTAATGTAAAGAAAAAGGGCTTATTAGCTGTTGTGTGGTGAAGTGAGAAAATTACAGACTTTTGGGGGTGTTTTAATTACCCTTTTATTTATTTGATCTAACAGTATGTCAGACAGAGAAGTGCTAGGCCGTGCACAGGGGGGTGGCAGAGACCTAAATGTTTCTGGCGCAGGCACAGGCCGCAGCAGAGTAAGGGAATGTGGCACCAGGAATTGCAGCGAGAGGCCTGAACTCCCATTGTCATCTAGCGGTCGTGTCTTGACCAGCAACCCAGCGGTTATTGAATGGTTGACTCGGTCATCCACTTTGTCCCAAGTCACATTAGACAAGAGTCGTGGGTTTGTCATACACAACCCTTAGTTGGCATGGCCCAGAAGCAGGCTCTATGCCCTCACCTGTCCTCAACCTACCTCTGTTCCCTCAGCCAGACAAGTATTATATGCTGTGGGTTTAGCTCCACTATACAGCAAGGACGAGCTACTAGAGGACAGTCAGCAGCTATTGGCCAGCCAAGATGTAGAGGAGACATCTGCTGCTTCCTTTGGTAGGTGGGCAAGTAGTGATGAGGGGAGTGGCGTGGGAGCTGGTGTTGCGAGCGGTCAGGCTCCTGACACTGACCATTGAGGAGGACATCAGTGGCGTGCAGACAGTACTCAATAATGATGTAGTTGATTGTACTTGGGAGCCGGGTGAATTAGGGGCTTCTTCATCATCGGGAGAAGAGGGTGGCAGCTTGCCTGTGCGGCAGTGGCGGAGCCAGCAAGTCGCTAGCGTGGCCGGGAGTCAGTAGGGTGGAAGCAGTGGTAGGTAGGGAGCCAAATGTGCCCGGGGTAGACCACCCACTTCGCAGGAGCCTACTTACCCGGAAAGTAGTGGTGTAGGGTTTGACGGAAGCAGCGGAGGTAGCAGTCAGTCAGTTCATAGTGTTAGGAGTAAAATCATCCAACTCTGCTGTGTGGCAGTTTTTTGTTAAGCCGCCGGAGGAGCTGAACATGACCATTTGCAGAATCTGTGGGCAGGTGAAGAGTGGCCAGGGTGCAAATCTTGGCACCACGGCCCGGCCTCAACATATTCAGTGTTACCATAAAGTGGCCTGGGAGAACCGTGGCTCCGATGTAGTGGTCCAGCCTGCTGCTGCATCACCCAGTGGCACGCACCCTATTTCAGGCAGTAAAGGCTCCACCACCTCAGCCGAAGGGAGCTGTCTGTCCTTCCCATCATCTGTTGGTCGTGATGCTACTGCTCCTCCTCCTCGTCCACAAAAGCAATTTAGCTGGTTCCTGCAGTGCCCTGAATAAAAGGAGACTGGTAAGTCTATGAGAGGAAGTATCTAATGTTAGGGAAACTTGTGCGGAAGCCACCTTGACGCAGTACTTGGGCCCTACATACTTTTGATCAAAAATGTGCGCCAAGTGCTTCCTTCATTCCATTTTCTTTGGAATCAGCCCCTTTTCCTATTTTTTGCTATCAGTTTATGATGTATTGTGCCATTTTTTAACCAACTTTGTTTGCCTTATGGTTATGCACTTGTGAGTGTAGATGCATATCTGCTTAGTCTGAACTCTGTCTTATAATACCTCCTCCTCGTCAGTCATTCCTCAGCAATCAATCACTGAAGCAATTGCCAAAAGACAACAGTATGCGTGCACTCATCAAACGGAGCAGAAGGTGAATGTGCTCCTGGCCAAGTTGCTGGTGCTGCAATCCTTCCTCTTCCAAGTGGTGGACTCTGCACCTTTCAGAGAACTGATGGCTTGTGCCGAGCCGAGGTGGAGAGTCCCGAGCCGTCATTTCTTTGCCAAAAAGGCTGTACCAGCCCTGCACACGCATGTAGAACAGAAGGTGGGCCAGTCCTTGAGCCTGTCGGTGTCTGCCAAAGTGCACAGCAGTGCCGACGTGTGGAGCTGTAAATACAGTCAGGGACAGTACATATCCTTTAAGGCCCACTTGGTAAATGTGGTTACTGCACAGCCACACCAGCAACGCCGGTTGTCCAGGTGACGCCGCTTTCACCTCCACGTTCTCACACCGTTGGTCCCGTGACAATGTCCGCCTCTGCCTTCTCATCCTCCACTCTATTCTCAGCCTCCACTGCAGGGACAATTCACAGTGCCCCTCCACCATACCACATGTGCAGGGCATGGCGGTATCACGCTGTTCTGCACCTCGTTTGCTTGGGCGAACAGATTCACACAGGGGCGGAAGTGCTCAGTGTCCTTCATCAAGAAATCGAATCCTGACTTTCTTCTCGACAACTCAAAATCGGAACCATGGTGACCAACAACAGGAAGAACATGGTGTCGGCGCTGCGTCAGGAAGGGATGAGCCATGCGCCCAGCATGGCACACGTGTTCAATCTGGTTGTCAAGCGGTTCTTGAAGTCTTCCACCCATCTGCAAGACATCCTAAAAATGGCCAGGAAACTTTGCATGCACTTCAGACCCCTCTACACAACAAAGCTGCAGTGTCAGAACGGCATCCCCCAACATAGGCTGATATGCGACGTTTCCACCTGTTGGGATTCCACCCTCTATATGTTAGACCGACTATACGAACAGAGAAAGGCCATAAATGATTTCTTGATAATGCAATGGGACAGGAGTAGTGTTGAGCGAACAGTTCGAGCATAGTTCGGGTTCGTACCGAATTTTGGGGTGTCCGGGACACGGACCCGAACCCGGACATTTTCAAAAAAGTTCGGGTTCGTTGTTCGGCGATTACTTCCCGCTTTCTGAAGGGCTGCACAGCAGCCAATCAGCTAGCGTTTTACTTCTTGCCCTAAGAGCCCATCACAGCCATGCCTACTAATGGCATGGCTGTGATTGGCCAAGTGCAGCATGTGACCCAGCCTCTATTTAAGCTGGAGTCACGTAGCGCCGCACGTCACACTGCTCTGATTAGTGTAGGGAGAGGACGCAGCTTCTGTGAGGCGAGATTAGGCAGGGAAAAGTCAGCAACAGCACTTAATGAACGGATTGATCTACAGCTGTGAATGATTGAAATTCTGCTAGTTACTTGCTCACTGGTTTTTAGGCTGCACAGAGCGTTTTTCTGTCACTTATTTTCTGGGGTGATCGGCGCCATTTTGTGACTTGTACTGCACCAGAACAAGCTGCCACCAAGTCCATCAATCCATCAATACTAGTTTTTTTTTTTGCTATATCCTACATCAGGGGCTTGGCTGTGCTTATTGTCACCCCTAGAAACTCAGGATGGCAATTTCTATATTTTATTAAGGGGTTAAATACAATTGACCAAATACCAATCCCCTAAATCTGGTGTTCCAGCTTTGGCTAGCCAAGTATAATACTGTCTGCTGTCTGGCAAAGGATAGATTATTTTATGTGGTGAAATTCAATTGCCAAAAGAGCAATACCATAAATCAGTGGTTTCAGCTGTGGCTGGCAAAGTATAATAGTGTCTGCCAAAACATATATTTTGTTCTGGGGTGAAATTCAATTGCCAAAATAGCAATACCCTGAATCTGGTGTCCCAGCTGTTGCAGGCCAAGATTCATAATGTCCGCAAAAACATATATTTTGTTCTGGGGTGAAATTCAATTGCCAAAATAGCAATACCCTGAATCTGGTGTCCCAGCTATTGCAGGCCAAGATTCATAGTGTCCGCCAAAGCATATATTTTGTTCTGGGGTGAAATTAAATTGCCAAAATAGCAATACCATAAATCAGTGGTTTCAGCTGTGGCTGGCAAAGTATAATAGTGTCCGCCAAAACATATATTTTGTTCTGGGGTGAAATTCAATTGCCAAAATAGCAATACCCTGAATCTGGTGTCCCAGCTGTTGCAGGCCAAGATTCATAGTGTCCGCCAAAAAATATATTTTGTTCTAGGGTGAAATTCAATTGCCAAAATAGCAATACCATAAATCAGTGGTTTCCGCTGTGGCTGGCCAAGTTTCATAGTGTCCTGCAAATTATATATTTTGTTCTGGGGTGAAATTCAATTGCCAAAATAGCAATACCCTGAATCTGGTGTCCCAGCTGTTGCAGGCCAAGATTCATAATGTCCGCAAAAACATATATTTTGTTCTGGGGTGAAATTCAATTGCCAAAATAGCAATACCCTGAATCTGGTGTTTGAGCTGTTGTAGGCCAATTGTAAATCTGTACATAAAAGGATACCTTTCATCCAGGGCCTAAATACTAGCCCTAAAAGAGATATTCCCCTAAATCAGTGGTTACTGCTGTGCCTGGATTAGTGTAATACGCTACATAAATAAATAGGCAGATAGTGTTAGGTGCCTGTAAAAAAAGGCCTGAATTTGAAATCAATACATTGGGCCAAATATTTTTTTTCTTATTGTGGTGCTTGGTGAACGGTAACAATGAGGAAAACATCTAGTAAGGGACGCGGACGTGGTCGTGGTGGTGTTAGCGTAGCCTCTTGTGCTGGGAGAGGACGTGGCCATTCTGCCACAGCCACACGTCCTAGTGAACCAACTACCTCAGGTTCCAGTATCCGCCAGAATTTACAGCGATATTTGGTGGGGCCCAATGCCGTTCTAAGGATGGTAAGGCCTGAGCAGGTACAGGTGCTAGTCAATTGGGTGGCCGACAGTGGATCCAGCATGTTCGCAACATTATCTCCCACCCAGTCTTCTGCAAAAAGCGCACAGGTGGCACCTGAAAACCAAGCCCATCAGTCTGTCACATCACCCCCATGCATATAAGGGAAACTGTCTGAGCCTCAAGTTATGCAGCAATCTCTTATGCTGTTTGAAGACTCTCCTGGCAGGGTTTCCCAAGAGAATCCACCTAGCCCTTCCCCAGTGGTAGAAGACATAGAATGCACTGATGCACAACCACTGATGTTTCCTGATGATGAGGACATGGGAATACCACCTCATCGTCCGCACATCTCTGATGATGACGAAACACAGGTGCCAACTGCTGCGTCTTTATGAAGTGTGCAGACCGAACAGGAGGTCAGGGAGGAAGACTGTATGGAAGACGATGCAGGGGACGATGAGGTCCTAGACCCCACATGGAATGAAGGTCGTGCCACTGACTTTCATAGTTCAGAGGAAGAGGCAGTGGTGAGACCGAGCCAACAGCGTAGCAAAAGAGAGAGCAGGGGGCAAAAGCAGAACAGCCGACTCCAAGAAAGTTCGCCTGCTACTGGCCACCGCCACCAGGGACCGAGCTCCCCAAAGGCAGCTTCAAGGAGTTCCCTGACATGGCACTTCTTTAAACAATGTGCTGACGACAAGACCCGAGTGGTTTGCACGCTGTGCCATCAGAGCCTGAAGCGAGGCATTAATGTTCTGAACCTTAGCACAACCTGCATGACCAGGCATCTACATGCAAAGCATGAACTGCAGTGGAGTAAACACCTTAAAAGCAAGGAACTCACTCTGGCTCCCCCTGCTCCCTCTTCTGCTGCTGCCTCGGCCTCTTCCTCCACCTTGGGAGGAATGTTGGCACTTGCCGCCCACCAAACAGAGGATGTGCCACCGACAACACCACCTGCGTCACCAAGCATCTCCACCATGTCACACGGCAGCGTTCAGCTCTCCATCTCACAAACCTTGGAGAGAAAGCGTATTTTCCCACCTAGCTACCCTCGAGCCCTGGGCCTGAATGCCAGCATTTCTAAACTACTGGCCTTTGAAATGCTGTCATTCAGGCTGGTGGACACAGACAGCTTCAAACAGCTGATGTCCATGGCTGTCCCACAGTATGTTGTTACCAGCCGCCACTACTTCTCCAAGACAGCCGTGCCTTCCCTGCACAACCAAGTATCCGATAAAATCAAGTGTGCACTGTGCAACGCCATCTGTGGCAAGGTCCACCTAACCACAGATAGGTGGACCCGTAAGCACGGCCAGGGACGCTATATCTCCCTAACTGCACACTGGGTAAATGTAGTGGCGGCTGGGCCGCAGGCGGAGAGTTCCTTGGCGCACGTCCTTCCGCCGCCAAGGATCGCAGGGCATCATTCTTTGCCTCCTGTAGCCTCCTCCTCCTACTCGGCTTCCTCCTCCTCTGCTTCCACCAGCTCATCCAGTCAGCCACACACCTTCACCACCAACTTCAGCACAGCCCGGGGTAAACATCAGCAGGCCATTCTGAAACTCATATGTTTGGGGGACAGGCCCCACACCGCGCAGGAGTTGTGGCGGGGTATTGAACAACAGACCGACGAGTGGTTTCTGCCGGTGGGCCTCAAGCCCGGCCTGGTGGTCTGCGATAATGGGCAAAATCTCGTCGCAGCTCTGGGATTAGCCGGTTTGACGCACATCCCTTGCCTGGCGCATGTGCTGAATTTGGTGGTGCAGAAGTTCATTCACAAATACCCCGACATGTCAGAGCTGCTGCATAAAGTGAGGGCCGGCTGTGCGCGCTTCCGGCGTTCGCATCCTGCCGCTGCTCGCCTGTCTGCGCTACAGCGGAACCTCGGCTTTCCCGCTCACCGCCTCATATGCGACGTGCCCCCCAGGTGGAACTCCACCTTGCACATGCTGGAGAGGCTGTGCGAGCAGCAGCAGGCCATAGTGGAGTTTCAGCTGCAGCACGCACGCGTCAGTCGCACTGCGGAACAGCACCACTTCACCACCAATGATTGGGCCTTCATGCGAGACCTGTGTGCCCTGTTTCGAGTACTCCACCAACATGGCCAGTGGCGATGACACCGTTATCAGCGTTACAATACCACTTCTATGTCTCCTTAAGAAAACGCTTAGGGCGATGATGGAAGAGGAGGTGGCCCAGGAGGAGGAGGATCAGGGGTCATCTTTAGCACTTTCAGGCCAGTCTGTTAGAAGTGGATCAGAGGGAGGTTTTTTGCAACAGCAGAGGCCAGGTACAAATGTGGCCAGCCAGGGCCCACTACTGGAGGACGAGGAGGATGAGGAGGAGGTGGAGGAGGATGAGGATGAAGCAGGTTCACAGCGGGGTGGCACCTGACACAGCTCAGGCCCATTACTGGTGCGTGGCTGGGGGGATACGGAGGACGATGACGATACGCCTCCCACAGAGGACAGCTTGTCCTTACCTCTGGGGAGCCTGGCACACATGAGCGACTACATGCTGCAGTGCCTGCGCAACGACAGCAGAGTTGCGCACATTTTAACGTGTGCGGACTACTGGGTTGCCACCCTGCTGGATCCCCGGCACAAAGACAATGTGCCCACCTTACTTCCTGCACTGGAGCGTGATAGGAAGATACGCGAGTACAAGCCCACGCTGGTAGACGTGCTCCTGAGATCATTCCCAAATGTCACAGGGGAACATGTGGAAGCCCAAGGCGAAGGCAGAGGAGGAGCAAGAGGTTGCAACGCAGCTGTGTCACGGCCAGCTCCTCTGAGGGCAGGGTTAGCATGGCAGAAATGTGGAAAAGTTTTGTCTCCACGCCACAGCTAACTGCACCACCACCTGATACGGAACGTGTTAGCAGGTGGCAGCATTTCACTAACATGGTTGAACAGTACGTCTGCACACCCCTCCACGTACTGACTGATGGGTCTCCAAATTGTCCACGTGGCCAGAGTTAGCATTTTATGCCTTGGAGGTGCTGGCTTGCCCGGCGGCCAGCGTTTTGTCTGAACATATATTCAGCACGGCAGGGGGCGTCATTACTGACAAACGCAGCCGCCTGTCCACAGCAAACGTGGACAAGCTGACGTTCATAAAAATGAATCAGGCATGGATCCCACAGGACCTGTCCCTCCCTTGTGCAGAATAGACATTTATAACTGCCTCTCCCTCAACCATGTATTCTTGTACTCCGGGGCACTTCTTTATTGAATCCTCATTTTTTTAACTTCACCATGATCTTGCGGTGCAACCCAAAGTTGAATGAACCTCTCCTCTGTCTGGGTGGTGGGGCCGAAATAACTGAAAGTGGCCTTCTCCAGTGGTGGGTGATATGACGCATGATTCCTTGCAGTGGGACCTCTCTTCAATTGATATTGGTTAAATTTTATTTATTTTATTTTATTTTAATTAATTTCCCTATCCACATTTGTTTGCAGGGGATTTACCTACATTTTGCTGCCTTTGGCAGCCCTCTAGCCCGTTCCTGGACTATTTTACAGCCTTTTTAGTGCCTAAAAGTTTGGGTCCCCATTGACTTTAATAGGGTTCGGGTTCGGGATAAAGTTCGGGTCGAGTTCGGATCCCGAACCCCAACATTTTCGGGAAGTTCGGCCGAACTTCCCGAACCAGGTGTTCGCTCATCTCTAGACAGGAGTACTACCCTGTGTAACTTCGATGTCAGCCAGTGGCAGCTCATGTGTGACACCTGCCGTTTGCTCAGGCCCTTTGAGGAGGCCACGTTACTTGTCAATCGCCAGGACTACGGGATGCACAACATCATTCCACTGCTCCATGTCCTGGAACAGATGCTAGTAAATTTGGCTGGTCAGGGGACTGGAGATGTGGCGCCTAGATCTCACGGCCACATGTGCCCTGTGGGGGCTGAACTGGAGGAGGAGGAGAACATTGGCGCACAAGCAATGTGTAGCGAAATAGGTGGTTTTTATACATAGGTGACAGGAGAGGAGCTACAAGTCGATGAGAAAGATGAGGCAGAGGACCCAGACACAAAGTAGCAGTATGCGGTGGAGATGGAGGCAGGGAGTCACTCCAAGTCACTTGCACAAATGGCACAATACATACTCGCTTGCGTAGTGACAGCCAAATTGTCAGCATTCGGCAGAGGGATGACTTCTAGTTCTCCACTTTGTTGGACCCTCGCTACTGGTCCAAATTGGGGCCCTTTTTTACACCCGCTGAGAGCGAGGACAAACTGAACTACTATAGAGACATCCTATGTAGTCAGTTGGCTGCTGCCTATCTGCGCCATCGTCCATTCTCTCGCAGGTCTGACCAGGGGAGGCCCTCTGCACTCACGTTTCTCTACCATGGCTGCTGTATCGGGGGAAGAAGTGGGGGTAGGAGCAGTTCAAGCTCTATCAGCAGCAACTTGAGTCTAGAGACGCTGATGAGCAGCTTTCTTCACCCACCTAGTGAAGAAACTACTCACTAGCAGCTAGACCTGGATCAGGACCTGAACAAGAAGGAGATGGCATACTTGGACAACACCCTGCCACCCCACATTAAAGATCCGCTGGACTACTGGGCAGCCAAACTGGATTTGTGGCCGTAACTAGCAGAGTTTGCCCTGGAAAAGCTGTCCTGCTCATAGTGTGGCATCAGAGCGGATGTTTAGTGCGGCGGAGGCCATAGTTACTCCAAGAAAAACTCGCCTGTCCACCCAAAATGTGAAGAGACTGACCTTTGTTAAGATGAATCAGGCGTGGATCAGCCAAGATTTCCACCCACCAATGCCTGATGCATCAGACTAGATCATCCATGGTGCCACACCATCACTTTGACAAAAGAGACCGATTTCTTCTTGCTACCTCCCTCGGGTAAAATTTTCTGATGCTGCCAGATGCCACATATCTGATGCCAAGTGCTCCTTCGTTCACCCATCATCTTCAACTGGTACTAGTATTTCCACCCACCTCTGCACTCTGGTCTCCTAATGCTGCTTCCACCTCACCACTCAGGTCTCCTGATGATGCTGCTGCCGCTACCTCCACACTGTCATTTTGCCACTCTGTGGCCTTCTCCTGATGCTGCTTCCACCTCCAGACTGTCAGTGGGCCACTCTGTGGTCTCCTCATGCTGTTTCCACCTCACCACTATGTCATAGGGCCACTCTGTGGACTTCTTATGCTGTTCCCACCCTCACCACTTCACTGGGCCAGTATTTTGCCTTTTGGCCTGGCCGACATAATTAATTTGACCCTTCTGCTGATCTGTCAGAAGGAAGAAAAAATGAAACGCACAAAGGATCCTGTCTATGTAACAGCTGTACGGCCTGCATGACATGGTCCCTATTTTGCATCAGAATTTGCTTATGATTTGGTTGCCAAAAGCAGTAGTGGGTATAAAACACAGAAAACATGCAAATATTCTATTCACATGTCATCTCTGTTTTGGATCCACTCCTGTTTTTTTTGGCTTTAGCAATACTGATCGATTACTGACAATATGCTGACTGAGTGAAGGCAGATGCTCCATAGACAGGATCCGTTTTTTGGGGGTTATTGTTCTGATGGATCAGAGTAAAGGCAAACTAATCCGTGATGTCAACACAAACTTACTACTGACACCCACTCCACTCTGTCAGGGTGGCTCTACTTATAGAAGTGTTTAATAGAACAGGTTCTGTAGAAATCTATGTGGAATCAGTGAATTGGTGTAAAACGAATGCGCTCTTTCAAGCTATAGTAGGTTCTTGGGCCTCTGCACGGTTCTTTATACCTTGCGCTAACATTGACCTGTAAGGCTGTAAGTATTGTTTCACTACCACAGCAGACTCCCTATGCGTGTTACTGCAAGCCACAGTGTTCTACACCACTATAAAGGCTCTCTGCAGCCAGGAAATAGCCGTTTTGGAATGTCATTTGCCGCGAATAAATTCAGATCAAACAGAATTTTTTCAGAAAATTCGGTGAACCGGCCGAATCAAATTTTTTAGAAATTCGCTCATCTCTAATTGCAACTACGGTACAGTTATAAAGGGGCCTTGTTTTTGTTGCTTCTGGTAAATAAAATATAACGTTTTAAATTATAAACATAGTAGTTGTGTTAGTTATTTGCTTCTACCAAAGCATGCTGTACTATACATGTGGAGAAAGGTACTTGTATGAATGGAGGATCTATTAGGCAATATGCACATCTGTTGTGCATAACTTGATTTTTTGCTTATATACTTTTATAGCTATACCCTGCCTTATGACTCTTGAAACCATCTGTAATTCTGCCCGTGGAGTAGTAATTATGCCATATGTGCCTCCTTTAAGAGGTAAACTTACCTCCTCAAGTTTCTCAACTCGGCCAACAATTTTTGTGGTGACAGTATGCAGCTTCAGTAGATCTAGCCCATAGAAGGCCCCTTCTAGCATTTCTATAATAGTTGAGAGCTGCAGTTGAAGAGAATATAATAACATTATCAATACTGAAATCTGCATTTCAAAGTTTACAATATATAAAGAAATCTATATAGACTATATGGTTTAACATTAAAATCATTGAGC